>CM067329.1:119992500-121217500 GCA_034376525.1 Nicotiana benthamiana
TCAATTTGTTGTGGGCCATTTGCTGGCTGTTGCATTGCTTTGGTGTTTGCTTTGGTTTTGTGAAGTCATTTTGGGTCCAAATTGTCCAAGTTTATAGCTGTTATTAACTGTTGGACATTAGCTGTATTTCCTGCTGCTAATATTGTAAATTCCTCTGCCGGAACCTGTTATTATAAGCTAATCCTCTTCTCATCCTTCTTGTATTTCGACATTTTGGTACACGACTCGAGATCTCATGGCTGTAGCTTCACATGATTAGAACTTGAAATAAATTGAGATTGGCTCTATTGCTGAAAGTTCACTGCTCCAGTTAGCTTTGTTATGTCTGAAATGTCCTCTGTTTTTTTTCAGTAACTCATTGACTGTAATTGGACTTAGACATCAGCTTAATTGTGTAGGGTAAAATAAGTTTGGGTAATCATTTGAACTAGATTCGAACAGAGTTTGTTGTATATTTTGGACTGCAATGGGACTGTATGAATAAATGGACTTTTAACTTGAATTGGTTGTTTAGACCTGTTTTTTAAATTCTGAAATTGGACAGTAGACTACAGATTGGAAATGGCATGATTCGCGATTAACTCCGTAGGTTATCTAAATCAAATGGATTGTAGACGTCATTGGTGTTAAGTCATTAAGAGTATTGTATTTTATGATGATTTTCTTTCTCTTTCTTTAAAGTTTTGAGTTGGTGCACTAGCAATTTGGTCGATTGGTTATTTTAAAGGTCAAAAAAAGGGAAAAGAGCAAAGGAAGATAAAGTGCTGAAAGTCTTCCGTTGTGAATTGTCGTTCTCCAATTTGGCCTCAAGGCGTTATTTTCGGCAAAACTCCTTCAGTCTTGGGGGATCGATCCTTTGACTCCTTATGTGAGCTTGACTGCTGGCCTAGATCCAACAATTTAAGTCGCTGGCGTTCAAAAGTGAAAGGAGAATCAGGCTTCTTGTGCAAGCCCAGGGATTCAAAATTGGAAACTTGAGTTTTGTTTTAAATTGAATAAGGCCTTTCCTTCTCTTTTAGAGAAAAAATAGAAAATGTAGTCGCTTTTAGGTTGATCCTTTAAAATAAAAGGAGAAGAGCCTCGCCAAATAAGAATATGAAGGTGCAAGGTCCTCAATAAATGGTTACTAAAAATATTTAGAATTTGGGAGGGCCGTTTAGTGAATTTCATGGCCTTCCCCAAAATAACATTGCGCTAGACTCTTAAGCATGATTTAATTAAATTACTCTTTCAAAACTCGGGTGCGCATTAATGTGACTCAAATTCAAATCTCGACGAAGTCGAAATGTGTCGACAATCACGCGTGCATTGATTGCAATGTAGTTCGAAATGTACTCTTAGAGGCTTGTAGGTAGATGCCATGTATACAAATACTTGTATGGCCTTGTCAGCCTATATTTTGAGTTTATAAATGATCATGTTGGCCTATTAAGCCTGTATGTCACATGTATATAATGATGTAATAACAAAGATACATTATGTAGGTACTCGATTGAGTAAGGTACCGAGTTCCCATCACGGCCGATCGGTTTGGTTCGTACGATCATGTATCAAGTGAACCCATGACAGTGTATATACACTCGTCACCTTACATATATGGTGCCTCCAACACGTAATTCGCAAATAGACCCAATAACATTTTAATTCCGTAAATCAAGGTTAACCACGATACTTGCCTCTTCCAGAACCAAATTAATAATCTAACACAGCTTTGCATTTAGCACAAACCTCCAAAAAAAACCCCGAATCTAGTCAACTAATATTCAAATGAGTCAAAATAAGCTTTAGAAACTATTTTAGTATAAAAAAGGTTCAATCTTTAGCATATCCAAAAAAGTCAATAAAAAGTTAAATGGGCTCACATGGTCGAAATTAAAAATTAACTCTGAACTTCAACTCCCCATCATCCCCAAATCCAAATGTGTTTTGTTTCGGAATCCGACCTCAACTCGAGATCGAAATCTCTAAAATATAAAAATCTTAAGTTCTAACCAAAAACCCTATTTCTACTCTATGAAAACTTAGATTTAGGGATAAAAATCTATGAAAAGTAATGAAAATTAATCAAAAGCTAAGTTAAAGTTACTAATGTATCAAGTTGGGATGAAAATCTCTTCAAAAATTGGCTCCACACAAAGTTCAGATCTCTAAAATAGAAAAAAATGAGCTAAAACATGAAAACCTACCCATTAACTCAGTTGTGGATGTCGTATTTGCGAAATCATCACAAATGCAATCTCTCAGCTTGCAATTGCGAACTACTGTTGATGCAAATATTGTATTTGTGACCAAGCCATCGCAAATGCGTTACCGACATTGCAAATGCAATCCTCCCCCAAGCTGAGCTCCTTCGCACATGCGAGCTAGCATTTACAAATGCAGACCTCGCATTTGCGGATAGTGCTTCGCAATTGCGAAACCACCTGAACTCTTCCCAATATCGCACATGCGAGCTAGCATTCACAAATACGAGTTGCCTTCGCATTTGCGACAATAGCAGCAGCACCATATCTCATCTTCCGAAATAGCCTGAAACCAATTCGAAACTTACCCGAGTCACTCGGGCCCCAATCCAAAGATCCATACAAGTATATAAACATCATACGAACTAGCCCGTAAGCCCAAAACACCAAATAACATCAAGAGTCACACATTAAAACTCAAAAAATTCAAAGTTCATAAGTTCAATTTTTTTACTTTTCATAATAAGTATCGAAACGGCCTTGGGTTACCCGAGACCCCAATTAAATATGCATACAAGTCCAAAATTATCATACAAACCTACTGAAATCGTTAAAACACTGATCCGAGGTCATTTACCAACAATGTTGACCGTGGTTAACTCCAATAACTAAGTTCAAAAATCAAGTTTTCTTTGAAAAATCACATTTAAACTTTCTGAAAATCAAAACGGACTACACACACAAGTCATAATCATCAAATAACGCTATGTAATGTCTCATCACAAAATGGGAAGTTAGAACTCAAAATAACCTACCGGATCATTACATGTATAAAAATCCCTTTTCCATAAACCTATGTATTTTCCAAATTTCCCCTACAGTTCTCATTTTATCTTTTACTTTCATGTACTTTTGTTTATATTTATCCTTGACTAAAAGGTAGTTAAAAAACGTTCAATTTTGCTTTTAAACTTTGCAAAATTAGTCTTTGTTGTCTTCTGTTAAAAGTTTACTTCAAAAAAGATTTCGTTGTTACCCAAGCGTATTAATACATTCTAACGACGCTCCAACTTACATATTTTGTTTATGCTGATTATTTTAAGTTGTCAAGTCGGGGAGACACTTGAAAGAAAAAAAAATTCAAATTTCTCCTGAACTTTATGAAAAAGGAAGAGGGAATATAAAAGTCTGTATGATGGACAATTGTTTTTTGAAAATTCTTTCTAGAAAAATGACTTACTTTTTATAAAATATTTTTCGATGGTTGATCGAAGAGAAAAATATCTTTTAAATAAAATATTTACTAAAAATTGACAATAATATTATTAAATCAAATAATGATTTGGTGACTGTTTCTCAGCATTAAAGAATGATAATATGTACTGACCAAATATTGATGTGCAATTAAAGGGGTCGTTTGATAGGATGTATTAGGAAAAAATAATACATGTATTATTTTTGGTATTATTAATTCCTTATTTTGTTATTTTTTGGTTTATGTGTAATTAATATAAGTATTAGTTATACACCATAGTCAATAGTACTATTTTTTTGCATAGCAAACTATGACATTAATAATACCATAATTTTTAATACATCGATAAGCAAATATAAAGACATAACTGTCTTTTCAAAACCTTTTCTAAATCTTTTCCAACGTTTTCAGATAGATGGAGGGTATTTTTCGAACAAATAATTTTTTTAAAAAGTATTGCAATAGATGTTATTTTTAATACACCAAATTAAATAGTTGATAATAAATAATTTCAGTATTACCAATACACCATATTCACTATTCATTATTATTTTTATATACTCTACCAAACGACCGTTAATAGTTAAAATTTGTTGCAAATGAAATAACTTCCGCCAAAAGAGTAAATGTGTTATAAAACAATAAAAGAACAAGAGCAATATTGCAGATAAAGAGAGAGAGAAAATTCTTATTGAATTTTGGAGTGATTTACAATGGGGTAAGACCCCTCTGTTTATAGGAGGAAAATGACTTAGCCTCAAAGTAAAACTCTTTACAAGATAGACATTCACTCTAATTAGAATTCTATTCTTAACACTCCCCATTGAATGTCTACTCAATAAGTAATGTGCCTCATTAAAAACCTTTACTAAAATAAAACCCAATGGGAAAAAAATTCTAGAAAAGAAAAAAAGAGTACACATATTTAGAAATGCGCCTATTAGTTGCCTCGTTAAAAACCTTGCAAGAAAATCCCAGTGGGACAAAACCTTGTAAGGGAAAAAGAGTGCAACGTGCATTAACTCTCCCTGATGAGAGCATCAATTCATATCCTTGAGCCTTCGCATTCCAATTTTGTGCACCATCTTCAAGAGATCGTTTGTAGAGATTTAATAAATAAATCAGCCATATTAACTATAATGGAATATTTGCACCTTGAAATCATAACTCGTGATAGATATATAATGTCTTCAAAAATATCGTGGAATGGCTCTTCAATATCTCCATAAAGGTAACCTCGCTATCACATTATCATGCTTATAGTTATAGCAAGATACATTTGTGCATAAATTGCACTGAGGAAGTAGTACCTCAAGATCAAGAATTGTAGATGCTTCAAGCAACTTAAATCATTCATGGATTGTCATATAAGTTAAGTCATATAAGCCATATTATAAATTTTAGATGCATATCAAGTTTTCATGTCTTGCTAGACAAATAAGATATCAAAAACTAATTGCACATATCATTGACTTTATACTTTTATGTATTTGAACTACATGTCCAAAACTATCATGTCTTTCGTATGGAATCAATTCTACTTGAATTGTATCTCTTCCATTTGGCTAATACTTTTGTGTCTATATTCGATAGACTTAAGATCCTCATCTAAACTTAGCCCTATGATAAATGTCGTCGACAAACATGTTATATCAGTTCCAATAAATTTTCATAATAACATAGAGATCTTCATTCATATATTCAGGTACCTAAATCTCATGAGTGTTATGTCATGTGATCTTCTAGATCACTTGCCACCTTTATTATGATCACTTTGATCATTTGCTCATCTTCTTTATCAAGAAGTTTATTTGAAATCGATTTGTATATACGCTTTAAGCGTACCATAGACTTTGTCCTTCTAGGACTTAATATGAGCATTTGCAATGAGAATATAGTTACTTTCTTTGGGTCAATAAATGTGTATGGCATGCTTTGCAATATGTTGCAAATGAATTATTTTTTTATGAACTTCAAGTTCATATTATCCTATTCGAGGATCTTGATATACAAATGATAATTCATTCCATGTAACTTTTTTCTCAACTGTTGTATCTTGTCTCCCCCTCATGTTAGAAAAACTAACTTGCTTCCTCAACTTAAAAATCCATCTTTGTGTGTTATGGTGTTAATCAATATACACCACACATCAATAATGATAAGAAGAAATTATTTGGTTCCTGACCTTAAACTATTTGTGAGGGGAGAATATAATATACTCTCGTATATAACGTATATCAAACTGATATAGATAACATTGTTCTCATAAGCAATAATTTAGCTATTAAGTTGAGGCCCTCAATAAATTATTTTGCTAAACCAACTACGATGTAAACCAACTTATCAAGATAAACTATCTTGAATAGAAAATCTGGAAATTATGCTCTAAGTTAAATTATTCAGCAAATTACCTCGCAAACACCAAGTTGCAGGTTAATAATAATTTCACATGTAACCATCTCATAGATGCATCTTATGTGGTATACATGGTAGATAAATGGGCCCATATTCACCTTTGATATTTCCAGCATTCATGGGATTCAATCCCAATTTTAATTGGTCAATCAATTAACGAGAAAAAGCAACCTAAGAGAATCGTAAATATCTTTCTAGTTCTTTAATATTTACCCATATAGATTCTCGTATATTTTTGCACATCATACTTTAATTAATATGACTAAATCAGTTATGCCAACTGGATATCAATAAATATTATGAAGGGTTTTATGTCAATAAAGTTATACTTTATTATGGCATTCTTTTATTTATGTAGTACAAATTGGAGAATAAAGCGGGTAGCTTTTCGTATACATATTATTCCATTACAAGTTGTAGTAATAGAAGATATCAAATCTTTCCTTTATTTATAGTCTCAATACAATCAACCGCTTTCTCATATACTTTGGAAACTGAATAAGTTTCTTTGAGACTTACTATAACACAATACCTTATTGGTAATCAATTGTGTTTCTCCAAAATAGTAATAATTGGATGTTATAGAGCTCTCAATTAGTTTTGTACTACCCACAGATTCATCAACATCCATGTGGTGAATATCTCTTGTAAAGAGAAAGTTATATCATTATGGCCATGGTCAAAATTATATGCAAGATATGTTTCTTGCATTATTGTTGTCCTTTAATAATCTCATTGCCAAAATATTTTGGCGTACAATATGTATGTGATCAATGACCATTCATGCCATAGTAATGGCATTATTTCCTTATATCATCTCGAACCTCCTTCTAGAGGCGAGTGTGGTATATTCATTACCACTAGCACATTCATATTCTTCCAAGAATGAATATATATTCATAAATTAGATGTTGTCACATTCACATCATGAATGGACCATAATCATCAATATGTGCTTTGTAAAATCTCATATTGTCAAATTGATGACAAATATTACTTTCACAGAGTGAAGGATTATTTTGAGAATCCTTATTATCTTCATTATCACAATGATGACGATTATAATTTCGTCTATTGCCACGTCCACATCCATTGATACCTTCACGGTAATAATTTTGTCTTCTTTCAGACTTATCACATACTGCTATCACATTCTCTATAGGGAATGAGAATGGAATAAATTCAATGGGACGGATTCTTTGCCTACAATCATACGTGATTTTGATCATGGCAAGGCATAGAAATCTTTGCTTGTACTTAAAATTAAATTATAGAATGACAAGAATTTGAAAGAGAAAAGTAAAATACTTACCTTAAATTCAGAATTTAATCATGAAGGAAGAGCATAGAACATTTGACGATCATTATTCTCAATCTCAAAGCTTCTACTTAATTGGTTAGAATCTCGTGCTGATAATGTGTTATAAAACAATAAAAAAACAAGAGCAATATGGCAGAGAAGAGAGAAAATTCTTATTGAATTTTGGGGAGATATACAATGGGGTAAGACACATCTATTTATAGGAGGAAAAATGACTTAGCCTCAAAAAAAAATTCTCTACAAGATAAATATTCACTCTAATTAGAATTCTATTCTTAACAAAATGAAGTTATTTTCCCATTTTGCCTCGGGCAACTTAACACCAAAAAACGAGACATATTCCAAAAAATATTTCCCAATCATGCGAAACACATCTAAATCCTTGCAAAATGATAAAAAGAAAACGTTCTTCGAAAGAAAAGAAAACTTGACCCAAAAAAAAAAGATGTTTCTAGATGCACGCGCGAATATTGCGTTGACGTAGTAAATAAATATTAGCAATTCGAAAAATGATCACATGCAGCTGCAGTTGCCATATCCCATCACCTAAACCTAAAACAAAGGGAATTAGTCATAAAATTCAGCCAACTACTCCCCCGCGGGCCCCACAAAACCCCTTCTCTTCCTTCTTCTCCTTTTTTCTTCCAGGATTAGGTACGCGCTTGTCAACACTATTACTTTATAAAAAGGCAACCACTTTCTAGCTTTTAGCAAAAAAGCACAAATTAGGCATTCGGGGTTCTGGGGAAAATATCATCATGTGTCCTTTAAGATTTATATTGGTGTTCTTTTCGGCATTATTGGCTGGTTATGTAGCTTGGAGGACGGTTCGTTCTTCTTCGCCAGATATAGATTTTACAATTCCTGAGGATTCTATGGTTGAAACAACTAATGCTCCCCAGAAAGAGAAACAAGAATTCGATTCCCTCGAGGTGAAAATTCCATGTAACTTTACTAAGATGATTCAAAATGGATTCTGGGTTTTTGTGGACATGGCAAGTGGGAAATACTTGTGGAGGAATCTCAAGTTATTGCAGAATGTTGACAAGTCAAAGAGTTATTAGGAAACATTCTGGAAATCTCAGTTTTTGTAAACAAGGAGGTTTTGAAGTGGCTAAGACAAGAAATGTAAACAATTATGCCAACCCAATGTACAAGTCTATTATTTTTGTAGAGTTGTGTAAATAATTGACTCATCAATGTAATGTATCTATTCGTTTCTTCCTTTCACTTGTAGGGACTTCTCATCAAACATGTAAATTTTTCCTAATGTATCAAAAATCAATAGAGGGACTGGTTGGAACATGATTACAAAATCAAGAATCGCGTTTAGAGCTATGTATTTATTTTCAAAAGTGTTTGGAAACTTAATACATGGTAGTGTCTAACTTGTCAAATGCCTAAAAATTTACACATTTTGCTGATATTTGTAAAGTGAAAATGCATTCCTGGAACAGCCAAAGTACTCACCTTCAGTGGTTTTGCTCAAAAAGATGTGATGAACAGTTAGTTAAACTTAAGGTAATATTGGGTATGCATTTATATTATGAACCAACAATGTTCTCCTTATATGAGTTCTACAAAATCCACTACTATCAGACAACTCCACTGTAAGAAACAGGAACGGACGCTTTTAGTGGGGATGGGAGCATAGATACAACTGGAAGGACTAACATATTCACACAACAGTAACTTTGTTGCAAAACCTTTCAACTCAAATCAGCTTGTAATTTGATTGACATGCATAACAGAGTAAGAATAGCACCTTGTGGGAGTGGAGCGTACCTAGCAACATTGCAGCCGACCTACATGGCCACAACTACCTGTGCTCCACAGAGCCAACTTGCAAATGAAAGGCAAAGAGTAAGTAAAATGCCACCTCTGCCTCCCAATGTACGTGCAAGTACCAATCTTGTATCCAGCATCTAACTTTCTGTCAGGCAGGGCCATGAGACTACTAAACGATAAAGAAAAATGCATGCCTGCTGTGTACATTATAGGAATAAAGAGACAAAGGCAGATCTGAGCACTTCTATGAAAGGATCTCTTTCTTCTTCATCAGGGATTTCTTCTTCCAACTCATCGTCATTTCATAATAAAAGGAGAAGTTTTCCCTGGGATGATACTGTTCCCAGTATCTCTGCCTCCACCAATTTCGTTTGCTCCCAGTATCTCTGCCTCCACCAATTTCGTTTGCTATCAGCCCACCTGTAGGTCCTTACACCATTGCTGTACTCAAAGTTGTAGTCCCAATCTCCGCCCAATAGACTGTTATTATCATATTGACGTTGAAGGGCACAATCATACTGATTTCTCGTTGATTCATTAGACAATACCTGTCAAAGCCAACTGAACTTTGTCAGTTGCGTTCAAACTTCAACCAAAAAGACTTGTTGCTTTTAAATTTAGGGAAAAGTTAAAGCACTAGCATCCTTTTCATCAAATGCCCAAGAAGCACAAAAACCCAAACTTTTCACCACCCACAAAACTAGTAAAATCCCACAAGTGGGGTTTGGAGAGGGTAGAGTATAAGCAAAACTTTACCCCTACCCCGAGGGAGTAGAGAGGTTGTTTCCTGAAGATCCTCGGCTCAAAAAGACGAAAAGATAGACAATTCTACTAAAAGAGCTACCATATAGAGCAACAACAACAACAACAACTACCCAGTAATGTCCCACAAAGTGGGGTCTGGGGAGGGTAATATGTAGACAAGCCTTACCCTACCCGAAAGGGTAAAAATTGCAAAAATTGCAAATGAATCACCAACTTTCATACTCTTCCTATCAGCCCTTCACCATTAAGCACCTCTCTGTATCTGCTCTGATTATCCACATAAGCTATTTCATTATCTCCTCGTTATCCTGGTTTCAATGAACCGTTCTTTATCAGTTTCATTCCTACAGATCCGCCAAGGATGTAACACCCAAACAGAACTCCTTAACCTTCCTTTCCCTCTGCTCCCCTTCCCTCCATCGTCAACAGAATTCCAAGGCAACCCAAAGGAGTAAATTTGACGCCATAATAGTTAACACACTTAGGAGACAGAAATTTTGGCAATTATTGGTTATAGCATTTTCTCACATGCTAGCATGAATAATAATAGGGTGATCAGCGTAGACATTGAAATTTTAACGGATCAAGCCCATACGAAATTTGGGTTAAAGTCAAAGTTCAAGACACTATAAGATGACTCTTGGAATCCTAGGAGTCTATTAGGGTTACTTGGAGGCTACTCTATCGAAACCCTAGCTTGGAGGCTACTATATCCTAACCTTAGGTCGCTCCTATAAAAAGGGTTACATATTCACTTGAAAAGACATCTCGGAAAATAGGGATCATCTCGAATATCTCATAAACTCACGGGATACTCGATCATAAAGTGATCAAGAAGTGGTTCAGATACTTCTTAATAATCAAATGATCAAATGAGATGGAGCCATGAACTCCTTCCTAATTTGTGTTCAATGCTGCTATATCTCTAAATAGATCGAAGTCGCTAGGATTCCGAAATTGTGTAGTGAGCTCAAAGCGAGGTATGTTGGCTAAACTCCTCTTTTAGAATTGAACCCCTCAATGGCCTTGTAAGTCTCGTGATGCACAATATAATTAATTATCCAAATAAGCCTTGTATCAAAATAAATATGCGTTCAATATGTACTCCAAACGTTATTGTAATGTTGAGTACTATTTGAGAATGTGATTTAAGTGTGGGCTGTGTGTTAATATGTTACGATTAAAAACGTGATTCTAATGAAAGCTATCATGTCAAATTGCGTAAGAAATCACATGTGCCTAAGACCCTAAATTGCTCAAATGTGTGCTTAAAGTCTTGAATAGAAATGTTTGTTGTTGGCGATCCGTGGTGATACTTGAAAGTGAAAGAAGGGAGTATGAAATGAATGACATGTAAAAGAATAGGAAATGTGTGGTAAATCCTTTTCAAAATAAATGCCCTGGGAATATCATTTAGCCATCGAGGAAGGGTAGATCGGAACAACCTAACCCCGAAACCACACGTGCGATGTAGGAGTAATTGAAGGGTAAATCCCCCTGTTAATGGGATGAGATTGTTTCCCCTAATATGGGATGAGATTGGTGTGTTGAGATGTTTCCCCTTAAATGGGATGAGATAATTGCTAGCGAGATGTGATGTAATGTCGACCCACACGGCATTGTGGTGAGCGGCTTAGCTGATTGTCTGAGATCGAGAGCTACGCCATGCACATGGTGATATTATGAGTGCATGTATCGGGGTGAGACGGCTTAGCCAATCGCGCTAAGATCGGACTTCATGCTAAAAACACGATGGTGTATCTGTGCTAAAGATCCTCCAACTTAAAAATATTGAAACTTACTTGAAATTACTTTTCCCCTAATTCGACACCTTGAAACCGTTTGAGTCTCTTAATGATTTCATGTTTCTTTCTCCGTTTATTGTTATTCGTTCTATTGAGAGGGTGCTTAGTCTTACATACTAGTATTATTCCATATGTATTAACATCCCTTTTGCGGGGGCGCTGCATCTTTAAATGAATGCAGGTGGTGTTGATCCGTGACAACAGCACACCCTCTTCTCAGCTGACTTGGTGAGCCCCACTTGGCTTCGGGGTATCTCTTGTCCTTTGTACATAAAATTTTGAGGTATAGCCGGGCCCTGTTGCCGGCACTGTCTTAGCACTCTTTTGGTTATGTTAAAGGCTCCGTAGATATAGTGTGAGTTGTATCTTGTTTTGGGAAGGTTGAACTACACGTGTTGTAGTTGTATCATCTGTTCCACTTTAACCACGAATGTATAGTGCACTGTTTTGGAGACTTGTTAATGATGTAACTAATGGAAATGAACTGGTGTTATTCAAACGACTGTCTCATTAATGAAATGTATTCTTCTCTTTAATCATGGGTGAGTTGGGTAGATGGCATTGTGCAGACTTGCTCGATCAGGATAACCCTGCTGAGTGTCGGTCGCGCTCCCAAGGTCGGGCGTGACAATACAACAACAACAAACCCAGTGTACGCAGACCTTACCCCTACCTTTTAAAGATCGGGAGGTTGTTACCAATAGACCCTCGGCTCAAGGAACAACAGAGATAAGATAAAGCAGCCAAGCAGCAAACAAAGGTGACGACAATGCATTATGGTGACAAGCGTGAATGACACAATAACAATAACAACAAATACAACATGTAATATTTTTTTTATAATGAATACGACATGTAATAATAAAGAACCATGACTATGATAATACAAAATTATTCTTAGTACTACTGGTAGGGTAGGCCTAGGAGGAACACACTGCTACTGTCAACATACAATTCTAATCCTCGACCTCCACACCTTTCTATCATGGGTCATATCCTCGTAAGGTGAAGCAATGACATGTCCTGCCTAATAACATCTACTCAATACTTCTTAGGCCTTCCCCTTTCCCTCCACAGACCTGCCATAAATAACCCCTCACACCTCCTGACCGGTGCATCTATGTCTCTCTGAACCATCTCAACCTAGATTCCTGCAACTTGTCCTCCACATGTCACTCCTACCTTGCCTCTAATAACTTCATTCCTAATCTTGTCCTTTCTGGTATGCCCACACATCCATCTCAACATCCTCATTTCTGCTACTTTCATCTTCTAGACATGTGACTTCTTGACAGGCTAGCACTCAGCCTGGCCCATACAACATAGCTGATCTAGCTACCACTTTGTAGAACTTGCCCTTAAATCCGGGTGGTACATTCTTATCACAAAAAACGAATTTTTTCAAGAAGATCCATAACATAATTTCATGGAGATCAAATACATCCCATAAATGTATCCTCTGTTCAAGGAACACGCTGCTCTAGCCCTCGAATCACGGATAACAAATCGTAGGAACGAATCAAGGGATAAACAGAGCTGTAACCCGTAATATTTATCTATAAAATTCTTTTTTTAATAGTTATTTGTGGTTGCAATATTATTTTTCTCCACAAATTTATTGCCAACAATCAGTTATACTAATTTCATTACAAACAACTTAATCATATCTATAGATTGAGTTTATTCAAAAGGGTTTTAGTTTCAAGGGAATACAACGTCTGTGAAGATTGTAAAGCAACTGTGAACAAATGGCTCCTCGCCAAAACTTCGCACTTCTTTTGTAACAACCATATAGAAACTAAGTTTTCCTTCAATAGGAAAAACATATACATATTGAAGCATCTCATTTATTAGAGAAACCAACCATGCATGTGCTCGTTCGTTAAAGGAATGTATACACATCAGCAGAATCTCTAGTGCTCTATAAGAAAGAGCTTAGTCCACATCCATGAGGAAATCCCAAGTGATTCCAGAACCAGTCTCAATGTTCATTTGACTCTTCAGTGAAAAGCCATTTGTAAACCCCACACTGTAAAATCGAAGAGCTTGTCTTTTGGCTTCCTTGTTCATGCTGAAAAATGCTCATACGAGACATTCTTCAGGAATTGCTTCACGAACGTAGAGCGGTTTCACAAGATAGCATCTTCACAAACATATACATCAAGTATTTGGGGGACGGGGAGATAGACGGGGACGTCACTCACCGTATAGGAGCGGGGTGGTCGAAGTGGAGGCTTGCAGCAGAAGTCCTGTGACAAGAAAGTGCCACAGAAACTCAAGGGGAAGTTTATAGAGTGTGGTTAGACCTGCCATGTTGTATGGGGCGGAGTGCTGGTCGGTGAAGAAATCTCATGTCTAGAGGATGAAGGTTGCGGAGATGAGGATGCTTAGGTGGATATGCGGTCTCACCGGGTTAGATAAGATTAAGAATGAAGTTATTCGAGAGAAGGTGGGGGTGCCCCCAGTGGATGAGAAGATGCGAGAAGCGAGTCTCAGGTGGTTCGGGCATATGAAGAGGAGAAGCCTTGATGCCCCGATGAGGAGTTGTGAGCGGCTGGCGGTGGTCGGCGTGAGGCGAGGCAGAGGGAGGCCTAAGAGGCATTGGGGAGAGGTGATTAGGCAGGACATGGCTACTATGCTAATTTCCGAGGACATGGCCCTTGATAGGAAAGTTTGGAGATCTAGTATCAGGGTTGCAGGATAGGGGTTTCTAGAATTTGTGTACTCCTTTGCCGGAGTTGGGTGGGGCTTGGTAGGGCTCTCCATAGTTGATTCATGTATTGGATTATGTCCCCTTATGGTAGTTATTTATCATAGTTACTGTTTGATATTATTGCATGTCGATTTTTGTGGCGATCTATTGATTCCAAGTTGATGCCCTTGTTTCGTCCATTCCAAACATGTTATTTGGTTTGGGAAAAGGCTCGTACTTTATACATTAATGACATATCTCGTTTCTATGATGTGATATCGCAGATGACAAATTTAAAGAAACAGGAATTAGATATGTCTACTTACTTGGGTCAACTGCAGGCAGCAATGGAGGAATTTGAGACGTTGATGCCAGTTTCTGCTAGCGTTGCAAAGCAGCAAGAGCAACGACAAAAGCTGTTTCTAGTTCTTACTCTTGCTGGGCTTCCTAATGATCTTGACTCAGTACGCGATCAGATTTTGGCTAGTCCGACTGTCCCCACAGTTGATGAATTATTCTCTCGCTTACTTCGCCTTGCTGCAGCACCAAGTCACCCAGTGAGCTCATCACAGACACTTGATTCATCTATCCTCGTATCTCAATCAGTGGACAATCGGGCATCTCATACTATGGAGTATAGACGAGGAGGAGGTCGTTTTGGAAGATCTAGACCCAAGTGTTCTTATTGTTATAAACTTGGTCACACTCGTGACGTGTGCCATTCTTTACATGGTCGACCACCCAAAAATGCTTATGTTGCTCAGACCGAGACTACATGTAACCAAGGGTTTTCTATATCTGAAAGGGAGTATAATGAGTTCCTTAAATATCGAGCAAGTAAGCTGACATCTCCACAAGTAGCCATTGTTGCTCAGACTGATACTTCTGTTGCTGGTAATTCTTTTGCTTGTGTTTCCCAGTCTAGTCCTCTTGAACAATGGGTTGTGGACTCAGCTGCTTCTGATCATATCTCTGGTAATAAATCCCTTTTGTCAAACATTGCGTATTCACAGTTTCTTCCCAACGTTACTTTAGCTAATGGGTCTCAAACTAAAGCAAAAGGAGTTGGACAAGCGAATCCTCTACCCTCTGTCACTCTAGATTCCATTCTTTATGTCCCTAGCTGTCTTTTAATCTTGCATCTGTTAATCGTTTGACTCGTGCCCTCCATTGCGGTATATATTTTATTGATGACTCTTTTATTATGCAGGACCGCAGTACGGGACAGACGATTGGAACAGGACTTGAATCAGACGGACTCTACTACCTTAACTCACTAACATCCTCCAAGGCCTGTCTAGTTGCAGATCCTCCGGACCTACTTCACAGTCGTTTAGGACATCCTAGCTTGTCCAAGCTTCAGAAGATGGTGCCTCATTTTTCTAGTTTATCCACATTAGAGTGTGAGTCATGTCAGCTCGGGAAACATACCCGCGCCTCCTTTCCTCGTAGTATTGAGAGTCGTGCAGAGTCTGTTTTTTCTTTAGTTCATTCGGATATATGGGGTCCTAGTAGAGTCAGTTCAACCTTGGCATTTCGTTATTTTGTTAGTTTCATTGATGATCATTCAAGATGTACTTGGATTTTCTTAATGAAAGATCGTTCTGAGTTGTTTTCTATATTCCGGAATTTCTGTGCTGAAATTAAAAATCAATTTGGTGTTTGCACTCTTCGCAGTGATAATGCCTTAGAATATTTATCCTCTCAATTTCAACAGTTTATGTCTTCTCATGGAATTATTCATCAGACCTCTTGTCCTTATACCCCTCAGCAAAATGGGGTTGCAGAGAGAAAGAATAGGCACATTATTGAGACTGCTCGCACACTTCTCATTGAATCTCATGTTCCACTGCGTTTTTTTGGGCGATGCAGCTTCTCACATCTTGTTATTTGGTTAATCGGATGCCTTCATCTCCCATCCAGAATCAGATTCCGTATGAGGTATTGTTTCCCCAGTCATCCTTATACCCTGTTCCGCCTCGTATTTTTGGGAGCACTTGTTTCGTTCATAACTTAGCTCCTGAGAAAGATAAGTTAGCTCCTCGTGCTCTCAAGTGTGTCTTCCTTGGTTATTCTCGTGCTCAGAAGGGCTATTGTTGTTATTCACCTGATCTTCGTAGGTACCTTATGTCAGCCGATGTCACATTTTTTTAGTCTAAACCTTTCTTTACCTCTTCTGACCATTTTGACCATCTTGATATATCTGAGGTTTTACCTATACCGGCCTTTAGGGAGTCTACTATATCTCCTCCTTCACCTTCCGCTACAGAAGTCTTACCCATTCCAAACGTTGGAACGTCTACTGTGGCTCCTCCTAGACTCCCTGCACAAGACACTCCACTCTTGACATATCATCGTCGTCCTCGCCCAGCATCCGGCCCGGTTGATTCACGTTCTGCACTCGACCCTGCTCCTACTGCGGACTTGTCTCTTCCGATTGCACTTCGGAAAGGTATACGGAACACCCTTAATCCTAATCCCCATTATATCGGTTTAAGTTATCATCGTTTGTCATCACCCTATTATGCTTTTCTATCTTCTTTGTCCTCTGTTTCCATCCCTAAGTTTACAGGTGAAGCATTGTCTCATCCAGGGTGGCGACAGGCTATGACTGACGAGATGTCTGCTTTACATACGAGTGGTACATGGGAGCTCGTCCCTCTTCCTTCATGTAAATCTACTGTTGGTTGTCGTTGGGTATATGCAGTCAAGGTTGGTCCAGATGGTAAGGTTGATCGTCTTAAGGCTCGTCTTGTTGCCTAGGGATATACTCAGATATTTGGGCTAGATTACAGTGATATGTTCTCTCCCGTGGCTAAGATAGCATCAGTCCGCCTTTTTCTCTCTATGGCTACTGTTCGCCATTGACCCCTGTATCAGCTGGACATTAAAAATACATTTTTACACGGTGACCTTGAGGATGAAGTTTATATGGAGCAACCACCTAGGTTTGCTGCTCAAGGGGAGTCTCGTGGCCTTGTATGTCGCTTGCGCCGGTCACTTTATGGTCTAAAGCAATCTCCTCGAGCCTGGTTTGGTAAGTTTAGCACTGTTATCCAGGACTTTGGCATGACTCGGAGTGAAGCTGATCACTCTGTATTCTATCGGCATTCTGATTCACGTCTCTGTATTTATCTGGTGGTCTATGTTGACGACATTGTTATTACCGGCAATGACCAGGATGGTATTACTAAATTGAAGCAACATCTCTTTCAACACTTTCAGACTAAGGATATGGGCACACTAAAGTATTTTCTGGGTATTGAGGTCGCACAGTCTAGCTCAGGTATTGTGATCTCACAACGGAAGTATGCCTTAGATATTCTTGAGGAGACAGGAATGACAGGTTGTAAACCTGTTGACACTCCGATGGATCCGAATTCTAAACTTCTTCCACGACAGGGGGAACCTCTTAACGATCCTGCATGATATAGGCGGTTAGTTGGTAAATTAAATTGTCTTACTTAGTTGGTAAATTAAATTATCTTACAGTGACAAGACCTGACATTTCCTTTCCTGTGAGTGTTGTGAGCCAGTTTATGGGTTCACCGTGTGATAGTCATTGGGATGCAGTTGTTCGCATTCTTCGGTATATAAAATTAACTCCAGGTAAAGGTTTATTGTTTGAGGATCGAGGCCATGAGCAGATTGTTGGATACTCCGATGCTGATTGGGCAGGATCGCCTTCTGACAGACGTTCTACTTCTAGATATTGTGTCTTAGTAGGAGGAAATTTGGTATCTTGAAAAAGCAAGAAACAGAATGTGGTTGCTCGGTCTAGTGCAGAAGCAGAATATCGAGCAATGGCTATGGCGACATGTGAGCTAGTTTGGATCAAACAGTTGCTCAAAGAGCTGAAATTTGGTGATGTTAGTCAGATGGGACTTGTGTGTGATAATCAAGCTGCTCTTCATATTGCGTCAAATCCAGTGTTCCATGAGAGAACTAAGCACATTGAGATTGACTGTCACTTTGTCAGAGAAAAGATACTCTCGGGAGATATTGATACAAAGTTTGTAAAGTCAAATGATCAACTTGCAGACATTTTCACCAAGTCCCTCACTGGTCCTCGTATTAACTACATATGTAACAAGCTCGGTACATATGATTTATATGCACCAGCTTGAGGGGGAGTGTTAGAATATGTAAATAGTAGAACCCTAATCCATGTTTAATATCAATTATATATTTTTCTCCCGTGCTTTCTCACAGTCCTTATGTTTAGAAAATTATTTATGCGATTTCTGCTTCAGTTACTAATGCTCTTTCGTTTTGTTTTTGCTTTTGTTTTTGTTTTCCTTCACTGAGCCGAGGGTCGACTGGAAACAGCCTCTCTGCCCTTTCGGGCAGGGGTAAGGTTTATATACATATTACCCTCCCCAGACCCCATTCTGTGGGACTATACTGGGTAGTTGTTGTTGTTGATTAAAGCTTATTATCTGGGTTTGAGGATAGGGGCGTCTAGAATTTATCGTACTCCTTTTCCGGGCTGGGTGGGGTTTGGTAGGGCTCTCCATAGATGATCTGTGTATTGGATTGTGCCCACTTATGTTAGTTACTGTTTAATATTATTGCAAGCCATTTTATATACGTTTTTATGTTTAGATAATTATTTATGTGATTTCTGCTGAAGTTACTAATGCTAATTTATTTTTGTTTTTGTTTTTGTTTTGCTTTTCCTTTCCATAGCCGAGGGTCGATTGGAAACAGCCTCTCTGCCCTTTCGGGTAGGGGTAAGGCTTGTCTACATATGGTCCATATCCCATTTTGTGGGACTATACTGGGTAGTTGTTGTTGTTGTTGTTGATTAAAGCCTATTCAGAAAAAAGAGCCAACAGAATAATCTACCATTTGCAAATCATTATAGTTTTCCAAATTCTGGACCAAGAAACATGTTATGCCCCCTCCATGTCCAAACTGTCGAATACGACAGGACAGGTATGTTCAATAACCAAATCTGATTTGCGATAAATCCCGATGTCTGGTAAACTGGAAAATGAAGCTGCTATCTAGTTTATAATATGACAGATAAAAACTATTTCTTCCTTTATACTATTTGTCTAATATTTTCAACTATTAGAATAAAATAAACCTTTGAGCCTACTGTAAGAAACAACACAAACAACAATTATCTCCTGCAGCATTCTAAAGTCAACCATAAAATATGAGGGAAAAGATTTATGAGGGAAAATATGAGGCCACAAAATATCATTTGTAGTCGAGAAAAATTAATAACAAGCTGTCGAACTCCTCCCTCCCCCCCCCCCCCCCAAAGCAAACAAATTATATACACAACATCCCCGAGCAATAACTACTCAGTTTCAAGTTTCATGAAAATAAGAAACAAATGTCGAAACCAAACCAAAAGGAGTTACGCACTTCATATGCGAGACGTATTTTCTTGAAAACCTCATCAGCTCCTGAATCCTTGCTAACATCTGGATGATACTGCACTTAAATGTAAGAAGTGTTAATAATTAACTTTCAGGAATGTCACGGATGCTGGAAAGGAAACAAAAATATGGTGTCTCCAATTCAATCCAAAAAGTAAAATAAAATACGATATATAAGTGACCTCATTGCAAGAAAATGATCCAAGTGAAGAAGAAAAAATTAGTTCCAGGGAACAGTCTTAGTTCGTAACCATACAAGAAAGTGTTCCCTGTTGAGAGCGACATGATGGGGTCAACACATACAAGCATACTATGGAACACGCATCAAGCACTCTCGTTGGTTCAATTTTAGGAAAAGAGTGACACTGTCAGATACTTGTATGACAGTAACCTCTGAAGAAACAGGAAAGTCACTTTAGTAGATATTCAGAGATTATGGCAATAAACAACAGGATGGAAACCAATAGCAGAATATTTGCAACAATTCTTAGCTCTGTGACCTTGTTTTTCCTATTTTCTTCCCGAATTACTTGGCTTGTGCTTGCCATTCATATGCTGTTCGCTACATTTTTTCTTTTTGATAAGTTAAATTCCACGTCAAAGCATTATGCCAGAATAGAACCTGCATCATTTGCATCAAATTAAATACCCTCAACTGCTCAGCTCTCTCCCTCTAAATATGCTGCTCACTGCATTTGTTTCAGGAAATAGAGAATTGGACAAGAGAAGAAGACTGATTGAGGCTAAGTATTTTTCCTCTAGTCATATGTTAGTTCTACAAAATTAAACATCTTTTAGGTCTCATTCCCTAACAATAGTTATTTGAGAAATAAAGGAGTGAATTATGTATAGTTGATGCAGCTAAACTTTTGAAGAAATTTACCCGATATAGTTCTAAGTATGTGTATCTTGACTTTTTACAGTTGCCCCCACTTCAACATTTTCCAATAACATCTTTCTAAATAGAATTAGAATGACAGAAAAAAAAAATGACCTATTTATTTTTCTTATTTCATTTCGGTAACTAAGCATAACACATATTGAGGCAATTTAGCGAGGCAGTTTTTAGTCAATGCTTCACTTGAATCACACAAGATATCAATTTTTTGGTCTTCTTTTCGTGCATTATTCTGTAAGGTTTTATAAATGTCTGAAGAAAATACGAAGTAGTACCTTGAGAACGAGAACAGGCCTTTTTTAGATCAGCAGAAGACGCGTTGCATTGTTAGGTACACCAATCATACTACAGTGGTTTTGCTTGCTACCACTGATAGCGGATGCAGAAACCTGGATACAACATCAAACTGTACTTCTTTGCTTGCTCCATCGTACCCATGGTCAGTCAAAAGGGGAGCCAAGAAGAGGTAGGCCTCCATGATATTGTTTGCACTTATTCAAACCTTCGTGATACTCCACATTCTGTTTTCAGGTATAGAAATTGAAAATATAAATGTACGTGTCAGCAAACGCTTTTGAGATTAAGCGAGTAATAAGTGATAATAGGGTGTGAACAAAAACATTCTCGCAGTAATTGGCCTTTTTTTATTAGAATACGTGTTCAAGATCATTTTTGCACTGAAGTCTGATACAAAGAAAACTGAATCAGAAAGATCAGCAAACAGAGTGCCCACAAATCATTTCCATGTAGTAGGTTTACTAGCTTTAGGATAAATTTTCGTTAGTAGGAGTCATCTAGTTAACAGCTTTAGCTATTTTGCAAAGAGCTCAAGATTGCAAGAAGATGTCTTGTGAAACAATCTCTCCTACAAAAACCATCAGCAACCAGATATCTGAGAATGAGATACAGAAAAAAACTATCTTAATTTCATTTTTGTGGATACAATCACAGCACAATTTCAAACTCTAAAAGGGCCATCTTCTGCAATACTGTTTGTTAAGAAAGTCGAACAAGTTGGGTTAAGTAGCATTAGTACAAGAAATGAACCTTAAAATTGACAAAATGAAAAATTCTCAATCAACTAATATAAGCCTCTTGCAGACATGCAGGTTTGAGCCATGGAAACAGTCCTTGTCCGGCCTTTCCTCGAGCCCTCCACATAGCAGGGGTGCACCGGACTGCCCTTTTCTTTCTTTTTTTCAATCAACTAATAACAAAGTATGGTACTTGGCACGAAGAATAAAATAAAAATATACGGGTTCTTTCCCTTTTGAAAATTGCAACCTCAAGATTAATAAAAACGACAACAAAAGAAAAAGAATTGGACGAAGATACGCAGAAAAATAAATAACGGTAATAATTAGCCATTTCAGGGCCAAACAAATGAAGAAATGGGAAAACTTTCCCCTGCAATTACCTGAAGGCTGACGGTTGAGGGTGCGTTAACGACTTCCCCTTTCTGCACATATTTGAAGTAAAAGAAATGAAAGGGGAAGAAAGAATTGGATATTTCTTGCTCTTGTTGTTGTTTTTTTTTTTTTTTGGCTCTTTGTTTCATTCCTTAAAATACGCGTGTTGTGCTTGTCTCTATAAACTAGTGAGAGTATGCCAGTTAAAAAAAAGTATGCCAGGGCCCAACGGCTATATAGGCCTCGTTTATTTGCACGGTCTGAATCTTAATTATTCTTAATCATTAAGTTTATTTATTTATTTTTTACTTTACAATTACTTAATGAGTCTGAATAGATTTGCATGATCAATATTTATAATAGAGACTTAATTTCATTAAGATACTATCACATATTTATTATTAACTACCGCCACAGCCTATCATTATCAACTACCACCATGCCACCACCACTATCATACTGAACCACCACCAACCCAGCCCTCACCACCACCAACCCAGCCCCCACCACCAACCCAGCCCCCACCACCAACCCAGCCCCCACCACGCCACCATCATTCTCAATCATAGCTGCCATCATTATCGACTATCACCACCCACTATTTCCACTACTCCGACCACCATATATCGTTCTCACTCACAATCAACACTAATCCACCTCAACTAACCACCCCATCACCATCAACAATCACAGCTGGCACTGTCTATTATAACCTACCACCACATACCCACCACTTTCCTTAGTCACAACTACTACTACCACCCGCCATTTTTAACTATTACCACCCACCACCACCATCCTCAATCATAATCGTCATCACTACCAATCACTACTAGCTACTAGCATGAACCACCATTATCAACCAAACTACCACCAACCACCGCCTCTAGTCGGCATTCACCCGTTAGCCATCACCACCAACAACTATCATATTTTAACAAACTACATATTTTATTAATAGAATTTAGATTAGTTAATATACATTTGAATTTTATTTTTATTAATTTTCAAATAAAGATAAATTTTATACATTTAGATGTTAAAAATCAAACAATCTTAATTATTTCTATTCAGATCTTAATACACATCTTAGTATATTCAGATGTGTATTCAAATTCAGACATCTTAATATTAATACACATCTTGATATTCAGATGTGTATTCAGATTCAGATATCTTAATCTTTATAAAACAAATGAAGCCTTAGAGTTTTTGTTAGGATATCCTTCATTTTATTGCTGAATACATAAATACTTAAAGTTGGCACCACTTTTTATTTATACACCTAAACTTAAAGTGTATTTTTATTGAGCACATATACTACCCAAAACTTATTCCAATTAAGCACTCCTTTGACAATCAGCCAAATTTATAAAGTTTGTGCAATGCACTCGCTCCTGACGCAGCGAATGACGAATAAAAAAAGAACATATATAATTTTGAGTTAAAAAAAGAAAGAAAAATAATGTTAAATCTATTTAATTAAGAAAATAAAAAAACATTTCAAAAAGAAAAGAAAATTCTAATTTACGCCTAGGGGTTTTCGTCGGTCGGTACGGTGCAGTATTTAGACATTTCAGTTCGGTATTTTCGGTATTCGGTTTCTTAAAATGTTATACCAATACTGTACTTAATTAAATTCGGTATGGTTTGGTTTTTTCACCTTTCAGTTTTGGTTTATTCAGTTCGGCAACTTCGGTTTATTCGGTTGAATACTAACTAGTGCATAGAGTCATAGATTGTAATATTCTTAATTAAGGTATTCAATAGCACAAACCTAAAAACATTTGTTAATAAAAATTTTGTCCAAAACTAGCAAATATAAACCTAGGGAGAGAAAATTGTACATAAAAGAATAAATTTTATTATTAGAAATATCTTGTTACTTGCTTAGAGTTAATTGATAAACTTAGGGAATAAGAAAAGAAATTTTAGGTTTTTATATTTATGTTGTAATTAATATGTGTATTGTGTAATGTAGTATCGGTATTTCGCTATGGTATTGGTGTTTCGGTATTTTATTTTAAAATACCAAATACCATACCTTACCAATATTTTTTAAAACTTAAACCAAATACCATACCGAATACCAAACTATCGAATACCAAATACCAAATTTTTTGATTTCGTTGCGGTAATTCGGTATTTACCAAATTATACACAACCCTATTTACACCCATTTAGGAAAAAACACATTGGTGTTTTGGAAATCAGTGTTCTTGGTATTCTTCATTATTTTAATGTGTGTTCTTGTTCCAAGCACGATTTTAATCCAAATTTTTAAGAGAAACTCCTCCAAATTTATTATAACTTCAGCTAAAGATTTCCCACGACCACCCGATGACAACCCCAATATTGATTTCTTACAACTTCCATCAAATCAAGTAATCCATTTTAAACCTTTGAGCTTTTTAAAGACCTCATTAGTGGTATTTTAATTTGTGAAAAACTCAGACTCATTTCAATTTTAATTAATATGGACAATTATTGGTTCAAACTTTCGAGCTAAATCAATGGTGGAGGCACGACAATGGTGAAAGCGGATGAGGCAATAGTGAAAATTGGGCTCTTCACGTGCCTATATCTGGTGAAGCTCACTTTATGTGCCAACTCAGCAAGAAGTGCTTAATTGAAATAAGTTTCAGATAGTAAAAGTGTTCAATAGGAACACCCTTGAGTTTAGGTGTCTAAATAAAAAATCGTGCCAACTTTAAGTGTTTCTGTATGTATTCAGCCTTTATTTCTTTTTAGGAAGAATACATAAAAATCCCATTAAACTTGTCCAAAAAATATGTTTGAATGCTTTAACTAAACGTGTATTCTTTTACCCCCTAAACACATTGCAAGTGAATATTGTTCCACCCTGTATGAACCAGACTTAGAGCGTGGAAACATTTAATTTGTGAGCGCGTTTTACACTAACATTAACGGATAAAATAAATTAAAAAATTATTATAAAATAAAGAGACCCAACGGTAAAATCTCTAATTATCCGATCCAATTCTTCTTTTCTTCTTCAAGAACCCTAATTCTCTTCTCCTTCAATTACTCACAAATTATGGCTAAGACCTATAATTTCGACTCCTTTTATCTAAATCAAAGCCTTATTCTTCTCTATAATCTTTTGATTCATCTGATTTTTGAACTTATTTAGTGTTTCAAATTTCTTCTTATTTGAGGGGTTCATCTTATTTTAGGGCTTAGTGAAAAATATGGCCAACTAACTTGGCTAGGCTTTGCATGGAAGATAATGATCCTAGGTTGAATGAAGAAGTGTATTGCAACCATGGTTATGTGTTGCCGATAATGAGTGTTTGGATAATGAGTGTTTGGACCCCTCGGAACCCCGGTAGAAGATATTGGGTGTGTCCATACTATATGTGTAATTTTAATTTTTGTAAATTAGTTGAAGCTTTCATTGATTGAGCTTTAATTAATTCAATGTGTTTCATCATTATAGGGTCCAAGATCTTGTGATATTTGATATTGGACAGTTGCAGAAATTGATCCAGGATCAAAATTTGCTATTCCTAAACTGGTGGAGAAAATTGGTGAACTTGAAAGTGTATTAGAAGTGTATAAAAGTGTTGAGAAGCCTAGGGCAAAAAAATAAATGGAAAGGAAGATAGAGATGTAAATGGAGAAGTTGGAGGGAGAGATTGCGAAGATGAAAGAAAGGAAGAAGAAGTGGAACATCAATTTGGTTAAGTCCAAGATTAGGAAGAAAGTACTTTGGTTTTTTGTGTTGTGTGGATGTGTTATAGCTATAAGCTATTGCTTTCATCTGGTATATGTGAAGAATCATTCAATGAAGTTGCCTTAGGATCTCTTGTTGCCGTAGTATCTTTAGTGTTGCTTAACACATTTGTAATATATTTGAAAAAATTTGGTGTATGTGAAAATTGGCAATATGTCTGTTAAACATGCAGGCTTTATATTGACTTAGAAAACTGCAATCACTGTTGCATATTAGCAGCATAATTATG
Source organism: Nicotiana benthamiana (assembly GCA_034376525.1). Classification (NCBI taxonomy): domain Eukaryota; kingdom Viridiplantae; phylum Streptophyta; class Magnoliopsida; order Solanales; family Solanaceae; genus Nicotiana; species Nicotiana benthamiana. The sequence goes on from CM067329.1 coordinate 120,018,411, forward strand.
CAGAAAATAGATCAACAACTTTGCAGTCACTATTGTATATTAGCAGTATATTTATGCAGAAAACAGATTAACAACTCTGCAGCGAACTTAGAAAAAACTAAAAAACTGACTAACAAAATTGCAGTCATTACTGCATATCATTCCAGTAAACAAACCTCCAAATCGGCAGTAATTGTTATAGATTGCAGAAAAACAGACTTAAAACAGAAAAACACAGAAATTGACTTAACAAAATTGGAGTTATTGCTGCATATCATTTCCAGTAATAGACCTACAAATCAATAGTCATTGTTGCACATAATACCTTAGACTTAGAAACTTTCAGTCATTGTTGAATATATTTACATACCAAAACAAAAATTCATATTGTCTTTACATATACCAACTGCCAAAAGGCAAACAAAAACACTGAAGTTCTAATATCTACTGGGCAGTTGATTGTGGTGCTGGTGAACTTGTTTGGCTCAAACGAACTCTTTCATATGCCTTTGACCTTGTCTCCATTCTTTTCTTAGCTTGAATATGTTAATATTCCTTGAGGTGATAGCTTCTTTACCTTTCTATTTCACCCATATTATTGGTTTATGTCCAATATCTCTCGTCACTACTATAGAGTTCACAGTCACAATTGACATGCCAGGCTATATTCACATAAACAAACTTAGTTAGTTTATATCAAAATTTTATCAAAGTGATTTAATAGTCACAGTTAACATTATATGCTTATATTATAGATGGAAGCTCCACTTTATATTTGTAGAATTCCCATACCAACCATTATTGGCCTTTTATAAGGTGTCCCACTTCCAATACCAATAGCAATATCCTATAAGAAGTGTAAATTATTAAGAGGTTAAACATAAAACAAACCTATACATATGCAATCTATAAAAGTAACTTCAGAGTAATTACATGTTTTGTTGAACCCCTTGGTCTTCCTCTTCCTCTTGATGTTCTTATTTTTGGTACATTTTGAACTAGAGGTATTGATGAAAAACCAATTCTTGATGAAATTGCACCACCAGTTGATCTTGCAGTACCTTGTGTAGCCTTGTGACAACCTTTCTTGTTATGGCCTTTAGCATAGCAGTTGATGCATGTCATCTATGTACCTCTTTTGGGGTTGATGTGCATGTGGCGGTATAAGATGGGACTTATGTGTGTGTTACTTGTAGGAAAACTATGTGAAGTCATACGGCGTCATAAGATGGGCTAAAGTGTGTGTAGCTTTTTCGGAAAAGCTATTTTCAAAACCTATTTCATATATAAGGCTCACACGGCAGTATAAGGAAGATTGTGATTGAAATTGAAAAATGTGAATACGAGGTGGTACCTCAGTTGTGATTCTTAGTTATACGAGGAGGTACCTCAGTTTCAATTTCATTATACATGAGGTGGTACCTCAATGTGATTCTTGCTATTTATTTCATGTTGCAAAGTCTTTTGGTAGGGAATATATCATGTTATTTCATTCTTTATTATTCTATTAGTTGTTGTCCCTACATGGTCATTGTAGCCCTTTAGTTGCTTCTTTTATAAAATTTCTTAATTGATTTCTGGAATTATTTCATGTTATTATCTTATTTTGTATCAGTTGTTTCTTCACTTTCTACTACATATCTGTGGTGCATTTCATACTGTCTATTTTATATCCTAGTAGGTGTCTTGACTTGGCCTCGTCCCTACTTTACTAAGGTTAGGCTCGATACTTGTTGGTACCATTATGGTGTACTCATACTATGCTTCTATATTTTTTTGGTACAGATCCAGGTACGTATGACCGGTTGTCCTATTCCGGGTGGAAGAAGGTACATAATTTTCCATTTATTATGCTAGTAAAATTCTAGACGATGTTGAAACAAGGTATCATCACATAGAAAAATTAGCGCTCGCCTTACTGAGTGCTTCTAGAAAACTAAAATCAGACTTTCAATGCTGCCTCATATGTGTCATAACCTCTTGCCGGCTGAGGAATATCATGCATAAGCCCGAGCTCTTGGGTCAATAGGCCGTAGATATTGGGGTACGATATCGAGTACAGACCCCAGACTGCCATAAAATCTCATATTTTCGTAGACTTTTTGGCTGAGTTTATTATGGCCTTGATACCCGAGGTTGAAAGGGAATTGTTGCTCACATCGGGGACTAGCTCGGGGATCTAGATCCTATTCACGGATAGTGTCTCCAACACGAAAGGGTCCGAACTCGATGTCTTTTTAAAACAACATGTGGGCCACATAATTAAACAATCTATTAGAACTGTGAAATTAACTAACAATGAAGCCAAATATGAAGGTATGATTGCAGGTCTAGAACTGGCTAAGAGCATCGGAGCCGAAGTGATAGAAGCCAAATGTGACTCCATCCTCATTGTAAATCAAGTAAATGGAATGTTTGAAGTAAAAGTGGAGCAGATGCGGAGGTAGTTGGACAATTGCAGGTGACTCTACACCAATTCAAGGAATGGACTCTACAGCACGTACCTCGGGATCAAAATAGTAAGGCCGATGTATTGACCAACTTGGGGTAGTGGTACAACTGATAAACTTAGTGATAGAAGATGGTCATGCCAAAGTAAACTTTACAAGTTTGACTTGAGGGCCTCATATTTGATTTCTCTTTGTTGGCTTGAGCCTTGTCGAACATAGACTCTATGTGAGGCGGCGACTGTGTGATGTCAATAATATTGACTAGCTCCTTCGGGGTAGGGGTGATTTCTCAGGAATTTGTGGCTTCTGATTTTCTTTCTATCTCCCGAGCTAAATAAGGATTGGACTATCGGTCACCTTCCCCGGTTGCCACCTGTTCTCCTTCACCAATGGTCGACCCATGAGCGAAAAACTCTAGATTATCGTCCTCAAGGTAATCCCTGAACCGGAAGAGGGAATCGGGTTTCGATACCCTAGCTTTGGCCTAGTACGTTACCCTCTTATCCTTAACCTCGGTGTCCGATGAGGCAGAGGATTTCCTCTTTTTCTTTTTTTCTCTCCTTCTATGCAGCAACTTCGGGCTATCCCGAAGCGAAAGGTTCAACAAACGAGGATGGGGCCTTGTCATAATCCATTGGCCGAAGCTCAGTAGTCTGGGGAAAACCTGTTAAAGGAAAAAGACTTAGCATAAATAAATTTTAAGTATGAAAAGAATTGTTCGCGAGGAGGACTCACCATGGGAACACACCTCCCACTTTCCCTTTGGGAGTTTATGCCATTCGCGCTCAAAATACGACATTTATTTGCAAATTCCTTGATTCACTCCTTGGAGCGGGGGACTACATTGGGAACTTGGGCGACCACTGCACAACGCTAGGCACAGGAAATTAGAAAATTAACAAAGGAAGTACCAAGTATTCAGGAAGGAGAGAAAACTTATGGGATGAGTCCGTTGCCAACCTCGATCTTGATCTTCATCGATGCTCGAGAATAGAGCTTTACTTGCTCGACGAATAAGCTCGATGAAACCCCCTCAAAAAACTTAGGGAAGGTACATACGAAGCAGGTGATCGAGGGTAAATCTAGGTGCTTCAGTTTTGTTGATGAAGTGGTGGAGAAGGATTATGATCCTCCAAAAAGATGGGTGAATCTGCCCTAGGCAGACCTCGTACCTTTTGCTGAAGCCAATAATTATGGGGTTCACCGGGGCGAGCATGAAGAACTAAGTGTAAACACTTAGATACCCCTTTATGTGAGTGGTAATGTCTTTGTTTGGCCTGGGGAAGATCACTTCCTTGCCTTTTCAGTTGCAGTCCATCCGAACTATAAGGAGTGAGTCCTTAGTGACGGAGCATATGTACCTCTATACTCCCTTGCCTCGATCCTGTTGACTAGAGGCCTTCTCGATTTTAAAGTCGTTCTCAATGGAGCAGCCCCCGGGGATGAAGCTCTTCAAATGAGGCTCTAGGGCTACCTCAGGAACGACCACCTCGGCATTTGTGACCTGGTTGAAGGGACGATTTGTTGAGGCACAAATTTGGAAGTTTTTGCTATCACATTCTGGAAATATATGAAGGTTTAGAGGTAATGATGAAGCTTTGAAGATGAGGATGAAGATTTAAAGATAGGGATGAAGGTATGAAGGTCTAACTTGAAGATTAAAGAAAGAATATGGTGATTTGAAGATGAAGATATGAAGATTTGGAAACTAGTGCATGAAGATTTGAAGAGATTAAGAGTTAAGTGAATAATTCGAGGGTAAATCAAGAAGCTCATGAATCTGAAAGTAAAAAAAGTTTTAAAAAAAAGGGTCAAAGCTTTTATAGAGAAAGGGTAATAAATGCATGACGTTTCACATTCGGGACGGTCAATAGGCGCTGATACTTGTCCGAAGCCAGAACGAAGCGACTCATATGACGTTTCGTTGACCTATCAACAGAGTTAACTTATCGCTTCCCGTCAATTCGATAAATCTACTCTCCGGAAAATAAGAGGACTATCTGTATACTGGTAAATTATGGGGCAGTGTTTTCCCCGATTTCCCGATTAGGAAACGAAGGGGAAGCACGACTCGACATGATCGAGGCCCAGGAGCCCCTCGTATCATAATCCTAGAGGAATGAACAGTATATCTAAGATCAAATACGGTAAAATGACGGACCCGGATCAAGTATAGTTTCTGGACCTCGAGCGAAGCAGTGAAAGGGTATGCATGACGAGTAGGGGGCGTAGTATTTTCCCTCTACCGAATATTATGACGCGAATCCCGTTCAATATCAACTATAGATCAATATTTACTGGAATAAGACGATTTTTACCATATTTAGCTTTGTACTAGAACTTAAATTTCCCACTATATAAAGGGAAAGGTTTTCTTTATTCTAACACTTGATGACACACAAATCAAAGCAATAAAAGTTTACTTTTATCTTCTATTGTTAAAAGCATTACTCATTTGTTATTTCTTCACTCGCGGCCGAATTTGTACCGAGGGTCCAATCGAGGACGACGTCCACTGTTCAATCTAATATCGTGCTTGGTCACTACATTGTGATTGATTTGATCATTTATTTTGTCTTTAACTCATTCACCTGTTGTTCTTAGTCATTCGTGTTGAATTAAATCACACATATTTTAAACTGCACACAAATTTAGTTGTCACTCATTTTTGGGATAAACAAAAGGTCTTTCAAAATTAACATCAAATTTGATTCGTTACCAAATTTATTGATTAAAGTTAAAAACTCGTCAATTTCTGTTGATAATGGCATGAGTAGAAGCATATTCAATTTTTGAGAAGTAGAAAAAGTTATTTCTTTCAAAATTACTTTTTTACAAAGCGCTTTGAGAAAAGTACACATATAAATACTTTTTAAAAATTTCACCAAATACTAATTATTGTTCAAAATTATTTTTCAAATTAAATAACTAAATATAAATTATTTTTTACCAAAAGTACTTTTAAAAAAAATTACTCTTCAAAATATGGTGATTGTAGAAGCCCAAACAGGCTTATAGTCTAAACAAATGGTAGAAATATTAGTCTTGAAAGAACAGAGTGGAGTAAAAGGGGAATAGACTCATTAATTAAACGTGAAATTAGTTTCATTAACTCATTCGTTATCAAAATAAATGCCAGGGCCTTGTGCGTAGCACTTTTGTCAGCAAAACCTACCGTCGTCATTAAATTCCCCGCACAATCTTCGCCATTGCACTCTTTCACACGTCCTGTCCTCAGTAGGCTCTTTTCCACTGGTGTATTATCCGCCTTTGTCTCACTAATTACGTCTACATTCATCAAATTCTCAAGACATATTACCAGTTTTAATACGCATTATCTGCCTGCCCCTTTGGAGCTCATTGTTTTTCTTCACTTTCTGCTTTCACAGGTATTCCAGTTTTACCTTCTCAAGATCTTTTCTTGATCATTTGATTTCTTTATGTGGGTAATGTAAATTGTGTCCCTTGATGTTGCTTACTCGTTGATTTAGCTTTTCTGCATAATGTGATTTTCCTATTGAGACTTTCTTCGTTTTTTTTGCTTAGAGGTGAACATTGTTTAGATTTCAGCTATCTTTATTTTGTTGTTTTATTCGCTCCAAGATTGGTAAAAAAAGATTTGACGTTTTTGAATAATGTTCTATTTTAGATTTGTCATGAACCCATTTTCCAGGTGGGAAATTTTATGGCAAGTGTTATGAGTTTGTGAGGTAAAATATATTTATGCTATACATTTATTTTTCTGTTGTTTACATACAAGATATAGAAGAAAACAATACCTAGATTAGGTTGTTGCATTTCCTTTTCCTTTATGCCATGCTTGTTTATACATTTTTTCTTTGGAAGATAGTAACCAGAAAGACCCTTATAATTCTTATCTGAACGTACTCTGCTCATTTTGCATCACTAATTGCGTTCTCATCGGATACTATATCTTTTCCGAAAAAAAGAGCCTTTCCATCATATACTGCATATTGATCACAAGCTTAGTGATCAAATCTACTCAGTCAAATCAGAAATCCATCCCCTGGCAGCCGTATAATCATTAGATCCAACATGGTTCATCTTTTTCTTTTTTCCTTTTCGGTATTGAAGCAATTTTAGTACCTCTGATTTAACATGGACAAGATATAGATATAGCCTATCTACGTTACCTTTACTGCTTTAGCCATCATGGTTTCCTTCTAATGCTTCTCAACTCATTTTTAAAATGCTCCTCGATTTTTACTTTATGTTTCTCGATAACATTCTTTTCCTCCAAATTGGGCTCATAACTTGTTTAAGTTAGTCTCGAAGAAGTGCTTCTTCTATGAAGATCAGAAGAAAAAGGGGCAATTTAGTTTCAAGTAGTGCTTCTTTAATGAAAGACCGGAAGAAAAAATGAACTTTTCTGGCCCTTAGATTCTGAAATTGAAGTATTTTCTCTTCTTACATCTGTCGAAAGTATTGGTAAATGAGGATCAATTTGTAACACGTCAAAGAAGTAACTGTTCTGATACACCTAACTGTCTGAATAGGAGGGATAACGCTTTCTGTTTCTTGATGTCTACCTTGGGAAATCCTGCAAACATATTCTGGCATGAATGTCCAGTTGGAAAGGCAGAGAGGGAAAAGCTGCTTAACCAACAGGGATGTGTTGTCTGGATTACAGGTCTCAGTGGATCAGGTAGTATTAATTTGCTGTTGCTTATTCCATTCTTGCACTAACCTTGGTGATTTGCATACTGGAATTAGTCTTTACACTCGTTCTTCCAAGAAATTGGAATTGCATTAAGAGTTTGACAAGAAAATGTCTCTCGCATATTCATTTGAATTGGCTAAGAGATTGAGGAGAAATTGCTTGTCCCATATTCAGCTAGATATTTTGGTCAAAAATATTGTGGCATTAAAGTGTTTCATATGTTCAATTTTGTAACATATGTCACCATTATTTTGAAGAATTGGTCTCAACTTTTGCAGGAAAAAGCACACTTGCCTGTTCCCTAAGTAGAGAATTACACACAAGGGGTAACCTCTCTTATGTTCTTGATGGTGACAACCTTAGGCATGGTCTGAACAAGAATCTTGGATTCTCGGCAGAAGATCGGACTGAAAATATACGTAGGGTTGGTAAGTGTACTTTTGAAGAACAAAGTCAAACTACCGTGAGTTTCATGGATTTGCTATTAATTTAAACTTGTGATGCTTAGAGAACAGACTCTTAGACGACCTGAGGAAAATATGTTGAAGCTGGACTCGAATGATGAGGTTAATGATTAAACGTCGATCCATTGATGAAAGGAGTCTTTCACAACAAAACTCTACATTAAGTTATTTAGAGTCACACTACAGCTTAATTTGGACAAGTTTTAGAATTCAAGTCCAGCTTGAGTTTGGCTGGTGGAATTCTGGATTCTCGCTTGGTTATTTGGGACTCAACTCTGCTCAGATTGATTACGCCTATAATCAAAAGAAGATACTCAGTCTTGAAATTTTCCAGGGATATCTACACTTTAGAATTCCTTTTTTTTATATTGGGATGGGGGTTGTGGTTGGGGGGGGGGGGGGGATCGGGAGGGAGGGAGTTAGCGAGGAAGGGAAAATTTGGAAGGAGAAAGGAAAAATGATGAGGTCGAAATTCACCCTTCCTTCATGTCCTTAAAAAGAACTGCTATGCCTAGCATCCCGAATACGTAGATAGCATGACGAGCACGCCTCTCATTATAAATTCACGCATTAGATCTGATGTTTATAATCTTTCATTTGAATTATCATACTAGACGAAAAATGCGCATAGGGATCAGAATTGTGGTCACTATCATGAAGAATGAAGAGATACCATCTATGCTAAAATAAAAATTGATGCTTTCATAGAGAAACCATTGAAGACTTCCGACAGATGATTTTTAAGAGTCTATGCAGCTCATCTCTACCTTGAGGCTAATAACTAGTGACTCTTCTGCTAACCACATCTAGAATATCTTGTGTATTTCGACATTTATATATTTGTTGAGCGGAAACAGCTCCAGCCTTGAGAAAACTATGTTTTTATCTTTATTTAACTGTGCAGCTATCATGAAGACAATGACCTAAGTAAACTAATTATAGTTTCCCATTCATTTAATTTGAATTTTTCTAGATGTTCTGCATTGACGTATGACATATGTTGCATTTCTTACATTTACCTGTCCTGTTTCTAAAATTTTTCAGGTGAAGTTTCAAAGCTCTTTGCAGATGCTGGCTTAATATGCATTGCAAGTTTGATATCTCCTTACAGAAGGGATCGTGATGCTTGCCGAGCATTATTTCCGGATAAAAGTTTTATTGAGGCAAAGTTTCCATACTTTACATTCATATGGAAATATTTGCAATTTTAACTCATTTTGTTCGACTTTCCAGGTTTTTATGAATATGCCTCTGGAACTGTGTGAAGGAAGAGATCCAAAAGGCCTGTACAAGCTTGCTCGTGCTGGAAAGATCAAAGGTTGGTATTAGCTTCAGGGTAGTAGCCTATACAGTTGTCATCTCTCTTTGAAATCTGGAGTCTTTAAAAAGGAGAGCAACCCAATTGGTTGTGAAGTTTCATTCATGAGATGTGAGACACACAGCGGTAAATTGCACCTGTCAGGTTTTATTCTGATAAAAACCAGGTGTAATATTTGTTGCCATGCTTCATGTGGTCAAAAATTGATGAAACTAAAAGTTCATTAACGATAGGACATTTCTCAGAGGACTGATTTGTCTAGTTCAATTCTATCTTTGCCCTGAAACCAGAATGATTTTTTTTCCCTATGTCGCACTGGATACCCACGGTGTAGGATAATACTCGGTATGTTGTTGTATGTTGCACTGGATAATTGGCATCATTTCAGTTGGAGTAACTAAGGGCAATTCTTCAGAATTTTGCTTGCTTGTGTAGATGGTAGATTTACATCGACCTAGGCTGCATTGCTTCAAAACTCTCTTGAAGTTCAGTACCTCAGAGGAAAAGAAACTTCTTATAACTCAGAGCCTTTCGTTTTGCAGGTTTTACCGGAATAGATGATCCTTACGAACCGCCATTGAACTGTGAGGTACCCGTTACATTCTTTGATTATAAGTATTCAGATATAACTTAATTTGCTTCTGTGTTCTTGTAACAACTTTTCTTCAGAAGCTGAATGACAATTTCTTCGTGGTGGTTTTTGCTAGATTGAAATACAAGAAAAAGATGGAGTAGTTCCGACACCACATGAGATGGCTGGGCAAGTTGTCACATACATGGAGGACAGAGGCTTTCTGAAAGCTCAGTAACAGGATCGCTGGAGGTAAAATAAGAAAAGACTTGGCACGCAGTCAAAGTATCTGCATCTGCTTCAATAACCATATTTATTGTTTAAAATCATCAGTATGAAAAGGTCGTTAATGATCATTTCGTATCAGAGACATGGTTAGGAGTACACAGCACATATTTTCTCTTCAGATTAGGTAGATACTTAGAGATAAGTTAATATCTTTATTAATCTGTTTTTAACAACCGACGTGTTTATATGTTTCAAAATTATTTAATTTTAAACTTTTTATTTTATCTTAAATTGTACTCCAGCCACATAAATCTCGCATGTTTTAGAGTAACACGAGTTCCAATTTTTTATTGATACTGAGTGATTTTTACCGATTAATATTTATATATGATATGTGGTTTTACTTAGCCATTGATAGTTACTTGTTGTACGTCGTAGAATAAAGGTGCTTGCGACTGTTTAAGGTGTACGATGAGCCAAGCACGATATTGTCGCGGTTGAGAAGGCCTTCGGACGTTGACATTAATACGCGACTTCACAAAACAATGTGAAGTTTAAGCTCAACGAAGCCAAAGAAAGATTTTCTTAGAACATTATTGAAAGAACTAGAACAAATAAGAGAACACATAAAAGACTAACTTTCTGTTCTTCCCGGGATGGAGTTCTTTGGGCTTCCTGTCGGTCGCTATGTCGTACGCTCATGTCGGTGTGTGAGGTTTCGCGGACCTGTTGTGCGTCCTGTGAATCCGCGTCTGCTGGAATTGGTCCGGGCACGTCATTGGGATTTTGTGGTTACGTTCCGGCAGCTGGAACAACCACGCCGTTTTCCCTGTGGTTTTGGAGATTGTCGTACTCGATTCTGTTTACCAAGCCAGACATTTTGACTTGAAATCAAGAGATCTTGGACAAGAAAATGTGTGAAAGATAACTTGCGTTTTTGTGATGAAACCAGCAAGAAAATAATCACTTTTATTTTTAATCCCACGATGGGCGTCAAACTGTTTACCGTGAAAATAGTAACGACGATTAAATTTGTAAATGAGATTCTAAAAATATGTGATCTATTTTTATGCTAGTTGTTAGAGCGGATGGTGCTAAGACTATGAAGTTTAATGACAAAATATAAGCTAAAATGGGACAACAATCAAACCGAGGGGCTTACTGCCCTGGCTTCAGACTGGTCGATGGAGGACCTCGAGGTCGATATCTGGGCTCGATCCCGAGCTATCGGGGGTAGTCGGGAATGTGGCAATAGTTAGAATATGATCAAGCAAGGCACTTTATGGCCAATACCAAGCAATAAATGAATAACAAGTGAGAGAATAATAAATGCTAAAGTGGCATCGAGCTAGTAAGGACGAGCAAGTTAGAGAGAAGAAAGAGAGAGAGATATTATTGATCTTGTGGAGAAATAGTTGGAGCAACATCAACCTCTTACAAAGTAGTGAGGGTTTCCCTTATATAGGAGAGGAACCCAGTTGTAGTACAACATGCATTAATTGCAAAGTATGGAGATGGGACGGCTAGACGCGACGCTTCGGCATAGTCTCTGGATAGGCCGGCTCTATTAGACTTAGTCGTGTGCCTTGAGAACTTCCCATTTTGTTCTAGCCTCGACCTCCGTCTTCTTCGAGTCGGGCCTCGACGAGCCCCGAGGGAGGGGACTCGGTTGTGGCTCCACGTCCTCGGGATCTCGAGGCATTCTTCCGAAATGACTTGATAACGAGAAATTAAATCCTCTAATTTCTCCGCATACAAATAGTCTCCGCGTTTACCTGAACGAAGTGATGGGAAATGATTCTGGCACTTGACTTCATAAGCTTCTTACGGTGACGTTCTACCAATGACGCAACATGTGGCACGAGCTTTTGTGGCAACCGGGGTGTCCCATGGATTTTTGCATTTTGACATCATTCAATGCACTTTCTATTCCCATTCTCCAAGGTGAATGTATTGCCGTCGATTCGTTTTTCAAGAATGCAGTAATTGCATCCGCCGGTCAATATTCCAAGGCCTCGATGAGCGTGTCATTACCGCCTATAAATAGGGGTGTTTTGGCATTGTTTTTCTATCCTAGTACTTTCGTTGGCTCATTTTCCCATTTCTTCTTGTCATCTTCCTCTACCCCTGATTATTATGTTTAGGGCTCATGACCTCAAGTCCGTTCGGCAAAGCTCCCGTAGGCTGCATTGTGGCCTCTTGACGGAGCTTCTCTTTGTCGAGCATAACCATGTCGTCCTGTTGCTGCTATGGTTGTTGTTACGTCTGTTGTTGCTCCCCTTGTTTGATCAAGATGATGACATACGAGGGTCAACTTTCCTTGCTTGCAAAAAGCTCTTCGGATTATATATTGTTGCTCAAAAGGGGTCTCGGATTATACACTGCTGCTCACCTTCTTACCCCGAATCGACGTGGTGCTCTACCCCGAGCTGGTGGCTTGCAAGGCTAGATGTTCCAAGAAGTGGACTCTAAGTAGCCGTGTAAGCGGGACCGAGGCTCGCTCGGTCTGGTGTCTCTCCAAGGTTCTCTTGGTCAGCGAGGGTCCTCGGCCTTCGAAGGTAGACTAGTCTTTAGTCTTTTACCTCACGTGTGTACGCTTTTGTTTCTTCCTTTGTGCGTAAGAACCCCTTGCAAACTTTTGTAATTGTATGTAGGGACCCCTCGAGGGCTGTTGTACATGGAAATTTATATACGAAGATACTTCCTTGATTTTGGTTTTCAATTTTTGCCCTATTATTGTATGTTCTTGTGTGCTTCGAGGCCTTCGAATGCTTCCCTTTGTTGTTGGCCACTGACATCTAACTTGGGTACGAGCGTTCTTTACTATTCTCTGCCATCTGACATGGCTCTTTTCCGAGCCTATCATCGTACCTCGGATAAAGCCTGAATTGATCTGATTGGCTCGGGATAACGGGGCCTCCAAGTTGCATGGAGATAGTACGCTGAGTTTTGGAGCTTTCGAGAATGGTATGTTGAGCGAAGGTCAGCTTCGGGTACTCGAGGGTCTGCTTTGAACTGGATGTAGATAGCTTTTTAAAGAGTAGTGGATAGACTTCCGTTGAGGGGTTGTCTATACTTAGGCGATGCCTCGATCCCTCCCAGAGCTTTCATGATCGGAGCTTCGCGTGCTTATTTTTCTTTTTAGAAAGAAAAACCATGAGATCGGGTACCACCTCGAGTTCTATGAGGGCGTTGAAGGCTTCCCGAAGCCTGATTTCTTTTTGGCGGAGATCCTCGAGGTCGGGCACTGCCTCGAGACTGGAGATAATGCAGTTGACTCCTTGAGGCCTAACTTCTTATCGATGGATGCCTCTGGGGTCGGGCACCACCCCGGGATCTGTACCGAGGCCGTTGGCCTCCAGGTGCTTACTCTGGATAGACGAATCATCGTTGTACTGTACCGATGCCGTTAGCCTCTGGGTGGTTACACTGGATAGGCGAATCGTCATTGTTTCCCCATATATAGAGGGTGGCCTTTGCTTCTTTGGGAGATCTCATTATTTTGGATAGTTATCCCTCCGCCTTGGCATCAGGTCCTTCATCTCTTCAGGCGCAAAAAGCATTAGCGCACGTCTTTGCTTTTATCTGTCAATTCTACAATAGCCGTGGCAGCTACATTAGGGCTGCTCGGCTGGGAGGGGAGAGTTCCACTCCCAGAGCCCAGGATCCGCAGGAGTTCGCTTTGAAGACTGTGTCTTTGATAAGGAACATCTGGAGATGGTGAGAATATACTGCGGATGGAGCGAGGGGATAAAGTTGTAGGTTCTTTCCCCGGATGAGAGTATTATGGACTCTGCTGATGGATTCTTGAGCGTCTATCTATATCCTTTCGCATTTGTCCCCTTGATAGGGTCATGCTTATTTCTACTAGAAGTATCGGGTTACTTTGGCGCAGATACATCCATCGTTTTTGCAAGTGGTGCTGATGATGAGGTTCTTTGCGGAGAAAGGTGGGCTTGAATTCATGCATAGCCACATCGTTAGGCTGTACCGGCCCTTTCATCAACGAGGCCTATTAACCTTGAGGTACCGTTCATCCATGCCTTTTATTGTCGATGATGAAGAAGATGGGAATCAAGAGTGGGTCAGTCGGTTCGTCCGGGTCCGGACGGCTGACATTATCCCCGTAGAGGTTATGCCATTTCCCGAGGGATGGAATTATGCACGTGAGTGGAGTGTCCCGTGCTTACTTGAATTTGCTTATAGGGAAAACCAGTTGAGTAATTGTGTTTCCTTCCTTTTTGTAGCAACTTCATGGATGCTGGGTGAAGTTCTAAATCTGCCCAGCTGGGTCCAGAAGTTGGTGACCCATACGACTTGCGATGAGCGTAGGTGGCAAGCTGTATCCCGCGACAGATTGGGAGCGAAATACCAGGGTATGCGCACACACTACTCCTACCTTAGTCTTCGTACATTTGAGATGACATTTCCATCTCTCTTTTGTACCAACTTTGTCGTTGCACGTATCGGGAAATTCCTTGGGGCAACGCTGTGCTCCTCTGGAAAAGGGAAGGAATCACCGGCCTTCGAGCTGAGGATGATGGTGATAAATAGGATTTGCACCCGCAGTGTGATGGAGCTTTAAATGGGGCTCAATAGACCCGTGCCTTCAATGAGAGGACATTGCCCGAGCCCACTGTTCCCCAGAGTGTTTGATTCTAGAACGGTGGTTCCTCCAAGAGAATATGTTTTTCTCGGGGTTGGTTCTTCCGAGTCCGAAGGGGCAGGATCAACAAGAGTGTGCTCTGCTTTCAAGGAAGTCTGCCGGCTCCACTTCATGGTGAATTTTGGCGCAGTCCTTCTATATTTTGCGTCTTCCTTTCTTTATCGAGTTTTTCTTTTGCAGGCCTTTGATATGCTCAAGTCTGAGATGCTTCGTCATGGGAATAGGCTTCTAAAAGCTCTGGACGAGGGGGAGTCCCTTAGGCTCCTTAGCAAGGAGAAGGAGGTTGAGTTGATGCACTGCGATATAAGGCGTATCGGACTCGAATCACGAGAGCTATTTACTGGAGCATGTAACTTTTCATAGTACGCACTTTGCTCTTTTTGAACCATAAGGTTAACCCTTTTGCCTATCTTAGCTGTAGAAAAAAGATAAAAGCCTCAAAGTACCTTAAGGGTGAAGCCGATCGCGTCAGGAATGCTTGCAGTGAACTGAGGGCTCAAGTGCAGGCTCAAGCTTTAGAGGAGAGGGGCGCCTTGGCTAAGGTTCCTGCCTTCGAGGCCTAACTCTGCTTGTCTTGCGACAACGCTATAGTTGAAGCGGATATGATCAGGAAGCTCGAGTCCGATCTCTCGAAGGTTAGGGCTGAGATAATCAATGCCCGGGCTGAAGCAACATTAAGTCAAACCAAGCCTAATCAGGAGATGACGATTCTTATGAAGGACGCTGTTAATGCCCAAGCCGAGTTGAAGCGGGCCCTCGATCACGAGAAGAGGATCGAGGAATATGTCTGTTGTAGATCCCAAAGAGAGGTACTCGAGGAGATTGGCGCTAGGGGCTTCGTTCTCTCGGAGGAGTTGGCTCGAGCAAGGGTGGACGAGTGCAATGCACGGTCCCTTCATGATGATGTCATAGAGGGCGAATTTGGAGTTGGCAGGCTGTAGCCTTTTGGAGAGAAGCGTGGATTTTGCCGCTTTTCCATTCTGTACTTGATATTTGCAGAGCATGTTTGTAGATGGAGAGCACGCCTTTAGGGTGTGTGAATAAGAGAAAACTTGAAGCTTTATCTCTTTTGTATCTTTTTTTTATTGCTTTCGACCAGGCAGGCTCGTTCTTGGTGTCTTGCGGGAACCCAGTGGGTCCGAAGCTTACTAGAGAGGCCCGGAGGCTCTTAAGTGCGATTTTCAATATGAGTAGGTGTCAGGGCCTTTGTGCTTTGCCCAACTGTTTAGGCCTAGTCTCTGAATCAGGCCCTGATTTGAGCTTACCTGACCTCCAATCTCCTGTTACTGCATGGGCGGATGATGATTGTTCTTATTGCTCACCCTTAGGCGCTTGTGTTTCAACTATTTTGGGTTCAGTCTCTGAGTCGAGTTGCGACTCGAGATTTAATTGAACCTCAAGTTCATTCATGCATGTATGGACGAATGACGATGGCTCTTGCACTTCGGTCGAATCGACCTTTATGTGTGTGGCCCGGAGGCTTGTTTGGCTGGCCATAATGGCACTTAGGCCGTGCCATTAGGCATGTGTTGTTAACTATTTTGGATCCAGTTTCCGAATCGGGTTACGACTTGAGCTCATTTTAATCCTCAAGTTTTCAATTTTCGAGATGGAGATAATGTCTCTTACATTATTTGGTTGTTGAGACCTTTTAGTATGCGGCCCGGAGGCTCGTTTGGCTGGCAACAATGGCTCTTACGCTTTCGCCTGTGGGCTTTTTGTAGACCTTGTTTTCCTCTCATTAAGGTCTTTTTGAAATGATTTTGCCCGACCCGTCGTCGGTTCTCGAAGAACCTCGATTTCAAGTCATTAACAACGATGTTCGAGCACCTCGGAAGGTTCTTAGCTCATAGGTTAAGTAGCTCGAAACCCTTGTGATTTGGAGATGAAATGGTTGAAGCTCATTTTCCTGTTGAGGGAAGCATGTTTTAACCGGTTGATTTCGGACTATATTCGAAGTAATGGACTTCTATTTTGTTAGCAATAGCCAGGCGTCCACGAGTTACGTTAATTTGGCTGGAGCAGCCGTTTTGACCGTAGTCATATGTGTTTGGACGGAGCCATTTTTGATCCCAAGTGATAGTTTAGGCGTCTACACTAAGGGTATGCCCTTTTGGGATTCTTACAAATGCGATGTATAGCCTAAACTTCGGGATTGAGTTTTACACCTATAGTAAGGTCTTACAAAATTTTCATGCTTGTTGAGGTCTTACAGTTTGTCATTCCTATTGAGGTCTTACAGTTTTTGTTGCTATGTAGAATAGATCTGGTTAAGTCGAGTCTGCCCGCTCAGGGTCTTACAATTTTGGGTTTTCCAGTGTATGGAGATTGACGATATTCTCCGGGTCATCAAGTTCTCTTAGGCTCTAAGGCCGTTATTCGTGAGCTCGTAGATGCCATGTTGGGGCCTTGTGAGTCTAGAGTTCCGACCCTGGGGTCGTGCGAGTGCCAAATTGTTGACGCCAAGTCTCCGAGTATTCCAGGACGCATTCGGTGGACGGATCCCTGCCGAGAGTATACTGAAATTTCCTTTTTTGGAGTGCGAGATGCTGAAAGATACTCTTTTATTGCTTGGCGTAAATAAATATTGTTTCATTGTTGTGAGCTCAGCCGGCGCGGGCGTGGCTCCCTAGACCATGGTACGGTACATGATTCCCTATTGAAACTCAATCTACCGTTCCCCGGCCCTTCCGAGCGGATGGCACCTTAAAAAAAGGGTTGTCGCTCATTGTTTGATTGCAGAAGAAGGCATATGGTCTTGTCGGATCCTTTTCAAGGGGTACGTTGCTCTGCTAAGAACCTTGCTGGTAGGACCCTCTTCGGGGCGGAAGTCCGACCGAGGTGAAAGAGCGCGATGGGTTCTGTTAAGGCCTTGGGTCTCTGGGTAGAGTTACAACTTTCGAATGCCCCGGCCAATTGTCTGCATACAAGTTGGTGATAAAATAAAGAATGAGCGAAGTAGTTCTTCCTTACCGGGGGATGTGTAGGCGATGTTTCGAGGTTTGGTATGTTCCTTCCATTTAGGGGTGTAGACTCTAGTACAGCCCTCCACTGTGTTTAATCAGGCTTGGCCGAAGATGTGGTTCGCTTACGCTTTGAATCTTTCGAGAGTGGAGATGTTGGTGCTGGCGGTGCATCATGTGATGCGAAATTTCCTCTTTCTGCGTGTCGCTTCCTGAGCGACCGTGCTAGAACCACGGAACTCGGGAATGCCTAACACCTTCTCTCGGGTTAACATGATTCCTTATCCGGATTTCTGGTTCGCGGACTGTAATACAGAGTCAATATTTGTTAGAATATACGCTTAACGCTAGAGGGGGGGGGGGTGAATAGCGTTATAATAAAAAACAATATAAACTTGCGGAATTAAAAATTGCAGGATTGAAATAAGTGCGGTAAGTAAATAATAAGGAATGAACGCACCGAAATTATCCTGGTTCACCACAACCTGTGGCTAGTCCAGTCCCCGAGAGACTCTCTCGAGATTCCACTAACTTCGTTAAGCTTATGGGTGCTTAACAAACCGTTACAAACTGAGAACTTGAGTCACACAAGCCTCAACAACCTTTGCTCGAAGATACCACACTTCAAGACTTCAACCGAAGGAATGAAAACGTTCCTTCTTACAACCACAAGGGATTAACACTTCCCTTCAAGTGTATACAAACACTTAGCACTCAAGACAAGACTCTCTTTAAGAGTAGATATGAGTAAAATAAATACGCTCAAGAACACAACAACTTTCGTTAAGAGTTTGGCTCTCAAAAACTTATTAAATGAATAGAAAATGATGAATATGAGAGTATGCAAGCTTTAGCAAGAATATAATCAGTTGTTGTACTTAGAAGACTGATTTTGAGTTGTATTTATAGTGTTCAAAACCCCCACAACCGTTGCCTAATTGCCAATCAAGAATTGCTGATTTTGTGCTAAGATAATCGATTATCTGATTTGCATAATCGATTATTTTCCAATCGTCCCAGATTTTAAGCAGAATAATCGATTATCCAAATCGTATAATCGATTACCTGACAACGTTCAAAAAATCATATTCAGATTTTACTTAACATAATGGATTATCAGATTTTGTATAATCGATTACCTGACAACATTCAAAAAATCATATGCAGATTTTACTTAGCATAATCGATTATCAAATTGTGTATAATCGATTATCTTTCAGAGTTTAAAAATACTATGGCAACGGTCATTTGCATAATCGATTATGCTATAAGGATAATCGATTATCTTTTATACTTTGAAAACTTCGGACTACACTGTCTTAACATAATCGATTATCATAAAGTACATAATCGATTATTTTACAGTCTTGTAAAATTTGATAGACACTGCCTCAACATAATCGATTATCATAATGAGCATAATCGATTATTTTATAGCTTTGAAAAATTTGATGGACACTGCCTCAACATAATCGATTATCATAAGGTCATAATCGATTATCTTGTAGCTTTGAAAAATCTAATGTACACTGCCTTAACATAATCGATTATCATAAGGTACATAATCGATTATTGTTCAACTTTGTAAATCTGGTGTACATTGTCTTAACATAATCGATTATCATAAAGTACATAATCGATTATCTTTGTCCAGATTTGAGAGGCATATTTAAAAATCATTTTGGCTAAAATAAAATGTTTGAAAATCATTTTGCTTTAAATTAAATATGCATGATTTGATAAAAATAATTTTACGAGAGAAGCCAAGTCTTGAGTTAATTGTCGGATCAAGATCACAATTAAAGAACGACTCATGTGTAACTTTATTTCTTTGCTTGATCATGATGTTTGTTCGTCTTGTGCTTGAACCTCGTTATGTGTCAATTGCGCGCTTGTGCTTGGACCTCGTCATATGTCAATTGCGCGTCGTTTTTCATTTATCAAAACCTACAAATATGAACACACGTTTAGTTTAGTGCCTTGAGAACGTATTTCAACAATTTCCCCCTTTTTGATAATGGCAAACCAATATCGGGATATGCATATGAGATAATTCATAATGACGATCCAAGACAAGTATATAGATATGCAATTAGTTCCCCCTCAACATATGAATTCCCCCTCAATTTATGCCAATAAATATTAAGTGCATAGCCCTTATTCTTCCCCCTTTTGACATTAGCAAAAAAAATATTAGTAAATAACTTGTTTATTGATTAACCAAAAATCCGAGTACATAAAAAGAGACAATGAAACATAGAACAAAAAGAAAGAAATTATTCATTATCATTATTAATTTCCGGCTCGGCATCCGGTACATCTTCCCGAAGGACAATTTGGGCATATGGATAATTGACATGGTCAAAGTATCCATGAAGTTCATGGGAGAGACGAGTGACATTCATATCGATGCGATTCATGGAGGTGGACAGAGACGCAATTTGCTCGGAAATGGTATTGAGGGATACATCGGATGGGGCCGGAGGACGACGTCGCTGAGTTGGATGAGGAGGTGGATGCTCACCGATATTTGGAAATGAAGATTCTTGTATTTCCCAATGTTTCGTCGCCTTTTTGTGAGGGCCGACTGAAGTGCCGATACCGGATGCAACAAGAAGGGTCATAACGACAAAAGCATAAGGGAGAGGCTTATCTTCCCCAATAACATCATACATATGAGTCTTGACGAACTTGCACCAATTGATGCGAGCTCCGGTGATGATGGCATGCATGAGTTTTGAATCCTCATGAGATATAGTTGTATGATTGAATTTCCGCGGTTTTAGAACACGGGTGATGACATAAAAAATTAAACGGTATTCGGGGAGCATGTTTGTGATGGTGGGACGACGATGGTCCGGAGTTGGAAAAAATTCACCGATGCCGATTTGAGTAAAAAGAAGTTGTTCATCAAACAGAGCGCCTTCTTCCCTAGTATAGCGTAAAATGTCTTCCCCATTGCGCGGAAGCTTAGTGATGGCTTGATTATTTGCCTCAGATACAGGGATGTGAATTCCATTGACGGTCGAGAAGAGTTCATCATCTTCGTCTTTCTCGAGATTTGAATAGAAGGCCTGAATTAAGGAAGGATGAATGTAAGGGGTGTGAAGGTATAGGAAATCAAGGAGTTGGCTTTGTAGGAGCATATTTGTTGTGGATGGAGGGGCGCTTTGACTAAGAAATCGATTAGTGGAAAATCGAGGAGGGAGGATTTCTCGATTTTCAAACTTTTCAGCGAAGCGCATAAGTTGTTCTTCACTGTTGAATCGTACGAAGGAGAAATCTTTATAACAATAAACTGGTGGACGAGTGGCGGAAGAGGAGGCAACATTTTTGCCGGCACGAGCACGTTTGGAGTTTCTGCCCGACATTTTGAACAAGTAGTAATAGCCTTTGAAAGAAATTTGAGAAATTTTGAGAGTTTGGGAGATAAGTTTGATGTTTGAGTGAAGAAATTGAAGACTTATAGCACCTATTTATAATGAGAAGGATGGCATTGCATTGAAGATGAAAATCTGCAGAAATTTAAGAGACAAAACGGTCAGAAACGGTAACAATTTTGAAATACTGACTGAGGATAATCGATTATTGAATTATGGTAATCGATTATTCTGACACAGAGTGCATAGTGATTTTCTGACTCGGAAAATAATCGATTATACTTTTGAGATAATCGATTATTTTAGAAAGTGCAGTAATGAATAGCCGAGACGGTAATCGATTATACAGTTTTAAAAAAATCGATTATTGTCACAATTAACACCTGAAAAATAATGTCAACAAAATCGATTGTAAAAATTGATAATCGATTTTTATATTTACCATCCAAAAACCTGCAAAGCAAAAACTGTTAGATAATCGATTGTAGTATTGCATAATCGATTATGTTAATTTTCCGGCATAATAAACATAAAACGTAAATAATCGATTAGTGATACTTGCTAATCGATTTTCCGGCATAGTAAGCATAAGACAAAAAGAAGTGATAATCGATTATCGACTTTAGAGAAATCGATTATTCTACACCATCGTCTTACAATTCCCCCTGCTTTTAGGGTGATACCTGCAAAAGAGAATTAGGCGCCTCCGACGCTCAAGTTAGTAAATTTTTAAAAGAATAATGCAATGCATGACTTGGATCAATGTGGAGTCAAGAATTAAGAATTCTTTCTCTAAGAGCATTGTGAAGATGTTGACCAATTGACAACGTGATCTCTTAAGAAGTGTGTCCTAAGGTGTTCTTAAGAGTGTTTCGAGTACTTACCTTTTGTTCAATGTCGCCAATTACCTTGTCGAGATGATGGTCTTTGATTGTCCTCCACGCGTAAGAAATTTTCGTTTCTTTCACCAGTGGTGGCGCTTCCTCCGATAATTGTTCCAAGATTTCATCTTGAATATCCTTTGGATTTTCCTCTTGTACTTTGTCTTGAGGACTTATTGTGTTTAAAATACCTGCAAGATCAAAACCAGAATCCTTTCTCGCCAAGCGAGCATTATTTTCGGAAAACACAATATGAGGGGATTCCTCAACAGTTTCGGTTCTATTATTGAATACTCTATATGCTTTGCTACGTGATGAATAACCAAGAAAAATTCCTTCATCCGATTTGGCATCAAATTTTCCCAAATTATCTTTTCCGTTGTTATGAATAAAGCATTTACAACCGAATACTCTAAGATGGGAGAGATTAGGTTTCCTTCTCTTATAGAGTTCATAGGGAGTTTTCATGAGCATTGGCCTTATGACTACTCTGTTTAAAACATAGCATGCGGTACTCACGGCATCCGCCCAAAATTGTTTGGGAATCTTAGCCTCATCGAGCATGGTTCTAGCCATCTCTTCGAGACACCTATTTTTCCGTTCCACCACTCCATTTTGTTGTGGTGTACGTGGAGCAGAGAAGGTGTGCTCAATACCGAGTTCGTCACAAAAGTCCGTGAAGAGATTGTGATCGAACTCTCCCCCATGATCACTTCTTATGGAAGTGACGGTTGTGTTCTTTTCATTTTGAACACGTTTAAGAAAACATTTAAAATTTTGAAAAGCCTCACTTTTGTGAGCAAGAAATAGTGTCCATGTAAATCTAGAATAATCATCAACAATAACAAAAGCATAACGATTTCTACCAAGACTTTCAATGCGAGATGGTCCAAAGAGTTCCATGTGAAGAAGTTGCAAAGGTCTTGTAGTTGAAACAATATTCTTAGATTTAAAAGATGCTTTTGTTTGCTTCCCTTTTTGACAAGAATCACAAATAGTGTCATTTTCAAATTTCAAATTTGGAAGACCAATAACTAAATTTTGTGAAACCAATTTGTTTAAAAGATGCATGTTGATATGAGCTACTATACGATTCCATAACAACATATCGTCTTCTTTACTCATAACACAATTCACATACTCTGATGAAGAGTTTTCAAGATCAACCATATAGATATTATCAATTCTAAAACCACGAAAATAATTTTAAAATCACTACGACGAAAAACTAAGCATTCTTCCGAATCAAACAAAACAAGATTTCCCTTGTCACATAATTGACTTATGCTCAAGAGATTATGTTTTAGACCTTTAACTAGCAATATATGCTTAATGGAAGAAGATTCATTCTTACCGACCGAGCCAATGCCGATAATTTTTCCCTTGTTGTTATCTCCAAAAATAACGTTTCCTCCTTCCTTGTGTTCTAGTTGAAGGAACTTGGATGCGTCTCCGGTCATGTGTTTGGAGCATCCACTATCAAGGTACCAAAGAACACTTGATCCCTTCAAACATACCAACAAGACAAATCAATGAGTTTTTGGTACCCAAGCTGTTTTGGGTCCTTGAGAGTTAGGTGTAAAATGCTGTTGTGCTTGACATGCAATTAAGTGTCTGTGTCTAGTAAAACAAGCAGGAGCAATATGTCCTATTCGACTACAATAGTGACAAATGACATTAGGATTATGCATTCTTCTAGGTTGGTAGTAGTTGGAGGTACGAAAAACGTTTGCTCTATTTTTGACAATATGGCTATTGCGCAATCCTTGAAAATCATTTCTCCTACTGTTTGTTCTAGGATATGCAGCGTTTCTAGAATAATTATTTCTAGGTCGAGTATGTCTAGTTTGCGATTGTTGAAGGCCATTTCTAGGCGTTCTAAAATGTTCAAAGTTCCTTCTAGTGTTTGGTATAGGATGCATGTTGATTCTAGGATGGTTATTTCTAGGATGAATGTTTATTTTATTTATCCTAGATTGAGCCTTGGGTTGTTGGGGGATGGCTTCAACTTTTTCTTTAGGCTCGTTTTTGAAACCTATGCCATGTTTGGTCGATTTCAAATTGACAAGAACATCATTCAAATTTTTATGAGAAGAATTGAACTTATCTAGGGTGCCCTTAAGTCTTTCTACTTCATCTTTTAGATGCATGCAAGAAATACAATTTTTACTAGAACTCTCGGGTTTGTCGGCGCTTCTCTTGCCGAAAAATTTGTTTTCTTCTTTCAACTTCTCATTTTCCAAAATCAATTTTTCCAAATCTTTTTCTTTCAAAGAGAGCTGTTTTTCAAAACCTTTTTCTTTCAAAGAATTTTTCTTTACGTCTCTAACAGTTTCGGAAGCTCTAATGAATTCACTATACAATTCATCAAAAGCATTTTGCATTTCCTCAAGAGAAAAGAAATTTTTTGAAGAAATTTGACATACCTCTTCTTGATTGTCTTCATGTGCCATGAGACATAGATTTGCGGCTTCGTCTTCTTCATCGTCGCTTGATTCGTCTCCGGAGTCACCTCCCCAAGATATGTATGCTCGTTGTTTCTTGAAGGGTTTCTTCTCCTTTTTGACATTTGGGCAATTTGATTTAATGTGCCCGATTTCTCCGCATCCATAGCACTTTACTTGATCTCCTTGTTGTTTGCCTTTTCGTTCATACTCTTTTCGCATGAACTTTTGAAACCTCTTACTAACGAGTCTGAACTCGTTATCTCCGTTGTTTGAGTCCTCACCATTATGAGGTTGAGCCGTGCTTGCCTTGAGGGCGATTCTTTGTTTCCTTTGATCATTAAACAGAGGGTTAAGTATAGTAGATTCATAGGTTTTAAGATTACCTCTTAGTCCGTCGATGGTGACATTTGAAACGCCGATAGACTCTTGAATCGCGTCGGCCTTGGAGCGCCATTCCGGAGTGAGACTTCGGAGAATTTTTCGGACAAGTTCCTTATCCGTGAAGGTCTTCTTAAGAGCATGTAGGTCATTGACGATTTTTGAAAATCGTTCGAACATGTCATCGATCCTCTCGCTTTCCTTCATGTGAAACAGTTCATATGCATGGGTTAGAAAAACAATTTTAGCTTCTCTTACCTGGTCCGTACCTTCGTACGTGATTTCCAGCTTATCCCACATTTGCTTAGCCGTTGTGCAACATGATATTTTTCTGTTATCATCAGCATTTACAGCACAATATGATAAGTTGATGGCTCTAGCATTGTTCTGCACTTTTCGGATATCATCCGCATCGTATTCATCTTCGGATTTTGGAACCCATTCATTTTCAACCTTTTTGGTTGGAATTTGTTCTCCCTTCGTTATAACCTTCCATAGATGAAAATTATTCGATTGGATGAATATTCTCATCCTCTCCTTCCAGTACGTATAGTTTGTGCCATCGAACAGTGGTGGTCTGGTGGAGCATTGTCCTTCACCTATTCCTGCATTAAAGTCACGAGTAGAAGCCATGGATAGTTTCTCTCAAACGGTTAAGTCTTTCAGAGAGTTGGGCTCTGATACCAATTGTTAGAATATACGCTTAACGCTAGAGGGGGGGGGGGTGAATAGCGTTATAATAAAAAACAATATAAACTTGCAGAATTAAAAATTGCAGGATTGAAATAAGTGCGGTAAGTAAATAATAAGGAACGAACGCACCGAAATTATCCTGGTTCACCACAACCTGTGGCTAGTCCAGTCCCCGAGAGACTCTCTCGAGATTCCATTAACTTCGTTAAGCTTACGGGTGCTTAACAAACCGTTACAAACTGATAACTTGAGTCACACAAGCCTCAACAACCTTTGCTCGAAGATACCATACTTCAAGACTTCAACCGAAGGAATGAAAACGTTCCTTCTTACAACCACAAGGGATTAACACTTCCCTTCAAGTGTATACAAACACTTAGCACTCAAGACAAGACTCTCTTTAAGAGTAGATATGAGTAAAATAAATACGCTCAAGAACACAACAACTTTCGTCAAGAGTTTGGCTCTCAAAAACTTATTAAATGAATAGAAAATGATGAATATGAGAGTATGCAAGCTTTAGCAAGAATATAATCAGTTGTTGTACTTAGAAGACTGATTTTGAGTTGTATTTATAGTGTTCAAAACCCCCACAACCGTTGCCTAATTGCCCATCAAGAATTGCTGATTTTGTGCTAAGATAATCGATTATCTGATTTGCATAATCGATTATTTTCCAATCGTCCCAGATTTTAAGCAGAATAATCAATTATCCAAATCGTATAATCGATTACCTGACAACGTTCAATAAGTCATATTCAGATTTTACTTAACATAATCGATTATCAGATTGTGTATAATCGATTACCTGACAACGTTCAAAAAATCATATGCAGATTTTACTTAGCATAATCGATTATCAGATTGTGTATAATCGATTATCTTTCAGAGTTTAAAAATACTATGGCAACGGTCATTTGCATAATCGATTATGCTATAAGGATAATCGATTATCTTTTATATTTTGAAAACTTCGGACTACACTGTCTTAACATAATCGATTATCATAAAGTACATAATCGATTATTTTACAGTCTTGTAAAATTTGATAGACACTGCCTCAACATAATCGATTATCATAATGAGCATAATCGATTATTTTATAGCTTTGAAAAATCTGATGGACACTGCCTCAACATAATCGATTATCATAAGGTCATAATCGATTATCTTGTAGCTTTGAAAAATCTAATGTACACTGCCTTAACATAATCGATTATCATAAGGTACATAATCGATTATTGTTCAGCTTTGTAAATCTGGTGTACATTGTCTTAACATAATCGATTATCATAAAGTACATAATCGATTATCTTTGTCCAGATTTGAGAGGCATGTTTAAAAATCATTTTGGCTAAAATAAAATGTTTGAAAATCATTTTGCTTTAAATTAAATATGCATGATTTGATAAAAATGATTTTACGAGAGAAGCCAAGTCTTGAGTTAATTGTCAGATCAAGATCACAATTAAAGAACGACTCATGTATAACTTTATTTCTTTGCTTGATCATGATCTTTGTTCGTCTTGTGCTTGAACCTCGTTATGTGTCAATTGCGCGCTTGTGCTTGGACCTCGTCATATGTCAATTGCGCGTCGTTTGTCATTTATCAAAACCTACAAATATGAACACACGTTTAGTTTAGTGCCTTGAGAACGTGTTTCAACAATATTTTCCTCGATTCGGGATTCAACTGGTGACTTGAGACACCATAAATCTTCCAAGTGGCGACTTTGAATCTTAATAATAAAACCCTTTTTGATTGTCCTTTATTTAGAAAAACTCCCTGGACCCCTCTGCGCCCTGCGTGGCGCCGGTAAAATTTTCAGATTTTGAGAGCCTGATAGGTTTCCGGTCGCTCAGGATAGGTTTCCTGGGACGTACATTCTTATTATATGCTATGTCCATCCTCTATTGATACAATTGGCCATGACATACTGCTGCCAATCTCTTTTCATCAATAGCTCAATTGCTCCAATCAGGTTTGGACCTACTCATCATCATCAATATGTCTTTTGGTACTATTAGTTCAGAATCAGATTGATTTTTTAGACTAGGTTGAAGATCCGTCGTGCATGTCATGTCATTAGAACCAGTATAAAGATAACTGTTCAGAAAGAGAAAAGAAGAAAACAAAATTAAAACAAAATAAGAAGAGAAAACTTTTACTTTATTAAAATGCGGGATAACAGAGTTTCACACTTTTGCCGAATACAAACTAAAACAAAACAACTGGATTACAACTCTGGAATAATCCAGACAACAAGAAAGAAAAATCAAAGCCCACTACATAGACTCCCTCTGAGCGGTACGAGGAGTAACCGTCAAATTGTTTATATTGGCCCTAGGCCCCACAAACTCAGCATCTGCCCCGCTGGACCCTTTTCCCAACACCATAACTGGCTTGTCATCTACCTTTTTCCAACTATGCCACCGCTTTTCCACTGGTCGACTTTTCTTTTGAACCGGCACGGATCATCATCACTGTTTGTGAGGGTTTCTTTAGCTCCCCTCCTTCGTGCACTAGCTCGATCATTTGGGCTTCATGGTGTGCCGACAACGGGTTCTGATTGATGTTGGGTGCCTCTGGTGTCTGAACCTTGATCTTGTTGGTATCAATAAGATTTTGCACTGCATGTTTCAAGTTCCAACACTTCTCGGTATCATGTCCGTGAGCCCCAGAACAATATTCACAACTTACCGAGTGGTCCATATTTTTGGGAAGGGGATTTGGCAATCTGGGCTCAACAAGCCTAACTGCCTTAATTTGTGGTACAAGGCAGTATATGTTTCTCCCAACTCAGTGAATGTTCTCTGTATCCTTTCATTTCTGAAAGCTTGATTCCCACGGAAACCAGGCCCTAAAGGGTTCGTGTAGGCCTTAGGTGGTGGATATGTATTCTGTGGAGGTGGATATGTGTTTTGGGTAACCGATGTGCATCATTGCGGGCGAGCCGGGGGCTGAGTCTATGTCTGAGCTTGATGGACGGAGAAGTGTGGTTCTTGTGGTGGGTAGTAAGACTATGGAGGGTAATTTGGAGTGTGCGGATAATTTGGGTGATGTGTTCGTTGAACTATGAGGTCTCGTTGTACTTAGGGAGTTCTGGAGTTCTGGACTTCTTTGAAATGGGTTCTGGGGCAACTTCCTCGGGGAACGAACGTTGCATGAACTTCCACAAACCTGATTCAATCCTTTTGGAGAGATCCCCAAGCATCTTTGCTATGGTAGGCTCGACTACTGATCCGTTACTGCTTGACCTCTCGGGTACTTGCTAGGGGGGGAGCTGTTTCCGGTGTTGTTGTGCCAGGAGTCTTCGCGTGGCTTTGTAACTGAGTGATGGCCAACTGTTGTGCCTGCAACATTTCAAAAATAACACGAAGACTAACTTTCTGTTCTTCCCGGGCTGGGATTCTTTGGGCTTCCTGTCGGTCGCTATGTTGTACGCTCTTGTCGGTGTGTGAGGTTTTATTGACCTGTTGTGCGTCCTGTGAATCCGCATCCGCTAGAATTGGTCTGGGCGCATCATATGGATTTTGTGGTCGCGTTCTGGCTACTGGAACAGCCTCGCCGTTTTCCCCGTGGTTTTCGAGATTGTCGTTCTCGATTCTGTTTATCGAGCCAGATATTTTGACCTGAAATTAAGAGATCTTGGACAAGAAAAAGTGTGAAAGATAACTTACTTTTTTTGTGATGAAACCAACAAGAAAATAATCACTATTAATTTTTAGCCCCACGGTGGACGTCAAAATGTTTACGTAAAATGGTAACGATAACTAAATTTGTAAGTGGGATTCTAAAAATATGTGATCTATTTTTATGCTAGTTGTTTGAGCAGATGGTGCTTAGAATATGATGTTTAATGACAAATTATGAGCTAAAACGGGGCAGCAATCACATTGAGGAGCTTACTGCCCTGGCTTCAGACTGGTCGATGGAGGACCTCGAGGTCGATATCTGGGCTCGATCTCGAGCTATCGGGTGTAATCAGGAATGAGGCAATAGTTAGAATATGATCAAGCAAGGCACTTTATGGCCAATACCAAGCAATAAATGAAGAACAAGTGAGAGTAGTAAATGCTAAAGTGGCCTTGAGCTGGTAAGGACGAGCAAGTTAGAGAGAAGAAAGAGACGGAGATATTATTGATCTTTTGCAGAAATAGTTGAAGCAGCATCAACCCCTTACAAAGTAGTGAGGGTTCCCCTTATATAGGAGAGGAACCCAGTTGTAGTACAGCATGCATTAATTGCAAAGTATGGAGATGGGAAGGCTAGACGCGATGCTTCGGCATAGACTCTGGATAGGCCGGC
Organism: Nicotiana benthamiana; assembly: GCA_034376525.1. Classification (NCBI taxonomy): domain Eukaryota; kingdom Viridiplantae; phylum Streptophyta; class Magnoliopsida; order Solanales; family Solanaceae; genus Nicotiana; species Nicotiana benthamiana. The sequence goes on from CM067329.1 coordinate 120,047,819, forward strand.
CCTGTCAAACTCAGCCGTGTGCCTTGGGAACTTCCCCTTCTGTTCAAGCCTCGACCTCCTTCTTCTTCGAGTCGGGCCTCGATGAGCCACGAGGGAGGGGACTCGGTCGTGGCTCCACGTCCTCGGGGTCTCGACGCATTCTTCTGAAATGATTTGATAGCGAAAAATTTAGTCCTCTAATTTTGCCACATACAGTTTCCACTGCTCGACATAGTTAACAATATTAATATGATTCTAAATTTCATGAAACGAATCCATCCTTATACAGCGAAACAGAATGAAAATAATATATAATGCATAACAGCACGAAAATATGAAATTCGTGCGTATACTATGGTTATTAAAATGCATCGTCATCTGACATCTCGCAGTTGGAATCCTAATAAGACGTGGTCAATAATCATCATTATTCATTACTAACTTGAGTCTTGAGCGCGGATGTAATGCATTTTCATACGGTTGTTCTCTTCGTGAATACAATTCAGGGCTAAATTAAATTGTTGAGTTGCACTATGTGATATTGATGTAGCACAGCTCCTTGGCCCGTAGCTCTTGTTCTTGTATTTAGCCTAGTTAACATGCCACCGCCGCTCGCATACCATTTGATTGTTGTGATTTTGATTGTAACACTCATTTGGCTTATTCGAGTATTCGAACTCTTCTTCCAACGCCCAAGTCCTACCCATTGCTCTAAGATATTGCCAGGATAGAAGTTTTCGATTTAATTGAAAGAACTTGTTCTATTCAAACATAGCTAAATTATTTTTATTTTACGCTTAATATCGTCTTTCAAGTTTGACACTTAAAATCATCTTGTTACAATTACCATGGTTATACATAATTTCATCCGATAGTTTCTTCTACCGATAAGGAGTTCAACTATTATGCTAATGAAAACATTATTGCATAGATTGAGGAAGGAGATGGACTTTCTGATATTCCTTTAAAATTACAAGGCAAGCCTTCTACTAATATGGATGTATTGTGTGATAGAGGTAGACATGAAATTATTGAGAATATTCTCACGCGTGAGTGATTTTACTTATTATTTCATGATAGATTTCTAATTCATACCGAATGATGACAATAAGTAATTATACTAGATATATTATATGTTTTGGCATAACTATATACTCCCTCTGTTCCAATTTATGTAAACCTCTTTGACTGGGCACGAAGTTTAAAAAAATTAAAACTTTTGGAATTTGTGGTCCTAAACAAGTTCAAATGGGCCCCAAAGTATTTGTGTGGTTAGAAAAGTCTCTCATTAAGGGTAAAGTTGTAAGTTTAAATTAAATTGTTACCAAATTTAAAAAAGGTTCATTCTTTTTAAATGAACCAAAATGGAAATAGATTCACGTAAACTGGAAAGGAGGGAGTATGTTATATTGATTTAAATCTTTAATATATATATGTTTACTTTATATTTTATATTTTGAATTAAATAAGATAAAAAATAATAAAGTTTCTTACGATAAATATTTAAGTTTATTTTCTCTTTAAAATAATTATGAGACCCAGGTACTATACTTTGGTAATTTGACACTTAGAAATACTTTTTAGAAAGATTGGCAAACACAATTTTTTTTATCAAATATTGCAAAAAGTACTTTTGAAATAAATTCCCCACACAACTATTTTTTTCAAAAGTACTATTGGAATCTCCGATTGAGCCGAGGTAACAGCCGGTTCCGTCCCTACAGGCGGAGCCGCAACAGCACCCTCCAGATCATGTCGAAGGAGAATCATCTAGATGAATTACTGTTGGAGGCGTTGTCTCAAACTCCACCCGCCATCTTTTTGATGGCCCCTCTTCTTCCAATAGACAGAGATTTGCCCGTCGGACGAGCGGCGCGGGCGGAACACCGGCCTGAGAAGCGGCCTTCATAGGAGTAACCACGACCGCAGACTCAACTAAAGTGGCCCTTGACGAAGGTCGGGCAATGGGTACCGCGATAGGGCAAGCAAATGAGGCTGACTGCCGGAAAGCCAATGGAGGAGCCCTCACTCTCTGCACCGTCCCTGAGATCGACGAACATCGCGTGAGAAATTAAATACAAAAAAGGAAAAGAAAAAATGGCGAATAGAAAAGACATCTTACCAGAAAGAGGCCTGCGTCCATACTTGTCATAGAAAGACGCCCACATGCATACCCCCACCGTATAAGGGAGAATAGCGCTCACCCACTCACGAATATTTTCGACAGGTGGAGGGGCAATTTCTCAACTGAGAAAAACAAAACAGGGCTTAGTGCTGTAACAGAAAATGGTCGGATATATCCCTGACTAAAAATATATACCCCATCAGATCCGCCACAATGTGTTCAGTCCGCACATAGAAGTAATTCTTATAAAATGACGATTAGTCCTATCTTCCATTCTCACAACTAGAATTTTTGACCCTCGAGGACGCATGTGAAGCATCGTGCCGCGGATAAGCTGAGGGGCGAAGATACTAAGCAGGTGATCCAAGGTAATCTCACGACCGGCGAGTTCCACAAACTTGAGCAACATAAGGAACAACTTGTACAGGTACAACAAAAGTTGGGTGGGGCATACCTCGTAAAAATGGCGGAAGTCTACCACTAGGAGAGGTAGGCGTAAAATACATAATACCCAGGACAGTCAAAATGAACTATATCATTTTCTTCCGCCGGACGCATGTAGACGTAGTTGGGAATCCCCCACCTGATTTTCAACTCAGAAATGTCTTCTTCTCTCATAACAGAAGGGACATGCTCTGGCTCTGCCCGGCCGCGACTGTTGAAGTCGGTCAATTCTCTCCCAGGGCGGGGCAAAATCTCAATTATCGACGGGACCTCCTCATTTTCCACTGTATCCGCCCCTCTAGTGGTCCGAGCAGCATTTTCCGGTGCCTGAATTGTGACAGAGATCGGTGCGAGAGAAATCACCGGCCATTTTGTCTAGAAAATATGGCGAAAAGACAACGGAAAGAAATTATGAAAATCTTCAGTTAACAAAAGGACAAACAAAAACTTAAGAGTGTTAGGAAAAAAAGTATATTTGCAGAATTCTTTCGTGTAAAAGGCAAATAAGTGTGTCAATCTAAGGATAAGTTCCTTCTATTTATAAGAGACAAAGATCCTCCGAACACGAAATCCAAGAGTCACCAATCAAACCTAATATGGCACGAAACATTTCAGGTCCCCAGGAACATGTGTCATAATGGCAGTAACCATGAAATAACGCTTTGATGTCAAACGACGTTTTGGTTCCAAAACCGCCGCAATGGTTCATGCGTATTGGAAGAACGCCACCACCTCGCCTAAAACCAAAGTGATGTAACTAAGGAATGATAAGTCAGAATTCATATTTCGCTCGAATTCATACCAATTATGATCCGGCTGTCGATCCCGACAGACGGAGGGACTAACTGTATTGGTCGAAATCTGACTGCACAGCCAAATTGACCAACGTCCCGCTTAAGTGAACGGGCAGTGAAAGATAACATAGTCCACTCCACATCCCTTTCTCGATACCAGTCGAGTCGGAAAGAGCAATGCCTAAAAGGATGACCAAGAGACACTAGAGGCGGGAGAGCGCCAGACCAAGTAAATGGCAAGGGTGCCATGACTATATATAGCAGGGGAAAACCTTCGATCGAGAGGGGGCTGCTTCCTTCTTTTTTTTTCTCTCTCCTAAGCTCTCTTCTTATAATCTAGATAAGAAAGAAGTAATCTACATAAGAACATGTAAAGCTATATCCCCCATTGATCGATGAGAGTCACAATGTTGAATTTCAATAAGATCGTTTATATCCTTTTCGTCCTATATACAATATACGCCATTAGCTCTTTGATCTGGTATTTATTATGTCTGACTAAGATTTACCCCTTCATTTTCTTTAATTGATTTATTCAAAAAGGTTCTGATATCTTTTGAGTCAACAAAGATAATATTTCTTTAAATCGTACTTACGAGATGAGGCCTTCTGGTATTCCTTTAGAAACATACTTAATTATTTATTTTTTATTAAATTAATAAAGTTTTATATATTTAAAATTATTTTTATTTTACACTCATTATCGTCTTTCAAGTTTGACACTCATAATTATCTTGTTACAACTACCGTGGCTATACATAATTTCATCCGATGACTTCTTCCACCGATAAGGAATTCAACTATTATGCTAATAAAGACATTACTGCATAGATTGAGGAAGGAGACGAGCTTTCTGATATTCCTTTAGAAATGCAAGACAAGTCGTCTACTAATATGGATGCGTTGTGTGATAGAAGTGGATGAAATTATTGAGAAATATTCTCATGCGTGAGTGACTTTGCTTATTATTTCATGATGGATTATTAATATATAGTAAAATATGGAATAGACTTCTAACTCATACCGAATGATGACAATAAGTAATTATACTAGATATATTATATGTTTTGGCATAACTATATATGTTATATTGATTTAAATCTTTAATATGTGTGTTTACTTTATGATTTATATTTTAATTAAATAAAATAAAAAATAATAAAGTTTCATACATAAATATTTAAGTTTATTTTCTCTTTAAAATAATTATAAGACCCTGATACTACTTGTTTTGGTAATTTATTTACCAAATAATGCAAAATATACTTCTTAAATTACTATTAGAAACAACTATTTTTTTTCAAAATTACTATTAGAAAAAGTATTTTTGAAAAAAATTATTTTTTCAAAATAAGTCGTTTTTGACTAGATCTTAGTTCGAGATAGATTTTGAGTAAAATTTCTTCCACTTATAAAATTTTAATTATTTTTTAATTAAAACATCAACTTTTGGCATATAATTTTAAAAAATTCTACTTTTGTTATGAAATAATATAAAGATAAGAACAATAATGCAAGAACAAGAGCAATAGAGAGAATAGAGAGAGAGAAGTATTCTTATTGATACTTAGAGATTGTTAGGGATGTATTACAATGGTAGAAGACCCCTTTATTTATAGGGAGTGGGATAATCTAGCTACCAATAATAGGACTCTAGAATCTCTCTAATTAAAGACATTCACCTTAAATAGAAGTGTAAAATCTCTCTATTTATAACACTCCCCCTTGAATGTCTATTCAATGATGTGCCTCGTTAAAACCTTAAAACAAAACCCAATGGGAAAAATTAAAGTAAGGAAAAAGAGTACACATGTTTGAATATGCGCCTATTGATTGCCTCGTTAAAAACCTCGCAAGGAAAACCCGGTGGGACAAAACCTTGTAAGGGAAAAAGAGTGCAACGCGCATTAATTCCCCTGATAAGAACATCAATTTATGTCCTTAAGTCTTCGCATCCCGATCTTGTGAACTAGCTTCTTGAAGGTTGACTTTGGTAGAGATTTTGTGAACAAATCAGCCATATTGTCGCTTGAACGAATCTGTTGAACATTGATATCACCATTCTTTTGAAGATCATGTGTGAAGAATAACTTTGGTGAAATATGCTTCGTTCTATCTCCTTTTATGAATCCTCCCTTCAATTGAGCTATACATGCTGCATTGTCTTCATACAAAGTTGTGGGTAGTTTATCACACTTCAAACCACATTTGTCTTGGATATGATGTGTTATAGACCTCAACCACACACACTCCCGACTTGCTTCATGAATAGCAATTATCTCGGCATGATTAGATGAAGTAGCCACAATTGATTGCTTAGTCGATTGCCAAGATATGGCGGTTTATCCACAGGTAAACACATAACCCGTTTGAGATCGAGCCTTGTGTGGGTCGGACAAATATCCAGCATCAGCATAACCAACAAGATCCGGGCTGCAATTCTTGCCATAAAATAAGCCCATATCGGTAGTTCCCTTTAGGTACCGCAATATGTGTTTGATCCCATTCCAATGTCTCCTCGTAGGAGCCGAGCTAAATCTTGCTAAGACATTAACTGAAAAGGATATGTCAGGCCTTGTAGTATTTGCAAGATACATTAGTGCGCCAGTTGCGCTAAGATATGGTACTTCAGGACCAAGTAGCTCTTCATTCCTTTCTTGTGGTCGGAATGGATCTTTGTTCACATCAACTGATCGAACAACCATCGGTGTACTTAAAGGATGTGCTTCATCCATGTAAAACCGTTTCAGTACCTTTTCTGTATGGGTAGATTGATGAACAAAAATTCCGTTTGCCAAATATTCAATTTGCAAACCAAGACATAGTTTAGTCTTTCCGAGATCTTTCATCTCGAATTCATCCTTTAGATAATCAATTGCCTTTTGGAGTTCTATAGGGGTTCCAATAAGGTTTATGTCATCGACATATACGGCAAGTACAACAAATTCCGATGTTGTTTTCTTTATAAAAACACACGGGCAAATGGCGTCATTTATATAGCCTTCTTTTAACAAGTACTCACTAAGACGATTATACCACATTCGTCCAGATTGCTTTAGACCATACAAGGATCTTTGCAATTTAATTGAGAACATTTCCCGAGATTTTGAATTATGCGCGTTTGGCATCTTGAGTCCATCGGGAATTTTCATGTATATCTCATTATCAATTGAGCCATAAAGATAGGCAGTAACCACATCCATTAAGTGCATGTCAAGCTTTTCATGGACAGCAAAACTTATGAGATAACGAAAGGTTATCACATCCATTACAAGCGAATATGTCTCTTCATAATCGACACCAGGCCTTTGAGAAAAACCTTGTGCAACAAGGCGTGCCTTATATCTTTGTACCTCGTTTTTCTCATTTATTTTGCGTACAAAGACCCATTTATAGCCGACAGGCTTAACACCATTAGGTGTTTCAACTATAGGGCCAAAAACTTCACGTTTTGCCAGCGAATTCAATTCTGATTGAATTGCTTCTTGCCACTTTGGCCAATCCTGTCTTTTTCGACATTCTTCAACAGATTGAGGTTCGAGATCCTCACATTCTTGCATAATGCTAGATGCGACATTATAAGCAAAGGCATTATCCACCACAATATCCACTCGATTAATATTTGCCTCAATATTAATTGGATTTAGGGATAGTTCCGTATTTTCCAGAGTCTCGGGCTCAATGGATTCTTCATGAATCTCAGAATTTGTTAAATCATGAGATTCTTTCGTGGTGTCATTTTGATCATTCTTTTTCCTCTTTCTAGGATTTCGATCTTTGGAACCTAATGGTCTGCCACGCTTCAGGCGTGCATTTGACTCATTGGATATGACACTAGATGATTGTCCAACAGGGACATCAATACGGATTGGAACATTTTCCGCGGGAATGTGGGATTTCGTTATCCTCTTCAAGTCCGTAAATGCGTCAGGCATTTGATTTGCTATTCTTTGCAAATGGATAATCTTTTGTACCTCTCTTTCACAAATAGAGGTATGTGGATCAAGATGAGATAATGATGCATTTTTCCACAAAATTTCCCGTTTGGTTTCACCAACTTCTCCCCCTAATTTTGGGAAAAGTGTCTCATCGAATCGACAGTCTGCAAATCGTGCAGTAAATACGTCGCCTGTCAATGTTTCGAGGTAGCGAATGATGGAGGGCGATTCAAACCCAACATATATTCCTAACCTTCTTTGCGGACCCATTTTGGTGCGGGATGGCGGTGCTATAGGCACATATACTGCGCATCCAAAAATTCTTAAATGGGATATATTGGGTTCATGACCCAAAACCAATTGCAACGGGGAATAATTATGGTAATTCGTCGGTCTGAGACGAATTAGCATTGCTGCATGTAAGATGGCATGACCCCATACCGAAGTGGGCAGCCTCGTTCTCATAAGTAATGGCCTTGCAATCAACTGCAAGCGTTTAATTAACGATTCTGCAAGACCGTTTTGAGTGTGAACATGAGCTACAGAATGTTCAACTTTTATCCCGATTGATAAGCAATAATCATTAAATGCTTGGGATGTAAACTCAGCAGCATTATCCAGTCTAATGGACTTGATTGGATTATCTGGAAATTGTGCTCGTAGTCGAACTATTTGTGCCATTAATTTCGCAAACGCAAGGTTGCGTGATGACAACAGGCACACATGAGACCATCTACAGGATGCGTCTATCAGGACCATGAAATACCTAAACGACCCACTAGGTGGGTGAATAGGTCCACAAATGTCCCCTTGTATACGTTCCAGAAACGTGGGTGACTCAGTCCCAACCTTTGTTGGTGATGGCCTGATAATCAACTTGCCTTGATAACACGAAGTGCAAGGATATTCATTATTCAAAAGAATTTTGAAATTCTTTAACGGATGCCCATATGAGCTTTCTATAATCCGTCTCATCATGATCGATCCTGGGTGTCCCAATCGATCATGTCAAAGTACAAAGGTATTGGAATCAGTAACCCTTTGGTTTACTGTTGAATGTTCCTCAATTGCACTAATTCTTGTCCAATACAGGCCACAAGATAAAGACGGGAATTTCTCAATAACCCTCTTTTGGCCGGAGACATTCTTTGTGATGACGAGATATTCAAGATTATCTTCATCCATTGTCTCAATATGATAGCCATTCCGGCGTACATCTTTAAAACTCAACAAGTTTCTCTTAGACTTGGAGGAGAACATTGCATTCTCTATGATTAACGTCGTGCCTTTGGGCAGAGTTACAATTGCTCTTCCGGAGCCTTCAATCATTTTACTACTTCCAGAGATTGTAGTAACGTTTACCTTACACATATTTAGTTGAGAGAAATATTTCTTTTCTTTGAGTATTGTATGTGTAGTACATGAATCAACTAGGCAAATACTTTTACAGTTGGACGTTGATCCAAGTTCGCTTTGTGAGATATCCATATTTGCTATCCCATAGTTTGACATACAAAAGAGATACACGAACATAAGAATAAACAAGTTCAATTCGTTTGTGTCACATAATATTTTCAAAATCTGCTGCTAACAGTTGACTAACAAAATCAGATATGTTATCCATAATTGATTAGTTTGCAGTTTGAAAATTTCAGTTTAAGCATTTTCTTCAAACAATCGATTGTTAAACACAAACAATCGATTGTTGAACATTGACAATCGATTGTTAAACACACACAATCGATTATTTGCTATTTTGAAAAACAGATCACACTGTCTTAAGACAATCGATTGTTAAACGTAGACAATCGATTGTCGGCTTATTTCGAAAAATTCGAGAGCACACTGTCTTAAGACAATCGATTGTTAAATATAGACAATCGATTGTTGGCTATTTTGAAAAATTCCAGAGCACACTGTTTTAAGACAATCGATTGTTAAGCATAGACAATCGATTGTTGACTATTTTGAAAAATTCCAGATCACACTGTTTTAAGACAATCGATTGTTAAACATAGACAATCGATTGTTGACTATTTTGAAAAATTCCAGATCACACTGTTTTAAGACAATCGATTGTTAAACATAGACAATCGATTGTTGACTATTTTTGAAAAATTCCAGATTACACTGTCTAACGACAATCGATTGTTAGACATAGACAATCGATTGTGGATGATTTTTGAAAAATTCCAGATTACACTGTCTAACGACAATCGATTGTTAGACATAGACAATCAATTGTCGATCAATTGTTTTTCAGCTTTAATGCGAAAATATTAGATAATCGACTAGTTTTTCAGGCTAGTCGATTACCTCTACTGGAAAATAAAAATATTATTGATATTTGAGCATATTGAAGACATTCTAAAGAACTACTGCTAACATTGCATCATGAACTAACTAATACGAGCTAATACTAATGACTATTAGTTTATTCACTAACTAATACAAATAAGTAGAACAAAATCAAATAACTCCATCTTCTTTCATCACGGACCCATCACCGATTAGGTGGTCTATTTTCCCCTCGGGTTGCTCAAAGAAGTCTGCCACATCCAGGTGGGTGATGTCCAAGTTGTCGTCATAGACAAAATTTGTTTCAGGGCCTTTTCTCTTTCGAGATGCTTGATAAAGGTCAACCAAGTGTCTTGGTATACGGCAAGTCTTTGACCAGTGCCATTTCCCACCGCAACGATAACATATAGTTTCTGAACCATTTGCCTTAGGATCTTCATGACCCCGTTTCTGCTTTCGGCGGTTATCTCTCCTTGGGGGTTGACGGACTTCATTGGAATTTCTTCCTTGTCTACGTCCCTGGCTATGACCCCGTTTACGACCATGACCATGGCCCTTTTCATGTTTGGCATAATGAGAGTGCACCTTATCTGCTTCAGGCAGTGGTGTAGACCCAGTGGGTCGATTTTCGTGATTTCTCATGAGCAGGTCATTATTTCGCTCAGCCACTAGTAGAAGAGAAATCAGTTCAGAGTACTTTGTAAAGCCTTTCTCTCTGTACTGTTGTTGCAGTACCATATTGGAGGCATGAAACGTTGTAAACGTTTTCTCAAGCATATCATAATCGGAGATTTTATCTCCGCATAGCTTCAATTTAGAAGTAATTCTGAACATTGCAGAATTATATTCAGAAACGGACTTAAAGTCCTGGAGCCTCAGATGAGCCCAATCATATCGTGCTTGTGGCAGAGTGACCAACTTCAGGTTGTCATATCTCTTCTTTAAGCCGTTCCACAAGATGAGTGGATCCTTGACGGTGAGATATTCAATCTTCAAACCTTCATCAAGGTGATGGCGCAAGAAAATCAAGGCCTTCGCACAGTCTTGGGTGGATGCTTTTTCTCTATCTTTAATGGTGTCTCCGAGACCCATAGCATCTAAGTGGATTTCAGCATCCAATACCCATGTCATATAGTTCTTGCCCGAAATTTCAAGGGCAACGAACTTTCTTTTCGTAATGTCAGACATAATCGAAAATTAAATTAGGAAGAGGGAAATACCTTAGATTTTTCGAGAATGGTTCTTGAGACGGTAGAGTCTCGTGCTGATAACGTGTTATGAAATAATATAAAGATAAGAACAATAATGCAAGAACAAGAGCAATAGAGAGAATAGAGAGAGAAGTATTCTTATTGATACTTAGAGATTGTTAGGGATGTATTACAATGATAGAAGACCCCATTATTTATAGGGAGTGGGATGATCTAGCTACCAATAATAGGACTCTAAAATCTCTCTAATTAAAGACATTCATCTTAAATAGAAGTGTAAAATCTCTATATTTATAACAACTTTCATTCTTCAATCAAATTTATGTAAAAAGGTAGGTAATAATTTGGCACAAGTGAGCTGCACCCTGCATCTCACATCTAATATCTCGCGGGTGAGCACTGAGCCACCATTACACCAAAGAAAGCGAAAAGTTTGGAGAGCGAGCCAGTGAGTCGAGTGTCAAGGATGAAGACTCTTCTAGGAGCTCCACCTCTACGCAGCTGCTCCTCCCTTTCCCCACTTTCACGCTTTCTTTATTCTAGTTCTAGTATTAATCACAACAATTACAACAATAATGGTACCCATAATTTCCTTTCTCCTTCCCTTCGTTTTCCATCTAAGCCCTTTTTCTCACTAACCTCAACTGTTCCTCGTCTTCCTTTTCTTGCCATGTCTTCTTCCACCCAAACCCCTTCTCAGGTACTTCTTTTTTTTTTTACCTCTCTTTTCTGAGTTTTTGTCAAGATTCAATTTTTTCTAATCAATTATCAGTTTTTATAAAGATTTTGTTGATTAATTATATTGACTTTGAAGACTGTTTTGAATTTATTTGTTTTGTTCAGAGTGTGTCATCTGGTGATGAAGTTAATATCTTTCAGTTGATTCAAGCTCATCAGGTATCAAGATTTATCTTTTAATAGGTTTTATGTTTAGGCATAGAGGAATCAAGGGGTTAATTGGGAATTTTTATATATGTTGCAGGAAAAGGCTGCTAGGCTGTCTCCTATTGAAGAAGTTAGAACAGTTCTTGATTACAGCCTCCGCGGTGTGCTTTCTACTTTCTCTCAGGTTCACCTTTTTTGCCATGTCATTCTTGGTTTTAGATTAACATGGGAAAAATGCAATCTTTCTTCTTCTGTTATTGGGGCCGTCATTCTAAAGAGAGAGGAAGTATCGAGATGAGGAAATAAAATAAAATAAGAAAAGGAGCTGAAAGAAAATAAATAAAAGAAAGATAAAGGAATGAGAGAGCAAGTAGGGACAAGGATAAATATAATAGCGAGTCGATCCAAGGTCTTGCGCTTGGAATTTCAGCACTTCAACCATGGCACCATGCCACCTTTTAAATATATCAACTTTTTTGTGTGACATACCAATACACATGAAATTTTATCCAAGTGTCCGGGTGCCTTACCGCCCCCAATTCCCTGCATAGATCCGCCCCTGTGTTCGGTGCCCATCTTGGGCACATTCCATCATCTTTCTTTCTATAGTGCAAGTGCATGAAATGAAACAACAGAACATAGTGGGCCATTATCTGAATGTTTCTTTTCTGATCAGTGATCTGAATGTTTTGTACTTGTTGCTCCATAATATCACAGTTAACATTCATTTCAGAAATAATTTCAAAGTTAATAATGGAAATCCGACCATGCCTTTTATCATATGCAGAAGTATGAAGGCTATCCTTCAGGTTCCATGGTTGATTTTGCATGTGATGCCGATGGATCTCCAATATTAGCAGTTAGCGACTTGGCAGTTCACACCAAGGTTCATTTTGTCATTTTTTGGTGGTTAGAAGTTGTGCTTAAATTTCTGCAGTTACCGAAGTGGAATGATAGAAACTTTGTTCAACAAATCTCTGGTCTCCTTATATTTTGGTTTGTTTATTAAGTTTAGATTTCAATTTTAAGCCTATTCAAGATATTGTTTGAATTTGTAAAAAGAAACAAAAATGCTGACATCAATGTTCTCTGTTATATGTCAATATATCACTGATTATCCTGAAAATGTTGACACTCTATGTGCCATTCTTCCTGTATTTATATATTTTTATGCTTTTCCATTCTCATTTTCAGAACTTTGGTTTTTATTTGAACCTCGGTGATTAGTGCAGGACCTATTAGCTAATTCCAAATGCTCATTGCTTGTTGCAAGGGATCCTGAAGATAGGACTGACTTAGTGCTGTTCCTGTAAGTTGTCACTTCGAGAGAAATTTCTTTCTATGAGCTCTTTCTTCATATGCTTGGAACAACAACAACAACAACCCAGTATAATCCCACTTAGTGGGGTCTGGGGAGGGTAGTGTGTGCGCAGACCTTACCCCTACCCTTGGGCAGAGAGGCTGTTTCCAAATAGACCCCCGGCATCCTTCCCTCCAAGAACTTCCCATCTTGCTCTTGGGAAGACTCGAACTCACAACCTCTCGGTTGGAAGTGAGGGTTGCTTACCATCAGAGCAATCCCTCTTGTCTCATATGCCAGGAAATTCATGCCAATTTATTGTTTTGATGGATATCATAGGTACCAGAAACAGAGAAAGAAGGTGTTCGAGCTGCATATTTGGCTAGGCATCCTGAGGCATTTTGGGTTACTTTAGTCACCTCTTTCTAGGCTATGCCATTGTGCATTTCACAATAGATATCCCTTCTTCTGTCCATCTCGCGTAATTAGCTGAACCTTTGTGAAGGTTGACTTCGGTGACTTCCAATTCATGCACATTGAACCCAGAATTGTACGTTATGTATCTGGCGTTGCAACCGCTATATTGGGATCTGGAGGTTTGTGTTGACTACTGGCATCGCCTCCTTTCTGTTACTACGGTCTCTCCGCTAGTCTGATGGGATTTTGTCTTAGACTGCTAGTAGTTAATGTTGTGTTCAGACTACTCTTTTATGAAATCCGTTTTTTAGAGTGTCGTGCCTTATTTACTGGTTATTGTTTTTGCTTTTCATCTATTTTCTGGTTTTTATGATGCTGTTATTATTTCCATGTTCTCTGTTGATGGTATTGATATATTATCTTTTTTCGTCTTTTTGAGCTTAGGGTCTATTGAAACAACCTCTCTACTCCCTTGGGGTAGGGGTAAGGGCTGCGTACACACTACCCTCCCTAGACCCCACTTGTGGGATTTTACTGGGTCGTTGTCGTCATTGTTGTTGTTGTTGTTGTTGTCTCTCCGCTTTCCACATAGCATTCTGCCGTTCTCCCCCTAGCCCCACAATTGATATTTGATTTGGGACCTGTTATTACATCCCTTCTACCATATGGGCAGAAGAAGATCTGGTAAAACATAAATCTGATTTGCTAATTTGAAATCCCATTAGATTTCCGTGTTCCACCTGCGCAGTATTCGAGGAAATGCGAGACAATGACAAAATCGTGAACTACTAATATGTGGCATTTCTTTTTGTTGCTTTACGGTGCAATATTTGTGTTTCTTTCTTGCACTTATTGTCTATCTTGAATGCTCACAGAATTTAGCAAAGAGGAGTTTAGAACAGCAAAAATAGATCCAATATACCAATTCGCAAAGCCAATCACGGTATAGAAATGCTGATGTTCATTGTCTACTTTATGTGCTCTCTTCTTTATAAATGGTAATTTTGTTTCATTCCTTTAATTTTCTTACCAGTCACATATGAATAAAGATCATGCGGAGGATACCAAGCTAATTGTGCGGCACTCAACATCGGTTCCGGTAATGTTTGGATCTTTTTTATATTTTTTCTCCAATGACGCTCAGCTACCGGAGACCTGGGAATTTTTTTTATGCCAGGATCTTATGATGAAATCCACAAAAACGAGCCGACACCACAAGATTGGATTTTTCACTTGGAAATGCAAAGATGCATTACTCCACTTATCAACTGACAGAATGGGAGAATTTTTAATATCAAAATAGTTATGGATTTCAAACTAGTTTTGCCTAATTAACAAATGACTAGAGCTAACACCCAAAAGATTGCTCTTTCTAAATGGATCGGAAATGCATGGATCCATTATTCAACTTGTTTGTCCAGCATCTGATTAACATTACATTTAGCTTGCCCCAAAAATGAGGTATGCCCATGTACCGAAATTTTAGGTGCTGTAGGGCTTTTGAGGATTTGGTGCCTGGATATGATGCATGATTTTTGTCGCACTTGCAGTCCATTGAAATTTCACATTTCTGTCAATTAGTTATGATTAATTTAGTTTTACTGGAAATAAGGTGTGCGGCATTCACTCCTAAAATAAAAACTTTTGAATTTGTTGTTCAGGTGGACTTTGCATACATGTTGGATGCAGACAGTCTTGGTATTACTGTCAAGGTGAGGCTTCTATTACCATCTCCAATGTTATTTATGTCAGGTCTGTTTTAATTTCTCCTATAAATATTTTGATCCCTTATATTTAAGTAGTGGAGAAGCCTGCATTATGAGATTCTACGACTGTGTCTGTTTCAAAATATGTAAATTGCAACTCAATCCTTTTTTAGAAAATTGGCTGTTCATGTCAAGAAATGCCTATTTGAGGAAGTGCAGAGGTCTCTTTTCTTTTGCCAAGACATTTGGTATTTGCTGTTCAAGTATGGGCGTGAAATATATAGTTATACTATGATTTTTAATTTCAGGCTGGCTACCAAAAGAACACTTTCAAGCTTCGAGTTCCGTTTCCCAGACGTGCTGTAGACAGAAAGTAAGTTCAGAAAGTTCTATCACAAAATTTTTGTAGTGAGTCTGTAAGTGTATACTTCACATAGATTGCTTTTTCTGCTTCCTTTTCTCTTCCCCTTATCTGATGCAATATGTCTATTTTATTGAATTTTATTTGTTGCTCTTGTTTTCTTAAACTAGTGTGTTCTTGGGAAAATAGTACTTTGAGTAGACACATGTAGGATCGTGTCCTAGTTTCCAGAAGGTTGGAACCACTTTGAGCTTGTTTCGAAGACATGCTATTTCACTCTTGAAGAATGTCAAGATGTTAAAAAAAAGTATTTGTTCATGATTTTGTGACCACTACGGTGATATCTCTAATAAAACCCCTGGTAATGAGAGCGTTAAAATCATCCTGCGGACGTGAAATAAACCTTTCACATTAGGAGCTCAAAGAAGTAACGATCTATTATCAATGCATGGTAGTCTCCTCTTCCTGTAGATAATTCTTTTGATTGATTGTATGGATTCTTTTAGCTGCAACACTGTTTATATTTAGTTCTGTGGCATTGGGTTGTCAGCTTGATAGTTTTTTGGATAGTTGATTTATCCTTAAGATATACTCCGTTCCAATAAACCAGATTATAGTATTAGTTTTAGTTTTTGGATCAAAAGGAAAATGGAGGGACTATGAAAGTAATATCCAAAATACTCTCAGTATTGGAAAGAGAAATGATGTTTAATGATGACGAATTAGTAATTACACTAGTGTTAAACAAACTACAAATTTATGTTCTCAAGGTTAGGCAGACCAATTAGCAGTAATAATCCAATTACATAAATGAGCATCGAGCCTAGGATAAAAGCGGATGTTTGTTTGGGAAATTTTTTCAGATCATTCAGGAGCTCCATTTGACTTAAAGAAAGATATTGAGCTTCTCCTAGGTCATTATCTGATCTCTCTCGTTGCGTTTGTTATAGACACTGTTTTTCTTAAATTGAGGTCCTAAAAAAGGGGTAATTCTGTCTGCTATTTCCAAAATAAATCTTCCCTATATAAAAAATGCAGGGATGTGAAGACACTTATTGTTGAAATGCTTCAGGCTGCCAGGAGTTAGGCTCGCTGATTTGCCTTTACTATATCCCATTCTAGCTTCATGTTTGTGTTGAAAACTCTATATCATGTATGTATTGTATTATACACAAAAGAGCCTCTCTGCCCAGGGTAAGGGTAAGGTCTGCGTACACACTATCCTCCCCAGACCCTATTAAGTGAGATTATACTGGGTTGTTGTATTATACACAAAAGAGTTTTGCGGAATGCTTGTTTTTGAATGAGATGTTAATATTCATAAGCATATATGTTGCCATCTCCAAGTCATTTTAGTGATTTTCATCTGTTTCTCAAATTTCTCCCTCATATACATAATACATATCATAACCTCTGAGTTGTCCAAATTGGCAATCTGGTGCTGTATACACTACGGAAAGGTGACAATTTCTTAACAACTGTCTCTGGCCTCTTTGCTGTTTGAATTGAGAATAGCTAACTAGTACTTGTGTACGTATTGTCATGATATAATTTATTTTAAGAAAAACACTTCTCACTAAAAAGAGAAATAACTTCCCTCACTTTTATGGGCGAACTAATAGATAAATGTCTTGAGTACGTGCTCTTTGCCGTTTGAACCGACATTTGCTGTCTGACTAAATTTAAGCCCACATTTAATACTGGACTGGTTAAATTGCCCGCAACATCAATACATCACAAAGTATTTTTTAAAAAAATAGTCTAAGTGAATTTTTCTTGTTTGATGGAGCAACTTACTCAGTTGTTGCAATGTAAAAGACATTATGTAGCAAATATTTTTGCTGTGAGGCCATGCCGGGCCTAAGCCGGCTTCGCGGGCCGGGCTTCATGGACTCAATGGGTGAGACCAGTTCGTGATGGGCCTAAGCCCATGTGGTCCTGGGCTTAGCCGGCCGGGCCTGGCGGGTTTTTTTATATAATTTTTAAGGCAATATCTTGTATAGTAGTTATTAATATAGTATATAATATACTAGTATAGAATATATTTATATAGTATACTAGTTATTAGTACTATATTGTATTGTACTAATTAGTATATATTGAATATTATATATATCCTTATATATTTTCTTGTATGTTATGTATATATTTTCTATATATTTTCTTGCAGTATATATATTGTATCTTATGTATATATATTATAACATATAGTTATATATTTTGTTGTAGTATATATATTGTATCTCTTATGTATAATGTATATTTCTTCTCTTATATATATATATATATATATATATTGTATCTTATGTATATATGTTATTACTTATATATTTTCTTGTAGTTTAGATTGTATGTTATGTATATTATTCTCGTATATATTTTCTTGTAGTATATATTGTATGTTTATATGTTTATATATATATATATATATATATATATATATATATATATATATATATATATATATATATATATATATATATATATATATATATATATATTGTAGCTTATAAATAATTCGAAGTAAAGACAATGAAATATTGAGAAAAAAGATATTCAACGGTATGTCTTATAATTTTCATTACCCAAAATGACATATCTTTCTTAGTCTTCCTTCCCCCAATGGAATGAGCACAACAAAGTACTAATACCACCATTAAAAGAAAAAAAACTAAAAGAAGATGTGCCAAAGTTCATGTTACATCATAATCTACATTGTATCTCTAACAAATCTCATAAATCCGTCAAGGTTGGGAGGAAGTTGTGTTGGTGGTGGTGGAAACGAAGCTTGTTCATCACCACTTCCGGGCGAAGCCGAATCCTCCAAAAGTTCCGCTATCATTTCTTCATAAACTTCATCTATCGCCGGTTGTGATTCTGCAATTCCAAAGTTTCTTCTTTCCGCGCGGATCCAATCTCTAAAAAGTACCGATTTTTCCAAGCTATCCCTCATCGCCGCTCTATGATCATCTATTTGCAGTCTTGCTTGACTGAAAGCACTCTCGGATGCAACAGTTGAAGCTTGAATTGCTAAAATATCCCGAGCCATCCTTGCAAGAACCGGAAAATATTTTTCCTTGACTTCCACCATTCAAAAAGATCAAAAGAGCCGTCTGGATTCTCTTTTTCAAGTCCTTGAGACAAGTAAACTTGAAGCTCATTTAGATGTGAAGTTTCATCATAATTATCACCTTGAAAACCCCGGAACTCCGTCTAAGATTTAAGAGTTGTTAAGCCCGCAACTCTTTTAGAAGATTGTGAGCTAGACGAAGTAGGGGTTGGAATATTTGGCCTAGCATGCTCTAAGGCAAGTTGATATGCATTATAAACTGTTTGAGCATTGATTTTAATTGATGATTTTGCATATGCAAGTGTAGCAACTTCCTCGTTTGAAAGATCTAAAGCCTTATAAATATTTGAATACAAAAAATGAGGACCTCCCAATTTCATTGTAGGATTTAACATTGCAGCAACACCAAAAATATGAGGGATAGGGAAAATTTTTTTTTTAAAATTTTTGTTTTATTTCATTTATAGCAAGTTCATAAATATCCCCACCCTCGCCAAATTCAACAAACAAATCAGCTAGTGCAGCAATATAAACTAAACAGTTTGAAATAGTAGGATAATATTGCCCAGAAAATGTATTTGTAGCAACTTGAAAATGTTCTAAAAAATCTAAAAGAATTTTAACATTCGTCCAATCTTGGGTAGTAAGCATTTCATCATTATCCTCACCACCTACCCGAGAATTAAACGTTGCATTAATTGGGTTTCTATATTCATATGCAACTACTAAACTTTTGTACATACAATTCCATCTAGTCGGGTAAGGTTTAGGAACCTTTCTTTATCTAAGGCCATATTTATCATATTTTTTAAAATACTCTCTAAGTCAAGTTCTACGGTTTGAATAAAAAGCCAATTAAGAGTCATTCGAACCTTTTCAATTTCTATGTTTAAAATTCGCATACCATCTCCGACAATTAAATGATAAATATGACAAATACATCTAACATGAAAAATATTAGTAAATGCAGGATTTAGTGTTTTTGTAAACATGCCTATAGCACTAGTGTTACTAGAAGCATTATCCATAGAAATTGCCATTATTTTATCGCTAAAGCAAAAATATATATAAATATCTAAAACAGTGTTAGCTATAAACTTACATGTGTGACGTGAATTAATTATTCTATACGGAATTATATGTTTTTGCATTGTCCAGTCCTCATCTATCCAATGACTTGTAACAGTTAGATAATCACAATCATTAGCACTTCTACCAATATGAGTAGTAACAGAAATCCGATTAGGTATATGAGTAAATAAATAGCGCAAGTATTGTTCATATTCATGTTTGGATTTATAAATATCGGCCTTAACTGTTACGCGAGGCCAACCTTTATAAGTAGGATTAAAAAATTTTCTAATATAATGAACAGAATTAGGATTAGAAGCAAAAGTATAAGGTAAGCACATAACAGTAATCATCTTTGCTAATTCTTCACGATCTCTATTTGGATCGTAATATAAAATACCTCCGGTGACAGTGTTAATTCCTGGTTGAACTAGATTTGAACATGTACTAGGGTTAACCGCAGAATCTACACTTGTCCCCTCTTGATGCGCTTGCATTTGAAAAACTTAGCCCTATCTGTAGGGTGTGTTTTTATGTGCCTAGTCAAACTACCCATGCCGCTACGGTCTCCAGTAAATTTATGAACCAGTAATTTCCCACAAGTTTTACACTTAGCCTTATTTAGTTGTCTTACTTGAGTAAAAAAATTCCAAAATAATGATGTTTCTTGATGTTTAGCAGGTTGTCTATTCAAAGTTGGAGTTTCTACAGGTGGGTCGGCCGGTGCATTACTTGAGTTATGAACAGGACTAGTAGGTGTATCATCTAAATCTGGTGCTTGGGTTTCATCATCATCATCATCCTCATTTTCCTCTAAGATAGTTCATTAGGATAAAGAGCATTCATAATTTCATCATCTAATCTATCACCTACTGCAACATCATGTAGAAATTCGCTATCGGTAAATTAAAAACAAGGGTGATCACTATCAAGCATTACGGGAGAAGGAGGAGAACGTCTAGGTTGGAGACTACTTTCAACTTGCTTATCTTTTGTAGGTCGGGGAGCCGGGGGAAGGGTATTATTATGGCCACTACTTTCACCGGTTTTACTTTTTCCTTTACCGAACATTTTTTCCAAAGAAAATGCCATATTAATTATAATTATGCAAACTAAACCACACAAAAATATATTATTAAAACGTAAGAGTTGAAACGAGTTTACCGGATTGCCGAACAACTTCTTAAAAATTGAAAATCGTTGAACACTTGAAAACTTCAATGAAACAACTTCACAATTTTTCACGAATTTTTAATAATAAATTAAGCAATTGTAGTAGAAATATTGAGAGAGATTGAGAGATATTGATGAATTGGTGAATAAAAATGAAAGAATGATGGGGTATTTATAGTTGAGAAATGGGAAAAAGTATAATTATATAAAGTTTGGGGGCCAAATGACCATTTTATAAACTTTCAAACAGGCAGATTTTCAGCCCAAACGGCTATTTTTTAAATATGGCCGTTACTGATTTTTTTTAAATTTTGTTTTTGAAAAATAGCCGTTGGGCCCGTTTAAGCCGCCAGGACCGGCGCAGGCCCGGCTGACAGTCCCGGGCTCATGGTCTAACGGACTCAGACCGGACAAGACCACCAGAACCGACTCACTAGGCCCGCCAGAATCGTGGGTCCGGTCCGGTCCGGTTTAGACCCGTGCCACTTTGCACCCTTAAAGGTACTGAAAGAATATCATAAGAGAAAATGCCAAACAAATTTTCTTCTTCCAGTTACCTCCCTTTTCGATGAACGTTTTTCTTTCTTCCGGGGCAGACAAAGTTGTCTTGTTTCTTCATTTGGGGAGGATCCGTTGAAATCAAATATGGCCAGAAAAGCCATAGGCGGCAACTGTGTTTACGACTATATATATATAAATATATATATTATGATTTGATTCACTTCACATCATTTATGGATTGTTGCATATTTCTGTTGGTGACATATATATAAGTCAAGTGATTGCTAGAGACATTAAAATTCCTCCTCCAAGCTAAGGAATATGAAAGGTTTAAGAAGTAAGCAATTTTTGGAATTTAATTAACATTAAATTCATTGTAATCGTTACTGTAGCAACTTGAATATGATAGGTTTAAAACGTAACAGCAATTCTTTGAATTTAATTAACATTAAATTCATTGTAATCATTACTGTAGCAACTTTTCTAAAAGAAGTAACTGTTAAATTTTCTAATAGGGCCATGTTTTTCAAAAGTTGCATCAAAAGAAAAAGGCAAAATTCTAAGAAAAAAGATAAATAGAGAAGCTGGCACACGAGAGTACCACATAAGCTAACCTATTGTCCAGCTTTATATAGATATGAATATAAATAGATATATTACCTTATCCCATCAAACTTGGAATAGAATAGTCCGGGGATTATAATTTTGAGATTTTTATCTGGGATAACTTAATCCGCTTACCAAACGACCCCTCATGGCCTAAGCGTCCAACGGATTAGGTCATGTTTGGGGCGTATAATGCAGGCACTGTCTTCACTCCTCATTTTGCCTATCTTCACCAACGTCTCTTCCATTTTTTCTCATCTTTAGCTTCGTATTCGGATTAGTTATGCCGCAAGCGTCACAAAATTCAGACGGTCTTTGCGGCTGTGAAGAGTACCATAAGTTGAAGACTTCAACGGTTGATAAAAATTTGGGTTATAAACTTCCAAAACTAGTACATTTTCTGTAGTAATATATACCTATGGTACGTGTTATTGACTAGTCAATGATAATTACATTTTATATGTTGTAGGATAATGAGGCTTGCTATTATTTTAGGTGGCACGATGAGCAACTAATTAGCCGAACACCACGGTGTTGTCGCTTAGAAATAGTGCATTTTGAATTGATTTATTCGTGTTATTTTATGTATTATGCATCATCACCCATTATTAGTTATCGGTCATATATTATACGTTATTAATAGGATTTATTTTATATTTATAAATAAATATGACATGTTATGCGACTACAAAATCATAGAAATTCTAGGCGCACCCAATATCCTCATCTGAAAGATAATCTTTGTTTGCTAGAACATTTCTCCTTCCTGCTAATGTCAAAATTTCTACTACTTCTTCATTCATCCGTCATTGTTGAAAGATTTAGGAAAAATCATAGGTGAAGAACCAAGACAAATTTGTATCAGATTAGTGGACGATAATTTTTCATGAAATTAAATTCGGTTTAAGTAGATGCTGCATGAAACAACAACAACAACCCAGTATAATCCCACTTAGTGGTGTCTGAGGAGGGTAGTGTGTACGCAAATCTTACCCCTACCCTTGGGAGAGAGACTGTTTCCAAATAGACCCCCGGCATCCTTCCCTCCAAGAACTTCCCACCTTGCTCTTGGGGAGACTCGAACTCACAACCTCTCAGTTGGAAGTGGGGTTCCTCTTGTCAAGATGCTGCATGAACAATTAGCCAAATATCGGATACCTGACATTAGTACCATATAGCACATTAAATTTACGTGGTAGTACGATTATCAGGCGAATCATCTTTAAAAAAAAATTAAAAAAAACACAGCTACGAAAAGGACACCATAGCTCATACAATATCTGCGTTTATTCACCCAAAACGTGATCTAACGTCTATTGAGGTTGGACGTTAGGCCAAGAGGGTATACCGCAGGCACTAATTGATTCTTCGAGTTGCTTTTTGCATACTTTGGTTTTGAATATGAAAAAACTCACCCGCACAAACCAGGGTAGGTTTGCAAAACCAGGATTTATTCAAAATGCGGTAACAACTCTAACCTTGACTTTTTTTTTAAATCACTTTCGTAGTGCGTGTATTATCTAATAGATTTTATTTTAAAAACAGTTGATGTATATGATACTGAATATTCTTATTCGATCCTTCTTTTAGTGTTAGAATTGTTTGTGAGGTATATGGTGTCTCGGTAAGTTTATAAGAATAACCTACAAGTGAGATCTATTCACTCTATCAATAATCGAGCCGAATTTAGTGTATCATAAAAGATTTACCTCTTCTATCGATTCCGATGAAATGGATCAAAAACAATTCTTGATTGAGGCCATTGATAAATCGAAAAAAAATCTTCCACTAATTGGTCTTGACCGCATCTTCCCCGGGAGTAGTAGTAGTAGCAGCATTGTTTTCTCTATGAGCATATGACATAAGGATTATAAAACACGGCTGATCACTTGATTCAGGTTCTTCTTGTTGATGACTCAATGTTTTCTTGGTTGGCCCATGAAAATCGGGTTGATTTGAAAATCAAGTAACATCCATAGAGACATACTTTCTTTTTGTAATGGGATCAAAGAAGCATCAATCTGCTTATTATAGCTGTCAATATGGGCCGAACCAGATTAGCCTAGCCCAGCTCACGTAGGCTTTAGCAATTGATAGGCTGGATTAGCTCACCATTAAAAGTTGATGCCGTATTAGAAAAAGTTCGCAAAACATAATAACTATTTATAGTGTTCCAATATTTTCACAACAAAACTAAAAAAATAAAAAACAAGACTATATTTCATTCACTAAAAGTCAAAACTCAAAACAAACTATTCAAGAGAGCGTCCATAACGCTTATGGGACATCCAACACATTATTTTCATCAAATACATTTGAATATGCTTGTGACAAGGTTGTCTTAACATCTTCATTTTCATCATATGAAATATTAATTAATTAAATATCAAGAATAATTAAATTTTAAAAACTAATAATATTCAAATTCACATAAAAAAATATTAACAGTTTGAGTTTGAAAAATGCTGAGCAGTCAATTTCGAGCAGTAACAAGTATTTGGACATTTTCATGATGGATGCAACTTCTGTTCTTTGTCAAAACACGTCTACCAATGTTAAGTGCTAATTTCGATGCTATAGTGTTAATAGGAATACTAAGTACATCATGCGCCATCACTTAAATACTGGGATATTTCTAGAATGGTCGTTCTAATACATGACAACATTCATCTGCTGGAACTTCTCAAGATCAAGCTTCGGTTCCTCTAAGTAAAGATCCAATTCTGACTTTTCATCACCGGAGGCAGTATACTTTTTATATCTTATATATTTTAACCAAATATTTTTTAGGCCCACCGGCCGGCCCAGCCTAGCCTCAGTCAAGCCTCACGGCCCAGGGGCTTACTCGAAATGGGCTTAAAAGTCTCGTTTTTAAATGGGCTCCAAAAACTCTAGCTCAACCCTACTAAATCACGTGGCTGGGCTGGCCTAATGGCCAAGTCCATATTGACGTCTCTACTGTATATAAGTACTATATTAATTTTACAGAGCAAAACCCTAATTTCTTTTAAAAGTTTGTATTTATATAAAAATTTATGGCAATTCAATTACTTTAATAAAAAGCATTTAGTCATGTTTTTTCAACCAAATATATTGCTCAGTCAGCGTTAACTTTTCTATCTCCACATATATATCCAGTTATAATATAATCTTAACAAAAACAAAAAACAAATTAACCTTTACCTCGCTCTCCTCAATTCTGCTCTCTCTCTCTCTTTCGCCCCCGGTCTCTCCTAGCTTATATCACTAATAACGAGTCTTCACCACCCGCCACCCACGGGAACCATATCGGAAATTAACGCACGTAAGTAGCCTATCTCTCCTCTATCCTTCTCTCTTCTTCCACTACCAAATTCTTTTCTCTCTCTCGATCTCTTTCCCCTCTTTCTTTCTCTTATCTCCCTCCTCGTCTACTCTCCTTACTTCCCCTTTCTTTCCAGCACAAAATGTCCTCTTTCTCTTCCCTTCGTTCTTTTTCCAGCCGACCTGCCGGAGCTGAGTCAGCAACATCATCCTTCCTGTTTCTTCCGTTTTTTTCCGTTTGCTATCCGCGTGCCTCTCCCTTTAATTTTCCAGGTACCCACCTACCACCACCAACCTACTAACACCATCGGAATGATATATTCTACTATTGGCAGTGACAACACATGGAGGTGCGTGGATTGCTAGAAATCGTTTCGGGTCACTGTTGCAACATCACCTCGGCATCTACTACGATCATCCAGGGTTTGTTTAAAAATCTTTTTGGAGTTGGTACCTCCAATCCACCGATCAATTTCTCTCTCTTCCTTCCATTAGTTAAAATAATTGCACTAGTTAAAGAATCATTCTTGAGTGTTTTTTCAATTAATGCTTACTTTCAATTAGTGACTGTTAGTTTCGACGTGTGTTAACATCGAGATTAAGCCGATGAATCATGAACATTATAGAGAGAGAAAGTAGAGAGAAGAAGGAGGAGTAGGTGAGAAGTCTCTCGAAGTTCAGAGAGCAGTTTATTCAACCGAGGAAAACAAATACAAAATGAAGTCTGGGGTCACAAATATCTGTGACCCCAATATATATATTTAGTACAACGGGTTGGGTCAATGACCCAAAGAACATGGGGCTCGGATCTCTGATGGGCTCAGAGATGACTCTCAAGGATTGTGCTCGGAGAGGCCCAAGCCAGACATTTCATCACTGCCCAATTAATTGTATACCAAAATACAATAAATATACATTGTGTATACACTTTGCATTATGTGACATCTTGTATCTCAACACCCCCCCTCAAGTTGGAGGGGGGAACCACCTGCAACTTGGTAAGCAGCGGAGCCAGCAAAGTACCCGGCAGAGGCTTAGTGAGCAAATCAGCCAGCTGTCGAGAAGTAGGCACATGAAGCAACCGCAAGAAACCAGAGAGCAACAAGTCTCGAACAAAATGGCAATCCACCTCGATATGTTTTGTGCGTTCTTGGAAAAAGGATTTTAGCAATATGAACAGCAGCCATACTATCACAATAAATAGAAACAGGAGTGGAAACAGGGACCCCAATATCACCCAACAAGCTACAGAGCCAAGTCAATTCAGCAACAACTTTGCTTAAGGCTCGGTATTCTGCCTCAGCAGTGGAAAGAGAAACAACAGGCTGTTTCTTCGATTTCCAACTAATCAAACAACCACCCAAGAGCACACAAAACCTAGTAACAGAGCGCCTAGTATCAGGGCAGGCAGCCCAGTCACTATCAGGATATTCAGCAACAGAAAAGTCAGCATGATCAGAATAAAATAGACCCAATGAGGGAGTGCCTTTGAAATATCGCAGAACATGCAGGGCAGCAGTCATATGGGGAAGTTTGGGGGATTTGAGAAATTGACTCAGGTGCTGGACTGCATAACAGATGTCAGGTCTGGTGTGAGTCAAAAAGAGCATCTTGACAACTAGGCTCCTGTACTGATCAGGAGAGGGCAAGAGATCACCAGAATCAGCATGAAGTTTGACATTGATGTCCAAAGGGGACACAACAGAGGACACATTGACACAGTCAAACTGGTGCAGCAAATCAGAGATATACTTGTGCTGATTGAGGTGCATCCCACCAGGGACAGCAGACACTTCAAGACCCAAAAAATAATGCAAGGAACCTAAATCCTTGATTTTAAACTGAGCATCCAGAAAGAGTTTCAGAGCAGTCAGTTCATCACTGTCATCCCCAGTTATAATGATATCATCCACATATACAGCTACCACCACAAAAGAACCAAGTTTACCCTTGAGAAACAGAGAGTAGTCATTCAGAGAGTGAGTATAACCTCTGGAATAGAGGGCAGAAGACAGTTTGGCATACCACTGCCTGGAGGCTTGTCTCAGCGCACAACCTTTGTTGAGCCACACTGGTAGCAGGTCGGGCGTATGTGCCATCAACAAAACTGATTTTATTTTTGGCTGACAAGGCAACAAGCACTTTGCGTCTCCAGCCCCCATAACCACTACCCGAGAAGGGAATGGGAACAAGTGGTACCCCAGGGACATCAGACGAGTACAGAAAAAGGGGACTAGAGGAATCTACACTAGTAGAAGCACCAGTGAATGTGCTAGAAGCCATAATGAACCGGCTTAAAAGAATAACTTTTCAACAAACAGGATACTACCAAAACAAGTATACAAACACAGTAACCAACAAACAAACTACAGTTAGGTCAAGTAGTCACAGATACCACCAGATGCTCACAATTACAGAGTCAAGTAATCACACATAAAATCGAGGATAAGGACACCCTCCTTTTTCGCGACCGGAGAAGATCGGCCTTCAAATAACAGATAAACCCTAGGTATCAAAGCCTATGTACAGCTTTTGAAAAAACAAACTTTACCGAAGATCTGGTCAGGAACGTCGGAAATACACCCAAAGCGTCCACAAAGTGATAATCGAGCCACCGGAGTACGGTAAAACCTCAGGTTAAACCGTCAGAAACCCTAGAAGCCGATAGGTCACCCAAAATCAACCAACCAAAACCATCACAAAATCTTTCCAGAGTGTTCAGGAGAGGAAAATACACTCGGATATCATGAAGAGACACTCAGAAAGGTCTCCGATAGATTGAAATCATCATCGACGAAGCGGTCTCAGAAATCATCCCCAAAAACCTCGAAACAGACTTCATCCAAGACCACGAAACACACAGAAACATGATCGGATCGTCGTCGAGGCTCTGATACCATGTTAACATCGAGATTAAGCCGATGAATCATGAACATTATAGAGAGAGAAAGTAGAGAGAAGAAGGAGGAGTAGGTGAGAAGTCTCTCGAAGTTCAGAGAGCAGTTTATTCAACCGAGGAAAACAAATACAAAATGAAGTCCGGGGGTCACAAATATCTGTGACCCCAATATATATATTTAGTACAACGGGTCGGGTCAATGACCCAAAGAACATGGGGCTCGGATCTCTGATGGGCTCAGAGATGGGCTCAGATATGACTCTCAAGGATTGGGCTTGGAGAGGCCCAAGCCAGACATTTCATCACTGCCCAATTAATTGTATACCAAAATACAATAAATATACATTGTGTATACACTTTGCATTATGTGACATCTTGTATCTCAACAACGTGCCTTCCTTCTATTTGTTAATTAAACTTCACTTGTTAAACACTAACTCTTGAGTGTCTTCGTGCCTTCCCTTATCCTAATTGTTATCTTGACTAGTTGCTCTAGTTTAACCACCATATTTACAACTCTTGCTTGATTGTTTGTATTTGCTTACAACTAGTGCCTTAAGTTGTGGATTATATTTGATAATTCTAGTTTATATTGATGTGTGTTATAGTGGTACATGCGTAATATCCCTTGTATTAGAGTGGCTAGGGTTGGTGACGATAAAGTGAAGTCATGTCCTTAGGTGGGGCAAAGGCAAGAGGCAAGGGTGGTAAGGGGTAAGGGTTCCGCTAGGCCAAAAGTTGGGTCCTGGAATATAAGGACATTAATGGGGAAGTCGATAAGATTAAGGAAGATATTCTAGAAAAAGAAGATTAATATAGCGTGTGTTTCAAGACTAGATGGATGAGTACTAAGGTATGGAATATTAATGGGTATAATCTGTGGTATTCAGGAGGTCCTAGGGGTAAAAATGGGGTGGGTATTTTAGTATATAGGGACCCTAGAGAGCTGGTGGTAAATGTTAAGAGGGTGAAGGATAGATTGATGGTTATTAAGCTAGTTGTTGGTAAGCTTACTTTAAATGTGATTAGTGCACATGTATCACATACGTGCTTGGATGAGAAGGTCAAAAGGGACTTCTGGGAAAATTTAGATGAGGTGATGCGAGATACTCTGCACACCGAAAAGCTATTTATAGTAGGTGTTTTAATGGTCATATTTGGGAGATGGGTAAGGGCTAAAATGATGTGCATGGCGAGCTTAGTTTCGAAGTTAGAAATGAGGATGATATGTCATTGCTGGAATCACTAAAGCTTTTGATTTAGTGGTAGCTAATTCGTATTTCTAGAAAAGGATGGACCATTTGGTCACATTCCGTAGTATGATGGCCAAAACTCAGATTGATTACCTTCTCTGCAGGAAGAGGTGATAGAGGCTTATGCATTGATTGCAATGTTACACCGAGTGGGTGACTTCCGACTGAACATGGGCTTCTGGAAATAGACTTGGAAATCAAGAGAGAGAGAGAGAGAAGAAGATAAGAGTGGGGTTCGGTCAACCTAAGATCAAGTGATAAGGACAAAGCTCAGAAATTGGGAGAGAAGTTATTGGCTATGGGGCCTGGAGTAGTGGGGACGCGAGTAGTATTTAGGCTACGACAGAGAATTGCATTAGGGAAGCTTCTAGGGTGGTTCAGGGGTTATGAAAGGTTACTCGGGGGGCCACAAAAGAACTGGTGGTGGAATAGAGACGTCCAAGGAAAAGTGGAAGCCAATAAAACGACATAAGTGAAGTTAGTGGAGATCGACAATGAGGAAGAGAAGAGGACAAATATGGTGTGTTATAAGAAGACAAAGATGAGGAGTTAGCAGCCACAACGGCCAAGACTGCAACATTTGAACTTTTGTATGATGAACTTGCGGGTAGAGGTAGTTACAAGAAACTGTTTAGGCTAGCCAAGGTAAGAGAGAGGAAGGATTGAGACTTGAACCAAGTGAGATATATCAAAGATGAGGATGGAGATGTGATGGTGGAAGAGGTGTGTGTTAGTTGCAGGTGGCAGACATACTTTTCCATAAACTTGTGAACAAGGATGAGGACATTGCTTGGGGACTCGAAGAACTCAGAAAGCCAACATCATTTTGAGTTTTGTAGGCGTATTAAGGTTGAGGGGGTTGAGGAAGTGATGCGGAAGATGAGTAGGGGTAGGACGGTTAGGTCAGGCGAGATTCTGGTGGAATTTTAGAAGGACGCAAACCGGATGGGTTTGGAGCGGCTTACTAGACTGTTTAATATTATTTTTAGGACAAAGAATGTTTTCGAAAAATGAAGGTGGAGTTTGATGGTTCCATTATACAAGAAAAATGGTGATGTCCATAATTGCAACAACTATAGGGATATCAAGCTGCAAAGCCCCACTATGAAAGTGTGGGAGATGGCGATGGAGAAGAGGGTGAGGAGAAGTGTGTCTATCACAGAGAATTAGTTCAAATTCATGCTGAGGCGGTCGACTACTGAAACTATTTATCTTGTGAGGAGGATTATAGAATAATATAAAGAGTGTAAAGACTTACAAATGATATTCATTAACCTAGAAAAAGCCTACAAAAAGTCTCAAGAGGGGTTCTATGGAGATGTTTGAGGTTAATAGAGTTCCGGCAGCGTACATTAGGGAGATCAAGGATATGTACTACGGAGCTAAGACTAGGGGAAGGGACTATGAGAGGAGCCTCAGATTATTTCCTAGTGGTGGAGGGGTTGCATTAGGGATCATTTCTTAACCCATTTTTATTTGCTCTGACCATGGATGTGCATGTGCCGATTCGACATATTCAAAGGGCAAGTGTCATGGTATATGTTATTTGTAGATGATATAGTGGCGATTAACGAAACACATTGCTAGGTTATTTCTATGCTGGAGGTGTGGAGACAGAACCTTGAGTCTAAAGGTTTCAATTTGAGTAGGACGAAAGAAATTATGTAGAGTGCAATTTCAGTGCTGGGACGCACGAAGCAGATTAAAGAGTTGTATGATGGAGCTAAGACTCGGGTTAGGACAGTAGAAGGAGACTCTGAGTATTTTTTGGTTATTACACGGTTGCACCAAGGGTCTGCGTTCAGCCTATTCCTATTTGCCCTGGTGATGGATGCCATAACGCATCATAGTCAAGGGAAGGTGCCATGGTGTATGCTATTTGCTTATGACAAAGTCTTAATTGACGAATCACGACGCGACGTCAACGAGAGGCTAGAGGTTTGGAGACACGCGCTTGAGTCTAAAGGTTTCAAGTTGAGCAGGATGAAGACGGAATACCTCGAGTGCAAATTTGGGGCCGAGCTGATGGAAGTAGGAGTGAAAGTGAGGCTTGACTCCCAAGTCATCCTAAGAGGGGTAGTTTCAAGTACCTTGGGTCAGTTATTCAGGGGATCGGGGAGATCGATGAGGATGTCACACACCGTATAGCGGCGGGGTGGATGAAATGAATGTTAGTGACGGGAGTCTTGTGTGACCAGAAAGTGCCAAAGTTACTAAAAGGTAAGTTTTATAAAGCAGTGGTTAGGCTTGCTATGTTGTATGGGACCAAGTGTTGGCCGGTTAAGAACTCGCACATCCAGAAGATGAAAGTAGTAGATATGAGGATATTGAGGTAGATTTGCGGGCATACAAGGATGTATATGATTAGGAATGAGTATATTCGAGAGAAGTTGGGGAGTGGCCCCCATAGAGGACAAGATGCACGAAGAAATACTCAGATGGTTCGGGCATATTCAGAGCAGGAGCACTGATACACCGGTGAGGAGGTGTGAGCGTCTGGCTGTGGTACGCACGAGGAGAGGTAGAGGGAGACCTAAGAAGTATTGGAGAGAGGTAATCAGGCAGGACATGGCACGACTTAGGATTAATGAGGTCATGGCCCTTGACACAAAATTGTGGAGGTCGAGCATTAACGTTGTAGGTTAGGGGGAGTTGTAAATATTTCTACAGCGCACTAGAGTAATACTAGCTAGCTAGGAGTTAGTCCTGGGATTCTACTGATCAGCTACTAAGATAGGGCTTTATCTGTTGGATATTAGTATACATTCCATCTTTTTCGTATTTTTTATATTTTTTATATTATTGTTATTTTGTTATTCTATATTATTTTATTATAAGTCTATTGATAATACTAATATATTATCTTTTGTTACTCTCTTAAGTCGAGGGCCTATTAGAAATAGCCTCTCTTCCCCTCAGGGTAAGGGTAATGTCGACGTACATATTACCCTCCTCAGACGTCACTTGTAAGATTATATTGGGTTGTTGTTGTTGTTGCTGTTTTTGTTGACGCACGAAGCAGAGGTGGACGTGAAGCTTGATACGCAAGTCATCCCTACGAGAGAGTTTTAAATACCTTATGTCTATAATACAAGGTAATGGGGAGATTGACGAGGATATTACTCATCGTATTAGAGTGGATGGATGAAATGGAGACTCGCATCTAGTATTTTGTGTGATAGGAATGTAACACCAAGATTCAGTGACAAGTTTTACGGGTTGGTAGTTAGACAAGTTATATTATGAAGCCAAATGTTGGCCAATCAAAAAATCTCATATTCAAAAGATGAAAGTAGCGAAAACGAGGATGTTGAGATGGATGTATGGACATACCAAGAAAGAAAAGTTCAATAATGAAAGTGTAAAACAAGTTGCGAGAATCGAGGCTGAGATGTTTTAGACATGTGAAGAGAAGAGATACAGATGCCTTAGTTGGGAGAGGTTAGTTGACCCTAGTGGGTCAGATGATGGGTAGAGGGAGACCTAAGAAGTACTAAGGAGAGGTAATTATGCAGGACTTGGCACTACTTAACCTTAACGAGGACATGACTCTCGATAAAAATTTGTGGAGGACAGAGATATAACCCTCGATAAAAGGTGTGGAGGTCGAGAATTAGGTTTGTGTATTGAAAGGTATTCGAGAGTTTCTCTTAGTCTCACTAGCAGTATTAGTGCTAGTCTTATGTCTTACTATTCCTAGCAGGGGCAGTTAGAGGGTCAAGCAACTAAAGCAAATGCTTTGAACCTTAAAAATTTTGGTGCTCCAACTAATTTGAATTTGCATTGTCTAAAGCCTAATAAAAAGGAAAGTCACTCTAAAAAGTTTATAGGGTTCAAACTCGAAATATCTTATTGGAGTAGGCTAAATACCTACATTATTTTTCTCTTTTTTATATTTCTCACTAGAAATCGTGTAATAAACTTTTGGAGTCTCTATTTTAATATCTTTAATAGTCAAAATCTCATTTTTTTATATTTCCCATCAGAAAATATGTACTACACGCTTATATTTTCTTTTTTGGTTTCTGCAAAAAGTCAAAGTTTTGGTTTAGTTTTATTGTTCAGTTAAAAAAAGTTTATTATTTTTTCAAGAAAAAACAAGAGCAGAAGAATACTACTATTCAATAAGCTATATGGCACATTCTTAATTTTTTTTCCTCTCCTTCACTCGAAACTGCTCGACTTCGCTTTCTACTTTCCGTAAACGATAACGAGCTTTTTCGAGTTGTTCAATAGCCCCTCCACGCAGTTCTTCTGAATTTCGAATAGTATTCAAGATCCTCTGTTTTCGATTATCTAATAAATCACTCAATAAAAGTAGATTATTTTTCCATTCCTTTCCAAAATTCCATAATCCCTTCCCGAACCAAACATGAATCTTTCGATTCATTTGGCTCTCACGCTCAATTACTTAAGGTAAATTCTCATATCTTTTTTATGAATGTAATGAGCCTATCTTCTCTTCTTTGTTCATATTCCAAAAAGATATCGAAACTAATGTAAGACCAAAATATTCGGAGGGCTCTTCTGACAAAATAAAAAATATGTAATTGTCAGCAAAGTTGTTTCTTTTTTTTTTTTCAAATCCAAAAAGCTCTTCTTACTTAGAATTGGTCAAATCATTTTATCAATATGAGTATTCTATATCGATAAAATATTTATTTTGAAACCACCTCTATATTAACATAGTGGTAGAAAGAGTAACATGCTGCGTGTAGACTTCAAACAGTTTGTTTTAACCATGTTAATAGTTCCACATTATTGGTTAATAGAGAATAAAAATCGATTTACCAATGAATCGCGAAATGCTATGGTTCTTACATATAATTTCTGAATTTATTCAGAAGTAATTCGCGAGATCATGCACCTCTCTTTCCTAGTTATAACGGAAAAGGGTACAGCTGGGTGGTCCAACCTATTCTTGAAATAAACAACTCGCACACACTCCCTTTCCAAAAAAAATCAATACACCAAGCACTACACTTAGATTTATTGGATTTGTTGCTAAAATATCGGTATTAAACCCGAAACTCCCGGCAGATGGCCAGTGGCCCAAAGAAATGAAAGAATCGGTTATGTTTTTCATATGATCTCCTGTTATAGATAGACTAGAAAATCGAACACAGTTCTTTTTCTAGCACTTCACCCCTCTTTTTATTTTTCTTTTATTTTTTCTGAAATTGAGTCAAAAAATAAAAAATATTCGAGTTAGTTATAAATTATGAACTAATGAACTAGCCCTTTTATTGGTTATTGGAACACTAACACTTACTAAAAAGAGTTTCCCTTGGTCTATAAACGGGAAGGATGAAAGCGAGTCAGTAAGCTAATTCCTCATCCGCAAATCAGCCCTTCCCATTGGTTCTTTTCTCAATGATTTGGAGGAGGGAAATCTTGATAGAATTTGAAAAAGCAAACGACAAGTCGAAGGCAATAAAATATGAAAAATGTATTTATTTTTCATATTTCTAAGCTAAGATTAAACAAAAGGATTCACAAATAAAAGTTCTAATGCTACAACGAGTCCATAAATTGTTAAAGCTTCCATAAAAGCTAGACTAAGAAATAGTGTACCTCGTATTTTTCCCTCTGCCTCAGGCTGTCTCGCAATACCCTCTACAGCTTGACCCGTAGCAGTCCCTTGACCAACTCCGGGTCCAATAGAAGCAAGCCCTACAGCCAATCTAGCAACAATAACAAAAGCGGCATAAATCAGTGGATTCATGATAAGTTCCTCGTACCCAAAAAAAAAAAATGGTTAATGATACAATCAACCAATGAGTTATGACTTAATTATTCCCTCGCTAGGACTCATCCAGTTGAAGTAACTAAGAACTTCAGATTGAAGTAATAAGATTATTGAATCATCAGAACTACTTCGATATATCTTTTTACTTTTTAGCCACAGGGTTGTTGTGAACCCATACGAATTTCGTTCTTCCATTTCTTGTTTCGAACTGTTAGTTGAATTATTTCTTGATTTCACCCGTTTATTCATTCAATTCACAGGCCCAAGGGGCCGGAAGTACTTCTAGTCTATTAGAATCCCCTAGAGTAGTAAAATATATCTTTAATTTATTTCATATATAACTAGCACTAGTCAATATCTAGTATCACATATACATGTCTTTCTTCCATAACGTAAACCAAGCATTCATCTTAGATTCAATCCTATTTGAGAATCAAGCGTCGAAACATCTAGAAGGATTGTCTTATAGTTATTCAATTACAGATACCTCCCTCTCCTAACCTATCCTTTCTAAAATACTCAAAAAAATCATTTTTTCGTAAATTCTTTTGAACCTTACCTTTTCTTATTATTCCACCTAGATAAATCTGAATTGACAAATTGATTAGGCCGAATAATTCCATATGTATAGAAATATCATTATTTGATTGATCTAAGTTCATGTAATTTATTAATAAAAATGAATAATTTATTTATTAATTATTAATATTTTGGTCAATCGTTGAATAAAATCAAATGAAAGGGAAATCATTTCTCCCTTTTTTATTTAATTTAATTTAATTACACGTCGTAAACCTATACAACAAGAATTATAATTATTGACAAAAATTCTTATGTTCAAATTGTTTTAACAATAAATTAATAATGAGATGGACTAAGCAATAAAAAGTGAATATTCATTAAGACGAAGTATGATATTAAGTGAAGGAAAGGGCAATTATAGGAAAAAGATCTTTTTTTAGATTTTTTTCCCCTTACTCTTTAATATCATCGTAATTTTTTTTGCTATCACTCTAGATCGTATATATAATAGTTGTATATTTAGATTCCCCTATTCTATTACCTAAGTTAAGTAATTCTCTTGAGCCACCCACCATATTTATACATTGCTTTGGGCTAAGCTAAATAAAACAATTTCAATGATGGTCCTCCATGGATTGACCTATATAAGCCGCGGCTAAAGTTGCAAAAATAAGAGCTTGAATACCACTTATAAATAATCCAAGGAGCATGATAGGTATAGGAACTACTAAAGGTACTAAAGAAACAAGAACAACAACTACTAATTCATCAGCTAAGATATTCCCGAAAAGTCGAAAACTAAGTGATAAAGGTTTTTTGAAATCTTCTAAGATGTTAATGGGTTAAAGGATTGGGGTTGGTTGAATATATTTTCCGAAATAACCTAATCCTTTTTTAAGACCCGCATAGAAATATGCCACTGATGTGAGTAAAGCCAAAGCAACAGTAGTATTTATATCATTCGTGGGTGCGGCTAACTCCCCATGAGGTAATTGTATGATTTTTCAAGGTAAAAGAGTTCCTGACCAATTAGAAACAACAATAAATAAAAACATAGTGCCAATAAAAGGAACCCATGGCCCGTATTCTTCGCCAATTTGAGTTTTACTCATATCTCGAATAAATTTAAGAACATCTTTGAAGACATTCTAACCCCCGATCGGAATGGTTTGTGGGTACCGAACAGTTATAGTGGCTGAATCTAATAAGATAGCAAGTACAACCCAAGAAGTAATAAGTACTTGGCCATGTACTTGGAAACCTCCTATTTTCCAATAGAAATGTTGGCCTACTTCCACACCGGATATATCGTATAACCCCTTTATAGTATTGATGGAACATGATAGAACATTCATATTGCCTTGCCCTCTAAAAAAATTGAACTTTAAACAATTTTTTTTTATTCAACCATCTCTTTTTCTACTTGAATCTGATATTTTGAATACCCACTAAGATTTAGAATACTAATAAATCACATAATATCCCCAGCTATTTTTATTTTTTTTAAATTCAGAAATGGTAAGCGATTCCATAAAAGATTTCTGAAATAAGTTATTTATCTTATTATGTTATTATTAATCAAGGATTTCTTATATAGCTAGAACGACCCTCACAAAATGTGAATACTAATTTATTAAGAATTAATCGGATTGAGGATATGGCGTCATCATTCGCTGGAATTGAAATATCTGCGAGATCGGGGTCACAATTTGTATCGGTTAAACAAATTGTTGGAATTCCTAAAGTAATACACTCTCGCAGGGCCGTATATTCTTCGTGATGATCAACGATGATTACAATATCGGGTACAACTGTCATATATTTAATCCCACCAGAATATGTTTGCAAGCGAGATAATTGTCTTTTCAACATAGCAATATCTCTTTTCGGGAGACGATTGAGTCTTCCTATTTTTTTCCCATTCTCAAGTCCCTGAACTTATGAAGTCTTGTTTCGGTAGTGGACCAATTCGTTAACATACTGCCAAGTTATTGTTTATTAACATAATGACACCGAGCCCTTGTTGCAGCCCACTCTACTGAATCAGCTGCTTTATTTTTGGTACCAACAATTAAGAATTGTTTTCCCCTACTTGATGTGTCAAAAACTAAATCACAAGCTTCTGATAAAAAACGAGTAGTTCTAGTAAGATTTGTAATATGAATACCCTTACGCTTTGCAGAAATATAAGGCGCCATTTAAGGATTTCACTTTCTAGTACCATGACCAAAATGAACTCTTGCCTCCATCATCTCTTCCAAATTTATGTTCCAATATCTTCTTGTCATTTCTCCCCACCCCCCTTTTTTATTCTTTGAAAAAGAATAAAAAAAGAGACGAGGAAACCTGAACTGAAATAAATAATTGTCCCGATAGAACCTTCTCTTCTACCGTAGATTGGACGTAGATACACGATCCAAACCATTATTCTGTTTCTATTTATTATTCTTTTTATTACCAAAGCAAATAACCATACCAAATGCAGATAGCGAAAGAGATGAATCCATTGCTAGGAATCATTAAATCCTATAAACGATTGCTCGGGTATATCGTGAAAGTTTTTTGAAAGACAAGAATCAAATAATTTTCTATGGTGGAACAAACTATCTCTCATCTCCACCTCGAATAGATTCTTTTTTTTTTCCAAAGGAATGCTGTTATGTTGTTTTGAAGGGTGCGGTAATTCCTTGAATTCGGTACCAAAGGGTATCAACCCCCCCACCCCCAAAAAAAATAACGTCCTCTTTTAGGCATTTCAGCCAATCGATACGACTCCGGAGAGCCGCTTTTGCTAAAACTCGAGCAAATTCTTGAAAACTTGCTTCAGATATGAAACTTTGAGTATTGAGAGATGCTCTTGTTATTCCCAATAAGACAACTCGGTAACAGATCGCTTCTTCCAAAGCGCGCCCTATTCGTTCTACTCGCAACAATCCAATAAGTTTTCCGGGTGAAAAAACTTTAGAGATTCCATCTTCTGAAACCAACACTTTTGATGTTATTTGACGTACAATAATTTCTAGATGCCTATTATGAATCTGCACCCCCTGGGAGCGATAAACCTGTTGGATTTTATTAACCAAAGAGATTCGGCTTTGCGCTGTAGTTAGCTCAGCACCAATCCAGAATCCCCAAGGAATTCCAAGAATTCTTGTTATACATTTGTTCCAACCCTCAATCCTCTTTTCTACTTTTGGAAGACCTTGTGTTATATCATCAGATCTCGATTTTTCATATATAAATGTAACTAATGTATCTCCTTCGTAAAGGGTTTCCCCATAATGACCATGAACAATTGCTCAGGGGGTGGCCAAATAAGGTTTAGCTGATCGTATCACTATCGAGTCAACTTGAACAAGATAACTTGACCCGATTTGAAGGGCGGTCCATTTTTGGCTATACATACATTTTCACAAATAAACTGTCCAAGACTAATTATTTTAGATATCTCTTCACAATAATTGTGATGGAGAAAATACCAATTCAAATTGAATGAATTTAAAATAATGTTACGACGCGGATTGGGATTAAAATTTTTTCCATTTTCATCCATTAAATAATATTTAAATTTAATCAGTTGAAAAGTCTGTTTTAAATTATCAAGTTGCAAATAGTTAGTTACTAATATCTGATTATGAGTTATTAAACGGTAAGATGAATAAAAATTCTCAATTGGAAGGGATGTTCCTAGAGGGCCCAATGAATTCCTAATTGGAATTAGGGGATCTTTTTTAATTGATTCTTTTATCACGCTGTGATATTTTACATCCTTGAATGGACCCATTCGAAAACAATTGACTGCTACAAAATTATCAACAACTGACATTCCTTATTCCTATTTAACAACGTATGAATAGTTCCTTGGGGCTGGTTAATAGATTGTTAAATTTTTGCCTTGGAATAGGAATAAATGGAAGAAAAGGGGTTGATATTGGTACAATCTGATCCATTATCAGAGAGCAATCCTGACCCCGACGGATTATTCCTTTTTTCGATATACAAAGTAAGGGATTTCACTAAGTTGATTCTTAGGAAATGTCGAATCAAACCATTTGTCCTTATTTCAACAAAAGAAGCACGGGCTTCTTCGCAAGAAGAAATTTTTTTTGTCTTGGTTCCAATTTAATAATAAACAAGTCCGAACTAATTGAATACTTGTGTCAGAAATTCCTCGAATCGGTTTATCATTTCCATAAAGGATATAATTGACAATTCAAGGTTGCAGATTATCTCTTTCCTGCAATGGATCCGGTGGAAAAAGGTTTGCTAAATTTATACCGTCCGTTATTTCATATGTGACGACAG
This sequence comes from Nicotiana benthamiana, assembly GCA_034376525.1. NCBI lineage: Eukaryota > Viridiplantae > Streptophyta > Magnoliopsida > Solanales > Solanaceae > Nicotiana > Nicotiana benthamiana. The sequence continues at coordinate 120,087,729 of CM067329.1, forward strand.
GTCGAACTAAAACAAAAAACTTTTTCTTGCTAGGTGTAATCCGTTGGACATAGACATAATTTTTCACTTTTTTGGATTCCTTGGAATTTCCTTTTCTTGTTCCTAGTGGCATTAAAACGTCGATGTATCAGGATATCTTATCTGTCTCTCCAGGAAAATGGATATCTCCAGAAATATTTTAAGTTCAATTCGTTTTTTTTTTGCTCTCCACCCGGACCAACCCTCCGACTCGGCTTCTTAGATTTAAGGTGATTTGTGTTTCTACCCCCAATGATACTATTGTTCCGTACCATTATGGAAGAAGATCAGGGCAAGATATGCACTTCAATAGGAATGAAAAAAATCGATCTACTTTCATTTGGTAGCTTGGCCTAAATTCCTTGACTCCTCGATACTCAAGCAAATCCTCTTTTTTGATGACTGAATGCGTTTCTATAGTCCCATATTTAATAATGCCCGAACTCTTTCTTCTGTTTCGAGGATCATCGAAATAAGCAAGAATACTATTTCGACGGAAAATAGCATTTACAGGGATTTCAATCGAGATACCTGAACAGGGCATTAGTTCATTCTCGAGTTCTTGAATCGAGTGTAGTGGGATGATGAATTTATCTCTCCGCCTTTTTGATAATAAATCAGAATTTTCGTGGAGAATAGGCGAATATACAAGATTATACTGACCAACACATATGATTCGATTAAGGTCTGAATAATCAGGAATTCTATCTTCTTTTTTACCAGAAAAATCCGAACTAAATAATTTCTGCCTCGCCTGATCATTGGTTACTGAGAGATTAGAAGTATATTTTCGCTTGCCAGAAAGAGAATGCGCATTCATTCGATCCTGATCATTGTGGATCGAAAATCTAATAATTATTTTAGTATCAAGTTATCAACTTTAAATTTGATTTAATTTTTAAAGATCAACAATGTTTTAAGAGTGATTAAATGGTTTATAACATAAATTATTTTATAAACAAAAAGCTAGAAGGTTTTGTTTCAACAAAGACCTCCAATTAAAATTTTGTTTTAGGCCTCCTATCTTGTTTAATTTTTCAACAAAGGCCTCCAATTAAATTTTCATTTAGCGTAGTAGTGACACTATTCTTGTATTTTTATATTCCTAAACTTTGTTATTATATATTGTATCATTTCCTTATGTTGCCCTATTACCTTGTTGAAGGTATTATTTGTTTATTGCTCTCGCTTTTTTGTTCGTGAACCTAGAACCTACCGAAAATAGTATCCCATCTTCTTAATAATATCTACATACACACTCCCCCACTTATAAGATTTTATGATTTTATTATTGTATAGTTTTAACAAATTAAAATGAAGTTTCAGAACTAATCGGTTGTTCCTAGTTCTTTTCATCTTTGATGAGAAACTTGAACAGTAAAGTTATACTTCACAATTATCGCTCTACAATAAATACCACGAAAAGACATTATTACATGTGAAAAGAGGCAGCTAGTCTTTGGTCAAAATTTTGGCGGAGGAATATCCTCATCCCTTGTTGATTTTCAGACTGTCGTGTCGGAGTCATGCCTTCGCTAGTAGGCTCATCGTATTTCAAATCCACATTTGAGTGATTTTCAATCGAGTCCACTTTATCATAAAATTACTGCATTTAGGCTCGAAATTTTGTGTGTGTATTGGGGTGGGGGGTTGGGGAGGGGGGGTTACTTTGATTTCACATTAAAAGGAATGGCACTAAAACTACAAATTGTGGATAGATTTCCAATAGATACAACCATTATTCCCCATGGACAATCTTCTCATCAAGAGCAAATTCGTGACAACCAAATAAATAATCTGCCCCCCAAAATTGGCATGGAAGACAAAAACGTACCCCCAAAAAAAGGGAGCAGAAAGCTTATAGAGTCTTTGTCATTCGGAGTCACTCTCGACGCTGCCCATGGCTTTCAAACCTCTTGGTCTCTGCACCAAAACCACCCAACTTTCCATTGTAAATAAACCAATACCCATAAACATGCCCCCCCCCCCCCCCACCCCAAAAAAAAAATTGTTTTAACAAAATGAAGGGGAAAAGTGTTATGAAACGTCAAAAAAACTTTTATTTTTTATTTGAAAAACGTCAATAAAAGAGGTAAAAGAGCACCGAAAAGAAAAGAGGAAAAACTGAGGCAAACCCCAAAACACACAAAAAAAGAAGATGATAAAGCACTTAGGTACCTTTTTGGAAGTCTTCTTCTCTCTGACTTCATACCTCTCTAAAGACATATCCGTCAACCATGCTCCCGGACTCACCAACTGTACCATTTCCCGGCACCGGCGCCGACGATGAAGCAAAAAGACTCAGTATTTACCCAATCCATATAATAAAGAGGAAAATGAATCTCATATAGAAGAGGACTTACAAGTAAAGTTCTTTGAACAAGTTTAGCCCTCTTTTTAGGTCTTTGAGGAAGTTTACAACCTTTCATAGCCATGAAATCTTCTTCTTTCTCTTTACTTGACAAACTTATATACAACTTTGGCCAAACTATGTTATTCTCTCCGCCACTTACGGCAGCGCTATCCACCAGAATTTTGCCGTTTTCCTCCCCTGACCCTCTTGTTGTGTAACACCTTTCCTCTTTCTCCGGTGAACATGATTTTCTTGCCTCAGATCTAAGCATCGCCGATTCTGAATTCCTGTTACCAAAAAGTTATCAAGGAAAATGAACGACAAATTTGCAGCCCTCCTATTAAAGTTTTTTATTTTCCTAATTGGGATCTAAAAAAGGAAGGAAATTTTCCTTAATTCCGCACTGACCATTTTTCAGAAAGATTCTGAAAATTCCTCGGGACCCAAATAAGGAAAGAAAAATATTGAAAATGTTTGTACTACGCGCTTTTTCTCCGGAGAATGAGGTTTTTTTTCAGAAAAATGTGAAGGAAACAGGAAATTTTCCCAAAAACTGTGCAGATTTCCCAACTTACTGAATTTTTTCACCAAAAATTTATATCTTTTCTGGGTAACCAAAAGGAAAAATATGAGGAGAGAAGATAGATTTTGCTTCCAGTTTCTCGAAATTTTCCAGAAAATCTCCGAAAAGAAACATTTCTGTATTTCCCAGCTGACAAAATTTTGGCACCAACAGTTTCCATTTTCTCCGGTACCCAAAAGTGAAAAAAACCATTTCCAGATTCGGTCAGAGAATTGACGAACCTGGTAAGACGAGGAGGGGTAAGAGGGAAAAGGGTGTCTTTAGTTGCGGCGAAATGAGACGATGATATTTTGCGGCGAAATCTACAAGGTTGGGGTCCTCTGACTCCCACACATCGGAGTCTCTTTCTACTTCCCCACTGCAAACAGAATACTTCTGTTTCCTCATTCTTTTCTTCCTTCTCCATCCTCCCTTTCAAAAAACAAAACATTTATTTAGATTCTCTTCAGATACAAAAAGTAAATATAAACCACAAACATCTAGTTACCTCTAGATCTGTGTTTGAGACTGGAAATCCTTGATAATACAAACCACAAAATGAGATTTTGAGGGCTGAAATAAAAGGGAATCGGCAGGGTGAATGTTTGAACATGGTAGAAGATAAGAAAAAGATGAAAACAATATACCTCAAATTTGCAGATTTTTCATCAGAAATAGGAAGATACAGCAAATGGGTTTCCCAAAAAAGTGAAACTTATTTATGAAAATCAGAAAATTCCAGCACCAAATTCTTCTCTTTCTTGGTCTATATGGCTATCAATTTCGGATCAGTTCTTAAGTTTGAACAACTGTTTTTTCCTGAGAAAAAACTCTGTCTTTGAGTATGATGAAATTGGAAAGGGTGGAGTGGGTGGGGGTTTCTTCTTCTTCCTCGTCTTCTCTCTCTGCTCTATCTCCATTTATATACGCTCCAAAGAGCGCACTCGCAGCAGTTTGCATATTAGCCGTCTGATTATCTAGGGGACGGCTTTGATTGTTTAACCTATGGTAACGCTCAGCCCATATAGATATAGGCCTAAACAGAACCAATCCACACCAAAAGCCCATTCTTTTTGGTTGAAAAGGGGATCTTTACGGAAATAGCCAGTCTGTATTTACTGTTTACCTTTTATAATTACTATATATAGAAAATAATACATTGATTATACGGTTAAGGGTCAGATTTGCCCTTGTACTATTCAAAATAAGTTACATTTACCCTCCGTTTGCATTCTTTAACAAATATACCCCCACCGTTACACTTTCGGGCCACATTTACCCTTCCTCCGTTAAACCTGGTTTCCTCAAGTTTTTTAAACACGTGGCCTACTTACATTGGTCCAAAATTAGCCCACCCAAAAATTATAAACCCCCTCGATCCGTGAGCAAATAACCCGCCCCGAACAAAAAAAACCAACCCCCCTAACCTCACCTTCCTCACACCAACCTCCCCTTCACTAACTCGCCGTAACCCAGTGGCGAGAAACAAGAAGCCCGCCGCTCTTCCCACCAGTTCGTCGCCACCACACCCCTAACCGACGAGCTACTGCTACTTCTTCATTTCCAGCCGCAACACCAACCAAAAACACCTCCCTGTTCTTCGTCTTCTTCAGCAGCAAACGAGAACCAGGGACCTTCAGACATTGCCCTCATCTGATTTTGCTTTCTCTCCGTTTTTGAATACACATACACATACAAACAGAGATGGGGAATTTCAGTCTGAAAAAATCGAGTGAACCATAGTGAGAACAGATCTGGACGAGCTGAAAACAGGGTAAAAAACTTTCCGATTTTGAAGCAAGGTCCAGCGTTAATTTCCAGAAGTTGTCACTTAAATGTAGCAGTTACATAAAATTCCAGACAATACACAAACAGTCAGCAGAAATAGCATATCCTACTTATTAGAGAAGGGTTTTGAATGGGCGACGAAGAGGCCCAAATTCATGTTCGAAGAAAAATAGAGGGAAAGATATTCAGTAGCATTGACTGTGTTTACACTTAATCCTGCATTTGGTCTAAGGATGAAATCTTCGTAAAGTTAATAGAGAATTTTTTTCAACGAACTGTTGAATCAGAAATTAACACCCAATGGGAGGAGGAACTATTCACAGCAACAGATAAAGTAATGGTTTTAATTTTAATTAAAAAAACGAACCAAATCGAAGTGGGGCGTGTCTAGGATTAGCAATTGGGTCGGGCGGGTTTAATTCAAACGGAGGATAAATATGGCCTATTTTTAATAGTACAAGGATATATTTGACCCTTAATCGTACTAAAAATATATGGAAACAAGTTTTAACGGCTGAGGGATATATATGGCCCTAATGTATAACGGTAGGGACATATTTGTTAAAGAATTCAAACGGAGGATAAATATAACTTATTTTGAATAGTACAAGGATATATTTGACCCTTAACCGTTGATTATATATAAATATATAATCTCTTTATTACAATTTATGTAAACCTATTTTTTAGTACGTTTCAAAAAAGATGCTTTTTTTCTATTTGAAAATAATTTAACTTTATGTAATTATTTATATCCACACAAATATATGTGTTCAATTTGCACCACAAGTTCAAAAATCTTCTTTCTTTTCTTAAACGCCGTATCCAATTAAATGGGTTCACGTAAATTGAAATAGAGAGAATATAATTTTTATATATATTCGTCAGTTAGTTTTAGTTATAGTGACTGGGTGGACAATTATTAGGTTAATTATTCTAGAAAAAAACTTTAAAAGTAGCTTCAGCTGTCCATAACTATTTTGAGAAAACTATTCAGTTTGGCGCCGCTAAAATTTTTTTGTTACCATTAGCCGGACTCATAAAATACTACAAATATTAGCTTTAAATTTTTTTGTTACGAAACAATAAAAGAAGAAGAAGAGTTCTATAGAAAAAAGTAGAAAGAGAATTCTTATTGATTTGGATTCTACTTGAATTGTGTCTCTTTCATTTGGTCAATATTTTTGTGTTTGCATTCGATAGAGTTATGATCCTCATCTATATATCATAGATGTCATCGACGAACATTTTATATATGTTCCAATAATTTTTCATGAAGACATAGCATAGAGATCTCTTCATTCGTATTTTCAAGTATTTGAACCTCTCCTGAAATTGTATGAAGTGTTATGTCATGTGATCTTCTAGATCACTTGCCTCTTTATTATGATCATTTTGATCATTTGTTCGTCTTCTTTATCAAGAAGTTTATTAGAAATCGATTTGTCTATACGCTTTAAGCGTACCATAGAGTTTGTCCTTCTAGAACATATTCTAATAGGAGAATTTGTGATGAGAATATAGTTACATTCTTTGGATCAGCAAATGCGTCTGGCGTTCTTTGTAATATATTGTAGGTGTACTATCTTCTTATGAATTTCAAGTTCATATTATCTTATTTGAGAATCTAGATGTACAAATAATAATTCATTTCATGTAACTTTTTTTTTAACTGTTTATCATATCTTCCCCCATATTAGAAAAAACCAACTTGCTTCAGGAACTTTAGAAACTCACTTTTGTGCGTTATGGTGTTAATCAAAATATACATTGTACATCAATAATAATAAGATAAAATTATTTGATTCCTGATCCTGAACCATTTTGAGGGAAAAATGTAATATACTTTCGTCTTTAATGTATATCAAACTCGTATAGATAAATTTGTTCTCTTAAGTAATAGTTTAGGTTTTAAGTGGATGCACTCAATAAATTATTTTGCTAAACCAACTGTGATGTAAACCAACTTATCAAGATAAACTATCTTGAATAAAAAATCTAAAAACTATGCTCTAAATTAAATTATTGAGCAAGTTACCTCGTAAAATATCAAATTGTGGGTTTATAATAATCGCACATGTAACCATTTTATAGATGCATCTTATGTAGTATACATGAAAGGTGAATGAGCCATAGTCACCTTTGATATTTCCAACATTCATGAGATTCAATCCCAATTTTAGTTTGTCTATAAATTAATGAGAACCAACAACATAGGAGAACTCTTACAAAACTTTCTAGTTCTTTAGCCACTCGAAGTATCTTTTATTTTTGCATATCATACTTAAATTAACATAGTTAAACCAATTATGCCAACTGAATAAATGATCAAAATTGATAAAATTCAGATTTACACATGACGCGTGCAATTATCAATAAACTCCAAGTTTATTATGATATGAGTTTTTATATCAATAAACTTTTACTTTATTTTGAATTTTTTTTATTTGTGTAATACAAACTAGAGAATAAAGCGGATAGCTTTTCGTAGTAACAAAAGATATTAAAATTTTCCTTTATTTATAGTGTCAATATAACCAATCGCTTTCGCGGATATTTTAGAAACTTAATAAATTTCTTTGAGACGTACTACGACAGTGCATTGTTGGTAATCAATTTTATTTCTCCAAAATAGTAATTGACTTTTTTAGAGTTCTCGATTAATTTTATACTATCACATATTCCTCAATAACCATATGTGAAGATTTCTTTCAAGGAGAAAGTTATACCATTATGATCATGGTCAAAATCATAATAGGCAAGATATGTTGCTTCCATTACTTTTGCCATGTAATAATCACATTGCCATGATATTTTGGCATAATCACATCACAATAGGTATGTGATCAATGACCATTCATGCCATATTAAAAAAAGATTTATTTCATCTCAAACTTCCTTCTAGAGGTGAGTGTAGTATATTTATTACCACTAGCACATTCATATTCCTCAGAGAATGAATATCACATTCACATAATGAATAGACCATAATAATCTATCTGTGTTTTCAAAAAATTTCATGTTAAATGGATAACAACATTACTTTCATAGAGTGAAGGATTATTTTGAGAATCTTTATTGTTCTCATTACGATAATAATGACGATTATAATTTTATCTATTACCACGTCCACATCCATTAATATCTCCACAGTAATAATTTTATCTTCTTTCAAACTTATCATATATTGCTACCATATTCTCTTATGGGAATGAGAATAAAGCAAATTCAATGAACTTTTTGTGCACACAATCATACATAAATTTGATCATGACAAGATATAAAAATTTTACCACTTCAGGTGGTTAAAATTTCTTACAAACTCCATTAGAGTTATACTCAAATTTTCTTTGCTTATATTTAAAATCAAATTATAGAATTTGAAGAATTTAAAAGAGAAAAATAAGGTAAAAATCCTTACCTTACATCCATAATTTACTCCTGAAGTAAGTTCATGGAACTATTGACAATCATTATACTCAATACTATGTCCCAAATTGAGCTCACATACATATCCCAAAGCTCAGTGACCAAGCAAATGCCTAGTATAAGAATATTAATGCATTCATGCAAGAGCCTCATGCAAATTACTACATCTTCTCTCCATGGGTAGTTTAATTTCTCAAACATAAGACAACTAATTAATAATATATTTATAAATTGAAATAACTGTCATTTACTCAATTGGTTTGAGTCTCGTACTGATAACGCATTACGAAACAATAAAAGAAGAAGAAGAGTACTACACAGAAAAGTAGAGAGAGCAAATTCTTATTGATTTGTGATGATTTTTAATGGAATAAAACCCCTCTATTTGTAGGAAAAAAGTAACTTATCCACCAAGTAAAAAACCCTAAAATCTCTCTAAAATATAGGCATTCACCTTAAATACAATTATATTAATAATAATTTTTGAATTATAAAGTGTCCAAGCTTCTAATTTTCACTGCCATAAAAAGTTACATAATAAAATAAGGAATATTTACCTAACTATACTATATTAGAAACTTATTTATTTTCACTAGTCACTAACTAGAAAGGTTTTAACTTAATTAGAATTTGATATACAATTTACTAATCATATGCACAAATTAGATATAAATAAGAATCCCTTAATATTAGGCATTTTACATAGGTAGCATATCCCCCCACGTAACCACTTACCCAAAATTCTTTTTTGTAGAAACTAAAGGTGTTTATCGGGTGGGCTGAACGAGGAAAAATCCCAGCCCGTTCGATTAGCAGGCGGGTTGGTTAACGGGCTGGGAAAATGGGCTCTTGGCAAATTGGAAAATTTTAGGTTTTTAGGGCTCGTACGGGTTCGGGCTTAGTGGGTTGGGGCGAGCCATGCTCCAATTATTTTTTTAATATTAAATTTTATTTTTCTTATTCAATGTTATTGATAGTTAAATATTTGCTAACTTTTAAGGGTTAGAATTAGACTTTGAAGTTTAAAGTTTTAAATTCGAAATTTGCGTTTTAAAATTATTAAATTAAAATTAGAAAGTAAGTGGCTACAAAATATTTAATAAGAGCATAAGACCAATAGGCAATATAAGGAACAATCTCCGAAGGCTTTCATTTATATTCTTAATACTTCAAATTAATTTGCAAGTTCTTTTTGATTTTTTTATTTTTGAATTTGCAAATTAAAAGTTTACAATAATTATAAATAATAAGAAATAGTACATCACATGCTTTGCATCATTTTTGTAAGTTCTTCCATGTGAATATGAGGTTCTTGATTTCCGGCATTGGTTGAATCAGAACCATAAACTATTATATCTCCAATTTCTTGGTCCTCCTCTTCGTCTATCTCGTCACACCCTTGATTTCGCCGTTCCGATCTTATCCAATCTCTGAAGTACACTAGAATTTCTAAAACAATGTTGCCCCATGAATGACGGGTATTTCCTAGCTGCTGCCTTGCTTGGCTAAATGCACTTTCTGATTCGACTGTTGAAATCGGCACATTTAGCAGGTCTCGACTATGACGAAAGAACAGGAAACTGATTTGAGTTGCTCCTCTACCAATCTAGCGGTAGAAAATCCTTTATGAGGGACTCTGGTGACTTTTGCAAGTAGAATTGTAATTCATCAATATTCCTGCCACTGGTTTATTGATGCTCTCCTAGTGTAGATCAAGTCAGATAATCTTGAACACAATCATCATCATCCATAGTTGTTCCAGATGTTGAAGGATTATTTGAAGGAATATTTATATCTACAACCAAAAGCATCAACAATGTTAGCATAATAATTATATAAAGTTTGTAAACGTGTTTTTAGCTCAGAAATACAAGTGTCAATACTAGGAGTTTTAGTTGGTCCAATATCTATATAAGTATCTAAAGCTCTAATTAATTGGCGAAACTTTATCATTTTGACAGTAGGGTTTAAAATAGCACCAATTATGTAAACATAGGGTATCGGGTAGAAATACTTTCTAAATTTATCTAGCATAAATTCAACAACAGTAGCATATCCTTCCTTCTGCTTCATATTATATATTAAAAGAGAAATTTTAGTAATATGAACTAAACCATTTTAAATGATAGGATAATAAGCTCCAGAAAACTCAAGTGTAGCCACATAAAATTTTTGTAAAAATTGTACAACATCATGAATGGCTTCCCAAGTTCTAGATGTTAACAAACGGTTAGGGTTGGTACAATGAGAATTAGCAACTTCAGATATAGGCATCCTGTATTTATAACAACATCTTATGAACAAATAAGTATAATTACACCTAGTAACTATTTCTTCAGTCATGAGTCTTGGTTTTAGTCCATAGTGTACACATTTTTTCTTAAATGTATTTAATCTAGCACTTCGATTATTTCCTTGAATTCACCAACAGCTCTCCTAACTAAAGTAATTTCATCTCTAAATAATTCAAGTCCACTCTTCACAATCAAGTTATATATATGATATGCAAATCTAACATGAAATATTTCAGGAAGTGGTGTGTGTAGATACAATTTTAATATTGTAATAGCAGCATTGTTAGAAGCATAGTCACATGATATACACAAAACTTTTCCTGCAAGATTATAAAATATAGCAACTTCATGTATAGTATTACTTATAAATTCACAAGTATGACTTTTATCTTCATCATATTTAAAAGCAATAATACATTTTTGCATACAAAAATTATCATCTATCCAATAGCATGTATGTGACGGCCTGACCCGTCATCTCATGTGTTACTACTCCGCTTTATCCTCGAGAGGCTGCATAACCTTTAGGAGAACTTCCCATTCTTGGAATTCTTATCGTGCGTACTTGATTCAGTTTGAGATAACTCTTGAAATTCCTTCCCCACGTCTGTGTGCGCACGCGAGCGCTCATTAATATATGTGCCTGGATGGCTTGTGATTCCTCGATCGAGGGGCGAGAGGTAATCTCTGTGAGTTCATTTTGGGCCAGTCTGGAGGACTTGAGGCCGGATATTTGCCTAGTCTTGAGCATCGAGGTGCTGAATGTGTGAGCAAGTGTTTTGAACTTAGAAGTTCAGTGTTGTTCTTATTAGCCGGTATGGCAGCTGGATATCCATATGATGCGTATGTTAGTACTGCGAGGTGTATCTAAATAAATTGGTAGCGACGAAGAAGTCTGATGGATAATAGACGAAATGTTGAGTGTTCGATTCCTATTGTGCTTTAATATGTAGTCCGAGTTATGGGCGCGTGAAGAATATTTCATGTCTCTTAGTTGGCAAGTAAAGTGCATTCCATCTGGCGGTACGAGTATAGACTCAGAAATACTAAATGGCTGTGTATTACGTATATGATGGTGGAAGGTATGTGGAAACATTAAAATGAGGCGAAGCAGGTGGGTTATCTCCTGCGGAGGGTTTTGAGCGGTATGATCCTTAGGTGTAATTGAAGGGTATATGTTGTATTTTGAAGAATTGGGATGCTTAAGAAAGTGGACTTAGCTGAGGTGGAAATGAATGCGAAGTTTGCAAAGAGTGTTAGTGCTTGATAATCTGTGTATTCACAAAACTTGTAAATGATTTGAATTTGATCTCATTGTGGCATCATTAGAGTAAAAAGTGTTATGCGTTGTTAAGAGTGCCTTAATATATGGCTTTGAGCCAAGTTGGGGAGGTGACTGTTGGTCAGCTGGTGGCATGGTTATGTGCCATAGTGGTTCCGTTTTGAGGTAGGATGGCGGATCAGTTCTGGTTACAGAAATTGAGCCGAGGATGGGTCGTGTGAAGGAGAATTTCTACAAAGGTTATATGGTGCTTCGTAGGTGTGAGAAATACTGAGATGTTTTGAGCTGTTGATGATAAAGGATGCTCAGTGTATAGAGGAGAAGGATGGTTGTTGTATCTGTATGAAATCATGTTCTGCGGTGTCTGGGTACTAATAAGGCACACGTGGTTCCATTCATCTAAGGCAGGTGAATTGTAGCTGAATAAGAGTGAATGACTCTCGAGAAAGGTTTTACTGTGTTCAAGATTTTTGCATGAAACAATCAAGTGCCTTAAGTTTGTGTATGTGGCTAGAGACTGTGCTCTCATTAGAAAGGATCAATACTTGTGGTATTTTATGTTAATCATGGGATTCTATGTATCCGTATTTTGAAGGTAATGGTAGCAAATTCAGATTCGCAGGAAGTTCTTCAAGGTATAGCATTCTAGAATATTGTATTTCTGAGAAGCGTTGGGAGGGAAATTCAGTGGCCTATGGGTTTTAGATAGTGTGGTCTTATGTGCGAGTCTTGTGTGGTAGCCTGAGTTGATGTATTGTGGTGCTATAGCAAGGGAGAATATCAAATTAATGGTGAATCAGGAAGGAAATTAGATAAATGGAATAGCTTGATAATAAACCAAATCGTTATGGTAAGGATATGATTAATTCTTGTATGTGTTTGAGGTAATGAGTCTTTCAGGAATTATGTAGCAAAGCTCTTGCGTGCTGATAGTTGTTTAGTTTGGTTTGGGTAGAAGGATTCAGTCCTGGCAGCTTAGCTTGGGCAATGGAATTGGGAGAAAGAGTTTTTGATGTGTTTTACCGTAGTTTGAAAATAGGCATGTTATCCTAGTGTGGTACGGTCTGTGTGCTATGATAAGGGAGAATTGAGAGTTTCGGGTTCAAGGCTTTGGATCAGTTCATTATGGGAAACCATTAAATTTTTGAGTAGAACAATCAGCTATAGGTGAGTAAAGAGCCGATCTTCAGATGATTAAGGTGACGTAAATTGATGATACGTCAGTAGTAGTGCAACATTTTCTTGTTGAATCGACTGCGGACATTTGAGTTTGTTGATGGCGCATGAAATTTTGAATATCTTTCGTGGTATGAATGGATACTTGATGTGTGCTATGTATTCATACGGTGGAACTCGGGATCAGGCATAGCGATTCATGCGTTATATGTGTTGGAGACTAGAAGTTCTCGTGATCCGACCATACGGTGGTTGTGAGTCATGTGTATCGACATCATCTTGCAATTGTTGGAATCTGGAGGTCCGAGTGGATCTTTTTTTCCTTGGTATGTTAGATATGGGTTATGATATTAGATTGCAGACTGGTTGTTCCAATGTCAGGTTGTCTAGACTAATGGGTTGTGGGCTGTGTCAGAAAAAGGGCCACAGGATGCGTGGTAAGGTGCATCAAATTATTTCTCTAGCAGGGTAGTTATAATTCCAAGGACCAGCGGACGGTTGGAAAGTATTTCTTTGATTATTGGGCCTTCATGGCGGATGTTAGTGCAGATGTTTCTACCATTGATTTAGTCCCGGTATTGAGGAACTTTTCGGATGCGTTTCTTGCAGCCGGATATGAGGCTATATATGTCTATTGTAATGAGCAAATTTGACTCGATGTGCATCTCCTTTTGTGAGATATATGTGTAGGATAGGGTGGCACGCCGCCACGGGTATGGTATCTAGATCGGGTGGCACGCCGCCACGGGTATGTTATCTGGAGCGGGTTGCTCGCCGCAACAGTGTGATGTGGAGAATAGTTTCTATGTGCTACTTTGTATTCCTTACTTCCTGGTTTCTGAGGAAAGTACGTATTGTGTGCTAGTTGGCGAATATCGCATCTGTTGCGTCCTTTCAAGATTGAATAGCGTATATGACTTGCTTCACCATGGGTGTGATGGATTGCTTGGTTTCAGACCTCCATTTGTGTGTGGCTGTCTGTGTGAGCATGGTGACTTGGGGGTGCTTCATGGGTAATAGTGTTTGGATAGAATCGCGCGTTGTGGCAAGGCCACGTGATGTTATGACCTTTCAAGGAGGATTTAGGTACTCTATTTCTATGATGTGAGATGGGATCTCAGTTCCGTGTTGTGATCGTACGGAGGAATTTGAATTACAGCTCTTTCATTTGAGTCAGTTGTCATGGTTCGAGTGTGTTCAGATCATTTCTTATTGGTACCTGTGTTGAGCACGTTGTGGCTTAGACCGGTGTTGAGGTGTCATATCACCCGAGGGGCGTGTTGTAGTTGAGACGATCATTGTAGTCATTAATGAGTACGAGCATATTTGATTTCAGCTTGTTAGAAAGTTAATATTGAGGTTTGGCTCCGAAATCTATTGTAGTATTAGTCAGAAAGGAAATGCACTCATGAATGGGCGATCTAAGAGATAGGTTCGGTTTATCGCATGTTTCATTTGCCGTTGGCAGTATGTGAAGGTGTTGGGATAAGACTTTAGCTAATATAAAGGTTTTTCTATCAGTATTTGGTTATTGTGGGCAACTGCTGTAAATAGAGGCTATCGTTCCGAGTGTTGGAATGTGTGGTATATTGTAGGAATTCACCTGAGGTTGCAGGTGTGGGTTATTACAGCTAGTTCGGGTTAATTCTGAGTATAGATGTGAGGTTCTGATCTTGTGTATGATCTCGGGAAGTGCAGTGTGGTTCTACGGTTTATTGGTTAGATGGATTGTGAAATTTCAGTTGTGTTGTGTTATCGGTACCTATGTGAGTTAGGGTGACGTGGGATCACCCCAAGTATATGCTTGGTAAGGTCATTCTGCTATTGGGCTACTTCTAGTACAACTCTTGGTACGCTCGAGGACGAACGTTTGTTTAAGTTGGGGAGGATGTGACGACCCGACCCATCGTCTTATGTGTTACTGCTGTGTTTCCCGCTTATTGTGTTGCTTCATGTTTCAATATCAGTATTAGAGTCGATTGGGTGTAATTGAATTGCTTTTGGTTGGAAATAAGGCACATGGCCTCTTAGAAGGAAGCTTGTTTGGAAAAGTCAACCGGAAGTTGACTATGTGGTTATAGGGCTTGGATGTGAATTTTGGTGGTTCGGTTAGTTTGGGGAGATGATTTATGACTTAGGAGAGCGACCGGAATTGAATTTGGAGGTCCGGTGTAGAATTTGGCGAAGTTAGTATTTTGGTGAATTCTGGTTGATAGATGAGATTTTGATCCGAGGCTCGGAATGGAATTCGGAGAATTTCTGTAGCTTCCTTATGCCATTTTGGACTTGTGTGCAGAATTTGAAGTCAATCAGACGTGATTTGATAGGTTTCGGCATCAGAAATAGAAGTTGGAAACTTCAAAGTTCTTCAAGCTTGAATTGAGGTGTAATTCATGGTTTTAGCATTGTTTGATGTGATTTGAGGCCTCGATCAAGTCCGTAATGTGTTTTGGGTTTGGTTGGGGTCCTGGGAGCCTCGGGTGTGTTTCGGATTGCGGTCACACTCTTATTTGATATTCCAACGCCGTATCTTTGGGCATAAAGGGTACCATTATAAGCAAATGAGCTCCAAATTCAGTTTTGTTTGAACCATTAGATCCGTATCGAAATTACAGATCCATAGGAAAAGAATGATCAAATTCCGAGTTCGTATGCTCGTTTTTGTGCCGAGAAAAAAAATGGTTCTGTCAAAACCGATGAAGTGGAAATTGACCGCGGAAGCGAGACCGCGAAAGCAGACAAATGACCGCAAAAGCGGTCCCAGTTAAGACAAAAAGTTTGCGGAAGCAGAAAAATGTTCGCGGAAGTGACTTGGTTACTGTATAAACCGAGAAGTTTGGCGTTTCAGCCATAACTTGAGTTCTAGAGCTCCGATTGATGTGATATTTGCGGCGTTGTTCTCGTCTTAGCAAGGGGGTAAGTATCTGACCCTTATTTTGATGTTTCTCCATGATTATTTCTGCTGGTTTCAATTTTATCCGTGTTTGGAGGTTAGAAATCGAGGATTTAGGCCTAGGGATTTGAAAATAAGATTTGGGGATTTGAGGGGTCAAGAACTCCGATTTTGGTAAATTTTATATGTACGGACTCGTGGAGAGACAAGAAATCCGGTGATGTGACTTTCGTAATTTTCGAGAAGCGGTCCCGGGGCTCGGGTTTTGCTAGTTTCGAGGTCTTGCTATAATTCGATTATTTTCGATTGGGTATTGTCCCATTTGCATATTGTGATGTATTCGCTCTGTTTTTGCCTAGATTCGACGCGCGTGGAGGCCGATTTCAGGGGCGAAGGGGTCGCGAGCTTGAGTTTTCGCCGGTTCGAGGTGAGTAATATTTGGGAATGATATCCTGAGGGTTTGAAACCCCAGATTTTCACATCCTACTGCTGTATTGTGGTGACTTGCACGCTGGACCTTAGCATGGGGTAGAGCACCGTTGGAATTGTGACTTGGTCTATCCCGGTTGTTGGTTTTACCGCTAAATTGTAAATGCTTTGTTGTTATCATTATAATTTGGGCTCATTGCCATACTTGGGGCTTATTGTCGATTGTTTGAACTCTTTATGAACTATCATCACTGTTTTACTCACTGTTTGAAATATTTGTGAACTCAGTCCATGTGATTTGCATTGTTTTATGAACTCAACCATATTTTACTCAAACTTGGAGTTTTAACTGATATTTGAACTATCATTTGAGCTGAGTATTATTGTTTTTACTTATGCCCGAGGGTTTTTTGACTATATTTGGACTGATTGAGGCCGAGGGCCATGTGTGAGGGCATGAGGAGTGATGTGAGGAGGCTTTTAGGCCTCAAGCATTATGTGTGCATATGCATATACTTGCATGGATCGAGTTGCACGACCCCCATCGATGTGATATTTATATTGCGCTTGGGCTGTAGGAGCCCCCCCGGAGTCTGAACCCCCACAATGAGCGCGGGTACCCAAATGGATCGGGCTACGCGCCGTAGCGGTCATGTGCATTGCGTTGCATTCCTGCATTCATGCATTCTCTCCTATTTGTACTACGTGGCACGACATTTAGCACTCATATACCATTGGCATACATACTGTTACTTGCCTTGTTGACCAGATACCCTTGTGTTATATGTTAAGGAGTGCTGAGCCCGAGAGGCTGATGTTGGATATTGTGAGATGATATTGAGCCCGAGGGGCAGGTTTATGACTTTTTCCTACTTGTTGAAATTACCTTTGCAATTGTTGAAAAAGCACATTTTTAAAAGAGATTTTGAACAGAACTTGGGATTTCCAAAAAGGTATTTTTACAGTATTTCGGTTTTTCTAAAAAGGGGTTGTTCTGTCTTTTATAGCAGTTTGGTGTGCTCATGCGTGTTTTTTTATCGCTCAGATATTATTCTCTCTTATTACCACTGAGTTGGAAGTACTCACTTTACTCTCTGCACCTTGCGTGCAGTTGCATATATTTTTCACCCGGTAACGGGTTATTAGCAGGACCGAAGGCCTTATTATGGTAGTTGAACAAGGTGACCGCCTGCGTTCGCGACACCGCACTCCATCTTTGTATTCCGATTTCTTCTTGTATTTATATACATTATTGGTCCCATAGTAGTGTATCTACTCATTAGATGCCCGTGACTTGTGATACCCCGGTCGGGTTGTATTGGAATGAAAGTTCATAGTTAAATGCCATTAAGTAGTATTTCTATTCATTTATGTTTAATAGTTGTTTCAAGAGGATTTGGGGTTGTTGGCTGGCCTTGTCTTCACGAGAGGTGCCATCATGACCGGGTATGGAATTTGGGTTGTGACAGTTTAGGGAGGTAATGTTATCAAAGTACGCGCCTAAAGAGACTAACGCGTTATTATTTGGGGAAGGCCGTGAAATTCGCTACCGTCCATAAATCTAAGCATTTTAATATATACACATTTGTGAGGGCGCTACAAATTATAGCATTTTTATTGGGCGAGGCTCATCTCATTTTATTTTAAAAGGACAATCCTAAAGTGACTATATTTTTTCTATTTTTTGTCCGTCTCTAAAATAAAAGAGAAAAGATCCTAATTAATTTCATGCTTACAAGCTAGGACCTCATACTAGTTATTAGATTAAGGTGAACGGAAATTGCACTCGAGCTTGCGTAAGGGAGGTTGTTTCGTACCTTATTTTACAAGTGAATATTACTAAACTAAAATTATAAATAGCATGCGATATTGACAAGATATTAGAACAAACTAACCATTCTTTAATTAATTTAAACTAACAGTTTTAGACGAGTGGGACTACTGGAATTAAATGCTCAAAAATGTTATCAAAACTAGATTCAAACATCGGCCTATAATCTACAACAGCTAGCCCTAACAATATACTTTGAGAACCAATTTCAACTTAATTGTTAATGTAAACTACTTCTGGTTTTAAATATGCAAGCAGGATAATGCCAAACATAAAACGATTACTAACTCCATTGAATCTACAACTGATAACTACAAATTACAGTTTAAACCAAATAATTCCAGTTATACATTCCGCAGGCAGAATCTACATAACAGTAGTATATGAAATGACCTAAGTACAATCAGTAAAAAAACTAAATCAAATTTAAAACTTCAACTTTTCATGTATATTCATGCTTCATGTTTCAGCTTACAAAATTGGCAACGTTACAACCGTGTACCTGGTATGGGAAGCAAAAGAAGAAGAAGAGGAGGATCAGCAGAACAGTATGCAACACAACAACAACAAGCAGCCACAACAACAGCCCAGTAACCGATCAGAAACCAATAAAAATTCCAGCAGAATTCAGAAATCTAGTTGTAATTTCAGTAAAACCAAAGAGCAAACAAAATGCAGTACCAACAACTAAAAGATGAACTCGAAAATATAACTTGATAGTTAAAGCTGAAGTTCTCTTTTGTTTTCACTGAAATAGTCTTAGTTGAATTAACTGACTACTTCAGCTCTCTCAAGAATGCTCTCCCATTTTTTCAACTCTCAATTCTTTTTCTTATATCGGTTCAAGTCCGATTGTCCTCCCCACTTCAACTCTCATTTTCAATCACCTTTTTTCTTCCGGATTTTTAGGCCTTAGTTGATAGTTAATTATTCTCAAATTGGTCTACCCAAAGCAGAAAGTAGTCTTCCACTATTAGTTATCTTTTAACTTTTTAATCCCACTTAAAATTGTCCCCTCTTTTGACTAATCCACTAGTGTATTACTCATTACCTAGTGCCCCCTTATAGCATTATGACTTGCTCCCAACTTACTTATTTATTTAATAGCCTTTAATATCCCACTTTCAGATTGCTAATATTAAACTAATTCTCTAATCTTTTCATCCCCAATTTGCCCATGAACTTACACAAGCTACCAATTCAAAACCTTTTGCGCAACTACATGAATATATACAGATTCAAACATACACACAATTAAACTACAAAAGAAACTAATGAATCAAAACTTGAATAATTCAGACTCTCAACTTGTTAATATTAGATAAAAAACAAACATACACAATTTGAAAACCAACCCAAAAATTTGATTAAAGTAACAATTCATTGCTTTGAATTAACTGAACTGAGAGTGAGTCTTATCAATATTCTAAATCAAAACTATACAAAAATGTAGGCTTACTGACAGTGGGCTAACTGCCTAAGGATTAGCACATAACACACTCGATATCAATCCATTTGACGAAAATTACAAACTACAAACATGAACGGACCAATCAACGAAGTTATTTTTAGGACTGTTGATGAGCGGGCTGATGGAGTTGATGACCTGAAGTGGTAGTGGTCAATGTGAGCGGCTGGTGTTCATCGCTGGCTGGACGACGGGAAGGAAGTGAGAAGGCTGTTATCGTCATTTGAGGGTGATGGCATCTGGTTGTTTCTTGGACGGGGTTGGAGGGTTTGGGCAGCGATGGCGCTGCTAGTTCATTCAAGACATGGGTGTTCGTCTGATTGCTGGTTGGAGCTGGACGAGAATGATATGGAGATGGACGAGAACGATATAGAGCTGGTCGGAAATGGCTGTTTGACCATGGAGGTTGACGTCGTGGTTGATGACACTGGACGTTATGGTCTGGTCGTTCATGGTTGTTTGACAATGGAGATGGGCTGTTTCGCAGTGGTTCACGGTGGACTGGAGGAGCATCGACGCGAGGGAGCTGGACGACGTGGGGGCTGGCTAGGTTTGTTTGGTTGTTCATGGACGACAGGGAGGGGATGAGTTGGTATTTGGGGTGGTTTGAAGAAGATGAAGAGAGGGGAGTGGGTGTTTAGGTGTGACGACCGATGAGTTTAGAGTGTGTTTAGGGTTTGGTTTTTTGGTTAAGTGAAAGAATGAAAGAAAGAAAAATCTGAAAATTCAAAAGTGGAGGGGTGGAAATGGACCAGGTTAGGGGTTTTAGGTTGGGTAGAGGTGTTTTTGGCCTAAGTTTAAAATTGAGGAAGAGGCCCAATTCCGAATTTGTTCTTCTATTTTCTGTTCCCTTTTCTTATACTTTCTAATTAATAAAACTAAAATTCTAAATTAAGTTATAAACTAAATTATCTTATCAAAATAATAATTAATTTCTATAACAATAATCATACAAAATTAAATAACAATTAAAACAAAATTGCACAATCTGACATTGAATGCTAAAAATGCAAACGATGCATATTTTTTGTGATTTTTTATTTTTGTAAAACAACTTAATTACACCTAATTGTAAACATGAATTTTATATGCAAATGCAACATATTTTTATATTTTTATTTATTTAAACAAATAAACATGCACAGACAAATACAAATAATACAAGAAACATAGCACAAAAATTCGCAGCAAATGCAAACAAACAAAATTATTTTATTTGAAACTTTTGGGAGTAATTCTCATATAGGGAAAAATCACGTGCTCATAGCTGCCCCTCTTTGTCCGAAAGCATGAAGAGTTTTCGTGCAAAGATAAATCGAGCGGATACGAGCGATTTTTTCCCGTTGGAATACTCCGTATGAAGCATTTTTGAAAGATGTAACCGAACCTTTGCTTCAAAGGTTTCCTACATATTCCTGGCTAAAAAGGAAACAAGTTAATCTAGTTTGGGAAGTTTTGGTAGCTGGGACTACCATGGGACTGCAATTTTGCTGTTACTGCTGATGTATACTGTTACCACTGCTTACCGATCTTCTTAGTATATCGTGCTAAAAGAAAAATCAAGAAGCTAGGCTAGACTACGGATTACAAGATCCTATCTATCTTTAATTTGTTATTGATGCCTTGCTTTCTTGTCAGCTTGTGTTTCTTCCGGTGCTTCTTTCTTCCGAAAAAGGCTGGGGATACAGCTTCATGCTTTTCTGAACACAAGTTTTATCATTTTGTTCCGTCTGCTGAGGATACAACTTCCTTCCTTATGCTGGGGAATTTTTGTTTGTAAACTTCTGACTTCTGGTGGGTTGCCGATTTCAAGACATAAAATGTAAAACAGAAATGTATTCCCTAGTTAGACAGGTGGGCGCCTAATTGCAAAGACAAGAAGTGTATTCCCTAGTTATACAGGTGGGCGCTTAAACATGAAATGTATTCCCTAGTTATACAGGTGGACGCCTAAATTCGAAACAACTTTAAAAATAAAATGCAGTTGGCAATGATTTGTGAAATATATATATTTTGGCCATATGTATGCAAGCAGGGCCACTCGGGTCGAAATAAATTAAATGGCCTTTTGAGAAAAGATTAAATTCAATATCCTATTTGAGGGCGGATAGAACCAAGTATATCCTATTTGAGGGCGGATATAACTAGGTATATCCTATTTGAGGGTGGATACAGCCAAGTATATCCTATTTGAGGGCGGATAGATCCAAGTATATCCTATTTGAGGGTGGATAGAGCCAAGTATATCCTATTTGAGGGCGGATAGAGCCGAGTATATCCTATTTGAGGGCGAATAGAGCCGAGTATATCCTATTTGAGGGCGGATAAAGCCAAGTATATCCTATTTGAGGGCGGATAGAACCAAGTATATCCTATTTGAGGGCGGATATAACTAGGTATATCCTATTTGAGGGTGGATACAGCCAAGTATATCCTATTTGAGGGCGGATAGATCCAAGTATATCCTATTTGAGGGTGGATAGAGCCAAGTATATCCTATTTGAGGGTGGATAGAGCCGAGTATATCCTATTTGAGGGCGAATAGAGCCGAGTATATCCTATTTGAGGGCGGATAAAGCCAAGTATATCCTATTTGAGGGCGGATAAAACCAAGTATATCCTATTTGAGGGTGGATAGAACCAAGTATATCCTATTTGAGGGCGGATATAACCAATTATATCCTATTTGACGGCGGATAGAACCAAGTATATCCTATTTGAGGGCGGATAGAATCAAGTATATCCTATTTAAGGGCGGATAGAACCAAGTATATCCTATTTGAGGGCGGATAGAACCAGTATATCCTATTTGAGGGCGGATAGAACCAATATATCCTATTTGAGGGCGCATAGAACCAAGTATATCCTATTTGAGGGCGGATAGAACCAAGTATATCCTATTTGAGGGCGGATAGAGCCAAGTATATCCTATTTGAGGGTGGATATAGCCAAGTATATCCTATTTGAGGGCGGATATAGCCAAGTATATCTTATTTGAGGGCGGATATAGCCAAGTATATCCTATTTTAGGGCAGATATAGCCAAGTATATCTTATTTGAGGGCGGATATAGCCAAGTATATCCTATTTTAGGGCAGATATAGCCAAGTATATCCTATTTGAGGGTGGATAGAGCCAAGTATTTCCTATTTGAGGGCAGATAGAACCAAGTATATCCTATTTGAGGGCGGATAGAGCCAAGTATATCCTATTTGAGGGCGGATAGAGCCAAGTATATCCTATTTGAGGGCGGATAGAACCAAATATACCCTATTTGAGGGCGGATAAAATCAATATATCCTATTTGAAGGTGTAAAAACCTGACATGTGGTGCTCGATTTGGTAATTTCAAAGATTGATGCAGCACAAAAAGCTTGATATGATGTAGAGATCTTGATATGGACATAACTTCCGTCCATGTCTTAAATCAAAATAAAATTTTGTCAGTTTAAAGTGCGGTGAGTGGTCGTGCCACTCGTACTGGGGATGGTTTTTCCCTTATAACTTGAATTGATTTCCTCGTTCCTCAGAGAAAATTTTCAACAATGGCAGAAAGTTTTCTGCCCCAGTTTGGGTGATCTTCCTTGTGGCATGTCTTTCTACAATCAATAACATTTTCTTTCCTTGCTTCAAATAAAAAAAAAATTGTTAGTTTAAAACGTGGCGAGTGGTCATGCCACTCCTGTTGGGGATGGTCTCCCTTTCCTTTTCCCTGCTCCGTGTTCCCAAAACTTGTTTAGGGAAATGATGTTATTTGCTGGAATGATATTCCTGATGGGGATGGTTTTTCTGTTTCTTCCTTCCCCGCTCTGTGTTGTCCGACCCTCTTAGAACTTGGTCGAAAATATGCCGGGGATGCTCCTTCTTCCCGAAGATCCTTATTCACAATTTTCTCAACTGTTGTTTTTCTGGTTTTCTCCATTCTTTCCCTGACATTCTAGACCAATTCATCATTTGGTCTTGCAACAAACATCTTTTCGTTTTATTGCCTTATCTTTGGCCTGTCCTATTCACATTTTGCTTTGTACCATTTTGGCAACTAGTAGTATGCTCTGAAAAATCTTTCTCAAAAACAACTTTCTGGAAAAAGACTTTTGAACAAAGAAATGAAAAGATAGAAAAAGAGAAAATCTTTTTGAACAAATGTTGGGGAAAATAAAAAGAAAAGAATAACTAGTCTCAACGATCATGTCGTGCATTCCGGATTAATCGACCAGTCCATTTGTATCAATCAATCTTATTGATGGCCTCGTTTGCTGGAGATAAAAAGATGTCCAACCTTTTGCCAGATGCAGTTCCTTTCCGCCAACCTTATCTTGTCGCCTCATAGTGCCCTTCAAGGGGTTTTCACTAATAAGACTCTCTCATTTCTCTCAGCTCCCGCCGCCTTATGGAGCCCGTGAAGGTTTTCACCATTAGACTCTGTCATTTTGTTTCTCTCAGCTTACGTCGCCTTATGATGCATGTGAAGGTTTTCACCGATAATACTCTCTTATTTTATTTTCTCAGCTGGGGGGGGGGGTTGGAGTGTTACCGACAATATTCTCTCTACTGGGAATTCATTTGGCTATAAATTCATTTAGCTCATGATCCTCTTTCAGTCGGGGATCTGTGTGTTGTTCTCGGCTTTCATTTGCCTGACTTGGCACCTCTCGGATACTGATCGGGAGGTCTTTTTGGACATCAAATATGGGTTTTTGTGTGGGGCTAAAAGAAAAGAATATCAAAGATTCAAAATAACTTAATGGGTAAAATTTTACAACTCTCGGAATCAAACTTCTTTCTCAAAACTCAAAAACATAACTTCTGCCCCAATTTTCTTGCTTGGGGATCTTTTGAATATTACACCATGATCGAGTCGTGAGGCGCCTACGTATCCTCTTTGAGGAATCAGGTAGAACGTAGTTCCCTATATTCCTTTGTTTTTCTTGTGATTTTTCTTTTGCTTTTGTTATTATTTTTTTTCTTCTCTTCTCTTTTTTTTTTCATTATCGCTTTTTCATTTTCATTAACGATTCTAAGAGAGGGGTATGAAAGCATAAATAAGGCTCAAAAGGAAGAAGCAAATGTTAAAGTGTTTGGATAGAAGAAAGAATTGCGTCCATCATTTCATTCTCCGATCAATGCCAAGTACAAACAAAAAAACAATTATGATCAAAGAAATCATACAAAATATCTCTTGACTACGTCAGAATTGGTAGCTATGTCGATACATCTTCCCTCGACATCTGTCAAACATAAAGCACTATTGGATGACACTCTGGTCACAATGAATGGTCTTTGCCAGTCCGGGGCGAACATGCCCTTTAATTCGGGCTGATGTGGCAGGATTCGTCTCAACACTTGCTGGCCCACTTCAAATTTTCGGGACGCACATTCTTATTGTATGCTCTTGCCATTCTCTTTTGACACAACTGTCCATGACACACTACTGCCAATCTCTTTTCATCAATTAATCTCAACTGCTCCAATTGGGCTTCGACCCATTCATCATCATCAATCCCAGCCTCAGCGATAATCCGGAGGGATAGAATTTCAACCTCTACTAGTATCACGGTTTCGGTTCCGTATACCAACAGATAAGGAGTTGCACCTACTGAAGTAGGAACGGTAGTGCGATAACCCAACAATGCAAATGGTAGCTTTTCATGCCATTGCCTGGACCCTTCTACCATTTTCCTCAATTTCTTCTTTATGTTCTTGTTGGCTGCCTCAACAGCTCCATTCGGGTTTTGACCCAATCATTATCATCAATCTACTTCTTGTATTATTAATTCATAATTAGATTAATTTTTTTAGACTGGGTTGAAGATCCATCGTGCATGCCATGTCATTAGAACCAGTATAAAGAGAACTATTCATAAAGAGAAAAGAAGAAAACAAAATTAAACTAAAGTAAAAAGTGAAGAAGAATTTTTTTTTCATTTTTCATTGAATTACGGGAAATAAGGTTTCACCCTTTAACAAGTACAAAATAAAAGAAACCGGATTACAACCCCGGAATGTTCTAGAAATAAGAAGGAAAATCAGAGCCCACAACCAAGACTCCCTCTGGCTGACCCAGACATGGAGCGTCTTTCCAATTAACCAGCACGATATTTTTAGCCACTAAGCTTTGCATCCATATTGCCAAGACGACTTTTGTGTTTCAATATCTTCAGCTTTAGTCAATACATTCCCAAAATGATTCTCATACCCCATGTCATCGAGCATCATCCCCACAAAGTGTATATCATCATGTGCATGTAAAGGATTCAGCGTGATATTCTAGGTGTCACTGTCTTGAATCAAATTAGGTTTTCCTGGATCTTGTGTTTCCGGTTTAGCAAAACCAACCACCTCAATTTTGTCCACAATTCAAAACAAAACAGGTTAGAATGGACTCAGTCGGTCATTATTATTAATCACATTTTTTCTTTTGCCTTTTCATCATTTCAGTTTTTTTGTTGTGGTCGAATCTTATGGAGATTGCCTACGTATCATGACCCCGCATGAATCAGACCGTGCGTAGTTCAGGAATAAAAGGTAAACAAGAACTACAAAACATTTTTTTTGAATTTTCAATATTCATAATAAAACCGACTTAAATTACAATGGTTTAAAAACTGACCAAACTAACAAAGTCTGACGAACAGACAATATACAGACTCGCAAATCGAATAACACGCATACTCTAATCAAAGGAAATACAAAAATAAAAAAAACTGACAAATTCCTTCCCCTATATGCCAATTTTAACCAAATGGCTATTTTTTACAAACATGGCCCCTTCTTAATTTCGCCTGAATTTTGAAGAAGAAGGATTATTTTACAAACTTGTCCGTTCTTTTATAAAAATAGCCTTTTGATAACTGGAAGATACTCTAAGGCTACCTCGGCAAGAATGGTTTTAGACACCGCTGAAGCTGGAATGGATTATTTTGACTAAAAACCTAAATGGTATTCACTTGACCGCTGACTCTTTTTCTTATTTTTTCCAAATTAAAATAAAATATCGGATTTTGCAAACACGGCCTTTCAGCACCTTAGCGACGAAGATTTGAAGGCTGCGTTAGCTAACCGACCAAAATCCTAAAACAATGATTGAAGGTTGCTGTTAATGTAATGTCAGCCTTCCGACGTGTCTT
Source organism: Nicotiana benthamiana (assembly GCA_034376525.1). Taxonomy (NCBI): domain Eukaryota; kingdom Viridiplantae; phylum Streptophyta; class Magnoliopsida; order Solanales; family Solanaceae; genus Nicotiana; species Nicotiana benthamiana. Next base: position 120,114,378 of record CM067329.1, read on the forward strand.
TCGGGAACATTCGGCTATTTACGGAAAAAACAACATCACCGACTTATTTTTGACAAAAGTGAATGTTTTGACATTTTTTTGTGCGGCTATTTTTGCACAAAGGGAGGTTGGACCCGATGAGGGTTGCCTACGTATCTCACGCCCTGTGAGAATCAAACCAGCGGAGTTCGGGTCCAAAATAGAATATTTTCGAAAACAAGACTCTTTTTTATTGACAAACACACTATTTCGGCAAACATTACTCTTTTTGTATTTTTCTTGCAAAAAACTATTTAAAAATAAATATAAAACTTCTCTCTTTTTTTTTTAAAATTTTCTTGATCAATAAAGAAACCACTATTTTTTTTCAAAACAAATTTTCTTTTCCATTTTTTATTTTTCAAAAATTCGGCAGAGTTTCGACACTATTTTGATATTGGTTATTTCTAAAACAGACGACTAATTCTCCGCACTGCTATTTCTCTCTTCTTTATATATATATATATATATGTATATATATTTTAATTTTCCAAATACTCCAAAGCCGTCAGCATGCAAGCCCGAGACAAATGAATGCCTCAAGATGTTCTTTTCATTTCAGGTTGCTAGTCCTAGACGGACCCAACCCCTGTATTGAGTCCCCTAAGTCAAATGCAACATGATGCAAGTAAGAGTTCCTACTAGGTATCCGGCATAAAGTCACGTTTTTTTAGGTTCAAAACCTTGGTATGTGTTCTAGACTGTGTACCCGAGCGGACGACTAGAGTCGAGGAAAGAGCTCCTTTCCGGGTACCAAAAGGCCATACGGCTTAGAAACTTTCCGCGCCTCTTTCTTATTTTAAGGATGACACTAACAGAATAGTGAGTACCAACCAGTAAGCACATCCCCGGAGGTGAAGAGAGAAGGGTTCCACAGAGTTTATATATACAGTCAAATAATATCAAAGCGGTAACAAAATATTATTTTGCACATTAAGCACATATCACATGAAAAAATTAGGTAATAAAGCAAAATTATAAAAAGTTTATCATAAGCTCGAATTTCTAACCCTAATACTAGTGGTTCTGGGTTCCCATTCCCCAGCAGAGTCGCCAGAGCTGTCACGCCTCCTTAATACAGGCGCCCGCAAAGGTGCAAGGGTGTTTTCCACTTAAAGGACAATCGGAACAGGATTTGGTTATTAATATTTCACAGTCACCACTTGAGAGATTAATGGTGTCCCAAGTTACCGATTTTAATCCCGAGTCGAGGAAAAATATGACTCTATATTACAGTCCGCGAACCAGAAATCGGGATAAGAAATTTTGTTTACCCGGGAGAAGGTATTAGGCATTCCCGATTTCCGTGGTTCTAGCACGGTTGCTCAACTGTCATATTCGGCTTATTTATCTGACCGTAGTACATGTTAAACCTATGTGCAAATTTTAACCCTTTACCGCTTTTATTATTATCATTATTTTAAAGAGAATTGCAGCATCGTGAAAAAACATCTCGAACCACATCACATCAATGTACCTGTGGTTGCTGACACATCTGGAATCTGTTGAGATTTGGATTTGGGTCACATAAATGTGCACCCGAGTTTAGAGAGGTAATGTCATCAAAGTACGTAACTAAAAAGACTAACGCGTTATTATTTGGGGAAGGCCGTAAAATTCGCTAAACCGCCCATCCCGAAATCTAAGTATTTTAATATATATACATCTATGAGGGCCCCACAAATTATAGCATTTTTATTGGGCGAGACTCTTCTCTTTTTATTTTAAAAGGACAACCCTAAAGTGACTACATCTTTTCTGTTTTTTGTCCGTCTCTAAAATAAAAGAAAAAAGATCATAATTAATTTCATGGTTACAAGGTGGGGCCTCTTATTAGTTATTATTAAGGTGAACGGATATTTCACTTGAGCTTGCGTAAGGGAGGTTGTTTCGTGCCTTATTTAACAAGCGAATATTACTAAGACTGAAATTATAAATAGCATGCGATATTGACAAGATATTAGAACAAACTAACCATTCTTTAATTATTTTAAACTAACAATTTTAAACGAGTGGGACTACTGGAATTAACTGCTCGAAAATGTTATCAAAACTAGATTCAAACACAGGCCGATAATCTACAACGGCTAGCCCTAACAATATACTTTGAGAACCAATTTCAACTGAATTGTTAATGTAAACTACTTCTGGTTTTAAATTTGTAAGCAAGATAATGGAAAACATAAAACGATTATTAACTCCATTGAATCTACAACTGCTAACTACAAATTACAGTTTAAACAAAACAATTGTAGTTATACATTCCACAGGCAGAAATCTACATAACAGTACTATATGAAATGACCTAAGTACAATCAGTAAAAAAACTAAATCAAATTTAAAACTTCAACTCTTCATGTATATTCATCCTTCATGTTTCAGCTTACAAAATTGGCAAGGTTACAACCGTGTACCTGGTATGGGAAGCAAAAGAAGAAGAAGAGGAGGATCAGCAGAACAGCATGCAACACAACAACAACAAGCAGCCACAGCAACAACCCAGTAACAGATCAGAAACCAATAAAAATTCCAGCAGAATTCAAAATTCAGTTTTAATTTCAGCAATACCAAAGAGCAAACGAAATGCAGTACCAACAACTAAAAGATGAACTCGAAAATATAACATGATAGTTAAAGCTAAATTCTTCTTTAGTTTTCAATGAAATAGTCTTAGTTGAATTAACTGACTGCTTAAGCTCTCTCAAGAATGCTCTCCCAGTTTTTCAACTCTCAATTCTTTTTCTTATATCCGTTCAAGTACGAATGTCCTCCCCACTTCAAGAAAAATGTTCTCCCTTTTATTCCATTCTCTCATTTTTAATCACCTTTTTTCTTTCAGATTTTTAGGCCTTAGTGTATAGTTAATTATTCTCAAATTGGTCTACCCAAAGCAGAAAGTAGTCTTCCACTATTAGTTGTATTTTAACTTTTTAATCCCACTTAAAATTGTCCCCTCTTTTCACTAATCCACTAGTGTATTACTCATTAGCTAGTGGCCCCCCTATAGCATTATGCCTTGCTCCCAACTTACTTATTAGTTTAATAGCCTTTAATATTCCACTTTCAGATTGCTAATATTAAACTAATTCCCTAATATTTTCATTCCCAAATTGCCCTTAAACTTACACAAGCTACCAATTCAAAACCTTCTGCGTAACTACATGAATATATATAGATTCAAACATACATACAATTAAACTACAAAAGAAACTAATCAATCCAAACTTGAATAATTCAGACTCTCAACTTGTTATTATCAGATAAAAAACAAACATACACAATTTGAATAAGAACCAACCCAAAAATCCGATTAAACTAACAATTCATTGCTTTGAATTAACTAAACTGGGAGTGAGTCTTATCAATACTGTAAATCAAAACTATACAAAAATGTAAGTTTGCTGACAGTGGGCTAAATGCCTAAGGATTAGCACATAACACACTCGACATCAATCCCTTTAACGAAAATTACAAAAACAAACATGAACGGACCAATCAACAAAGTTATTTAAACGACTCAACAAGTATAACCCATGACAATCAAAAAAACAATGAACAAAAACTGAAATACAACTAAGCTACACAAATAACAATATAAAAAATTGAACAAAAGAAGAGGAAAAATACCTCACGAAACCAAAATAAGACGAACTCAAGCTTGAACTCAGACTCGAACTTATCCGTTTCCCCTCTACAGTTTCTCATCATTTTTTGTATTTTTTTGGACTGTTGACGAGCGGGCTGATAGAGTTGACGACCTGAAATGGTAGTGGTCGATGTGAGCGGCAGGTGTTCATTGATGGCTGGGCGACGGGAAGGAAATGAGAAGGCTGTTATTGTCGTTTGAGGGTGATGGGCGGCTGGTTATTTTTTTGACGGGGCTAGAGGGTTTGAGCAGCGATGGCGCTGCTAGTTCGTTCAAGATATGGGTGTTCATCTGATTGCTGGTTGGATCTGGACAAGAACGATATGGAGCTGGACGACAACGATATGGAGTTGGTCGGAAATGGTTGTTTGACCATGGAGGTTGACGACGCTGGACGTTGTGGTCTGGTCGTTCATGGTTGTTTGACGATGGAGGTAGGGCTGTTTGGTAGTGGTTCACAGTGGACTGGAGGAGTAGGGATGGGAGGGAGCTGGATGACGTGCGGGCTGTCTAGGTTCGTTTGGTCGTTCATGGACGATGGGGATGGGCTGGGCTGGTGTTTGGGGTGGTTTGAAGAAGATGAAAAGAGGGGGTGGGTGTTTAGGTATGACGACCGATGAGATTAGGGTGTGTTTAGGGTTTGGTTATTTGGTGAAAGAATGAAAAAAGAAAGAAAAAAATCTGAAAAATCAAAAATTAAGGGGATGGAAATGGAACGGGTTAGGGGTTTTTGGTTGGGTAGAGGTGTTTTGGGCCTAAGTTTAAAATTGAGGAAGAGGCCCAATTCCGAATTTATTCTTCTGTTTTTTGTTCTCTTTTCTTTTTGTTTCTAGTTAATAAAGCTTAAATTCTAAATTAAGTTATAAACTAAATTAGCTTATCAAAATACTAATTAATTTCTAATAACAATTATCATACAAAATTAAATAACAATTAAAACAAAATTGCACAATCTGACATTGAATGCTAAAAATTCAAATGATGCATATTTTTTGTATTTTTTTATTTTCGTAAAACAAACTTAATTACTTCTAATTGTAAACTTGAAGTTTATATGAAAATGCAACATATTTTTGTATTTTTATTTATATTTTCAAATAAACATGTACAGAAAAATACAAATAATACAAGAAATAGCACAAAAATTCACAACAAATGCAAACAAACAAAATTAGTTTATTTGAAATTTTTGGGAGTCATTCTCATATAGGACAAAATCACGTGCTCACAGGGGAAATGGGACAAATAGTTCCTTCAAGGAAGGTTTGGTTTGGTACAGTCAACTGGATGATTACTTGTGAGTTAGAGAACTCAGAATTTGTTTTCGATGATTCGATTGGTTTTTGGGGATGATTTAAGGCTTAGGGGAGCAATCGGGAGTAATTTTGGAGGTTCGGTGTAGAAGTTAGCCTATTTTGGTGAAGTTAGGATTTTGGAGAAATCCGATTGGTATGTGAGATTTTGATCCGAGCATGGGAATGGAATTCCAAGAGTTGTAGTAGCCTAGTTAGGTGATTTTGGATGTGTGTGCAAAATTTTAGTTGATTCAGAGGTGTTTAGGTCGGGTTTTTGATCGAATGCGAGTTTTGAAAGTTTTAGTTAAACTTAGGCTTTGACTTGATGGAATTTGATGCTTACGGTAGTGTTTTGATGGTTTGAGAAAGTTTGAATAAGGTAATAAATCATATATGTCCTTTTGGTTGAGGTCCCGAGGCCTCAGGGTGATTTCAAATAGCTAATAGAGAGTTTCGAGGAGTTGAGAAGCTGCAGATTTTTGCACAGTAGTTGAAGGCCAATTTCGCCTTCGCATTCGCGAGGCATTGGTTGTGTTGGCATAGGTTTGAGGCTGTTGGTCTTTGCGTTCTCATTTGGGTCACGCATTCGCGTAGAGGGATTTTGGGGGCCCTTGACCTTTGTGCATCGCGTCCACGAGTGGGGGCTCACGTTCGCGTAAGTAGAGTTGGATGGTCATCGCGTTTGCAGTCATGGAGACGCGTTTGCGTAGAGAGGGCAGCTAAGGCATCGCGTTCTCAGGACGGGCTCCGCGTCCGCGAAGAGGAAAAGTGGCCCAATGGATTTTTGGCCATCGCGAATGCGAGAGGGCCATCACGTTCGCAAAGAAGGAATGTTCAGCTGGGCAGAATGTTTTAAGGACATTTCATCCGTGAACCAAGTTCATTTTCCACCATTTTGAGCGAGTTTGGGAGATTTTGTCGAGATTTTTGGAGGGTTATGACTGGGAATCAATTGGAGGTAAGTCTGATGACCTAGAACATCATCTAATTGTGATTTCAACACTTAAATTCATAGAAATTTGGTTAAAAAGTGAAGAACTAGGGCTTGTGTTTTTAATATTTCAAATAGGGATTTGATAGATCATTTGAGCTCGAATTTGGAAGTTCTTGGTATGTATGAACTCGTGGAGAGACGAGGAATCCGGTAATGTGAGTTTTGTAATTTTTCGAGAAGCGGGCTTAGGGCTCATGTTTTGCTAGTTTCGAGATTTTTTCTATTTCTCGACTGTTTTAGATTGGGTATTATTCCCTTAGCATATTGTGATGTATTCGCTCTGATTTTTGTTAGATACGACGCACGAGGAGGCTGGCTTGAGGGGCAAAGGCGTCGCGGGCTAGAGGTTTTACCGGTTCGAGGTGAGTAATACTTGTAAATGATATCCTGAGAGTTTGATACCCCGAATTTGCACATCATAGTGCTGTATTGAGATGACTTGCACGCCGGATATGAGCATGGGGTAGAACACCATTGGGGATTGTGACTTGGTCCGTCTCGATTGTTGATTTTTGCCACGTATTTGATGAAACTACTTGATATCACCATGATTTGGGCTGCTTGCCATGTGTTGGGCTTCGTGATGATTATTTGAATCCTTCAAGGATTGATATCACTGTTTTTGCATTACTTTGCATTTTATTTGATCTCGATCTAGGGTTTTAAAACTATTTTTACAAATTAAGTCATTTTCATGATTTGAAAACTTAAATGATAGTTTACTGGCGTCTTGAGCTGAGAACTGCTAGTTTAATATTGCCCAAAGAGCTTATATGCATTTCTGGATATATGGATGGCTCGGGCTGCACGCCGCAGCAGTGTTATATTGATATTACGCTTGGGTTGTAGGACCCCTCCGGAGTCTGAATCCCCATAGTGAGCGCGGGTACCCAAATGGATCGGGCTACACGCCGCAGTGGTCATATGCATTGCATTGCTACATGTCATGACATTTAGAACTCTCATTTCATTGGCACAATTGCTACTTCTTGCACTATTTATCAGATATCCTGGTGTTAATTGTTAGTAGAGTGTTGTGCCCGAGGGGCTGACTTATGCGCTGACTTGCGCTATCTGATTACACATTCATTTTCTTAAATGTTGGAAAGGATATTTTCAAAGAGGTTTAATTGAGCCTAGATAATTTTTTCTAAAGGATTTTTGATATTTTCTAAAGGATTTTTCACAGTTTTACTATTTTCCTCAAAGATTTGCACTGCCCTATATATCATGATGGAGTGCTTTACTTGTTTTCTTACTGTTCAGTTATTATTTACTCTTATTACTCATTGGGTTAGAGTACTCACTTTACTCCCTGCATCTCACATGCAGTTGCAAGTGTTGTTCACCCGGTAGCGGGTTATTAGCTGATTGAAGGTATTATAATTGTGGCTGAGCAAGGTGACCGCCAGCGTTCACGGCACCAGACTTCGTCTTTTGATTTTAAATCTCATTTGTATATTATTGGCCCTGTAGTTGTGTTCACATTTCTTTAGATGCTCGTGACTTGTGACACCCCGGTCAGGTTGCATTGGGTTGTAAATACCGATTATTATTATCGTTAAGTTGTATTTATCTATTCATTTATGTTTAATAATTGTTAAAAAGATGATTTGGGTTAGTTGGCTAGCCTCGTCTTCACGAGAGGCGCCATCACTATCGGGTTTGAAAATTGGGTCGTGACAAGTTGGTATTAGAGTCTAGGTTACTAGGTCTTGCAAGTCATGAGCAGGTTTAGTAGAGTCTCGCGGATCGGTACAGAGATGTCTGTATTTATCCTCGAGAGGCAGCATAAATTTTAGGAAAACTTCACATTTTTGAACTCTTTATCGTGCGTCCTTAATTTAGCTTGAAAAGAAATTCTTAAATTCCTTCCACGTATTTGTATGTGCACGTGAGCGCTCAGCGTCAGATGTTCCTTGATGGCTTGTAATTCCTTGATCGAGGGGCGAGATGTGATCTCCGTGAGTTTGATGTTGAGCCAAACTAGACTTGAGGCCGGATATTTGCCTATGGCTTTAGCACCAAGGTACTGATTGTCTGAGCAAGTGTTTTGAACTTATATGTTCGGTATTGTCCCTATTAGCCGGAATGGCGGGTTGGTATTCATGTGATGAGTATGTTAGTACTGCGAGATGTATCTATATGACTTGGTAGTGATGAAGAAGTCTGCTGGATATTAGATGAACTGTTAAGTGTTCAATTTCTATTGTTATTTGATGGGTAGCCCGAGTTAGGGGCGCGTGAAAAATATTTCCGTGTCTCCTAGTTGGGGAGTGTAGTGCATTTCATATAGCGGTATGAGTTCAGACTCAAGAAGCCTAATGACTGTGTAACGTATATGAGGTGGAAGGTATACTGAAGTACTAAATTGATGCAGGTAGATGGAATATCTCATGCGGAGTGTTCTTAAGTGGTATGATCCGTATGTGTATGTTAGAAGATCTCATGAGTAATTGAATGGTATGTGTTAAAATTTGACAATTCGTGTCGCTTAAGAGAGTGAACTCAACTGATATAGACATGGATGTGGGAAGTGTAGAGGATTACAGTACTAGATGATCTGTTTTTTCACAAACTTGTAAATGATTTGAGTTTAATATCACTATGGTATTGTGGAATCATTAGAGTAGAAGCATGATGAGTTATTGAGTGTCTCTTGGTAGATAGCTTCGAGCCAAGTTGGGGAGGTTGTTGTTGATTAGTTGATCGTACGGTCATGTGCTATGCTGGTTCGTTTTGAGGTATGCTTGCAGATTAGTCCTGGTTGCAGAAATTTTGCCGAGGATGGCATGAGTGGAGCAAAATTTTGACAAAGGTAATATGGTGCTTCGTAGCTGTGTGAAAATAATAGGATGTATTGAGCTTTCATTGATAAAGAATGCTCAGCGTATGGAGAAGGAGGATGTTTGTTTGTATTGGAATGAGATCATATCCTATAATGTTAGAGTGCTAATGAGGCACAGATGGTTATGTCCATTTGATCAGGTAAATTGCAGTTCTAATATGAAGTAAATGACTCTCGAGAATGATTTTATTGTGTTCAAGATTCTACATGTAACAATCAGGTGTCTTAAGGTTGTGTGTGGGTAGAGACTGTGTTTTCATCGGAAAAGGTCAAGACTTGTGGTATTTTTATGTTGATTATGGGATCCTATGTATCGATATCTGGGAAGTAATGGTAACAAATTCAGATTCGCAGAAAGTTCTTCAAAGTAAAGTATTCTGGAATATAGCATTTCTAGGAACATTTATGAGGGTATTCGGTAGCCTATGTGTCCTTCAAAGTAAAGTATTCTGGAATATAGCATTTCTAGGAACATTTATTCGGTAGCCTATGTGTCTTAGAATGTGTGTTCTTATGTTCGATTCTCGTGTGGTAAACCTGGGTTGAGCCATTGTGGTGCTACAACAAGAGGGTATATCAAGTTGATGACGAATCGGAAGGGAAATTAAATAGATGGAATAGCTTGATAGTAGACCGAATTGGTACGATAAGAACATGATTAGTTCTTTGTATGTGTACGAGGTTGTGAGCCCTTACATGTATTGTGCAGCAAAGCTCTTGAGTTCTGACAGCTTGCTTAGCTTGGTTTGGATTGCTGGATTCAGCCCTGGCAGTTTAGCTTGTGCAAATGGAATTGGTAGAGAAGTTCCTGCTGGGTTTTACCGTGGGTTGGAGATGAATATATTTTCAATGGGGATGTGAAGCATGAAGTGTGTAATGATTTTCCTTCTAGATGGGATTGATGAAAGGTCTTGGCTGAATGAGTTACAGTCAATTCTGGAGAGAAGTTCATAAAACTCTTAAGTAAAGAGTAGCCACGGGTAATCTAGGGAATGGTACTTCTAATCTGAAGTGATTTGACAAGAGTAAATGTCTCGGAAGGGTAATGCGATTAGACTGATGATACTACGTTAGCATTGTGGTGCTTTCTTGCTAGATCGACTGCTGATATCTGAGTGTGTTTGATGGCACAAGGAAATTTTAGAATATTATTAGTGGAATGACTAGGTACTTGAGGTGTAATATGTATTCATAATGCGAAATTCGGAATCAGTTACAATGATTCGTGTGCTATGAGTAGTCGGAGACTGGGAGTTCTCCGCTGCAGTCTATGTAGTGGTTGTGGATCTTCTGTATTGTATTGGTACCTTTTGCGGCTATTGGGATTTGGAGGCCGATCTTTCTTTGCTTGGTATATTAGATTTTGGATATGACATTGGGGTGCAGACTAGTTGTCTAAGTGTTGGGTTATTCTAGACTATTGTGTTATGGGCTATGTCGGAAAACGCCACAGGTCGCATGGCAAGGTGCATCGTATTATGTTCTAGCAGAGTGGTTTGCATTCCAAAGACCATCGGATGACTAGGAAGGACTGTTTTTCTTAATTGGCCTTCGCGGTGGATGTCAGTGTAGAGGCTTCTACCATTGATCCAGTTCCGATATTGAGGGACTTTTTCGAATTCGCTCCTTGTGGCCAGGCATGTTACTGGGCGAGATCGTGGATTTCAGTATTAATTTGGTTACGGACATCGTATTGCACGGCTCCGACAGGAGTAATAGTAGCGGAAGGAGCAGCTTCAAGCTTTTTGGTGTTGAGTTCATGGGCAGGCCGATGTGGCTATGTACTTGGCTCGAGTTAGCTTGGTTGGCAATTGTGTTGATGAGGGATAGGTTGATTCGATCATTATTGAGCTTGTTAGTGATTTTGGGGAGATCCGTGAGTTACTTTCTGTGCTGAGAGATGTTATGATTTGTTGCTCGGTAAATGGAGTAGTGGTTATGACCTATCGAGTTGCATGCCATATGTTATTTGTTTCACCATGGATATAATGAATTGCTTTGGTTTCAAATGTCAAATGTGCGCGGCTGTCGAGTTTGGATCATAGTGACTTGAGGTGCTTCATGTGTAACAGTATTTGGATAGGATCGCGCATTGTAGCGAGGCCATGTGGAGATATGACCTTTTGAGGTAGATTTAGGTGTCCTATTTCTATGATGTGAGATGTGTCCCAGTCTTGTGTTGTTAAATGGCAGTGATGAGCTGGAGGCACATCTCTTTCGTTTGAGTCAATTGGCATGATTTGAGTGAGTTCAGACCGTTCCTTATTGGTGCATGTATTATGCAAGTTTTGGTTTAGGCCTGTATTGAGGTGTCGTATCACCAGGGATGTGTGTTAGATTTTAGGTGATCATGTGAGTCATTAATGAATTCGAACATATGTGATTATCGAGGCTTGGCCTGGAAATCTATTGTGATATTTGTCAATAAGGAAGTGGCTTCATGAATGGTTGATCTGAGGACTGGTTACGGTTTATCGAGTGTCGGAATAAGACTTTAGCTAATAAAAGGTTCTCTATCTGTATTTGGTTATTGTGGGCAACTTATATGATAGAGGCTACCATTTCGAGTGTTTGGATTATGTGGTAGATTAGATGATTTCACCTGAGGTTGCAGGTATGGGTTACTACAGCTGGTTCGTACTTACTCTGAATATATATGTGAGGTTTTGGTCCTGTATATGATTTCGAAAAGTGCAATGTGGTTCTACATTATATGATTTAGATGGACTGTGAAATTTCAGCTATATTGTGTTATCGGACCTATGCGAGATAGGGCGATGTGGGATCACCCCGACTATATACTTGGTAAGGTTATTCAGCTATTAGTTGGCTTCTAGGACAACTCTGGATATGCTCGAGGACAAGCCTTGGTTTAAGTTGGGGGGGATGTGACGACCTGACCCGTCAGCTCATGTGTTACTGCTTCATTTTCTCCATTATATGCTTCCTCATACTTCATTATATGCATTTGGTGTGTTTGTGGTGATTCGGTTTGGGTTTGGTAGGAAATGGGATAAATAGTCTCTTTGAGAAAGGTTTGGTTTGGTAAAATCAACCGGATGATGACTTATGAGTTAGAGGACTCGGAATTGATTTTCGTTGATTCGGTTAGTTTCGCGGGATGATTTAAAAATGGAAGGGTCAAATAATTCTCCAAAGAATTCAAGGTTTTGGAAGTTAAAAATGATGGTTAGGGCTTGAAACCTATGTGAGCTTAAAGTGTTGATTTGAGGGGTCAAATGGACTCCGATTCTTGTAATTTGATATGTATGGACTCGTGGTGAGACGAGGATTTCGAAAATATGAATTTCGTAATTTTTGGAGAAGTGGGCCCGGGGCTCGGGTTTTTCCAACTTCGTATTTTTGGGTGTATTTTGAGATATTTCGGTTGGGTTATGTTCCATTAGCCTATTTTGATGTATTCCTATTGGTTTTGATCAGATTTGGCATCTGCGGAGCTTGATTCTAGAGGGAAAGGTATTTCGTGCTAGTTTGCGGCCGGCTTGAGGTGAGTAACGGGTGTAGATGATAACCTGAGGGTCTGAAACCCCGGTATATCACATTGTGACACTATTATGAGGCTTGGTTAGTGCAGGGTTGTATGTGTCGGAAATTGTGACTCGGTCCAACCCGAGGGATAAATTGTGCTATATTTGCGATTGCTTCGCATACTATATTGATGTTATCTGGGCTTGATGCCATATTTGGGGCCTTGTGCCGTCTTATAGAATCCTTCAGGGATCGTTATTTCAGGATTTCATGATTTGCATATTATTTGATTCAGTCCAGGGTTTCAAATACTATTTTTGCAAATTTAGTCATATTTATACGTTTTGAAAACTCAAATGATTCTTAAAATGATATTTTGGGCTGACGATTACTATTTCACCATTTTCTGGACTGTATATTGTTATTGGAATGGTGGTAACTATTGACACCGTATATTTTCATGGAAATAGTGGTAACTATTGGCACTGCATAATATGACACTTGGGCTGTAGGAGTCCCTCCGGAGTCTAAACCCCCGCACTGCATACATTTATTTCTTGTGGCTTTATATGTATATCTCTAAGGCTTGAACTGTATAGAACTGCTAGATATTTTCATTTTGTGTTATTTCGTGTTTTCTTATCTTCGAGTTTTTATACATGCTTATTACTCGCTGAGTTGGTAGACTCACCCCATGCTGCATGCACCTTGTGTGAAGATCTAGGTGCTCTAGAGACCTAGTGCTGTTGCTGTTTCTTATCCGAGCTATCAGAGTGGTGAGGTAGCTGGCCAGCGTCCGCATGATCGCTCACTCTGTCTCTATTAATTTATTTCATTGCAGTCTTTGTTAAACATTTGTATCATTTCCATTCAGATTTGTATTCAGTATTGTTAGAGGCTCTATACTCGTGACCCGATGGTTTTGGGAGTAATGTTGGCTTATCTGTGTTTCCATTCGTATTGCTTATCCCTAGCTGGGAGTTTATATTTCAAATTTGCTGTTTAACCTTAAATTCGTATCTCTTTGGGCTAGAATGCCGTTCTTTGGGAGATGTTTGGTCGGGCTTGCCTAGCCTTTCGGGCAGGAGCCATCACGATCGGGTTTGGGGTTGTGACAAGTTGGTATCAGAGCCTAGGTTGCTTGGCCTCACGAGTTATGAGCTGGTTTGGTAGAGTCTCGCGGATCGGTATGTAGACGTCCGTATGTATCCTCGGGAGGCTGTAGAGCGTTAGGAAACACTTCATATTCTTGAACTCTTTTCGTGCGGTTTTGTTGTTCCGATAACTAAACTTCTATATTCTATTCTCTCACATATGGCGAGAACTCGTGCTACCGGAAGAGGTGCACGACCACCATTGCCACCAGCTAGAGGCTGTGGAAATGGTCGTGGCCGTGGTCGTGGTAGAGCAGCAGGGGTAGTACCAGTTGACCCACATGTTGCCCCTATTCAGGATCAGCCCCCAGTTATTGAGGCACCAGCAGCACAAGCCCAGGCACCGGCAGTGCCTATTGTTATTCCTGGCCTTCAGGAGGCATTAGCTCAGATCTTATCAGTCCGTACTGGTTTGGCCCAGGCAGTTTCAGCTATAGCTGTAGCAGCGACATCTTAGACCAGGGGTGGTCATCAGACCCCCGCAGCTCGCACACCAGAGCAGGTTGTACATGGACTTCAGACGCCAGAGGTAGCCGTAGCTCAGGCAGTTGCACCGGCTGTTCCAGTTGCGCCAGCCCCAGGGCATGTTGTTCCGGTGATGCCTGACGATGAGCAACGTCGGTTAGAGATGTTTGGTAGAATTCACCCTCTTACATTTAGCAGTACTGAGGGCGAGGATGCCTTGGGATTTTTGGATAAGTGTTAGAGGATGCTTCGTACAACAAGGGTTCTAGAATCCACTAGGGTATCTTTCACTACTTTTCAGTTCCCGTGGTGAGGGAGTTCTCATATGTATTTCTAGTAGACCTGTCGGGCATGCTGCCGGAGAGGGATATTGACTTAGGTATTGATCTGGTGCCGGGCACTCAACCCATTTCTATTCCTCCCTATCGTATGGCACCAACAGAGCTAAAGGAGTTGAAGGAGAAGCTGCAGGAACTCCTAGATATGGGGTTCATTCGTCTGAGTGATTTGCCGTGGGGCGAACTAGTGTTATTTGTTAAGAAGAAGGATGGGACAATGAGAATGTGCACTGATTACAGACAGTTGATCAAAGTGACAGCAGGGAACAAAGGTGTTCTCCAAGATTGATCTCCATTCAGGCTATCACCAGCTGAAGATTAGAGATTCAGATATCATGAAGACAACTTTCAGGATGAGATATGGGCATTATGAGTTTCTGGTTATGTCATTTGGGCTGACTAATGCTCCAGCCTCATTCGTGCACCTGATGAACATCGTATTTCAGCCTTATCTGGATTCTTTTGTGATCGTGTTTATTGATGATATTCTTGTGTACTCGGATAGCCAGGAGGAGCACGCGTAGCATTTGAGGGTGGTATTGCAGAGGTTGAGGGAGGAGAAGTTGTATGCAAAGTTCTCAAGTGTAAATTCTGGCTCAGTTTCGTGGCTTTTCTAGGAAACGTGGTGTCCTGTTATGGTATTCAGGTTGAACCAAATAAGATCGACGCGGTGCAGAGTTGGCCCAGACCGTCCTCAGCTTTTGAGGTTCGGAGTTTCCTTGGTTTGGCGGGTTATTACCGCAGGTTCGTTCAGGGTTTTTCATCTATTGCTTCGCCTTTGACGAAGTTGACGCAGAAGAATGCACCATTTGTATGGTCAGATGAGTGCAAGGAGAGCTTCCAAAAGCTCAAGTCATTGTTGACTACGGCTCCAATGTTAGTATTTCCAGAAGCTTCAGGATCTTATACGGTATACTGTGATGCTTTGAGGATTGATATTGGATATGTTCTGATACAGGAAGGTAGAGTGATTGCATATGCTTCTCGGCAATTGAAGTCCCATGAGAAAAACTACCCTGTTCATGACTTGGAGTTGGCTGCTATAGTTCATGCTTTGAAGATTTGGAGGTACTATCTATATGGCGTATCTTGAGAGGTGTATACAGATCATCACAGCCTTCAACACTTGGTCAAGCAGAAAGATCTAAATTTGAGGCAGCGGAGATGGCTTGAGTTACTCAAGAATTATGATATTACCATATTGTATCACCCGGGGAAGGCCAATGTAGTGGCCGATGCTTTGAGCCGGAAGGCGGTGAGTATGGGTAGCTTGGCATACATTCCAGTTGGGGAGAGGCCCCTTGCAGTTGATATTTAGGCCTTGGCTAATTGGATGGTGAGGTTAGATATTTCAGAGCCCAGTCGAGTGTTGGCTTGTGTGTTTTTCTGGTCTTCTTCGTATGATCGCATCAGGGGGCGCCAATATGATGACTCTCATTTGCTTGTCCTGAAGGAGAGGGTCCAACATGATGATGCCAGAGATGTGACTATTGGTAGTGATGGTGTGTTGCGGTTGTAGGGCCATATTTGCGTGCCCAATGTAGATGGGCTCCGAGAGATGATATTAGAGGAGGCCTACAGCTCGCGGTATTCTATTCATCCGGGTGCCGCTAAGATGTATCAGGATTTGAGGCAACATTATTGGTGGAGGAGAATGAAAAAGGATAAGTTATGTAGCTAGGTGTCTCAACTGTCAATAGGTCAAATACGAGCATCAAAGACCCGGTGGTGTACTTCAGCAGATGGATATTCCGGAATGGAAATGGGAGAAGATTACTATGGACTTTGTGAGTGGTCTCCCTCGTACCTCGAGGAACTTTGATTCTGTTTGGGTGATTGTGGATAGGCTGACCAACTCTGCGCATTTCATTCCGGTGTGTACCACCTATTCTTCGGAGCGGTTAGCAGAGATTTTCATCCGTGAGATTGTGCGGTTGCATGGGGTTCCAGTTTCTATTGCCTCAGATAGGGGTACTTGGTTTTCTTCCAAGTTTTGAAAGACTTTTCATCGGGAGTTGGGCACTCAAATTCAGATGAGCACAACTTTTCATCCTCAGACGGACGGGCAGTCCGAGTGTACTATTCAGATATTGGAGGACATATTGCGTGCTTGTGTCATTGATTTCGGAGGTTCTTGGGCTGAGTTCTTGCCGCTCGCAGAGTTTTCTTACAACAATAGTTATATGTCCAGCATTTAGATGGCGCCGTATGATGCTTGATATGGGAGATGGTGTAGATCTCCAGTTGGTTGGTTTGAGCCCGGCGAGGCTAGACTATTGGGGACAGAGCTAGTTCAGGATGCCTTATAGAAAGTGAAAGTTATCCATGAGAGACTTCATACGGCTTAGTCGCGTCATACGAGTTATGCGGACCGGAAGGTTCAGGATGTATCTTATATGGTGGGCGAGAAGGTTCTGTTGAAGGTTTCGCCTATGAAAGGCGTGATGATGTTTGGAAAGAAAGGGATGATGAGTGGACCTTATGAAATACTCAGAAGGATTGGGGAGGTGGCCTATATGCTTGCTTTTCCACCCAGGTTGTCGGGGGTTCACCCGGTGTTTCATGTTTCTGTGCTTAGGAAGTATGTTGGGGACCCGTCTCATGTATAGGACTTCAGCACGATCCAGCTGGATGAGGATTTGACCTATTTTGGGTCGTCAGGTTCGGAAGTTGAGATCTAAGGACATAACTTCGGTGAAGGTGCAATGGAGAGGTCGACCCATAGAGAAGGCCACTTGGGAGACCGAGCAAGAGATGCGGAGCAGATATCCTTGTTTGTTTGAGGCTCCAGGTATGTTTCTTGACCCGCTCGAGGACGAGTGTTTGTTATAGTTGGGGAGGATGTGACGACCCGAACCACGTCTTTTATATTTTAGCCCAGTTATCCCCGTTTTATTCTTCCCCGTGTGTTGATATATGGCTTTGGTGAGTTTGCAGTGTGTTAGGTTGAATATGGTTAGAAATGAGACCAATAGTCTCTTTAAGGAAAGCTTAAGTTGTAAAAGGTCAACCGGGTGTTAACTTATGAGTTATAGGGCTCGGAATGAGTTTCTGACGATTCGTCTAGTTTCGGGTGGTGATTTATGACTTGGGAGTGAAATCGGAATTGAATTTGGAGGTCCGGTGTAGAATTAGACTTGAATTTCGCTAAGTTGAATTTCGGCGAATTCCGGTTGATAGGCGAGAATTTGATCCGAGGATCGTAATAGAGTTCCGAGAGTTGCAGTAGCTTTGTTAGATGAATTTGGATATGTGTGCAAAATTTCAGGTTATTCAGACTTCGTTTAGTTGGTTTCGGCATCGAACGTGATTTTGGAAAACTCTAAGTTATCTTAGACTTTGATTTGAGGAAAATGATGATTTTGGTGTCAATGTTGGAGTTTTCAGGGCTCGAGCAAGTTTGGATGAGGTATTTGGTCATATTTGTGTTTTTGGTTTGGAGCCCGGGGGTCTCGGGGTGATTCCGGATGGTTAAACAAGAATTTTTTGGAGTTGCTTCAGATTTGAAAACCTGTCTTCTTGTATTTTCGCGTTTGCAAACAATGGACCGCGTAGGCGGCGTCCGCTGAAGCGGAAGATGAGCCGCAGAATCGGCCAAGTGCATTTTTGGCTGGGACCGTAGAAGCCGACAAGCGACCGCAGGAGCGAAGTCAGGGAAGCGATCAAGGACCGCAGAAGCAATCGCTGGAGATTTAAGTTAAACCGCAAAAGCGGTCAAAAAGGACGCGGAAGCGGGACTCGCAATAGCGGAAAAATGGCCGCTGGAGCGGAAATCAGCCTGGTTTAATGAAACAGTAGGTTTTCAAAAGTTTAAAGAGAAGAACATTTGGACCTCAGACTAAGGCGATTCTGGGCGATTCTTGGAGAGGTTTTTGAGGGAATTCATCAGGTAAGAATTCTTGGACCTAGAGTATGTCATTATAGTGTAAATCATGGATTAAACACAAAGAATTCAAGGTTTTGGAAGTTAAAAATGGTGGTTAGGGCTTGAAATCCAAGTGAGCTTAAAGTGTTGATTTGAGGGGTCAAATGGACTCCGATTCTTGTAAATTCGCTATGTATGGACTCGTGGTGAGACGAGGATTTCGAAAATATGAATTTCGCCAGTTTTGGAGAAGTGAGCATGGGGCTCGGGTTTTGCCAACTTCGTATTTTTGAGTGTATTTCGAGATATTTCGGTTGGGTTATGTTCCATTAGCCTATTTTGATGTATTCCTATTGGTTTTGATCAGATTTGGCATCTGCGGAGCTTGATTCTAGAGGGGAAGGTATTTCGAGCTAGTTTGCGGCCGGCTTGAGGTGAGTAACGGGTGTAGATGATGACCTGAGGGTCTGAAACCCCGGTGTATCACATTGTGACACTATTATGAGGCTAGAGACGCAGTTCATGGTTAGTGCAAGGTTGTATGTGTCAGAAATTGTGACTCGGTCCAACCCGAGGGATAAATTGTGCTATATTTGCGATTGCTTCGCATACTATATTGATGCTATCTGGGCTTGATACCATATTTGGGGCCTTGTGCCGACTTATAGAATCCTTCAGGGATCGTTATTTCAGGATTCATGATTTGCATATTATTTGAATTCAGTCCAGGGTTTCAAATACTATTTTAGCAAACTTAGCCATATTTATACGTTTTGAAAACTCAAATGAGTCTTAAATGATATTTTGGGCTGACGATTACTATCTCACTATTTTCTGGACTGTATATTGTTATTGGAATGGTGATAACTATTGGCACCGTATATTTTCATGGAAACAGTGGTATCTATTGGCACTGCATAATATGACACTTGGGCTGTAGGAGCCCCTCCGGTGTCTAACCCCCCACAGTGAGCGCGGTTACCCAAATGGATCGGGCTGCATGTTCCGCAGTGTCCATAAATTGCATTGCATCTCATACATTTATTTCTTGTGGCTTTATTTGTATATCTCTAAGGCTTGAACTGTATAGAACTGCTAGATATCTTCATTTTGTGTTTTCGTGTTTTCTTATCTTCGAGTTTTTATACATGCTTATTACTCGCTGAGTTGGTAGATTCACCCCATGCTCCATGCACCTTGTGTTCAGATCCAGGTGCTCTAGAGACCTAGTGCTGTTACTGTTGCTTATCCGAGCTATCAGAGTAGTGAGGTAGCTGGCCACGTCCGCATGATCGCTTACTCTGTCTCTATTAATTTATTTCATTGCAGTCTTTGTCAAATATTTGTATCATTTCCATTCAGACTTGTATTCAGTATTGTTAGAGGCTTTATTCTCGTGACCCCATGGTTTTGGGAGTAATGTTGGCTTATCTGTGTTTCCATTCGTATTGCTTATCCCTGGCTGGGAGTTTATATTTCAAATTTGCTGTTTAACCTTAAATTTGTATCTCTTTGGGGTCGTGACATTATATACCAAAGTGGGGCCGGGTTAAGAAAATTAGAAATTTAACCCTCCGATGTCAACTATGCTATAGTAGAACGCGGCCGCAGAACTAACATGCGAGTCACAGAATGCACCGAAAAATCGGTGCCCGAAAATGAGCTACACTGGTTCAATCTTCGGTCAAAATGCGGACTGCAGAACTAAAATGCGGACCTCGGAATGAAATTGTGGACCACAGACTAACATGACACAGGATCACATTTTTGAGCCTTTGGTAAGTCGATCATAACTTTGTCGAGTATGTCAAACTGTAAAACGGTTTGAAGCGTTGGAAACTAGACTTAAATAGCTTTCATTTGATATACTATTCACCATATAAAACCTTATACCTCGTTTAAAGTGGAGCCTTATGCGAATCCATTTGGAATTTTGGCCTATTACGAAAAGTTTCCCATTTGGCATACACTTAGGCTTCCATTTGGACCTCACATCACTTACCATAAGAGTTATACTCATATTTACCAAGTCTAATTGATGTCTACCATGTTAATTGCATAAAAAAATATTATAATAAGCGTGCGTGATGCTAAAAAATCCTAAATTATTTAGCAAATTTTTTCGATCCTTACAATTTTATTATTACTATTATTATTATTATTATTATTATTATTATTATTATTACTATTATTATTATTATTGTGAGTACTTGTTTTTACTATTCTAGTTCTAAAAGTTCCTTTTGTACTATTCTATGTTACTATTAAAACTAATACTTTTACAATATTTTTTATAAAATAATATTTTAATCAATTTTTTTAAAAAAACTATCTATTACTACTTTAGGAACTGTCTTTATTTTACTTCATGTTCAGATAGTTTATGACCTGCTCTTCTGCAAAAGAGTTGGCCAATTACGATCCCGAAATTAAAAAATGTAACGACACGAACGATCCATTTCTCGGGAATGACTTGCCCCGTGTTATGCATTATGACTGATATGGATAGTTGTTTACAAGTTTCAGGAAAACCGGGATGAATGAAAGAATAGTTGTAGTTGGAAACTTTAAATTTGAAACATTTGACCAGGAGTTGACTTATATGTATATGAGCCGAATCGGAATTTTCAAGATTTGGCTAGCTCTGTAAGGTTATTTGTAACGTAGGAGCTCGATCGGAATTGGTATTGGACGTCGGGGTGGAATTTGGCTTGAATTGGCAAAACTAGTATTTCAGCGATTTTCCGTTGATAGGTGAGATTTTGATCTGAGGATTGGAATGGAATTCCGAGAGTTGCATCAGCTTTGTTAGATAATTAGGGATATGTGTGCAAAATATCAGATAATTCGGAAGTGTGTTGGTCAGGTTTTTGAGCAAATGCGTATTTTGGAAGTTTAAGAAGAACTTAGGATTGAATCTGATGAGAAATGATGATTTTAGTGTTGTTGGATGTGTTTTGATGGTTGGAATAAGTTCGTGTGATGTTTTATGAGGTGTTGGTGTTTTTGGTTGAGGTCCCAGGGGCCTCGGGGTGGTTTCGGATGGTCAATTGGACTATTTATTGACTTGAAGGATTGTAGGGTTTTGAGCTGTTAGGGTTGCAGGAAATTGTTTTTCGCATTCCCATGGGTGAATTATGAAGGCGTAGAAGGAAATTGAGGGCCACGATTTTGGTCTTTGCGTTCGCATATGGGGCCTTGCGATCGCGTAAGGTAAGTTGGTCGGTGTAACGGCCCAATCAGTCATTTTGAGAAACTAAGCTCCGTTCAGCAGCATTAGGTTTGGAACCAATTCGTAATATGTGTATTGACTAGTACGCATGGTGGAATTCGGCTTTCGGATGGTTTAGAGTCAAATTTAGAGAAGAAACCTTGTTTTGGAAGTTAGAACGGTGAAAAGTCGTCAAGAATTGGACTTTTGGATAAACGACCCCGGAATGGGTCGTGGATGATCTCAATAACTTTGTATGGTAATTTTGGAGTTACGTGCGCATCCGAATTCAGATTTGGAGGTTCGTGGAGTAAATTGAGGCATTTCGGCGAAAGTTGAAGCTGGAAAATGAAGAAGTTTGACCCACAATTGACTTTTGGGATATCGGGGTCGAAATGTGATTCCGAGAGTTGGAATAGCTCTGTTATGTTATTTTGGAATTTTCTGTAAAATTTGGCCTCATTTTGAGCTGAATTGATAGTTTTAGCATAGGTTTCGATATTTGAAGATTTAGAAGTTCATAAACTTGAATTGGTTTGAGTCGTCGTTTCGATGTTATGTTATATGATTTGGAACATCAAGCTAGTCCGTTTTAGGTTGTATGACTTGTGTGTGTGATTGGTTGAGGTCTCGGGGGGCCTGGGTGTGTTTCAGATGCTCAACGGGTAAATTTTGAAGTTAGAAGGAAAGTTGCAGCAGGCCTTGTGGTGTTTTCACTTTTGCGGCTTGGGAACCACAGAAGAGGCTTGGCAGCCGCAGAAGCGGAAAGTGGACATTGTCTTGGGAACCGCAGAAGCGGTGTAAGTTCCGCAGAAGCGAACTCGATTCTGTGATGGGTGGACCGCAGAAGCGATTGGTCGGCTAATTAAGAGAACCACAGAAGCGGTTGGTTTTCCGCAAAGCAGAAATCACTGGTATGAACTAGTAATCCGATGGTTTTTTTCAAAAGTTGGAAAATCAATTGGGAGCACGGGAGAAGGAGATATTGGGCAGATTTTGAAGAAGAGATCAATGGGTAATGTTTCTTTAACCTTATTTAGTTGTTTTCTATCAATCTAGTTAAATCCACCATTAGAATTTGATTTCAAGGTCAAAATTGGGAAAAATTGGATGAAACTTCTTCGACCTAATTATTGTGTTTTGAGTGGGCATTTGACCTCCGATTTGAGATATTTTTATATGGTTAGACTCGTTAGAGTACGAGATTTCTGAAAATGTTAAATTCATCCGGTTCTGAGATGTTTGCCTAAGGGACATTTTGGTCATTTTACCTAATTTCGCGCTTTTGCTTTGAATTAAATAGTAGAATCCGTTTCTTGAGATATTATTTACAATGTGTTATTTAATTGAATAGATTTGAGCCATTTGGAGTCGAGTAATCGTGGTAAGAACGTGGTTGCTAGTTGATTTTAGCCGGCTGGATAAGTATCTTGTCTAACTTTGTGTGGGGGACTTCCCATTAGGATTTGAGTCTTCGCTGTTGATTGTATTTCATGTACGCAAGGTGTCGAGTGCCTGCTCGGATTTGTTTGTGGTAAATTGTCCCTTTTAGGCTCTTATACCCTTGAAATTCCCGAGTTTGAAGATGATATTGATACGATTAAGTTCCCTGTGATTAGTTTCACCTCTACATGTATTACTTGGTATTTGTTTGCCCTTCTTGATTTATTATTGCTGTTTAATTGGATTTTACGTGTTTGACTAAAGACATTTACCCTTCTATAGTCTTATTACCAGTCCTAATTTCTTGCCTTTAATTGGAAATCATAAATGTTATATCTCATGTAATTAATCGGTCTTAATTGGAAAGAATATAGATATCTAATGAATAGTTGATACTTCCTTAATTGTAATTATTTGATTCATGTTTACTTCCTTACTGCTTGGATACTCCTTGATTGTAAGTTCATCTGTGACTTCGTGCAAATATATTACATGTCCAACTGTTGTGGTTATCAATGTATTACGCACTTATTATGTCTTGTTATGTCGTTGAGGTTATTGTGTTTTACCTTTGTGTTCCGTGACCTTATTAGGTATTGTTGATTCCCTTGCCGGGACATTATTCTTTCTAATGTTGATTCCCTTGCCGGGACATTATTGTTTCTATTGTTGACTCTCTTGTCGGGATGTTATTGTCTTCCATTGTCAACTCCCTTACCGGGATATTTCTATTCTAATGTTTGGGTTGTACATCTATGTTGATTGGATAGTGCGGGATACCAGGAGATCCCCAGCACATATGTTGAGGATAACAAGAGATCTCGGGATACCAAGAGATCCCCAGTACATATACTGAGGATACCAAGAGATCCTCGGGATACCAAGAGATCCCTAGTATATATATAAAGGATACCAGGAGATTCTCGGGATACCAAGAGATCCCCAGCACATATATTGAGGATACCAAGAGATCCTCGGCATACCAAGAGATCCCAAATATATCCATTGAGGATACCAAGTGATCCTCCGGATACCAAGAGATCCCCAACATACATATCTATGTCTGAGACTGCAGGACGATATCTTGGGAGACCCCCATTAAACTCATTGTTTTCTGAACTGATATTTGATTCTATCCAGGTGCAAATAATTTTGTTGCTGGTAGTTCCATTTCTTATACTTACTAGTTGGTTAAAATTCTTGTTAAATACACTTGCACAACTATACACATAGTTGGGAACTCCTATTAGAAATGAATTCTTCCTGATTTGGCTAGGCTGGAGATACGCCCTCATTTACCCATTAAATATGTGAGTATGGACCTAGTTGACTAGTTAGTTGTCCGCATGATCGTGAGATTGATGGGGCACAAGATGCCAAGCGTTAGACTTTAGATGCTCGGTTTTCATGAGTTGTGGCTGGTTCGAGATTTTTGGTAAAATTGTGGTAAGAGTTGAAAAGACCTTATGTAAGATAATGAGTTAGTGACTTGTTTGTCCTTGCTGTGCTGTGACATTAGGATTCAGATTTGGATTCTGCCATCATTTGTATCATTATTTGTTATTTTCCCATTGTTACTGGTTCCCTTTTTTTCCCGTATATTGAATCGTAGCATTTTTAGTCCTTCATGCAGTCTTTACATAATTATATATATATATATATATGTATATATATATATATATATATATATGTATATATATATATATATATATATATATATATATATATATATATATAGTTTCCATTCTTCATATGATTATACTCTTTATTGACCGGTAGGTTTCCTAACTGTTCCTCGTCACACTCCATTGAGGTTAGTCTTGATACTTACGGCGCATCGGTGTGGTGTGCTCATGCTACTCTTCTGCACACTTTTGTTGTGCAGATACAGGTACCCCTATTCAGTTATGTCAGCCTTGGAGGGTGGCATATCGGTAGAGACTTCGAGGTATATTTGTTGCGTTCGCAGACCGTAAAGTCCCTTTCCAGCATTCTGTAATAAGTATAGTTCTTTCAATAATTCTCCTTGTATAGGTATTCTTGAGTCAGAGCCTCTTATCTATCCCTTATCTTGTGATTTGTGAGATTCCGGGTTTTGGGAACTTTATAGATATGAGAGTTGTTATTGTGTGTGCCAGGAGGCATCTTGAACACTGATTTATTTCACCAGTTCAGTTTAATTATATGTCTTCCGCAAATTGGTTTATACTCCGCATTGTTAGGCTTACCTAGTCGTAAGGACTAGGTGCTGTCACGACATGTTCACGGAGGGCAAATTGGGGTCGTGACAAGTTGGTATCAGCGCTCTAGGTTCGTAGGAGTCACATATCACAAGACGGTTTATAAGGGTCTCGCATATCGTACGGAGACGTCTGTACTTATCTGCGAGAGGCTATGTAACCTTTAGGAAAAATTCCACTTTATTTGATTTCCCTGTCGTGTGAGATTTTGGCATTCACAATCCTAAACATCTGCCTTCAACTCTCTCACCGATGGTGAGGACACGTACTGCTTGATGCGATCATGCACCCGCGCCCCTTGCTACAATCGTCGGAGGTCGGGGTCGGGCTAGAGTTTGAAGATGCACACGTGGTGCAGTGAGAGCGCTTGCGTGAAAGGCCGCCGAGGTACTACCAGCAGATCCAGCCGGAGTCTAAACATCTGACATGCCTACAACTACTACTACTCCAGCCTTTCAGGAGATTTTGGCACAGTTCATGAGTACGTACACCATTTTAACTCAGGCAGGACTGTTTCCACTTACTGCAGCTACAACCCAGGTCGGGGGAGGAGCACAGACTCCCACCGCCCACACTCCAGAGGAGCGAGCGCATATTAAGCAGGTCCCTGAGATTATTCCTGCGCTGCCTGCAGCACCAGTTCATCCCGAGGGCATGGCAACAGCTTTCGAGCAGGAGCATATGAGACTTGAGAGATTTAAGAGGATTAAGCCTCTTGAGTTCAGTGATTTAGCATCGGAGGAAGCCCTGGAAATTTCCTGATGAGTGTTACCACATTCTCTGTACTATGGGTATCTCTAGATCGAGTAGGGTTCCTTTCACGACTTTCCAGTTTCGAGGGGGCGCCTATGATTGGTGGCGCACCTAGGAGTTAGACAGCCTAGAGGAGGCGGCTTCACTAACTTGGATCCATTTTTGTGATATGTTCCTGTGAGAGTTTGTTCCTCAGATCCTCAGGGATGCATGTCACACGGAGTTTAAGTATTTACGTCAGGGTGTTATGACCGTCTCGGAGTATGTTGTCTGTTACACCAGTTTGGCTAGACATGCCTCAGCCTTGGTTTCTACTGTTCGCGAGAAGGTTCACCGGTTTATTGAGGGGCTTATTCCCAGCATCAAGTCTAGTATGACCTGTGAGTTAGAGATAGATATTTCGTATCAGCAAGTGGTGAACATTGATAGGAGGATAGAGAGTATGCATGCCAGAGAGAGAGGGCAGGCAGGGTCTTGAGAAAGAGAGCAGACGAGATCAGGAGAGAGAGCTTGAGGAGGCGAGGAGGCCTTGTAGACCGTTGAGATATACTAGACCTTATTTCGGAGGCAGGGTACTTCATGGTAGAGGTTTTGCGGGTCATCCAGTTCAATTCGCGCTTTAGGCTTTGCATGGTTACTTAGGTGTTCATGGATCTCAGAGTACTCACACCGCACAGTTCCCGCCGCCTCGTCAATAGAGAGGGTGCTTTGAGTGTGGAGATACTAGCAACATGGTGAGAGATTGTCCCAGACTTCATGCCGATGTGTCACAGCAAGGTATTCAGGAGGGAAGAGGGCGCCTAAAAGGGAGAGGCCCGACTGGTTGATATGCTTCATATAGTAGGTTTGAGGCCGGCGCGTCAGCTAATGTCATTCAGGTACGAGTTCAATTTGTTATAGAGGGAACTATCTGTAGTTCATCACAGTTCTACTTATTGGGGCGAGTTTCTTTGTGATTGTTCCATTTATGGGAACACTTACTGATTTTCATTTTGTTTATGTAATTATCATGTTTGGAGTATTTATGAGTGATAGTCGTCTCTATCATCTGTTTCTAGCCATTGACAAGAGTTATGAGGCTAGTAGGCAATTCATGTTGTCTGCTTCGGTCAGTTTTATGTGATCTCTGAGTATTCTTGGTTACGAACTCTGATTTCTAGGCTCCACTACTGTGGGAGCCAGTCTGTGTTGTAATTTTAGATAGAATTTATCTAGTGAGAGTCTTTGGATGGGTTGATGTGTACCCTACTTGTGATCCAGTGCTGAGGGATGGACCCTCGAGATTTTCAGGTTATTTGATATGTTGAGACCGGGCTGTGTACTGCGGTGAGAGTTATATCAGTATAAGATCCTTGTGAGTCCTTTATATATGCTTTCATTCTTTCTTGTTAGATGTCTTGAGATTGTGTTTTAGAAGAATTGATGCAAGTTTAATTTGTTTGTTAGTTCCCTTATGTGTTTTCTTTTCCCATATTCATTTATTACCCGTTAGTGTTGGCTGAGATTTGGTTAATCGCGTGTTTTGTCATGTAATTTTTGTGGTTATTTAATCATCGCCAGTGTTGTGGAGGTTTTTGAAGAGTTCCTATTGAATATGAAGCTTATGTCCAGTACAAATTTGATCTCAGGTAAGTATTACTATCAGAAATATTATTGTGGGCCTGTGTGTGGTGTGTTATGCTGTGTGGCTGTACCCTATGTGTGTTTGCTTGTATTGAATTAGCAGGTTGATATCGATACCAGATATGGATTTATTGGAAACAGACAGAAGGTGAAAAAAAAATTTGGCTTGAAGGCTTATTGGTACTGCTAAAGAGGCTAAATTTTAGTTGAGATGGTGCCGTCATGACTAAATGGATTGGGGTGACATGGGATCACCCGCGGGTGTACGTTGGAAGTTCACATTAATTGACCTGAGGACTTCGAGGTGAATCTTAGCACGTTCGAGGACGAACGTTGGCTTTAAGAGGAGGAGGATGTATCGACCCGATCGGTCATTTTGAGAAATTAAGCTCAGTTTAGAGGCACAAGATCTGGAAATTCTTTGTAATATGAATATCGACTAGTGTGCATGGTGGAATTTAGCTTTCGGATAGTTTAGAGTCAAATTTAGAGAAGAAACCTTATTCTGGAAGTTAGAACGGTGAAAAGTTGACCGGAATTAGATTTTTGGGTAAACGACCCCGCAATGGGTCATAGATGATTTCAACAGTTTTGTATGGTGATTTTGGACTTAGGTGCACGTCCGGATTTCGAGTTGGAGGTCCGTAGAGTAAATTGAGGCATTTCAGCAAAAATTCAAGTTGAAAAATGAAGAAGTTTGACCCACAGTTGACTTTTGGGATATCGGGGTCAGAATGTGATTTCGAGAGTTGGAATAGCTCCGTTGTGTTATTTTTGACTTGTATATAAAATTTGGCATCATTTCGATTTGAATTGATAGGTTTCGTCATGGGTTTCGATATTTAAAGATTTAGAAGTTCATAAACTTGAATTTTTGGTTTGAGTCGTCATTTTGATGTTAGGTTATATTTGTGTGTGTGATTGGTTCCGGTCCCAAGGGCCTCGGGTGTGTTTCAGATGCTCAACGGGTAAATTTTAAAGTTAGAAGGAAAGTTGCAGCAGACCTTCTGGTGTTTTTGCTTCTGCGGCTTGGAACCGTAGAAGCGGCACGGTAGAAGAGGCTTGGCAGCCGCAGAAGCGAAAAGTGGACGTTGGCTTGGGAATCGCAGAAGCTGTGTATGTTCCACAGATACGAACTCACTTTTGCGATGGGTGAACCGCGAAGCGGTTGGTCGGCTATTTAAGATTATCGCAGAAGCGGTTGGTTGGCTAATTAAGAGAACCGCAGAAGCGGTTGGTTTTCCACAAAAGTGGGACCGCAGAAGTGGTCCCTAGTCCGAAAAAGCGGAAATCAGTGGTATGAAATAGTATAATCCAAGGGTTTATTTCAGAAGTTAAAAAATCAAATTAGAGCTCGGGAGAAGGCGATTTTTGGTGGATTTTGAAGAAGAGATCAGTGGGTAATGTTTCTTTAACCTCATTTTGTTGTTTTCTATCAATATCTAGCTAAATCCACCATTAGATTCGAATTCAAGGTCAAAATTGGGAAAAATTGGATGAAACTTGTTCGACTTAACTATTATGTTTTGAGTGGGCATTTAACCTTCGATTTGGGAGATTTTTATATGGTTAGACTCATGAGAGTACGAGGGTTCTGAAAATGTTAAAATCATCCGCTTACGAGATGTTGGCCTGAGGGACATTTTGGTAATTTTACCTAATTTTGCGCTTTAGCTTTGAATTAAATAGTAGAATCAGCTTCTTGAGAAATTATTTATAATGTGTGATTTAATTGAATAAATTTGGTCCATTTGAAGTCGAGTACTCGTGGCAAGAACGTGGTTGCTAGTTCATTTTAGCCCGTTGGAGGTAAGTAACTTGCCTAACTTTGTGTGGGGGACTTCCCCTTAGAATTTGAGTCTTCTCTGTTGATTGTATTTCGTGTACGCGAGGTGACGAATGCGTGCTCGGTTTGTTTATGGTATATTGTCCCTTTTAGGATCTTAGACCCTTGAAATCCCCAAGTGTGAAGATGATATTGATACGATCGAGTTCCCTGTTATTAGTTTCACCTCTACATGTATTACTTAGTATTTGTTTGCCCTTCTTGATTTATTCTTGTTGTTTAATTGACTTTTACGTGTTTAATAAAAGACAATTACCCTTCTATAGTAATATTAGCCGTCCTAATTTCTCTCATTTAATTGAAAATCATAAATGTTATATCTCATGTAATTAATCGGTCTTAATTGGAAAGAAGATAGATATCTTATGATTAGTTGATATTTCCTTAATTGTAATTATTTGATTCATGTTTACTTCCTTACTGTTTGGATAATTCTTGATTGTAAGTTCATCTATGACTTTGTGCAAATATGTTACATGTCCAACTGTTGTGGTTATCGGTGTAGCAATTACGCACTTATTATGTCTTTTTATGTCATTGAGGTTATTGTGTTTTTCCTTGGTATTCCGTGACCTTATTAGGTATTGTTGATTCTCTTGGTGGGGTGTTATTGTTTCTGTTGTTGATTCCCTTGCCGCGACGTTATTGTTTTTGTTGTTGACTCCCTTTCCAGGATGTCATTGTCTTGCATTGTCGACTCCCTTGCCGAGATATAGCTATTCTAATGTTTGGGCTGTACATCTATGTTGATTGAGCTGTAGTGCGGGATACTAGGAGATCTCCAGCATATATATTGAGGATACCAGGACATCCCTAGTACATCTATTGAGGATACCAAGAGATCCTAGTATATATATTGAGGATACCAGGAGATCCTCGGGATACCAAGAGATCCCCAGCAAATATATTGAGGATACCAAGAGATCCTCGGGATACCAAGAGATCCCTAGTACATCTATTGAGGATACCAAGAGATCCTCTGGATACCAAGAGATCCCCAGCACACATATCTATGTTTGAGACTACATGACGATATCCTGGGAGACCCCGTTAAACTCATTATTTTTTAAACTGATATTTTCATTGATTCTATCCGGCTGCGAACAATTTGGGTTCTGGTCATTCCATTTTTTATACTTACTAGTTGGTAGAATTTTTGTTAAATACACTTGCATAAGCATACATGTAGTTTGACACTCCTATTAGAAATGAATTCTTCCTGATTTGGCTAGGGTAGAGGTACGCCCTTATTTACCCATTAAATATGTGAGAGTGGCCCTAGCTGAATAGTTAGTTGTCAACATGACCGTGAGATTGATGGGGCACAAGATGCTAAGTGTTAAGACTTCAGATGCTGGATTTTCATGAGTTGTGGTTGGTATGAGATTTTTTGTAAAATTGTGGAAAGAGTTGAAAAGACCTTATGTAAGCATCATTGCAGAATAATGAGTTAGTGAATTATTTGTCCTTGCTGTGCTGTGACCGCAGGATTCTTGGATTCTGCCATCATTGGTATCATCATATGTTATTTTCCCGTTGTTACTGGTTTCCTTTTTTCCCTCATTTTTAATTGTAGCATTTTTAGTTGTTCATGCAGCCTTTACATAATTATATATATCATTTTCATTATTCCTATGATTATACTATTTATTGACTGTAGGTGTCCTAACTATTCCTCGTCACTACTCTACCGAGGTTAGTCTTGATACTTACTGGGCACCGCTGTGGTGTGCTTATGCTACTCTTCTGCACACTTTTGTTGTGTAGATACAGGTACCCCCATTTAGTTCTGTCAGCCTTGGAGGGTGGCGTATTGGTTGAGACTTCGAGGTGTATCTGCTGCGTCCACAGATCGAGGAGTGCATTTCCAGCTTTATGTAATAATTATAGTTCTTTCAATATTTTCCTTGTATAGGTATTCTTGAGTGAGAGCCTCTTATGTATCCCTTAGCTTGTGATTTGTGAGAATCCTAGTTTTGGGAACTTTAATTAGCTATGAGAGTTGTTATTGTGTGTGCCAGGCAGCATCTTGAACACTGATTTATTTCACAGGTTCAGTTTAATTATATATCTTACGTAAATTGGTTTATATTCCGCATTGTTAAGCTTACCTAGTCGTAGGGACTAGGTGCTGTCACAACATTTCCGGAGGGAGAACTGGGGTCGTGATAGTCGGGCATCGCGTTGGCGTGAGGGTGAGTGCGTTCGCGTGTAAGAAATTGTATTCCAGGGCGGTTGCTCTTTGCGTTTGCGTGGGAAGTCCGCGTTCGCATAGGCTTAAGGTCCCAGACCTTCGCGTTCGCGTGGATGCAACCACGTTTGCGTAGGGTGTTTTTGGTGGTGGTAAAATTTGGTCATTGCGAATGCGAGAGGACCCTTGCCTTTGCATAGAGTAAAGCATATGGGCAGAAGGAGTTTATTATATCATTGCATCCTCGAGCCAAGCCTGATTTCCTCCATTGTTGAGAATCTTGAGAACTGTTTGGGAGCAATTGAAGAGGGATTCAAAAAGAATGATCTGGGGGTAAGATTTTTGAACTCCATATTCGTTTTTATTGTGAAATCCACCAAGAAATTCATGGAATTTAGCCAAAAGTGGAAGAACGAGGGCTTGAGTTTTGGGATTTTTAAAATGGAATTTGAAGGGACATTTGAGGTTGGATTTGAGAGTTCTTGGTATGCATGAACTCGTGGTGAGATGAGAAATCCATTGATGTGAATTTTATAATGTTTTGAGAAGTGGGCCCGGGGCTCAGGCTTTTCTAGTTTCAAGATTTTTGCTATTTTTCGATTGGGTATTGTCCCCTTAGTATATTGTAATATATTCACTATAATTTTGGCTAGATTCGACGTGCGTGGAGGCCGATTTTAGGGGAAAAGGCGTCGCGAGCTAGAGATTTTGCCGGTTCGATGTGAGTAATTCTTTTTAATAATATCCTGAGGATTTAAAACCCCAGATTTAACATCGTAATGCTATATTGAGGCATGACACGCATTCTATGACGAGTGCGGGGTCGTTTGTGATTGGGGATGGTGACTTGGTCCATCCCGAGTGATATTTCTACTATATTGGTGATTGAGACACATACTATGTTACTATGAATTGGGCTTATTGCCATGTTTGGGGTCTTGTGCCGACCTGTAGAATCCTTCGGGAATTGATATTACTGTTTTAGCATATTTTTGCATATCATTTAGTCTTAGTCCAAGGTTTTAAATGTTGTTTTGCAAACTCAGCCATTTTTCTAAGTTTGAAAACTGAAATGATATTCTAAATGATACTTCTGTCTAGGAGTTACTATTTTACAAATGCCTAAGGGGCTTATGATGATTTATGGATTGAGCATGGGATCGGGCTGTGCGCTATTGCAATGTTATATTGATATTGAGGCCGAGAGCCTGGTTGATTGTATTTATATTAAGGCCAAGAGCCCGGTTGATTACATTGATATTAAGGCCGAGAGCCTGGTTGATTACATTGATATTGAGGCCGAGAGCCTGGTTGATTAGATTGGTATTGATACGGGGACTAGAGCCTAGAATTGATACTACGAGATGGTTTGATATTGCACTTGGGCTCTAGGATCCCCTCCGAAGTTTGTAGGCATCCCTAGCCATCGACGATAAATAAATATGGATGGCTCGAGGTGCACGCCGCAGTGGGTATCGGAATGTACCATAATATGCATTGTGCATTCATGCATTTGTTCTTCATTCTTTGTTTGTGCTATTTCTTGAGATATTCACCTGCTGTTCTAGTACTATCTGCTCACTCTTGAGGAGGATAAATTTTAGACGTTGGTAACAATAACATTGTATGATGAGTTTGGTCAGGCAACAATGGCTGACCAGGAAGAGGAATATTTCCCGGGGGCGGGTTTCTGTGTGTAGTGTCACTAATTGTTTGAAATTATTTTTGCAACTGTTGAAAAGAACATTCTCAAAAGAGGTTTAGAACTGAGCCAAGATATTTCTAATGATTTTCATAGTTTTCACTGATTTTATTAATTGAAGGGGGTTTTCTCTGCTTCTATATAGTGTGACGATATATTTTACATGATTTCTTACCGCTCAGTTGTTATTTACATTTATTACTCACTGAGTTGGAGTACTCACTTTAATCTCTGCACCTTGTGTGCAGATGCAGGTATTTGTTCACCCGGTAGCGGGTTTTGAGCGGATTGAAGATTTACTATCATAGCTCATCTAGGTGACCGCCAGCGTCCGCGCCACCGGATTTTCCACCTTTTCATTTTAAATTCCATACTATATACCACTGGCCTTGTAGATGTAACTAGGCTCTTTTAGATGCTAGTGACTTGTGACACCCCGGTTTGGGTTGTGCTTTGGTTGAAGGTCGAGTATATGGACTTGAGGTGTCTCATGCAGAACAGTACTTAGATAGGATCGTGCACTGTAGTGAGGCTATGTGGCGATATGACCTGTGGGTTAGATTTGTGTGCTCCATCCTGTGATGTGAGACGGATTTTCAGCCTGGTGTTGTGATGGTACTGATGAGCTTGAGGTATGGCTCTTTCGTTTGAGTCATTTTTTTCATGATTTGAGTATATTCAGGTCGTTTCTTATTGGTTCGCGTATTATGAAATTTGTGGATTTGGCCTATATTGAGGTGTCATATCACCAGAGTGGTGTGTTGGATTTGAGGTGATCATTGGCGTTGTTAATGGATATGATCGGAGTTGATTTCAACTTGTTGAAGGGATAATATCGAGGTTCGGTTCGAAATCTGCTGTGGTATTAGTCAAAAAGGAAGAAATACCTTCATGAATGATTTGTCTAAGAAATGGTTATGGTTTACTGCGTGTTTCATTATCATAGGTAGGATATGAAAGTGTTGGAATGAGACTTTAGAGGTTTCTATCGGTATTTGGTTGTTGTGGACATCTGTTGTGAATGGGAGTTATTGTTGCATGTGTTTGAGCAATGTGGTACATCATATAATTGCACCTAAGGTTGCAGGCATGGGTTACGGCTAGTTCGGGTTTATTGAGAGTATCGATGTGAAATTTTGACCTTGTGGGTGATTTCAGTAGTGAAAAATGTGGTTGTTATGGTTTATGGGCTAGGATGGATTGAGAAATTTTGGCAAATTGTGATATCGGACCTATATGAGATAGGGTGACATAGAATCACCCCCGGTATATGCATGGTAAAATTATTCAGCTATTGGTTGGCTTCTAGGACAACTCTGGGAACGTTCGAGGACGAACATGTGTTTAAGTGGGGGAGGATGTAACGGCCCGACCAGTCATTTTGAGCTTTTACATTTTTATCTCCATTTCTCGGGAATGACTTGCCATGTGTTATGCATTATGACTGATATGGATCACTGGTTTCGAGTTTCAGGAAAATTGGGATGAAATTGAAAGAATAGTTGTAGTTGGAAACTTTGAATTTGAAATATTTGACCAAGAGTTATGTGTATATGAGTATGAATTGGAATTTTCATGATTTGGCTAGCTCCGTAAGGTGATTTATGACTTAGGATCGTGATCGGTTTTGGTTTTGGAGGTCCGGGGTGGAATTTGGCTTGAATTGGCAAAACTAGTTTTTCGACGATTTTTGGTTGATAGGTGAGATTTTGATCTGAAGGCCGAATGGAATTCCAAGAGTTGGAGCAACTTTGTTTGATGATTTGGGATGTGTGTGCAAAAGTTTAGATAATTCGGAAGTGTTTTATTCGGGTCTTTGATCAAATGCATATTTCTGAAGTTTAAGAAGAACTTAGGCTTGAATCCGACGAGAAATGATGATTATAGTGTTGTTGGATGTGTTTTGATGATTGGAACAAGTTTGTATGATGTTTTAGGAGGTGTTGGTGTTTTTGATTGAGGTCCCGGGGTGGTTTCGCATGGTCAGTCGGACCATTTTTGGACTTAAAGGATTACGGGTTTTTCAGCTGTTGGTGTTGAAGGAAATCGTTCTTCGCATTCGCATGGGTGAGTCGTGGACGTGTAGAAGGAAATTGAGGGCCAGGATTTTGTTCTTCGCGTTCGCATCTGGGGCCTCGCGATCGCGTAAGGTAAATTGGTCGGGCATCACGTTCGCGTGAGGGTGAGTGCGTTCGTGTATAAGAAATTGGATTCCAGGGCTGTTGCCCTTTACGTTCGCACGAGAAGTCCACGTTCATGTAGGCTTAAGGTCCCAGACCTTCGTGTTCGCGTCGATGAAATCGCGTTCACGTTGGGTATTTTTGGCAGAGGTAAAAATTTGGTCATCGCAAACGCGAGAGGACCCTCGTGTTCGCATAAAGTAAAGCATATGGGCAGAAGGGTTTTATTATATCATTGCATATGCAAGCCAAGTCTAATTTCCTCCATTGTTGAGCATCTTGAGAGCTTTGTGGGAGCAATTGAAGAGGGACTCAAAGAGAATGATCTGGGAGTAAAATAGTTCAACTCCATACTCATTTTTATTGTGAAATCAATCTATAAATTCATGTCATTAAGCCAAAAGTAAAAGAACTAGATCTTGCGTTTTGGGATTTTTAAATTGGAATTTGAAGTAACATTTGATGTCGGATTTTGGAGTTCTTGGTAGGTATGAACTCGTGGCGAGATGAGAAATCCATTGATTTGAATTTTATCATTTTTTGAGAAGTGGGCCTGGGATTCGGGCTTTGCTAATTTTGAGATTTTTCTATTTTTCGATTGGGTATTTTCCCCTTAGTATATTGTAATGTATTCCCTATAATTTTTGTTTGATTCGACACGTATGGAGGCCGATTTGAGAGGCAAAGGCGTCGCGAGCTAGAGATTTCACCGGTTCGATGTGAGTAATGCCTGTTAATGATATCCCGAGGGTTTGAAACCCCGGATTTCACATTGTAATGCTATATTGAGGCGTGACACGCATTCTATGACGAGTGCGGGGTCATTTGCAATTGGGGATAGATACTTGGTCCATCCCGAGTGATATTTCTACCATATTGGTGACTGAGACACATACTATATTGCTGTGAATTGGGCTTATTGCCATGTTTGGGGCCTTGTGCCGACCTGTAGAATCCTTCGGGAATTGATATTACTGTTTTAGCATATTTTTGCGTATCATTTAGTCTCACTCCAAGGTTTTAAATATTGTTTTGCAACCTCAACCATTCTTCTAAGATTGAAAACTCAAATGATATTCTAAATGATATTTCTGGATGGGAATTACTGTTTTACAAATGCCCAAGAGGCTTATGATGATTTCTGGACTGAGTATGGGATCGGGCTGCGCGCCGCACCAGTGTTACATTGATATTGAGGCAGAGACCCTGTTTGATTACATTGATATTAAGGACGAGAGCCGGTTGATTACATTGTTATTAAGGCCAAGAGCTTGGTTGATTACATTGATATTGAGGCCGAGAGCCTGGTTGAATATATTGATATTGATACGAAGTCGAGAGCCTAGATTTGATGCCACGAGATGGCTTGATATTGCGCTTGGGATGTAGGAGCCCCTCAGTAGTCTGCACACATCCCGGTGAGTCGCCATCGATGATAAATAAATATGGATGGCTCGGACTGCACACCGCAGTAGGCACTAGAATGTACCATCTATGCATTTGTTCATTATTCTTTGTTTGTGCTATTTCTTGAGATATTCACCTACTGTTCTGGTACTATCTGGTCACTCTTAAGGAGGATAACTTTTAGACTGTGGTAACAATGACATTGTATGATGGGTTTGGTTAGGAAGTAATGGCTGACCAGGAACAAAAATATTGCCCGAGGGGAGGGTTTCTGTGCATAGTGTCACTAATTGTTTGAAATTATGTTTACAGTTGTTGAAAAGATAATTCTCAAAAGAGGTTTAGAACTGAGCCAAGATATTTCTAAAGATTTTCATAGTTTTCTCTTATTTTCTCAATTGAAGGTTTTTTCTCTGCTTCTATACAGCATGACGTATATTTTATGTGATTTCTTACTACTCAGTTGTTATTTACATTGATTACTCACTGAGTTGGAGTAACACTTTACTCCATGCACCTCATGTGCAGAAGTAGGTATTTGTTCACTCAGTAGCAGGTATTGAGCGGATTGAAGATTTGCTATTATAGCTAAGCCAGGTGGCCGCCAGCGTCCGCGGCAACGGATTTTGCACCTTTTGATTTTAAATTCTATACTATATACTAGTGGCTTTGTAGATGTAATTAGACTCTTTTATATGCTCGTGACTTGTGAAACCCCGGTTTGGGTTGTGTTTCCACTACTTGTTATTTTTAAATCATAATTAGACTGTTCCTTCATGTTTAACTATTGTTAAAAAGGTAATTTGAGTTGGTTGGCTGGCCTTGTCTTCACGAGAGGTGCCATCAGGACCAGAGTGGGGTTTGGGTCGTGACAAGTTAGTATTAGATCATTGGTCACATAGGTCTCACGAGTCACGAGCAGGTTTAGTAGAGTCTCGCATATCGGTACGACCGTATTTATCCTCAAGAGGCTGCAGAACCTTTAGGAAAACATCACCTTTTTGAATTCTTATTGTGCGTCCTCGATTCAGTTCGAAATATAACTCTTGAAAATCCTTCCACGCGTTCGCATGCGTGCCTGAGCGCTCAGCATCAGATGGTGCTTGATGGCTTGTGATTCCCCGATCTAGGGGCTAGATGCGATTTCTATGAGTTGATGTTGGGCCAGACTGGAGGACTTGAGGCCAAATCTTCGCATATGGCTTGAGAACCAAGGTGCTGATTTTTCGATCTAGTGTTATGAACTTATATGTTCAGTATTGTCCCTAATTGTGGGAATGACGGTTGGGTAGCTACGTGATGAGTATGTTGGTACTGTGTGATGTTTCTATATGACTTAGAAGTGTCGAAGAAGGCCTGCTTGGTGATTGATGAACAATTAAGTGTTTGATTTTCATTGTGATTGGATGTGTTGCCCTAAGTTATGGGTGCGTGAAGAATCTTTTCAAGTCTCCTAGTTGGGAGTGAAGTAAATGGCATGTTACGGTTTAAGTTCAGACTCAGAAATACTAGTTGAATGTGTAAGGTGTATGACAGTGTAAGTTATATGGAAATGTTATGTTGAGGCGAAACAGGTGGGTTATCTCCTACAGAGTGTCCTGAAGCGGTGTAATTCTTATGTGCATGTTAGAATATCCCTTGTGTAAGTGAAAGTATGCGCTGAAAATTTCGAATTTCGGGTTACTTAGGAGAATGGGTTTAACTATTGCGGAACCAATGAGAGAATTGCAAAAGAGTTATAATACTAGATGATCTGTGTTTTCAAAACTTATAAATGATTTGAGATTAATCTTATTAGGTTATAATGGAATCAATGGAGTAAAAGTGAATGAGCAATTGAACATATTTTGATCTATGCCTTCGAGCCAAGTGGGGGAGCCTGCTGGGAGTAGTTCGTTGCACGGTTAGGTGTTGTGTTGGTTCAAGTTTGAGACGTGCGAGTGAATTAGCTATGGCTAGAGTAAAGGGAAATTTTTTTCAAAGGTTAGATTATGCTTCATAGGGTAAGGAAACCACAGAATGTTTAGAGTTGTTGTTGGTAAATAATGCTCGGTGCATAGAAAAGATCATTCTCAAAAGAGGTTTAGAACTGAGCCAAGATATTTCTAAAGATTTTCATAGTTTTCACTGATTTTTTTAATTGAAGGGGTTTTCTCTACTTCTATATAGCATGGCGATATTTTTACGCAATTTCTTACCACTCAGTTATTATTTACATTTTTATTACTCACTGAGTTGGCGTACTCACTTTACTCTCTGCACCTCGTGTGCAGATGCAAGTATTTTTTCACTCGGTAGTGGGTTTTGAGCGGATGGAAGATTTGCTATTATAGCTGAGCCAGGTGACCGCCAGCGCTCGCGGCACCGGATTTTTTACCTTTTTATTTCAAATTCCATAATATACTACTGGGCTTGTAGATGTAATTAGACTCTTCTAGATGCTCGTGACTTGTGACACCCCGGTTTGGGCTGTGTTTGTGTTGTATTTCCGCTACTTGTTATTTTTAAATCATAATTAGACTGTTCATTCATGTTTAACTATTGTTAAGAAGGTACTTTGGGTTGGTTGGCTAGCCTTGTCTTCACGAGAGGTGCCATCACGACCGGAGCGGGGTTTGGGTCGTGACAAAAAAACTTTGCGATTGTGCAGGAAAGGAAAATTATCATCTCAATGTATAACTTGTAACAAAATGGATCACCAACTAGAAGATGATAACAATCCACTATAAATTCCACCACTAGCTCATGTAGATGAGCAGTTTGATGAAGTGGAGCCAAGACCAGCACATAGAATCCTAAGGGATTATGCTAGACCTGATCGCTTTAACAGTGAACCTAGTGTCAGTAAATCTCCAGTACCAGCCAATAACTATGAAATCAGGACATGCCTGATTTAAACAATTCAACAATATTGCATTTTCATAGGTGATCTAAGTGAAGATCCACATAGTCATTTAATTGACTTTTTAGAATTGGTTGAAACTGCAAAGCATAATGGAGTACCTCCTGTAGAAATTAAGTTAAGGCTATTTCCTTTTTCTTTAAAAGGAGAGGACGAAACTTGGTTACGAAGTTTGCCGCAAGGGTCTATTACCAAATGACTCAGAAATTTTTAAATAAATATTTTTCCCTACTAACACAACAAAGTTAAGACATGATATATCTAACTTCTTGCAGACTAACGGTGAGTCAGTTTATCAAGCTTGGGAAAGATTGAAAACAATGTTAAGGAAATGTCCACATCATGACATTCCTTAACATATGCAGTTGTACATTATTTTACCATGGTTTGAAACCATCTTCTAGAAATGTAATAGATGCAGCTGCATGAGGTTCCATAATGGGAAAAACCACAGAAGAAGCATTGCAATTGCCTAATGAAATTTCTAAAAATGCCATATAGTGGCCATCTGAGCGTGCAATTAGTAAGAAAGCTGCTACAGTAAATCAGATTGATGCTTTAAATACACTAACACAACAGATTGTTTCTTTGGCACAAAAATTTGAGTCTTTTTAGGTAAATACACAACAACCAAGCTAGCCTGAAGCTTGTAAGTTGTGTGGAGGAAACCATCTAAACCACGAATGTCAAGAACCAATCAAAATGATGAACATGTCAATTTCATCGGATACATGCCCTATCCTTTTGGAAGTCCATTAGCAAAAAAACATCCAGAATTTCAATGGAGCAAGGAAAATGGTGCTGAAGACTCTCAAAACGACCAAAAGCAACATGTACATAGTCTACCCGGATATCAAAATCAAAATCGTGGACAACAAAATTTCAGACCTTATCATCAAGCAACTCAATATCAGCAAAGGCCTCAACAAGGCCATTCAAGTCTTGATGACCTTTTGTACAAGTATATTAAAGTCACTGATGAAAAAATGGAAAGCCAAAATTCAGCTCTATGAAAATTTGAAATTCAGTTATGCCAATTGGCAACTATTGTGTCGGAAAAGATTCAAGGTCCTTTACCAAGCAATACAGAGAAAAATCAAAAGAACACCTTAAGGCCATTGCCTTACGGTCAGGTATGACTCTTGAAGAATCATATGCAAACAAACAAGAAATGAATCAATCAGAACAACAAGCAGGCAAGGGTGAGAATGTTGAGACACCCTGTCAACCATAAAAAGAGAAAGAATCCAAGAAAAAAGAAAGAAAAAAAATATTAAAAATTTGATTTCTTTCCCTGCTACAACTCCTTTCCGACAAAAGATGAAAAGAGAAAAGCTGGATAATCAATTTGTAAAGTTTTTGGAGATTTTAAAACTAACTCACATTAACATTCCTTTTATAGTTGCTTTATTGCAAATGCCTTTATATGCCAAATTTTTTAAAGAAATTTTGTCAAGAAAAGGAAATTGGAAGAAGTTTCTGTGGTAATGCTTACTGAAAAATGTAGTACTATACTTATAAATTATCACAAAAACTTGGTGACCCAGGTAGTTTTACCATTCCATGTACTCTGGGAGGAGAATACATTGAAAAAACACTTTGTGATTCTGGAGCTTCAATTAATTTGATGCCATTTTCTATTTTAAAAAAATTAGATCTTGGTGAATTCTAAGACACAGGCGTTTCACTTCAATTTGCTGATCAAAGTACTAAGAGACCACAGGAATAACTGAAAATATGCTTGTAAGAGTAGATAAATTTAGTTTTCCTGTAGATTTCATCGTACTTGAAATGAAGAAATGTCCTGATTAACCAATTATTTTGGGTAGACCATTTCTTGCAACAGGCAGGACAATTATAGATGGCCATCAAGGACAACTAATTCTAATAGTTGATGAAGAAAGAGTTATTTTTCATAAGCAAAAGATACAAAGATTCTCAGAAGATGATACTTTATCTTCATTCTTATCAATTGACACGATTAATAATCTTATAGATGAATTTAAAGCTAATCAATTAATTTCTGACTCAATGGAAAGATGTTTGGCCAAATCTATACCATACAGGATGAAGATCCGACAATCAGAAGTGATGCAAAATTATTGGAAAAAGATTTTGAGGAAGGGGACATGAGACTAGAAGAAGTTCAACCAAAACTTGAACTCAAAACTCTCCCTTCTCATTAGAAATATATCTATCTTGAGCATGAGTTATTTCCAGTAATTATTTCATCTTCTCTAACTGCAGAACAAGAAGAAAGATTGATTGAAGTATTAAAAGCATACAAAGGAGCCTTGGGATGGACTGTAGAAGATATCAAAGGGATTAATCCAGCAATTTTTATGCACAGAATCCTCATGGAGGATAGCTACAAACCGATAGTCTAGCCCCAAAGGAGATTAAACCCAGCAATGGAGGAAGTTGTAAAAAGGAGACTGTGAAGCTTTTGGCGGCGGGTATTATTTACCGTATTTCAGACAGCCCTTGGGTAAGTCATGTTCAGGCAGTACCAAAAAAGAGAGGTATGACAGTGATATAAAATAAAAATATTGAACTAATACCTACCAGGACCGTCACGGGATGGAGAGTTTGTATAGATTATAGACGTCTTAATGATGCCACTAGAAAAGATCACTTTCCCTTGCCATTTATTGATAAAATATTAGAAAAAATTACAAGATATGGGTTTTATTGTTTTCTTGATGGCTATTTAGGGTAAAACCAAATACCAATTGTACAAGAAGATCAAGAT
Organism: Nicotiana benthamiana; assembly: GCA_034376525.1. Lineage (NCBI taxonomy): Eukaryota > Viridiplantae > Streptophyta > Magnoliopsida > Solanales > Solanaceae > Nicotiana > Nicotiana benthamiana. The sequence continues at coordinate 120,156,740 of CM067329.1, forward strand.
AAGACAACGTTCATATGTCCTCATGGAACATATATATATAGGAGATTGCCATTTGGTTTGTGCAATGCTCTTGCCACATTTAAGCGTTGCATGTTAGCAATTTTTCTGACATGACTGAAAAATTTCTTGAAATTTCCATGGATGATATTACCCTCTTCGGTAAGGGTTTTGAGGATTGTCATCATCATTTAACATTAGTTCTTAAGAGATGTGAAGAACAAACTTATTTCGAAATTGGAAACATGCCATTTTATGGTTACTGAGGGAATTATTTTAGGACATAAAATCACTTCTAAAGGGATAGAAGTTGATAATTCTAAAATTAATCTTATAGCAGGATTGCCCCCGCCCACAACTGTTAAAGGTATTAGAAGCTTTCTAGGTCATACATGGTTTTACAGACGATTAATAAAAGATTTTTCAAAGATTTCAAAATCGTTGACTAACCTTTTAATGAATGATGTTAGGTTTGAATTTTCAGGTGATTGTATGAAAGCCTTTGACACCCTTAAAGAAAATTATCAATTGCCCCTATAGTTGTGTCTCTTGATTGGAACCAACCTTTTAAGGTCATGTGTGATGCTAGTGATACAACAGTTGGGGCTGTTCTAGGCTAGAGAAAAGATAAGATTTTTCATCCAATTTACTATACCAGTAGGAAAATGAATGAGGCTCAACTAAATTATGCCACGATTGAAAATGAACTACTAGTAGTAGTATTTGCATTTGATAAGTTTGGTTCCTATGTGATAGGAACCAAGGTAATTTTTTTACTGATCATGCGGCTCTAAATTTTTTCATCCAATTTACTATGCCAGTAGAACAATGAATGAGGCTCAACTAAATTATGCCACGATTGAAAAAGAACTACTAGTAGTAGTGTTTGCATTTGATAAGTTTGGTTCCTATGTGATAGGAACCAAGGTCACTATTTTTACTAATCATGTGACTCTAAAATATCTCTTAGCAAAAAAAGATGCGCGACCTAGATTGTTAAGATGAATTTTACTTCTCCAAGAATTTGAGCTCAAAAAAAAGGATAAAAAGGGAATAGAGAATCGGGTAGCTGACCATTTATCTATATTAGAGAACCCCCACTTGAGTTATGTGATGTAAAAGAAGATTTTCCTGATGAACATATTTTTTCTATTAACTCAGTTATGACTCAACCACCCTGGTTTGCAGATATTGAAAATTACTTGTTGAAGAATGGACACCCCAAAATCTCACTTACCAACAGAGGAAAAAGTTGATATCTAATGCTAAATATTATTTGTGGAATGACCCTTACTTGTATAAAATTTGTGCAGATAATATTATTAGAAGATGTGTACCAAAAGAAGAAATGACCAAAATTTTGTATCATTGCCCCAATGGAGCAGTTGGAGGACATTATGCAGCAAATCAAACTACCTTTAATGTTCTAGAGATAGTATTTTTTTGGCCAACACTTTTTAAGGACGCTCGTGCCTACGTCTCACAGTGTGACAGGTGTCAAAGAACAGGTAATATTACTAAGAGAGATGAGATGCCATTGCAATCAATACAGGTATGTGAAATATTTGATGTTTGGGGAATAGATTTCATGGGCCTTTTACTTGATCTCCTTCTTTTGAATACATCCTTGTGGGTGTGAATTATGTTTCAAGATGGGTTGAAGCCATCCCAACAAGGAAAAATGATGCTCAGACTATGTGCAATTTTCTAAAGAAAATATTTTTACTAGCTTTGCTACACCATAAGTCATCATTAGTGACCAAGGGTCTCACTTCATGAATAGACAATTTTCCGCATTATTGTCTAAATATGGTGTGTCTCACAAAATAGGAACATCATACCATGCTCAAACACAAAGGAAAGTTGAGGTTTCTAACTGTGAATTAAAGAAAATACTTGAGAAAACAGTTGGAATCTCTAAAAAGGACTGAGCTTCAAAATTAGATGACACACTGTGGGAATATCGAACAGCATCTAAAACGCCAATTGGTATGTCTCCATATCAATTAGTCTTTGGAAAAGCTTGTCATATTCCAGTTGAATTAGAGCACAAAGCTTTTTGGTCGTTGAAATCATTAAACTTTGAATTAACCTCTGCTGGTAAAAATAGATTTTCTCAGGTGAATGAATTGGAAGAAATTAGATCAGAAGCCTATGAAAATGTAAAAATCTTCAAAGCAAAAAAAAAACAAAAAAATGGCACGACAATTTAATCCAACAAAAATATTTTAAAATTGGAGATCAGGTACTTCTATGCAACAGTATAGTGAGGCTAGGTGGATGGGTCCTTATAATGTTACGGATGTTAATCCGCATAGAGCAATTGAAATTCAACAAACCAATGGAGGAGAAAAATTTAAGGTAAATGGTCACAGATTAAAATTATATTTTGGAGGACATTTTGAGCAACAACCATCTGTCACTTTGATAGATTAATGAAGTCTACAATTAATAAGTCGAGCTGGCTACGTTAAACTCAGCACTATGGTTCCTTACCCACAACCGTTGAGGGTGAAGCAATGAAGCCTTATAGGTCCAACATAAATTTAAATAGTTAAATGTTTAATCAATTGATCTTGTTAATATCCAGATTATTGTACAACAAGAACATCTCATGAAGACTTCTACAAAAATAGAGTTACCTATACAGGAGTAACTCCACGGTGATCGGTATGCCTAACTAACTGGTTGGTTAACCATTTCATAATGTAATTCATATGTTGGCACAAGTAATTTTCAAGTATATATACAAACTAGACTTGTTATTTATACGCACAAGGTGTGTGGCTGCAGTTTCTTTCAAGCTTTATTCTACAGTTGTATATTTGAAAGTGTCACGACCCAAATCCGGTTGTGGTGACGCGCAACCATATAGCTAGGCAAGCCCGACCAATTATCGCTCACAAACCCGACCTGATAACTCATTACCGATAATTTAAGGGAATATAACGGATTAAAAATAATAAGCCAACATTTATAATAAAAATAACATGGAACAGACCGAATTATTCGACAAAACACTCCCAACAAAATCTGGGGTCACGAGTCTAGAGCCTCTAAACAACTGAGTAACAATACTCGAAAGTACATAAGTCTAGAATGCAGAAATAAAATTGAATAAAGGGGAGAAGTCGGATCTTGCAAACATCAGCCAGCTACCTCGACAACTCTGAGAAAAACTCTAGAAGACAGCGTCTGCTCAGCTAAGTTTCCGGAACACCTAAATCTGCACACATGGTGCAGGGAGTAAAGTGAGTATTTCCAACTCAGTGGTAATAGACATGTATAATGGCTGAAAGTAAGAAATCCCAAAATACCACAATGTAAAGCTTAATCTATCCACTTAGCACATTTAACGATGAAACAACAATAAATCAATGACAGATAGAAAAATAGATATCAGTGTATGAATGCAATGCAATGCACATGACCGCCGCGGCGTACAACCCAATCCATTGGGTACACGCGCTCACTGTGGGGGTTCAGACTCCGGAGGGGCTTCTATAGCCCAAGCGCAATGACATAGTAGAATTCGATGCGGCGTGCAACCTGGTCCACAATCACTCCAATTATATGCATGCAAGCCACATGGGCACAATCAAGTTCACTATTTTCAGTTCAATTTAGCAGGTATTATAGCTTAAGTGTTTTAAAACCTTAGGAGTTTACAAATCATTTCTAAAAAGGGTTTACCTCAGGACTGATATCATAGAAACATGCTCAATATCATGGAAACAGTGATAATAATCCCTAAGGGATCCAAATAGTCGGCACGCAACCAAAATATACTTACAACGATCCAAGTAGGAGGTTTACTAATCTATTCCTAGTCATCAACACAGTATGGAAATCATTCCAATGGACTAAGCCATAGTCATATCCGCAACGACCCCGCACTCACCGTAGAGTACGTGCCTCGCCTCAATACAATGTTACAATGTGAGATACCAGGGTTTCAAACCCTCAGGTCATCATCTACATCGATTACTCACTAAAGCAGGTCGTAGACTAGTCCGCAATGCTCTTTCCTCTTGAGTCGACCTCCTCGCACGTCGAATCTAGTCAAAACCACAACGAATACATTACTATATGCTAAAGAAACATAACCCAATAAAAAATACTCGAAAAACACTAAAAATCACAAAGTTGGCAAAACCTGAGCCCCAGGCCCACTTCTCAAAAGATTCCGAAATTTACATCACTGGATTCCTCGTCTCTCCACGAGTCTATACATATCAAATTTACTAATATCGGAGTTCGTTTGCCCCTCCTAAACACACATTTAAACTCTCTTGGGTTTCAAGCCCTAACCTCCATTTTTAACCTTTAAATCCTTGAAATTCAGTGATTAATCAATTTTTTTACACCAAAATAACATATTCCGAGGATAATAGTTCATACTTGATGAAGCTCCTTCGAATTCTCCTCAAAATCGCCCAAGAACAACCCTAGTCGAAGTCCTAAATATTTTCTCTTCTTTTAAAAATCGTGAACTACTGTTCACTATAACACAGGCCTGTTTTCCGCTTCTACGGCCCGTTTACCGCACCTGCGCTACCGCTTATGCGACAAAATCGACCGCTTATGCGGTCTCACTTAAAACCCCTGGGACCGCTTTTGTGATCCAAACATCGCTTATGCGGTTTCCCCTCGACCGCTTCTATGTTCTAAAATCTGCTTTTGCGGACCCGCTTATGCGTCCCACCTTTTGCTTATCGGAACTCCCCTGGGCCACTGACGATCGCTTCTGTGGCTCCCCCTCCGCATCTGCGAAACCGCTTAAGCGACTCCTTTTCCGCAGATGCGGAAATACCAGATACTAGTTAAAAAATCTGACTGCAACAAAGGCTTCACACTCCCGTTTAACCATCCAAAATCACCCCGAAGCCCCCGAGACTTCAACTAATAACACCAACACATCGAGCAAACTTATTTAAACTTGTCCAATCCTAAAAGCACGTCAAACAATGCTAAAACCATTAAAACGCATAGGATTCAAGCCTAGTTTTCATCAAAACTTCCGAAATGCGCATTCAATCAAAATCCCGACCAAATGACGTCCAAATGACCTAAATTTGCAACATATCCAAAATCACCTAACAAAGCTACTGCAGCTCTCGGAATTCCATTCCGACCCTTAGATGGAAATCTCACCTATCAACCGGAATTCGCCAAAATACTACGTTTGCCAATTCAAACCTAATTCTACACCGGACCTCCAAACTCAATTCCGATTGTACTCGTCACAAGACATCACCCGAAGCTTACCTAATCATCAGAATTCACATCCAAGCCCTCTAACTAAATAGTCAACTTCCAGTTGATTTTTCCAAAACAAGCTTCCCTTTAAGAGACTAAGTGTCTCATTTCCAACTGAAACCAATCAAATTCTATCCAACCAACTCAAATACTGATAATGAATCATAGTATGAGGGAAACCGGGCGGTATTTCATGTGACGAAGGGCCGGGTCATCACATCCTCCCAGACTAACAAACGCTCGTCCTCGAGCGGGTCAAGAAACATACCTGGAGACTCAAATAAGTGAGGATATCTGCTCTGCATTTCCTGATCGGCCTCCCAAGTGGCCTCCTCCATGGGCCGACCTCTCCACTGCACCTTCACCGAAGCAATGTCCTAAGATATCAACTTCCGAACCTGACGACCCAATATAGCCATTGGCTCCACATCATAGGTCATGTCCTCATCCAACTGGATCGTGCTGAAGTCTAACACATGAGACAGGTCCCTAACATACTTCTGAAGCATAGAAACATGGAACACCGGGTGAACTCCCGACAAGCTGGGTGGCAAAGCAAGCATATAGGCCACCTCCGCAGTCCTCCTAAGTATCTCAAAAGGTCCAATGAACCATGGACTCAACTTCCCTTTCTTCCCAAACCCCATAACGGCTTTCATGGGTGAAACCTTCAACAAGACCTTCTCGCCCACCATATAAGATACATCTCAAATCTTCCAGTCCGCATAGCTCTTCTGACGCGACTGAGCTGTACGAAGTCTCTCTTGGATCAAATTCACCTTCTCTCATCCTGAACTAGCTCTGTCCCCAATAATCTAGCCTCGCCGGGCTCAAACCAACAAACCGGAGATCTCCACCGTCTCGCATATAAGGCCTCGTACGGTGCCATCTGAATGCTGGATTGATAGCTGTTGTTATAAGCAAACTCTACAAGTGGCAAGAACTCCACCCAAGAACATCCAGAATCAATAACACAGGCACACAACATGTCCTCCTAAATCTGGATAGTATGCTCGGACTGTCCGTCCGTTTGAGAATGAAATACTGTGCTCAACTGTACTTGTGTGCCCAACTCCTGATGAAAAGTCTTCTACAACTGGGAAGTAAACTGAGTACCCCTATCTGAGACAATGGAAACTGGGACCCCATGCAACCGTACAATCTCCCGAATAAAAATCTCCATTAACCGCTCCGAAGAATAGGTAGTACATACTAGAATGAAGTGCGCAGACTTGGTCAGCCTATCCACAATTACCCAAATCAAATCAAACTTCTTCGAGGTACAAGGGAGACCACTCACTAAATCCATTGTAATCTTCACCCATTTCCACTCCGTAATATCCATCTGCTGAAGTACACCCCTGGGTCTCTAATGCTCATATTTGATCTACTGATAGTTGAGACACCAAGCCACATAATTCACAATATCTTTTTTCATTCTCCACCATCAATAATATTGTCTCAAATCCCAGTACATCTTCCCGGCACCCAGATGAATGGAATAGCGTGAGTTGTTGGCCTCCTCTAATATCAACTCTCGGAGCCCATCCACATTGGGCACGCAAATCTTTCCCTGCATCCGCAACACACCATCATCGCCAATGGTCACATCTCTAGCATCATCATGCTGCACCCTGTCCTTCAGGACAAGAAAATACGGGTAATCATACCCGCGCTCTCTAATGCGGTCATACAAAGAAGATTGGGAAACCACACAAGCCAACACCCTACTGGGCTAAAAAATATCTAAGCTCACCATATGATTGGCCAAGGCTTGAACATCAACTACAAGGGGCCTCTCCCCAACTAGAATGTATGCCAAGATACTCATACTAACCGTTTTCTGGCTTAATGCATCGGCCACTACATTGGCTTTCCCCGGGTTATACAAAACGGTAATATCATATTCCTTGAGTAACTCAAGTCATCTTCGCTGCCTCAAATTTAGATCCTTCTACTAAAACAAGTGCTGAAGACTGCGATGGTCCGTGAACACCTCACAAGATACACCATAAAGATAGTGCCTCCAAATCTTTAAGGCATGAACTATAGAAGCCAACTCTAAGTCATGAATAGGGTAGTTCTTCTCATGGGGCTTTAACTCACGAGAAACATAAGCAGTGACCCTACCCTCCTGCATCAATAAACAACCGATCCCAACTCTTGAAGCATCACAATTCACCGTGTATGAACCTGAAGCTGATGGCAATACTAGTACCAGAGTCGTGGTCAAAGCTGAATTGAGCCTCTATAAGCTCTCCTCGAACTCATCCGACCATGCAAATGGAGCATTCTGGTGTGTCAACTTCGTCAAAGGCAAAGCAATAGATGAAAAACCCTTAACGAACCTACGGTAATAACCCACCAAATTGAGGAAACTTCGAATCTCAGTAGCTGAGGACGGTCTGGGCCAACTCTGCTCCGCCTAAATCTTCTTTGGGTCAACTTGAATACCATCACTGGACACCACATGTCCCATAAAAGCCACAGAACTAAGCCAGAACTCACACTTGGAGAACTTTGCATAAACCTTCTCCTCTCTCAACCTCTGGATACCACCCTCAAGTGTTGTGCGTGCTCCTCCTGGCTATGCGAGTGCATTAGAATATCGTCAATAAACACGATCATAAATGAATCCAGATACAACAGAAATACACTGTTCATTAAGTGCATGAACGCAGCTGGAGCATTAGTTAGCCCAAATGACATAACCAGAAACTCATAGTGCCCATATCTCATTCTGAAAGCCGTCTTCATAATGTCTGAATCCCTAATATTCAACTGGTGATAGCCTTATTGGAGGTCAATCTTAGAGAATACCTTTCCTCCTTGAAGCTAATCAAACAAATCCTCAATACGAGGTAGTGGATACTTGTTCTTCACTGTCACCTCGTTCAACTGTTTGTAGTCATTGTACATTCTCATTGTTCCATCCTTTTTCTTTACAAATAATACTGGTGCAACCCACGATGACGCACTCGGGCGAATGAACCCCTTATCTAGGAGTTCCTAAAGCTGCTCCTTCAACTCCTTTAGATCTGTCGGTGCCATACAATAGGGAGGAATAGAGATGGGCTGAGTTCCCAGCACCAGATCAATACCGAAATCAATGTCCCTGTCCAGTGGCATGGCCGACAGGTCCGCTGGAAACACATCAGGGAAATCCCTCATGATGGGAACCGAATCAAGGATAGGAGTCTCATCTCCAAGATCCCTAACGAAATCCAAGTACGATAAACAACCCTTTCCAACCATCTGCTGGGCCTTTAAGAAGGAAATCACCATGCTGGGCACATATTCAGTCACGCCTCACCACTCGATACTTAGAATACCCAGAATAGCCAATGTAACTGTCTTGGCATGACAGTCCAGAATAGTATGGTACAAGGATAGCCAATCCATACCCAGAATCACATCGAAATCCATCATACCCAATAATAATAAGTCAGCTCCAGTCTCCAGACCCCCCAATAGTCACCAGACACGATCAATATACATGATCCACAATAATAGTATCACCCACCGGCGTAGATACGTGCACAGGCAAGGGAAGACAACCACGAGTCGTACCCAAATGATGAGCAAAATATGAAGATATATAGGAATAGGTAGATCCGAAATAAAATAAGATAGAAGCATCCCTGTGAAAGACTGAGATAATACCTGTGATGCCGACATCTGGTGCAATGGCGTCCCTCATATATGGAAGAGAATAGAATCGAGCTTGACCCCCGCCAATTCGGTCTTCACCCCTAGGGAGACCTCTGTCTAACTGGCCTTCACTCCTAGCTGACTGAGTAGGTGCCGAAGAAACAGGAGCAAAAGATGAGGGCTGATCCCTTTGTTGTGATTGTCTACCATGGAGTCGAGGACACTGTCTCCTCATATGACCCAACTCACCGCACTCGTAGTAACAACTTGGAGCTGGAGAAGGGGACTAATGGGAACCCCTCGCTGCAGATAAACCCTGGGCATAAGAGGTAGGATTATGACTCTGAGCTGGAAGAGCACTAAGTGAAGACTGGCTTTGCTGATAGCCCTGATGACCATGGCCTGAAGAAGCTCCACTAGACTCTATATGACCTGACTGAGGAGGCCTGAAGGAACGACCTCTGCTGTGCTAGAACTGCCCCTAGACTGAGCACCTCTGAAGCTACCTGGACCTCGAGGCCTCTTGGCCTCCCTCTCCTCACGCTCCCGATGACGATCTATCTCAATCTGACAGGCTATACCAACTACCTCCTAAAACGATGCGGCTACAACCCTCTCTCTAGTCATCAAAATACGAATGGGATAGTTGAGACCATCCACGAACCTCCTAATCCTTTCTTGATCAATCGGGATCATCCAAGTAGCATGTCGAACTAGATGCGTAAACCTCAACTCATATTGGGTCACAGTCATGTCCCCTGAACCAACCACTCAAACTGACGACTCAGATCCTCCCTGTGAGAGTGATGTACATACTTCTCCAGAAAGAGACCGGAGAACTGCTACCATGTAAGGGGCGCTGCTCCAACAGGCCTACACCTCTCAAACTCCTTCCACCAAGTAAATGCAGGCCCTGAGAACTGGAAGGTAGTAAAAGCTACTGCACTCGACTCCAATCGCGCTGCACTGCGAAGCACACACTGACGCTTGTCTAGAAATCCCTGGGCATCCTCTCCCTCTGTACCACTGAACTTTGGAGGATGGAGCCTCTCGAAACTCTCCAATCGACGTTGCTCGTCATCTAGCATAGCTGGAACCACAAAGTCTGGAGTGTTGATACCTAATTATTCCCTATGTATTTTTGTACCCAAAATATTTTCAAAATATCTTGTGAATGCATATATAAGCATCCAAAAAAGGTTTGGTATTTTTCTATATTTTTTCAAGTATTTTAAAACCAATTTACAACTTATTTTGTACCAACAAAATCTAATATTTAGTATCAAACCTTGTTATTTGAATAAATAATTAATTTTATTCTCTAATCTACATAAAAATATAATTTATGTAGTTTTTACAGAATATTTACAAAGCTATTAGGTATTTTAAACTAAAATTGCATTAAATTGAAATTTTAGCCTATTTCTCAATTTAATAAGTATTACAAGTACAAAATAGTTCATAATATTTTCAATTAATTCATATACGTATTTTATTATCTCAGTTTATTTATTAGATTTTTATAAAACTGTTTACTATTTTTAATAAAATTAAATTTGTAAAAATGTCTATTTATATTATAGCCCTTTAGTCATTCAATTTTGGCCACATTGCAACCCAAATTCACCCACCCATATCACGACCCAATTACAAAAATCACCCGACCCAAATCTATTCGGACCATCCCACCCGGACTCCCATTTTAAATCGTGGCCATTGATCATTTTGATCAACGGCCCACGATTAACCTTGGCATAATTAAGCTCCTAACCCCTAACCCTAAACTCATTTTCCAAATCCGCCCTCCTTGTATCCCCTTCACTCCCAAATGCTCTCAAACCGTTCGTGTCTGAAGAACCATCTGGTTCTCTCATGGCCTTCATCGCCATACCGGTCACTCTTCCCTCACTTCTCTCGACCTTTAGCACCCATGGAGTCCTTGTATCGTTGTTTTCTCTCCAAATCTTGAAGCCCAGCAGCTTCCACCATGAAAGACGGTCACCGGAGCTTCACTTGGGTCTGTTTTCCGGCTTTGCTCCGATGGTTTTTGTCCGATGATACCATCTATGACATTACATACAAGTTTCACATCCAGGTTTCTCATTTTCCTAATTTATTTTGCAAACCCTAATTTTTACCTAAGTCTCTTTTGTTTTGGTCTTTAAACGATTTCTTTTGGTTTAACCTTTGTCTTCTACACTTCCTATTACTTGATATCTTTGATTATTCGAGTCTTGAACGTTTTGGTTCCTTTTCTAAAACTAGGGTTTCTTAACCCCTTTCTAAAACACTTTACTTTTCTGATTTTAAGTACTAATCCATAACTTTCAATACTACTTCTAAACATTTTGTTAATTATCTGATAAAAACCCTAACCCTACATGTTTGTATCTGTATTTGCTTATTCACATGTTCTTCTGGGTTGTTCTATGAGTTCCATGCTCTTTACTTTGATTTTTGTTACTAGAGTTTCATTCCTATGCCATGTTGTGTTCTTCTCTTAAGGTTTCTGGCTATTAATATGGTGATCTTATACTGATTCTTACAAGCTCTCATCAAGGCTGTGATTACTGGCCTTAAATTGTGAGTTTGTGTATTCTTTTTACAGTTTTGGTATTGATTTCGAATCTTCTTCCTTAATCACTGGGATATATTCCTCAATTAATAACAGATTTCCTAATTTTTTAATCACAGTTTTGGTATTTGCTTGACATGTTTCCTTGGCTAAGTATCACACACCTAGTCTTCGTTGTATACCTTATGCTACTTTTGTTTCCTTATGTGACCATGCCATACTTTGTGATTCCTTTCCTTATAAAATGATTGCTTATTACCCTTTGACTTTGATTCCTCAATTAAAGGGGGGTCCTTATGCTTATATGATTATGATTGATACTCAATTCCTTAAATATGGAATGGTACCTTATTTGTTTACTCATTTTTAGTACTATAAATACTCCCTACCTTTCTCTTTGAACACACCAACACACACTGCTCTCACAATCTCAGACTCTCTGAGTTCTCTCTTTCTCTGCTATTAATATACTCTCTTATTCTCTTAATTGAACACTCAATTGGCTAAAAGCCAATATTTGGTAACCTGGATTGATTACTTCTACATTATTGGGTTCTATTTGTTTGTCTACATTGGGTATGTTGCTGCTGCTATTCTCATCTGCTGTTATTCTCCTACTGATGTTACTCACACTGCTGCTCTCATTCTCTGCACACTTTGCTCTCCCTTTGTGCATTATTGCATTGCTATTGTATCCTATTACCTGGAACTGGTATGTCACCTATTTGAGATATAGCCTCCAAAATAACATCCTCCTATTAGTTTTTGAAATTCATATTATTTCTTGTGTGCTTTTACCTATGGTTCAGTTGCTCATATTTCTACTAGCATGTAGTTGTTAATCTACCTAGTTTAACTTAGCATGTTTTCCCCTACCCCCTTTCCTTGTATGTTTTTCCTCTTCCATGTGCACTACTAGCATGTATTCAAGCATGTTTGGCTATTTAACAGCCATGAAACCTCTCCTTGAGGTTGATTATATCTAGGGTTTGGTACAGTACGAACTAAACATTTGTTTTACAACCATGTCTGATTACTTTCCCCAATATGTTGTCTGTACACTTTACTTATCTGCTCTTTACTTATTTGCTCTCTTACCCCATCCCCTTATCTCAATGAATGGTTACTTTTTCCTTGTGTGCTACTACCATGCATCCATGTCTTCTTGTCTACTTGGTTAACCTAAAACCCTTGTGTGAGGCTAAGTGTGATAGAGTTTGGTATTGTGAGAGCAGCACTCTTGTTTGCCACCATGTCTGGTCACTTTCAATATGTTACCTATGTAAGTAGTTTACTTTGCTTATTTGTCCCCTTCCCTTTTAGCCTTATCTTTGTGATGCTCTGTTATTCTAAAACTGATCAGTCTAAATGATTTCAGAAGAACTCTTTTAATTCTTTCAACTATTTTCTTAATACTGTCTCAACTTTCTCAACTCTGTCAACTATTTTTCTAAGCTGTCTCAACTTTTCAATTCTTCCAACTGTTTTCTTAAACTATCTCTCAACTGTTTTCAACTCTCTCAATTCTAATCACAATATCACTCTTAAAACCTTATGGTCTTCCCCCTTAGTGTAAGCACTGCCTTGGGAGCCTTGAGCACCCATGGAACTCTGATGCACAAGGTTTGCACTTTGATGCTTTCATTTGTCCAATTGGTATATTTTGGGTGCTTGGTATTAGCCAGGGGTTCAAACGAATTCTTAGGGAACTTTGCCGCACCCAAGACTTGGTAATGGCTGTGAAACTCGAAAGAAGTGAGGTTGGAGATGCTTGGGCCTGGCTGTAGGCTCCTTATAGACTAGCTTCTTCTTTACTTTTGCTATTGTATTTCTTAAATTACTTGGTCTGTAATAACTTGTAAAGAACAATGGGGATTATAGTGAAGTTGGTGAGGGTATGCATGATTATTAAGGGTATGGGTAGAAAACATTTTTATAGGATTTTGATTAATGCATCTCACATGTAGAAATTATGTTCTTAGGTCTTTCAGCTTTTTTATTTTCACAATCAGTTAATAATTACTGCCTTGAATTTAGATACCATGTTTTAGGGCCTTTATATGCATTAGAAATCATGTACTTAGGGTCTTTATTTTTTTTACAACTGTTGAATGCCTCACAAATTTTGTTAAATAGACGTAAGACTGATTAACAAACTCCTCGTTATAACTAGACACCATTGCATGTTCATCGTCTTTAATAACGCATAGGCAAGCCTTAGGCCGGATAAAAATAAAATGGGCTCAAGTCGTGTTCAAATTAATTCGCCTCTGTCTGAATTCGTTTGTTTCTGAAGCCCTCTCTATTTTTTACAAATTTCTGCCAAATCTTTTAAACCATCTATGCAAAAAGGTTTCTACTGTATATTCTTGTCCATATTTGGACCACTATTTCAACTATCTGAGTACTAATACTCTAATTCTAAAAAAATATGTGTGTTTATTGTTTTACTTTACGCTTCTGCAATCTCAAAAATGCTTTCACGCTTGTTCTTTTAGTCCTCCTGGCCAAAGCCGTTTAATTAGGCATTCCAAATGTTTTTAAATGACTTCTGTAGATTTTTAAAAAAAACTTATACTGCCTCTTTTAAGTTCTGAACGTTTCTCTCTTACATTCCTTTTCTGCAAACTTTCCCACTTCTGTTTCGATTTATACTCCAGCTCTTAAAAATCTCTCTTCCTTTGACCTTACCTGTGTTTGAGACGTGCTAATTACGTGTTCGTTTATGGAGGGTTATTTGAGCCTTTATATGTCTTATATGATCCTTTTGTATGCAAGTTCTATCTGTGTTGTATGTCGCCTAGTATTTTAACCGTTTAACTTAAGGGTTCCACCTAGTTTCTACCTCATAGGAATAGCGATCATAAATGCCATCTAGGATCTATAGGAAGGGACGGGTAATAGCACGCAATAAGCATTCGTGACCGATTCACACGCTTAAATAACCTCTAAGGGGTGGGAAGGGTAGAATATGGGGATGATGACGATGTGATAATATCATAAAGCGACCCCTCTTTGGGAATATGTGCAGGATATTGCATCGAATGATCCATATTATAGTTAAACCTAGGACCCTTCTCTCTTTTGTTTGCTTTATCTAAATGTTCTTCTATATCAATGCTTTTCCAACTCAACCCTCTCTTTTATTTTAAATTTACGTCCTTCCCTTTCTTTAAAGCTTTTCAAGTTGTATGAATGCTATATTTTTGAACCTTACTTGTTTAATTGTTTCATCTTTTTTAAAAGTCACGATTAACACGGCCAGGAACCACACAAGTGGATCTTGAGGGGTGCCTAACACCTTCCCCTTGAGATAATCCAAGCCCTTACCCGAACTCTGATTTTCTTTTCAAATAATCCTTCTTAAGTGTCATAATGCACTATTATCATTAGGTGGCGACTCTTCTAATTCCATTACCCAATTCTCAAACGGGAAATAGAGTTGTTTTGCCCATAATATCGTAAAACCCGATTTTGCTTCTTTTAGCAGTTGAAAAAGGGGGCATCAACAGCATGACGACTCTGCTGGGGAGTTCTTTTAGGCTTTTACCATTACGTGTTTCGTGGTTTTATTGCTTTCTTTATTACCTTTATTGCTTTAATCATTTCTCCACAATTACTAACTTGTTTCCTCATGTCTTTCTTTCTTATTAACTATTTTATTATTTCAACTCTGTCTTAAATTTCGAGCATTTATTGTAATCATTATTGTATGAACGTAAAAATACATGTGTTTATTCCATTGTTGTAATTGCATTCTTCAACATCATTTTCCACTCATGCCAAATAAATTCTATAACAACGCTTATAATGAGTGGTTGCGCCCTTCCATTATTACAAACCCCCTCAATTTGGCAAAGGCATATTTGCGATAAAACCAGTCGATCAACGGTGTAGTCGACGGTTTTGTGTCTTTGCTTCTTGAGTTTTCCGCTCAAGGGTACCTTGTCTAGTACTTCAAAAATAGAATCTTTACTATGTTTAACTGTTCATGCATCATGGTAAAACTTACCCGAGTCAGTTATGTCATCCGCATAATGACTCGTTAGGATAGCCTAAACCAAAAGTCCATCGGGTTTCCTCGAAACCCAAACGGACATTCACGTTATGTGCATTGATTTGGAGAATTAAATGTCTTTTGCTAATTACTGATTTAAGTAGTCGAATCCGGTGGGGTTAAGGGACTAACTCTCTATTATGTAGGAAAATGAGGAACGAGGTCCCCAGATTCGGTATGGTATCAAACATTCATCCAAAGTTGCTAAGTTGGTGGGATGATTTGCATGGTAGTGATCGGGTAATTATACGCAAGCACTTAGGAAATCTTCCTTCACTCCTGGAAGTTAGGCCAGATAACAAGATTGTGGAAGCTGCTACTATGTTTTGGGATAGTGAACGGTCCGTCTTCCACTTTGGGGGTATTGAAATAATGCTGCAATTGGAAGAAATTGGGGGTCTAGCCGGAATTCCTTGGGATAGCCCGGGGTTGCTTATGCCAGAAAACCGCAAAGCTAGAGGGTTCTTGAAAATGATGGGGCTAAAAAAGAATCCTAATCTGACCAGTCTGAAGGACTCCTACATATCCCTCAACTTCATGTATTAAAGGTTCGGACATAACAAATCTTACCGCACTTACATGGATGAGTTCGCCCTCACCTCTTTGGGGCACGTACATAGGAGAGCCTTTGTATTCATGTTCTGTTTTCTAGGCATGATAGTCTTTCTAATGAAGAAGGCTAGAATCCATACAAGACTAGCCACGGTAACCAAAGCCGTTATGGAGGGTATCGACGGGCAGACATTCAATGTAGCACCCATGGTCCTCGCCGAACTGTACCGAGCATTACAAAAATGTCAACAAGGGGCACCGCACTTCGAAGGGTACAATTTTCTACTACAACTATGGCTCATTGAACATCTTCATAAGGGAGAGTATAGACTGGAGATCATACGTCGAGATTGGGATGACCATATTGCTTATCATCATCCAAAGCGAATGCACTTCATGCCGGATATGTTCGCTCACCCGGAAGACGCCAGTGGATGGGTTGAACTATTGGGGAATCTGAGAGAAGAGCAGGTACAATGGATGTACGAGTGGTTTCCAGCTGGAGAGTTTATCATTCGATCTAGGGATGAACCATTCCTTGTACTCATAGACTTAAGAGGAACTTACCCTCATGACTATAGCCCACACATGTGTCGGGCTCAGCATATATAGCACTCCAAACTCATTTTGGAAAGTGAATTTATGGAGCCGGACAGGTATCAGGCAGGTCATGTGCCGCTTTTTCCGGGGTGGTTAGAAGATGATCACATTGGATTCGAAAAAATGGGTTTCGTCCATGGTCACAGGGTTATTGATGAGGAGGCTACAGCAAAGGTCAAGTAAAATCAGTTGCGCAAACGTATGCGAGAGTGTGAAAGTGAACATTGGGAAATGCTATTGGCATAAGAAAAGGTAATTAATGAGTGGAAAGATATGGTTGTCCACGCAAACAACCGTTTAGGGTAGTTGGAACGAGGTTTACTGGAGCTGGACGGCAAGTTTCTGAAAAGGATTAACGACTGTCAGGAAGCTGAATGTAACGAAGGAGGGCACCTAGCTCGAGCTTACTTGTTGCTGGGATTGCGCGAGCTGATGAAACTGTACGAGGAAGGCAAAAATGGCGAATCTGGGGAAGGTCCATCTGGGACCAAGTAGTTAGGATTTTACTGCTTTCTTGATGTAATAAGGCCTTTGGCCATTAGTGAAAATTTTTCGTTATTTCAGTCTGTTTTGACTCGTCCTATTTTCTGTCAATAAAATGAGGCACTTGGTGTTATAAAACTCTCCAAATCATATCTGCCGCTAGGCCTACCTCGGGCACAACGAGGCACCCAAATAGGAAACGACTTATAACAACGTGTTTAAATACCGTAATATTTTCTTTCTCAGAATCCGCACTAACTTTTTACCTTTTTTGTTTTTCTTTTATTTTATTCCCCTCCCCAAAAGTTAGTTCGTGCATTCTGGCACAATCAGCATACTCAACAAGATCAAAGGGTCCTCCTCTTCCGAGTCCCCCCAGAAACAGAAATTAAGGAAAGATAGGAGATAATGAAGCAAGAAAGGAAATTGAAGGAACATTCCAGGGTACCCCGATCACCAAAGAAACTGTTGCTCACTTGGAGAAAACTTTCCTGAGGTTACGAGAGGAACTGGACCAGGTCCGGAGTCTGGCAAGCTTGTCCATCTCCCTTGCTGCTGCAGATGTCAACAACCAGGTCCCTGCACCTCCGCAGAAGATCACAACCCAAGCTCGCAACAATGCTCCACCGCTCATCCCAGAGCCCCAGAATGCTCCAAATCACCAGGACACCCCTATTTTGTGGATATAGTGCCATACTATGCACAACCCATATCAGATGTGTCAGAATTAGACTCACTCATTCAAACCTTTGCTGCTGAACTTAAAAAACTCACTAGCAGCGTTCAGGGCGTGGAAGGTAACAAAGGTGTAGAGGGTCTAAACTATGAAGACCTTTGTGTTCAACCTGATGTCGAACTCCCAGAGGGGTAAAAACCTCCTAAGTTCGAGATGTTCGACGGTACGGGTGATTCAATGGTTTACCTTAGGATGTATTGTGACAAGTTAGTGGGATTTGGTAGAGATGAAAAGATCCGCATGAAACTGTTTATGAGGAGGTTGAAAGGTGATGCTTTATCTTGGTATATCAGCCAAGATGCGAATAAGTGGACGAGTTGGGTAATCATGGCGTTCGACTTCATGGACCCTTTCAGTTTCAACATTGCGAACGCGCCGGATGTGTTCTATATCCGGAATTTGAAGAAGAAGCCCACCGAAACCTTTCGCGAGTATGCTACTCGTTGGAGGTAGGAAGCGGCCAAGGTTAGGACGACTTTGGAAGAAGAACAAATGAACAGATTTTTCGTTCGTGCTCAGGACCCACACTATTACGAGAGATTGGTGCTGATAGAGTGGCAGAAGTTCGATGATATCATGAAACAGGGAGAAAGACTTGAAGAGGGAATCAAAAATGGTATGGTTACTAACCTTGAGGCACTGCAGGCTACCAACAAAGCCTTGCAATCTGGTGGTACGTCGAAGAAAAAGGATGTAAACTCCGTAATGGCTGCGCAAAGAAACCACTCTCCCATGAAATACCAACCCTACCCTCCAACTCCATCACATACCAACCATCTCTAAATTACCAAGAACATTCACCTACCTATCAAAAGCCACATCCCGTCTACCAAACACCTCCATCAGCAGCATATCAGCCCACCTCCCCAGGATATTCCCAACCCGCACCCGTATACCAAGCATACAACTCCCAGCCTCCTCACTATCCATCACCGCCTACCTGCCAAAACTTCCCACGACCAAGACCAAATTTTGACCACAAACCGCCCAGAAAATACACTGCTATTGCCGAACCCATTGACCAACTGTACGAGAAGCTCAAAGACGCTGGATATGTTACACCCATCCCACCCATAACCTCAGAAAACCCCTCCCTATGGATCAACCCAAATAAAACCTACGCATACCATTCGGGGATGAAGGGCCATACCATCGACGAATGCCGCACGTTGAAGTAAGAAATTCAGACCTTAATTTACAACAAGGTCATCATAGCTAAGGAGCCTGCTCCTAATGTTCGCAACAACCCTCTACCAAACCTCAAAGGTGGAGGCATCCACATGATTGAGGTTGAGGATGACTGGGATCCCGAAGGGTCAATCAGTTTGATATCTGAAGAGCCTAATAAGCCTCCAGTCACTCTTAATCCTATTGTTGTACAAGTCCAGCCATCTGAGGGCAACGTGGTGAATATATCTGTACCATTTGAGTACGAGGCACCTCCTGCAGAAGTGCCAAAACCATGAGGTGGAGTTCGGGACTCCAAAGGTGCCCGCACCAATTGAAGTTGCTAGGTTGCCCCTAAGGGTGCCCGTTTTGGTCACCATGACAGACATGACCCCATTTTAGTCAAATGCCATACCCTGGGACTACACAGCCGAGGCAAGAAGGAAAGGAAAAACGCGCACATGTGAAGAAATTGCCGCGCAAGGTATGACTAGAACAGGCAAGGTATACACACGAGAGCACCTAGCTGAGTCCAGCAAGCAGGCCTCTGGACATCCCGTTGAAACTGGACTTGATGATCTCTGGAGAAAGATACAAGCCAAGGAATATTCAGTTGTCGAACAGCTGAACAAGACTCCAGCGCAGATTTCCATCTTAGCATTGCAGCAGAGTTCCGAGGCTCAAAAGAACTCCTTGATAAAGATATTGAGCAAGGCTTATGTCCCAAGCAACATAACAGGAGGATAGATGGCAAACATGATAGGGCAGGTATTGGAAAGTCACAAAATCACTTTCCACGAGGATGAATTGCCACCTGAAGGGCTCAGTCATAACAAAGCACTGCACATCACTGTGCAATGTGAGGATCATTTCATCACCAAAATCTTAGTCGACGGAGGTTCCAGTCTAAACATCTGTCCATTGATCACTCTTAAGAAGTTGGGCAAAGGATTGCAAGAGATAAGAGATGGGGCTATTAATGTTAAGGCTTTTGATGGTTCTCAGAGGTCCACTCTCGGGGAGATTAGCCCGTGTTTGCAAATGGATACCACTTGGTTTAATGTCAACATCCAAGTCATCGACGTACCAACATCTCACAACTTACTGCTGGGACGACCCTGGATCTACGCCGCTGGGGCTGTGGCATTAACCCTACATCAGGCTATGAAGTTCGAATAGAACCACAACAACAACCCAGTATAATACCACTTAATGGGGTCTGGGGAGGGTAGTGTGTACGTAGACCTTACCCCTACCCTTGGGTAGAGAGGCTGTTTCCAAATAGACCCCCGACATCCTTCCCTCCAAGAACTTCCCACCTTGCTCTTGGGGAGACTCGAACTCACAACCTCTTGGTTGGAAGTGGGTATTGCTTACCATCAGAGCAACCCTTTTGTAACCATAAGGAATTAATCATCCACGGCGATGGTAGCAACCCCATATACAGTCGCCAAACCATTCAAATGATCGGAGGGAGAAAAAAGAATAGGCAGAGAGACATATCATCATATTGAGCAGGTCAACGCAGTGGACACGGGCAAATGGTGGAGTAACAAGGTTGAGAGCATTCTTAATTGGAGTGGGTATGAACCAGGGAAAGGACTTGGTAAGAATCTTCAAGGTATAACCAAACCTATCCAGTTGAAGAAACATGGTACTACCTTCGGACTGGGGTACGAGTACACTTGGCAAGAATTCAGGAACTGGTCACCACCATGGCGTGGCCTATATTACCCATTGGAACGCCCCACACCTCAGTTGGAGCAGACATTTTAACCCGCTGACACTCTTTATGGGACAGAAGAAGACGAGGCTCTTGCGGCGATGAAAAACCTGTTTCTAGAAGACATGGACTATTGTGTGATTTTTTAAGAGGAAGGGGAGGAAGGCCCTTCCATTTAGGCTGTGAACCGAGGGGAGCGCCTCACCAACTGGTCGATCAGGACCACCATCGCCCAGAAACCTTCGGGGTAGCAAGGCTGAACAAGCATCATGCATCTTTGTTTTAGTTATTTTCTTTATTTTCCGCATTTGTCTTTACTTTCCAAAAGAGCTCAGATGTTTTGAACATTTATGAATTTAATCAAAATCATTTTCAGTTTATCAAATATCTCGCTATTCATTACTTTTTTTACTATTTACTTTGTTTTCACACAGCATTACTATTACGTATCTTGATGATGAACTAACAACTGTGACTTGCAACGAGGCTATGCAACAAACGGACATAGACTCATAGGAGGATGATATACCAGAAGAAGTTGTCAGAGAGGCCGAGAATTTTGAAAATAGACCTAAGTCCAACTTGGATGAAACCAAAGTCGTCGATTTGGGAGATACAGAGAATGTCAAAGAGACGCGCATCAATGTGCATTTATCACTAACAGAAAAAGAGAAATATACAGAGTTCCTAAAGGAATATGAGGATATTTTTGCATGGTCTTACGACAATATGACTAGTCTAAGCACATCCATCGTCGCTCACAAGTTACTGACAGATCCTGCATATCCGCCGGTAGAACAGAAGCTCAGAAAATTCAAGCCAGATATGAGTTTAAAAATCAAAGAAGAGGTCACCAAGCAGGTTAAAACCAAAGTTCTTCAAGTGGTAGAGTATCCAACTTGGTTAGCTAACATTGTGCCGGTACCAAAGAAGGATGGCAAAGTTAGAGTCTGTGTCGACTACCGGGATCTCAACCGGGCTAGTCCCAAAGACGATTTCCCCTTGCCAAACATACACATTATGATCGACAATTGCGCTAAGCATGAGTTGCAGTCATTCGTCGATTTCTTTGCAGGCTTCCATAAGATATGGATGGACAAAGAGGATGCATAGAAAACGGCGTTTATCACACCTTGGGGAATATATTGCTACAGAATGATGCCTTTCAGGTTGAAGAATGTGGGGGCTACTTACACGAGGGCCATAACTACCCTCTTTCATGACATGATACATAAGGATATTGAGGTATAAGTGGAAGACGTCATCATTAAGTCCAAGAAGGTTACAGATCACATGGAGGACCTCAGAAAGTTTTTCAACAGACTAAGGAGGTATAACTTGAAACTGAATCCCGCCAAGTGTGCATTTGGGGTCCCTGTGGAAAAGTTATTAGGTTTAACCGTAAGTCGCCGAGGCATAGAGCTGGATCCATCAAAGGTCAAATATATTCAGGAGTTTCCACCGCCGAAAAGAAAGAAAGAGGTAATGAGTTTCCTGTGGAGGCTAAACAATATCAGCCAGTTCATAGCTCAGTCTATCGTCATCTGCAAACCTATCTTCAAGATGCTGAAAAAGGATGCTGCCACCAAATGGACCGATGAATGTCAAAAGGCTTTTGACAGGATCAAGGAATACTTGTCTAAGCCTCCAGTCCTTTCCGCTTGAGTCTGGGAGTCCCTTATTTCTCTATCTCACAGTTTTGGATGGAGCATTTGGTTGTGTCTTGGGACAACATGATGAGACAGGAAGAAAGGAGCAAGCTATTTACTATCTCATCAAGAAATTCACCCCATACGAGGCTCGGTATTCCTTGCTAGAACGCACCTGTTTTGCCATGACTTGGATAGCTTAGAAGTTGAGGCATTATTTATGTGCTTACACTACCTACCTTATATCAAGAATGGATCCACTAAAGTATATTTTTCAGAAACCCATGCCCACCGACAAGCTCGCCAAGTGGCAAATTTTGTTGAGTGAATTCGACATTGTCTATGTCACCCAGAAGGCAGTTAAAGGACAGGCTTTGGCAGATCATCTCGCAGAAAAATCCTGTGGAAGGGGAGTACGAACCTTTGATGACATATTTTCCCAACGAGGAAGTAGCTTTCATAGGAGAGGATATTGCAGAAATCCTATGACGGTTCGATGATGTTTTTCGACAGAGACCGGTCAGGATTACCCGGTATCCGCCAAGCTCAGATTCCCGTGCACAAATAATATGGCCGAATATCAAGCTTGCATCTTGGGGCTTAAACTGGCCATTGACATGAACATTCAGGAGCTGCTAGTGATTGGGGATTCAGACCAACTCATACACCAGGTTCAAGAAGAATGGGCAACTAAGAATTCCAAGATACTCCCTTATCTGCACCACATACAGGAGTTGAGAAAAAGGTTCAGAAAAACGGAATTCCAGCATGTTCGAAGAATACAGAATGAGTTCGCAGATGCGCTAGCCACTTTATCATTCATGATGCAGCATCCTGATACAAACTTCATCGACCCTATCCGGGTCAAGATTCATGACCAACCGGCATATTGTGCACATGTTGAGGAAGAAGCCGACGGAAAATCTTGGTTCCACAACATCAAAGAGTACCTAACAACAGGGGAGTGTCCAGAGCTTGCTAACGCTATTTAGAAGCACACGCTCCGAAGGTTGTCCAACAATTTCCTTCACAGCGGAGGAATCTTGTATAGGAGGACTCCGATTTGGGACTATTAAGGTGTGTCGATGCGACATATGCAACATAGTTATTTGAAGAAGTGCACTCAGGGACTTTTTGGCCACACATGAACGACTTTATTCTAGCAAAGAAGATATTCAAGGCAGGATATTTCTAGATGACTATGGAAACAGATAGTATGTCCGGAAGTGTTACCGCTATCAGATACATGCGGACATGATAAAGGTACCTCCGAACGAGCTCACTGCAACAAGATCACCATGGCCATTCGCCGCTTGGAGAATGGATGTTATTGGACCAATCGAGCCTGCCGCATCAAACGGGCACATGTTCATTCTAGTGTCAATTGATTACTTTACTAAATGGGTTGAAGCAGCATCATACAAAGCAGTGACCAAGAAAGTCGTGGCAGACTTTTTCCGAGATCGTATCGTCTGCCGGTTCGGTGTTCCAGAATCGATCATCACTGATAATGGTTCCAATATCAACATCGACTTGATGAAAGCGATTTGTGAATCTTTCAACATCAGACACAGAAACTCTACAGCTTATAGGCCTCAGATGAATGGAGCTGTGGAAGCAGCCAACAAGAACATCAAGAAAAATACTAAGGAAAATGATCGAAAGGCATAACCAGTGGCATGAGAAGTTTTCGTTCGCTTTATTGGGTTATCCCACTACATTTCGCACATCAACCGAGGCAACTCCCTACATGCTGGTTTACGGTACAGGAGCGGTAATTCTCGTCGAGGTAGAAATTTTGTCCTTGAGAATCATACAAGAAGCTGAGCTAGAGGACGCAGAACGGGTCAAGGTTCCCTGTGAGCAGTTAGCCCTTATAGACGGAAAGAGAATGAATGCTGTCTGTCACGGTCAGTTATTTCATAACAGAATGTCCAGAGCCTTCAACAAGAGAGTTCGACCAAGGAAGTTCACATCAGGGC
Organism: Nicotiana benthamiana; assembly: GCA_034376525.1. Classification (NCBI taxonomy): domain Eukaryota; kingdom Viridiplantae; phylum Streptophyta; class Magnoliopsida; order Solanales; family Solanaceae; genus Nicotiana; species Nicotiana benthamiana. The sequence continues at coordinate 120,181,171 of CM067329.1, forward strand.
AGCTAGTGTTGAAGAAGATATTTCCACATCAGGATGAATCCAAAGGGAAGTTCTCTCCCAACTGGCAGGGTCCGTACATGGTTCACCGGGTTCTAACTGGAGGAGCCCTTATTCTTGCAGAAATGGACGACGAAATTTGTCCAAAAACGATCAACTCAGATGCAGTGAAGAGATATTACATTTAATCTGTATGCTTTTCTTTATGATGTAATTTGAACTACGTGTAATCTGATTCCCGTTTAAGAGGGGATACTTAGGAATCCCTATGGGTTCGGTCAGTTCTCTAATTAAATTCCATTTTCCCCCGCATTTGGGATTGGGGCAGAATTCTTAGGAGGACCTTCAAAATTTCGAAGTCAGCTTGTCAATTTTCGCATAAGCATCGACCTAGTTGGGCAGAATTTTGAGGAGGACCCTCAAAATTCTAAGGTCAATCCACTTTCAGTCATTCAACACTGCCGTCAACAGCGCCAGCTCAGTAAACCAGGGCAGAATTATGAGGAGGACCCTCAAAATTCCGAAGCCAGTGAGGTTTCTGTGCCTTGAACCGTGTTGCATTTGTTGTTTATCATGAAACAAAAACTATCTTTTGCTTTACTTATACATACATTTGCATCATATTTGTCAAATTTTGCATAAAATCATTTGGATCACTATCATTCAGCAACGCTACCCCAAATGTTACAAGATGCCACGAGTCGAGGGATGCGAACTAACCTCCCCTTACAGAACTCACAATCTTTCCTTGGATGCAGGAATCCAGGGTACAAATAAGCGATGCAGGAGCTTCACAAAAGCCGAAGTCCCGAAGCCATATATACGCACATCATTTGTTTGCAGGTACACGGATGGCACGGCTGTCTCGTAAGGAGCAATCCCTATCCAGCTCTCCGCGGTTCGCCGATCTCCGAATCCTTGCCAAACTTAAAACCCCGTTGCGTCCGCCTTTTCCCAAATTTTTATTGGTGTATTCTTCCAATGACTCCTGAACTACTTACGTCTTGATTCCTGTACAACCAGGGATATATAGGCAGCTCAGAAGCCAGCACGTGGTCGAACTTCTCTGACAATCGTCATTTCCGGTTAAAATTGGCCATCTTATCTTTACCCGACAACTCTTTCATCCTTCTCGGGTAAAGAGGGGCAGCTGTTGATACCCAATTTTTCCCTATGTATTTTTGTACCCAAAATATATTCAAAATAGCTTGTGAATGCATATATAAGCATCAACAAAAAGTTTGGTATTTTTCTATATTTTTTTCAAGTATTTTAAAACCAAATTTACAACTTATTTTGTAACGAGAAAATCCAATATTTAGTATCAAATATTTTTATTTTAATAAATAATTTATTTTATTCTCTCATCTACATAAAAGTATAATTTTTATAGTTTTTCCAGAATTTTTACAAAGCCATTAGATATTTTAAACTAAAATTGCATTAAAATTGCAATTTTAGCCTATTTCTCAATTTAATAAGTATTTCAAGCACAAGATCGTTCCTAATATTTTCAATTAATTCCTAGACAAATTTTATTATCTCAGTATTTTTATTGGATTTTAATAAAATTGTTTACTATTTTTTATAAAAATAAATTGGGAAAATGGCTATTTAAATTATAGCCCTTTAGTCTTTCAATTTTGGCCACATTGCAACACAAATTCAACCCCGAAATCACGATCCAATTACAAAAATCACCTGACCCAAACCTATTTAGACCAACCCACCCGAGCCCCCGTTTTAAATTGTGGCCGTTGATCATTTTTATCAACGGCCCACAATTAACCTTACCATAATTAAACTCCTAACCTCCTAACCCTAAACTCATTTTCCAAATCCGCCGCCCTTGTATCCCTTTCACTCCCAAATGCTCTCTAACTATTCGTCTCTGAAGAACTATTTGGTTTTCTCATGGGCTTCATCGCCATACCGGCCACTACTCCCTCACTTCTCTCGACCTCTAGTAGCCATGGAGTCCTTGTATCGTTGTTTTTCTTCCAAAGGTTGAAGCCCAGTAGCTTGTGACATGAAAAACGGTCACGGAAGCTTCACTTGGGTCTGTTTTCCGGCTTTTCTCCGGCGGTTTTTGTCCGATGATGCCTTCTATGGCGTTATATACGAGTTTCACAACCAGGTTTCTCATTTTCCTATTTTATTTTGCAAACCCTAATTTTTTGCCTAAGTCTCTTTGGTTTCAATCTTTAAACGATTTCGTTTGGATTAACCTTTGTCTTCTACACTTCCTATTACTTGATATCTTTGATTATTCGAGTTTTGAACGTTTTGGTTCCCTTTCTGAAACTAGGGTTTCTTATCCCCTTTCGAAAACACTTTACTTTTCTGATTTTTAGTACTAATCCATAACTCTTACTACTACTTCTAAACATGTTGTTAAAAATATGATAAAAACCCTAACCCAACATGTTTGTATCTGTATTTGCTTGTTCGCATGTTCTTCTAGGTTCTTCTGTGAGTGTTGTGCTCTTTACTTTGATTTTTATTACTAGTGTTTCATTCCCATACCATGTTGTGTTCTTCTCTTAAGGTTTCTGGCTGTTTATATGGTCATCTTATACTGATTCTTACAAGCTCTCTTCTAGGCTATGATTACTGGCCATAAATTGTGAGTTTGTGTATTCTCCTTACAGTTTTGGTATTAATTTCGAATCTTAGTCCTCAATCAGTGGGATACATTCCTCAATTAATAATAGATTTCCTAAGTTTTCAATCTCGAAAACTATTTTCCAGAATTAAAGTGGTATTTTTCCTTATATGTATGCACAAGTATGTTGATTTATTTGCTTGACATGTTTCCTTGGATAAGTATCACGTACCTAGTCAGCATTGTATACATAAGTATCCTCATGTGACCATGCCATACTTTGTGATTTCTTTCCTTTTAAAATGACTGCTTATTACCGTTTGACTTTGATTCCTCAATTAAAGGGGGGTCCTTATGCTTATATGATTATGATTGATACTCAGTTCCTTAAATATGGAATGGTACCTTATTTATTTACTCCTTTTTAGTACTATAAATACTCCCCATCTTTCCCTTTGAACACACCAACACACACTGCTTTCACAATCTCAGACTCTCTGAATTCTCTCTTTCTCTTATTTAAACACTCAATTGGCTAAAAGCCAAGATTTGGTAACCTGGATTGATTACTTCTGCATTACTGGGTTCTATTTGTTTGTCTACATTGGGTATGTTGCTGCTGCTATTCTCATTTGCTGTTATTCTCCTACTGATGTTACTCACACTGCTGCTCTCTCTGCACACTTTGCTCTCCCTTTGTGCATTATTGCATTGCTATTGTATCCTATTTCCTGCAACTGGTATGTCACCTATTTGAGATATAGCCTCCAAAACAACATCCTCCTATTAGTTTTGAAATTCATATTATTTCTTGTGTGCTTTTACCTATGGTTCAGTTGCTCTTATTGCTACTAGCATGTAGTTGTTAATCTACCTAGTTTAACTTAGCATGTTTTCCCCTACCCCCTTTCCTTGTATGTTTTTCCTCTTCCATGTGCACTACTAGCATGTATTCAAGCATTTTTGGCTACTTAAAAGCCATGAAACCTCTCCGTGAGGTTGATGATATTTGGGGTTTGGTACAGTAAGAACTAAACATTTGTTTTACAACCATGTCTGATTACTTTCCTCAATATGTTGTCTGTACACTTTACTTATCTGCTCTTTACTTATTTGCTCTCTTACCCCATCCCCTTATCTTAATGAATGTTTACTTTTTGCCTGTGTGCTAATACCATGCATCCATGTCCTCTTGGATACTTGGTTAACCTAAAACCCTTGTGTGCGGCTAAGTGTGATAGAGTTTGGTACAGTGAGAGCTGCACTCTTGTTTGCCACTATGTCTGGTTACTTTCAATATGTTACCTGTGTATGTAGTTTACTTTGCTTATTTGTCCCCTTACCTTTTTCCCTTATCTCTGTGATGCTCTGTTATTCTAAAACTTATCAGTCTAAATGATTTCAGAAGAACTCTTTCAATTCTTTCAACTATTTTCTTAAAACTGTCTCAACTTTCTCAACTCTGTCAACTATTTTCCTAAATTGTCTCAACTTTTCAATTCTTCCAACAGTTTTCTTAAACTGTCCCTCGACTGTTTTCAACTCTCTCAATTCTAATCAGAGTCTCACTCTTAGAACCTTAGGGTCTACCCCTTAGTGTAAGCATTGCCTTGGGAGCCTTGAGCACCCATGTAACTCAGATGCACAAGGCTGGCACTTCCATGCTTGCATTTGTCCAATTGGGATATTTTGGGTGCTTGGTATTGGCCAGGGGTTCAAACGAACCCTTAAAGACTTTGCCGCACCCAAGCCTTGGTAATGGCTGTGAAACTCGAAAGAAGTGAGGTTGGAGATGCTTGGGCCTGGCTGTAGGCTCCCTATATACTAGCTTATTCTTTTCTTTTGCTGTTGTATTTATTAAATTACTTGGTCTGTAATAACTTGTAAAGAACTATGGGATTATAGTGAAATTAAGGAGGGTTATGCATGATTATTAAGGGTATGGGTAGAAAACATGTTAATAGGATTTTTCTTATCTATTTGCGTAATAGAAACCATGTATAGGACATGCATCTCACATGTAGAAATCCTGTTCTTAGGTATTTCAACTTGTTATTTTCACAATCATTTAACAATCAACTTACTGCCTTGCATTTAGATACCATCTTTTAGGGCCTTTATATACATTAGATATCATGTACTTAGGGTCTTTTTTTACAACTGTTGAATGCCTCACTAATTTTGTTAAATAGACGTAAGACTAATTAACAAACTCCTCGTTAAAACTAGAAACCATTGCATGCTCATCGTCTTTAATAACTCCTAGGAAAGCCTTAGGCCGGATAAAAATAAAATGGGCTAATCACCTTCAAGTCATGTTCAAATTAATTCGCCTCTGTCTGAATTCGTTTGTTTCTGAAGCCCTCTCTTTTTTTTTTACAAAATTATGTCACATTTTTTAAACCATCTATGCAAAAAGGTTTCTACTGTATTTTCTTGTCCAAATTTTGACCACTATTTCAACTATCTGAGTACTAATTCTTTAATTCTCAAAAAACATGTATGTTTACTATTTTACTTTACGCTTCTCAATCTCAAAAAATGCTTTCATGCTTGTTCTTTTACTCCGCCTGACCAAAACGTTTTTACTAGGCATTCCATATGTTTCTAAATGACTTCTGCAGATTTTAAAAAAAAAACTTATACTACCTCTTTTAAGTTTTGAACGTTTCTCTCATACGTTCCTTTTCTGCAAACTCTCCCACTTCTGTTACGATTTATACTCTAGCTCTTAAAACTCTCTCTTCCTTTGACCTTACATGTGTTTGAGAAGTGCTAATTACGTGTTATTTTATGGAGGGTTATTTGACCCTTTATATGTCTTATATGATCCTTTTGTATGCAAGTTCTATCTGTTTTGTATGTCGCCTAGTATTTTAACCTTTTTACTTAAGAGTTCCACCTAGTTCCTACCTCATAGGAATAGCGATCCTAAATGCCCTCTAGGATCTATAGGACGGGACGGGTAATAACACGCAATAAGCATTTGTGACCGATTCACACGCTTAAATAACCTCTAAGGGGTGGGAATGGTAGAATATGGAGATGATGACGATGTGATAATATCATAAAGCGACCCCTCTTTGGGAATATGTGCGGGATATTGCATCGAATGATCTATATTATAGTTAAACCTAGGACCCTTCTCTATTTTGTTTGCTTTACATAAATGTTCTTCGATAGCAATGCTTTTCCAAATCAACCCTATCTTTTATTTTAAATTTACGTCCTTCCCTTTCTTTAAAGCTTTTCAAGTTGTATGAATGCTATTTTTGTCAACCTTACTTGTTTAATTGTTTCATATTTTTGAAAAGTCATGATTAACACGGTCAGGAACAATACTAGTGGATCTTGAGGGGTGCCTAACACCTTCCCCTTGAGATAATCTCAAGCCTTACTCGAACTCTGGTTTTCTTTTCAAAATAATCCTTCTTAAGTGTCATAATGCACTATAATCATTAGGTGGCGACTCTTCCAATTCTGTAACCCAATTCCCAAATGGGAAATAGAGTTGTTTTGCCCATAATGTCGTAAAACCCGATTTCGTTTATTTTAGTGGTTGAAAAAGGGGGCGTCGACTTGGAGCTGGTGCGACTTGCGCAACTGGGGCAACTGGTGCAATTGGGGCAACTCCCGGTGTCTGCAATCCATGGACACCCTGCTCGTGTGTGCGAGCAGCGGGGGTCTGCTGACCACCCCGGTCTGAGAAGTAGCTGTTGTAGTAGTGGCTGAAACGGCCTGAGCCAAACCAGTGCAGATGAATAAGATCTGAGATAAAGCATCCTAAAGACTAGGAATCACAATGGGCACTGCCGGTGCCTGGACAGGTGCAGCTGGAGCATCTACAGCTGGAGGTTGGTCCTGAACCTGGTGGGTCTGCAGGTGCTGCCCTCACTGGTCCGCCTCGACCACAACCACGACCCAGGCTTGTCTATCTATATGGTTGGGCACCATCACCATCGGGTTTGGGCCGTGACAGAAAGCCAAATGATTATATATATACATATATCGATTTTGTTTTACAATTATGCCTCTTGTAAAGTGTTAATTTATCAAATTAAAATTCTTATCATTCTATATCAAATTTATATTATTTATATTTACCACATAACTTCGTTTTTTTTAAGTTTATTTTTATGAAGGCAAGAATAATTATCTTCAATACTTGGCAAGATATTCCGAGATTGAGAAGCATTATGATCAAAAAGCAAGTACAACTTATAATGTATATGCTAGAACTTGCCCCAAATGTCTTTTGAGGCGAAATCCTGGACAACACTAATTTTTGAAATATGAATTTAGCCTTTCTTTGTTTACCTCAGTGTTTTCTAGATATTGCACTAAAATTTACTACAAAAATAAAATAAATCCCTAGCACCTATTTTGAAGATTGAAGACCTAATTTTTTTCTTTTGATACCTAAGAATGCCCAAATTTAAATATCACATTCACGCTTATGATTTGAAAAGTCCTTTTTCAGAAATTAAGTTTGGAGCTCATTTTCAAAGAGAATCAGAATTAAAGAAAACAAAAGAAAAAAAGGAGAAAGAAAAGAAGAGAGATTGATCTTGCGTTCAAGCATTATAAGTACACAAAAAAAATCAATAGCAACTATTTGAAAAATCTGATCTTAGAAATATTCTGCTCTAAAACTGAAAAAAGGCAAGTCATTAAAAATATAACCTTTAACCTACCAGCCTGAAGCCAACATTACAAGCCAGAAAAGTTCTAAAAGATTAGAAATCAGTGTTCTAGTCAACATTAGTGGAGATAGACATAAAGGGAAAGCCTATAGACAAAAAATGAAGAATACTCAATGCAAATGATCAAAAAATTATCAATTTCAGAGAAGTCTCAAAAAGAACGAAGGTAATTTTTGTTAAATAAAAATAAAAGTAAAACAAGGTAAAGATTTGATGAATACAGAAAATTTATAAAGTTTGAAAGCATGATAGATTTTATTTGATTAAATTTTTATTTTACAAGAGCAGCCATAGTTTTTTAAAAAAAATAGTAATATATATAAATATATATATAACATACATATTTTAAATTCTTTTCTTCGAGGACGAGCAAATTTTTAAGTGTGGAGGTATTTGATCGAAATAAATTATTCATATATTTTAACATAAAAATATAATATTTTTGATATAAAACATGACCAATTTATATCCTATTCTGGCACTTTTCTAACAATTCTTCCAGGAAAAAGAATACATAAAAAAAGAGAAAAAGAAAGAAACTACAGTTTAAGGAAGAAGAATACATCTGTGGCAACTTCATCTAAGACTATACAAAATCAAGAGATACTTTATGGAAAATTCTCACCAAATTTTCAAGATAAATTGCCATATCAATTTCTCATCAAGGCCATATGATATGTTAATACTATATTACAATTTCACATCCAGGCCATATGATATATTAATATTATATTATAATTTCTCACCAATGCCTTGTAGGAATTTTCCTATTAATAGCCATATGTTTGTAGATGAAAAAGGACCCCTCTTTGTATCTAATTTTCTATCTGATTTTTCTTATGTTTCTAAAGAAAACGAGAAGAGTACTCTTGGTCTCTTCATCTAGTCTTTCTCTTTGTAGTAAAAATATTCTTTGTCTTTTGAAAGTATTTTTTAGTTTTCTTACTTCATAATGGAGTAAGTTCTTTTAGTTGGGATAGTTGGTGAAGCTTGATATAATTATAATACTATCTCAGTTTCAATACATTCTTCGCTTGAAACTCTATTTACATTTTATATAGTGATGGAATAGTAATTTTTTAATCATTAGTATCACATCACATAGTTTATAACTAAGTTATTCTTATATTAATTTTGTAATTCTCATGGAGCAAAAATAATATATAATAACTGATGAATAAAATATTAGTGTGAAAGTAATTTTTAGTAAGATTATTATTTCAAGTCTGTAATCTTGCTTTCCTCAGTTTTAATTCTCACAGAGGAATTGTTGAAGGCAAAATTATTGATTTTCTAGTAAAATTATTCTCACGAAGTTTTTACTACACTTGAGTACAAAATATTGGAGTAAAAATAATTTTTAGTAAGATTATTGTTTCAAGCCTGTAATCTTGCTTTCCTCAGTTTTAATTAACACGCAGAAATTCTTGAAGGCAAGATTATTGATTTTCTAGTCAAAATATTCTCACGAAGTTTTTACTACGCTTGAGCACAATTCAGGCAAGATATTTCAGTTTAATCGTCACTAGTTTTAAATCGATTAATTAACATAACCTCACAGAGTGTTAATTATTTTTTTATTTCTTAGTGTAAAAATATAATTGTATTAGAAATAAATAATTATTCTTTAGAGAAATACATATAAAACTGAGATTTTATTATAATGATATATCAAGTGAATTCAACGATTCCCAGCTCTTTTCAAATATAAAACTTTTCAAAAGAAATTTGTATTATTTTATAATTTCAAAGACACCTTTCATCAATTTGGTTCTCTCAAATAGTAGTCAAAATATTACAAGTCTGTAGCTTAGATAGTCCTATCTCTGTGGGACGATATCATAAAATATACTAAAATTTAACAGAGTACGAGCAGAAAATACTATAAACACAAACCTTGTCACCAAACTCTTCGTACTCAAAACAACTCCCGGGTGCTGGAGAAAGGGATTGAAGGGGACACCTCGCATCAGAGTGGCTAGCAGATGCATTCGGCGCAGAAGAACCCTAAGTTGATGGGGCACGAGATGAGCTCTGAGCTAGGTGGGCGCTCAGTGATGACTGGCCCTGCTAAGCCACATGATAACCACGAAATGAAGATGACCCGCAATATTCTGGACGGGCTGACTGAGCAAGCCTGAAATAACGGCCTCTACCATGCGGAAACTTCCCCCTCGAAGAAGCACCACTAATACTGTCGGATCCCCGAGGCCTCTTGGGCTCCCACTCCTCTCGATCCTAATGGCGGACTATCTCAATCTCACGGGCGATATCAACAACCTCCTCGAACGTGGAACCCGTCACCCTCACTCTAGTCATAAGAATACAGAGATGATAGCTAAGGCAATCAACAAATCTCCCGATCCTCTCATGATATGACGGAATCGTCCAGATGGCATGACGAACCAACTCAGAAAACCTCCTCTCATACTGGAACACGGTCATATCCCCCTACTTCAACCACTTAAAGTGTCTTCGCAGCTCTTTTCTGGGGGACTACGACACATACCTCTCGAAAAAGAGAGCGGAGAACTGCTGCCAAGAAAGGGGTGATGCACCTGTCACGACCCGAAATCCATTAAGGGTCGTGATGGCGCCGGACACCGCTGTCAGTCAAGCCAACCAAATGACTTAAATGAAATCTCATTGTTTAACACTTTCAAAAATCTAGTATTTTTCCTCCATATTTAGAAAATTTTAAGGAATAAAGTTTCAAATCAAATTTAAGATTTAAACAGTTAATACAATACTTCAAACTCTCCCAGAACCCGGAGTCACGAGTGCATGAGCAACTACTGATAAGGGAAATAATATACAACATTCCGTCCGTAATATAGTGGACGAAAGTAAATACAAGACACTGAAAGGGACTACCCTACCTGCGGCCGTCTCGAATAATGCAACTCATCCAGTCCCAAAAACCATCCATGCTTCTACGCCAGTAGACAACTGGAGCCACATAATAAACCTGTGCAATAAAATGCACAACAAGTGTAGTATGAGTATATAAACAACGTGTACCCAATGAGTGTTCTGCCTAATCCCGAAGGGGTATTGACGAGATGGTCAACATTGACACTCACTAGTAGTCCAATAGTTATTATCCTTAATAAATATATTAAACAATGGATTTGTTTTATAAAAATGTTTCTAATCCAGATAGAGGAAACAAGTAAGCATATAATTCTTTCATGTAAAATTTCCTTAGGTTTCTTATTATTATTAACAGTATAATCTCGAGTCATTGTGTGGCATAACGCGACTTAAATGAGTCCAGGCAGCAATTCAAGCATGCGCAAATCATACCTAGGCGACGACCCAATCCAACAAAAATAAATTTTCACTTGTAAAGGGTCGACGGCGTGCCTATAAATTCATCTATTAATCTGCCGAGGCGTACAGCCCGTTCTAAAATAAACATATGCAGACAGACAATCGGTCCAACAGTCAACATGGAGCAAATATCCAAGAAAGGTGAATTCCTTTTCTCTTCAATAATTTGAGAAAACAAAGCTTACGTCTTTCTTTTTGAAATCCATTTATAAATTTAATATGATTTAAGCAATTCAAGCCATGAATGAGTTTACAATTAATACAAGTATAACATGCTTTTGGGTCCTAAACAACCCGGACAATAGCATAATAGAAGCAACGCACGAACTCTCGTCACCTCGTGCATACGTAGCCCCCAAAATAGGAGCTTATAATCAATTTAACTCACCTATGGAGTAATTCCCCCTCACAAGGTTAGAAAGGAGACTCATCTCGCTCTGAAGACTCATAACCGGCGCTTCACATCTTTTTGAAAGCTTGAACTAGTGCACAAAGCTCCAAAACTAGCCAAATAACGGAAAAATGATGAGAATATACTCAAATACTTGCTAACAATTCAAATTATTCAATTTTCCAACTCCATTTGTGAAATGGCCAAATACCCTGGGGCCCACATATCCGAAATTTCTCGAAGATAAAGTTTACCCATGACCTTAGGAACTCAAATATATAATTTATTCCTAGCTCCATGCTTAAATTCGTGGCTAAATTCCAAGAATATAATTTTTTATAACCAAAACCCCAATTTTTACTCTAATTTCCATGCATAAATCTGTATATAATTGATATATCTAGCTCATAATGTGTAGAAAAAACTTATCTTAGCATGGTTTATAAAGACCCTCTCTTGAACCCTCCAAAAATCGCCAAATTCCATGAAGAAAAATAATAGAAGTGGCCAATCCTCCACTTTAAAATGACAGTCTGCCTCCAGGTCTTTCAGCTTCTGCGGAATTATAGCTGCTTATGCGGCTCCACTTTTGCATAATTAGGCTGCTTCTGCTGCTTCTCTGTCCTAGCCCAATTTTGCTTCTGCGATCCTTCCACCGCAGATCCGATTCCGCTTCTGCGGAGCCTTGACCGCATCTGCGTTCCACCCCAAAATCCTATATCTTGCTTCTGCGACTTCTCCTCCACTTCTGCGGGGCCGATTCTGCGGTCCCATCTCCGCATAAGCGGAACTACCATATACCAGTTGCTTAGTTATTTCCAACAATCCTTTTTTTGATATATTAGCCACCCGCAATTCGCCCGAGTCCCCCGGGATGCCAACCAATTCCAAAACACATTACGGACCTGCTCGAGGCCTCAAATCACATTAAACAATGATAAAATCATCGAATGACCTCCAATCCAAACTTTATGAACTTTGAACTTTCCATCTTCTGCTTCTGATGTTTTAACTTATCAAATCACGTCCGATTGACTTTAAATTTTGCACACAAGCCACATTTGACATTATGGACCTATTCCAACTTCCGTATCAAATTCTGACCCTGATATCAAAAAGTTCACTCTCGGTGAAACTTCTCAAAACCTTCAAATTTCTATCTTTAGCCAAATGGCTTCAAAATGACCTACGGATCTCCGAATTCACTTCCGGTCGTGCTCCCAACTAGAGAATCAAAATACAGGATTATTCCCATTCTCGGAATCCCAAACAAACATCGATAATGCTAAAATGCACTTCAAGCCAAACTTAAGAAATTTCTTCTAAAATGATAACTTCCACAATAGGCGCCGAAATGCTCCCGGGTTATCCAAAACCCAAACCGGGCATACGCCCAAGTCCAAAATCATCATACGATCCTGTTGTAACCTTCGAACCGCGATTCCGAGGTCATTTACTCAAAAATTCCAATCCTAGTTCATTTCTCCAACTTTAAGCTTTCAAAAATGAGAATTTCCATTTAAATTCAACTCTGATCTTCCAAAACTTCAATTCTGACCATACGCACAAGTCATGATACCTGAAATGAGGCTGCTCGTGGACTTAGACAGCTCAACGATGCGCTAGGGCTCAAAACGACCGATCGGGTCATTACATTCTCTCCCACTCAAACATACATTCGTCCTCGAACGTGCTGAGAACTATACTGAGGTAGCCTGAAATCACTGTTTAGCACACCATGCACCTTCCCGTGCTACCACAACTTAGTTGATAACATTAGCTCGATAAATTCTGAAGATTCCCCTTTTTATTCAAGAAAATAAGCCTTAGAGCCCAATTCCAACATCAGAACTCTATGCCATGCCTTTTTTCATCATAATATCACCAAATAATTCACCACACGCTATTCCCAACATGACTGCATAACTTTGCTGAATCCACTCTACATTACTTTACTCATAGGACCACAATAACGTTTCTAATCAGCTTAATTAGAAATTCAACAAATCAGATGCTCCTGTTACACCTCATGACCTACATAGGTCTTGTTCTTTCTATAACTCTAACACGACGGAAGAGATGCGCCGAAATTCATAACCAACTGCTGAATCAACAAATCATTGAGTCTATGCCTCTGACAAGAACCATTACCACATTCTAAACCAATTAATGATCTCTGCTCTTTAATATGCTTCATATAATCAAATTGCAATGATCCTAAATCCCATAATCTCTTCTCACCCAGTACGAACTGCTCTAGCAATAAGCCACTCCGAATAAGATCAAAATTCTCATACGACGCCACAATGTGCCACTAGGCCGCCCATCAGAACCCAACACAAACCGAAAATCAAACCCTTGAAGGAATTACCTAACCCCGCACTACTACGGACTATCCCTAGAATATAGGAAACAAAACACACAAAATAGCATATAGGAAACCAGACTCGAAGTCACACTGCTGCGACACGCAACCTGATCTGGATAATAATAGCACTTAATAAAGGAGGTGCATATCGAGCTAGATTTCTCATTACATCAATATACCAAATATTGGTCATGGAAATGCTAAAGTGTATAATACCATCCCTGAGGACACATATAGCTCTATAGGCGACCAAACTCAAGAACAAATGAGGTGCAATACATGCTCTAAATCTCGAGAGTGATCCTGCTCATATGACATTACCGTCGAGTGGAACCTCAACACATAAGAAGTTACCAAGCCATCTCACAACTCATACGGTGCAATATATCGCTACATGAAATAGCTGATCACGAAATAACCCCGCGACTACTCTTCCATCAAGAGCGCTTTACTGAAATGAACACAACTGGTCCAACGTGAGGCTCACTTCCATATTTAAACCCATCCACCGACCTCAAGTCGATCCTGATCGGGCTCGATTAGGCCAATGACCTTTCAAAGGTTAATGCTAACTTACCTCTTCTCATAACACACAAGAACGTCCATCACAACTGGAGAAACCTCCTCAATTAATAATCTAATAAACAGAGTGCCCTTCAGGCATACATTCTCAAATTTAATGATATTACCAAAATTCTCATACTAGGTTTAAATCTCTTACTCAATCAAGTGATTACATGTCACATTTATACAATCTTCCGGTGGAACAAGCTCTCACAATCTTTCGAACTAATTAACGGGTCTGCACATTTAAACCACTGGCTTCACTAATGCTGAAAAGCGATCATGAATCCCTAACCAAGATGCAAAGCCTTTCTCACAAAACACTGATCTCAGTGATACTAACGACAATATAAATCTTATTAAAAACACTGAAACTCCTTTCCTGCTCATCCGAGCTCATGAGACAGTTATTTACCAAACTGCAACCTTGGTTCTCACTTCAAATTCCATACCACTCATTGCACCCAACGGGACGATATACGATAGACACGATTTTTTGAACTAATTAACGGGTCTGCACATTTAAACCACCGTCTTCACTAATGCTGAAAAGCGATCAAGAATCCCTAACCAAGATGCAAAGCCTTTCTCACAAAACACTAATCTAAGTGATACTAACGACAATATAAATCTTATTAAAAACACTGAAACTCCTTTCCTGCTCATCCGAGCTCATGAGACAGTTATTTACCAAACTGCAACCTTGGTTCTCACTTCAAATTCCATACCACTCATTGCACCCAACGGGCCGATATACGATAGACACGATTTCCATCACAACTCTGGAACCACTGATAGACTAATACTTCATAATATAAAACTTTTCATTTAACTCACTTCAGGAGAACAAAAGCAACATACAGGCGAATTCTCATAACCATCGAATATGCCAACCTCTAAGTAGTGGTCCAAGCCACCATAACACTTCCACGATCTGCCTACTCATAACAGCCCATAACAAAAAAATGCATCAGAATAGCATCAATCACTGCGGCCTACAAGCATCACACGCACCACCACAAATCACATGCATGACTTGATCACGCTGGATGAACTGATCACCACTACCAATATGCTAAGTTAACCATGGCTAGTCAATCTACTTCGTTCCATTGAATCCTTGATTGCCCTTAAAAAATAATACTTCTTCATTCAACGCATAACATATTCCATATGAACTCATCCTGAGTGACCTTAAATCACGAGACCATGCTGCCTCAAATCTCACGAACCATTTCATATTCCTCTAATGCTAGATCACAAGCCAACATATCATAGAACATTCTGGGCACCTTCTCATAAGTTGCTATAAAGATTGATTCTTAACTGTACCCGTAGGCTCGAAATTATTGAGCATCACACTTAAACTCCTGAATTCACTAGGACCATTACTGAGAGCCACCCGCTCTGACTTGATCCCGAATGCAACCAGCCCCACCAATCTCATAACACATGAATACCCTCTCGATGAAGCATCCGGCGGAATCACTTCTTCTGAAACCTGCATCTATACGAGGCATAAATCCTTAATCTTTTTCTCAAGTCCGAACATGAGTCAATAAGGCCAACCGTAGCATGCCTCCAAAAATCCATTTTCTCAAGTTACCACTTATGGCCTATTCTCATAGTTAAAATAATCCGTCAATATGCAAATGACCAAAAACAGATAAGTAGTTAACCATACAGCCCATTCATAAGCGGTGGGACTCTCCCACTTACCTTGAAGCCATCATTTCACAATTCCTAAGTTCGCCCGACCTTTTTACCTCTTATTGGCATAACCTCGCGCCATAAATTATCAAAATTTCTCAGAATCTCCCCATCTTTCATATTATGAATCATCATCCACATTCGCACAATCGATCTCCTTGTTGAACAACCAGTAGAATTCTTGCATAAGCTTTGCCAACCACGCGACCGCTAACCTGCTCACGGGGAATAACCCACTTAGGGGAATCACCCCCCAACATCTTCCCATGCCGCTGCACGGGGTACATTCATCATGACACCAATAGCCCCATCCAGAGTTCGAGCTCACCTTCAAGCTACACAAGTCCATTCGCCCCTCACGAACATCCACTAAATGTGCAGCAACATCCTTCAAATTTCAGGGTTATGCTGCACCCTTCTCCATTTCAAGCCGCTCTTTTCCTCCATATCAATCTTCTATCGCATAATAGCACAGACTTCACATCATACACGTAGGCTTCAATCACCAATCATTAGAATCCCCAACTCGATCCAAACTCTCCTTAAGGCGCGTAGTCTTCCTACTACCTAGCCCATATACAACCCCCGCCACTCTTCCACTTTTTTGAAACTCATCCCTTTTATCGTTCACTCGACCTTGCTTCTCATACTTGGCCTCCTAGAAATTTTAAACACCGCCAGACACTTCCCAAATGTCTTTCCTTATACTTTGCTGCTCAAAGGTTGCCTTAAATGAAATCTATCTTTGTGGCACTTTAATCCACCATCGCTTCTAACTTTAGAACCTTTCCAAAGTCCATTTTTAGTGATCCATCAACATTAAAAGTTCTTATTCAATCTTAAACCACCGCACCATGCGATATCTGACTACCCTATCTCCAATACTATTTCACAATATCCTGCCATTAAGGCGAATTGTAGTAGATTATCACATCGATGAACTTGGTACGTCCCATTAGGACCACGACACCCCATCATAGAATAAAAGGTCCATCATGCTTGTAGATACCAGGTCTCATTACTTCCACCAGCCCAAATCTGACCATCCTTAGTTCGACTGCCTTTTCCCTTGCCAGAAAAAAATTACGGAATCCCTTGATTACACGCTGAATAAACTTCCCTTCAATTCATCCACTGCCCCGACACGGGGGAAACATCCTACCATCACAACAACACTGTAGAATAATAGCTCATAAGTATCATGGCAACCTGTGCCTAGCCTCAAGGCTCTTAGAAGTCCATTATTGAGCTGAATAGTAAAATATCCTTCCATAAAGCGACTATAATAGTCTAATCAATTATATCGGGGAAAATCATCCCGCACCACATTTTAGCGCCAATTCAAGTCTTCAAATTCTCAATTTCTAACAAGCGCTCGCGTCACGTAAGATTGAGTAGGAAGGAATCAAAGGAATAATCCTCAAAGGAATCAAATGGCATGATAAGGAAATCAAGAAGGGAAGTACTCCTAACAGCCCTATAGCCTCCCGAGGATAAGTATAGACGTCTCTGTACCGATCTGCAAGACTCTACTAGACTTTCAAGACACATAAGATCGAGAGGAACCTGGTGCTCTAATACCATGTTGTCACGACCCAAAATCCATTAAGGGTCGTGATGGCGCCGGACACCGCTGTCAGCCAAGACAACCAAATTACTTAAACGAGATCCCTTTTTTTAACATTTTTAAAAATCTAGGATTTTTCTTCCATATTTATAAAATTTTAAAGAATCAAATTTAAAATTTAAACAGTTAATACAATACTTCAAACCCTTCCAGAACCCGGAGTCACAAGTGCATGAGCAGCTACTGATAAGAGAAATAAAATACAATATTCTGTCCAGAATACAGTGGACGAAAGTAAATACAGAACACTGAAAGGAACTACCCTATCTACGACCGTCTTGAATAATGCAGTTCATTTAGTCTCAAAAACTATCCGTGTTATAATGCCAGTAGACCAATGGAGTCACATAATAAACCTGTTCAACAAAATTTACGGCAAGTGATGAGTACATAAACAATATGTACCCAATGAGTGTCCTACCTATTCTCGAAGGGGTAGAGATGAGATTGTCAACTTTGACACTCACTAGTAGTCCAATGCTTAATATCCATAATAAATATATTAAACAGTGAATTTGTTTTATAAACATGTTTCTAATCCAGATAGAGGAAACAAGTAAGCATATAATTCTTTCATGGAAAATTTCCTTAGGTTTCTTATTATTATTAACATTATAATCTCGACCCATACTGTGGAATAACGCGACTCAAATGAGTTCAGGCAGCAATTCAAGCATGCGCAAATCATACCGAGGCGACGACCCAATCCAACGGAAACAAATATGCACTAGTCGAGTGTCGACGGTGCACCTATAGATGCATCTATTAATATTCCGAGGCGTACGATCCATTCCAAAATAAACATACGCAGACAGACAATCGGTCCAATAGTCAACATGGAGCAAATATCCAAGAAAGGTCAATTCTCTTTAATAATTTGAGAAAACAAAGCTTAAGTCTTTCTTTTTGAAATCCTTTTATAAATTTAATATGATTTAAGCAATTCAATCCATCAATGGATTCACAATTAATCCAAGTATAACATGCTTTAAAATCCTAAACAACCCGAACAATAGCATAATAGTAGCTACGCACGGACTCTCGTCACCTCGTGCGCACGTGGCCCCCACAAACATGAGCACATAATCAATTTAACTCACTATGGGTAATTCCCCCTCACAAGATCAGAAAGGATACTCACCTCGCTCCTAAGACTCATAACTGGCGCTTCAAATCTTTCCGAAAGCTCGAACAAATGCACAAAGCTCCAAAACTAGCCAAATAATGGAAAATTGATGAGAATATACTCAAATACTTGATAACAATTCAAATTATACAATTTCCCAACTCCTTTTGTGAAATGACCAAAATTCCCTAGGGCCTACGTGCCCGGAAATCTGAAATTTCTCGAAGATAAAGTTTAAGCATGACCTTAGGAACTCAAATATATAATTTATTCGTAGCTCAATGATCAAATTCGTGGCTAAAGCCCAAGAATATAATTTTCTAGGACTTCAACAAAACCCCCAATTTTTCACTCTAATTTCCATGCTTAAATCCGTATATAATTGATATATCTAGCTCATAATGGGTTGGAAAACTTACCTTAGCATGGTTGATGAAGACCCTCTCTTGATCCCTCCAAAAATCGCCAAATGCCATGAAAAAAATGATAGAAATGGCCAATCCTCGACTTTATAATGACACTCTCCCTCCAGGTATTTCCGCTTCTGCACAATTATAGCCGCTTATACGGCTCCGCTTTTGCATAAATTAAACCACTTCTGTGGCTTCCTTGGCCTAGCCCAATTTCGCTTCTGCGATCTTTCCACCGCAGATGCGGTTCCGCTTTTGCAGAGCCGTGACCGCATCTATGATCCACCCAAAAATCCTATCTCTCGCTTATGAGGCTTCTCCTCCGCTTCTACGGGGCCAATTCTGCAGTCCCATCTCCACAGAAGCGGAAATACCAGATACCGGTTGCTTAGTTATTTCCATCAATCCCATTTTTGATCCGTTTACCACCCGGAATTCGCCCGAGGCCCCCAGGACCAACCAATCATACCAACCAATACCAATACATATTACGGACCTTCTCGAGGCCTCAAATCACATCAAACAATGATAATACCATCGAACGACCTCCAATCCAAAAATTATGAACTTTGAACTTTCAAATTTCTACTTCTGATGTTTAAACCTATCAAATCATAGCCGATTGACTCAAAATTTTGCACACATGTCACATTTGACATTACTAACGTATTCCAACTTCCAGAATTAGATTCCGACCCCGATATCAAAAAGTCCACTCTCAGTCAAACTTCTCAAAACCTTCAAATTTCTATCTTTAGCCAAATAGCTTTAAAATGACCTACAGACCTTCGAATTCACTTCCGATCGCTCTCCCAACACCAGAATCACCATACAGAGCTACTCCCATTCGAACCCAAAACAGACATCGATAACGCTGAAATTCACTTCAAGCCAAACTTAAGAAATTTCTTCTAAAACGCTAACTTCCACAAATAGGCGCCAAAACGCTCCCGGGTTTCCCCAAACCCAAACCGGGCATACGCCCAAATTCAAAATTATCATACGAACCTGCTGTAACCTTCGGATCCCGATTCTAAGGTCATTTACTCAAAATTCCAATCCTAGTTCATTTCTCCAACTTTAAGCTTTCAACAATGAGAATTTCTATTTAAATTCAACTCCGATCTTCCTGAACTTATATTCTGACCATACACATAAGTCATAATACCTGAAATGAGATTGTTCATGGCCTCAGAATGTTGAATGATGTGCTAGGGCTCAAAACGACCGATCGGGTCGTTACAACACTAATAGGCCTACGCCTCTCAAAATCCTCCCAACTAGTGAAGGCAACCCCCGAGAACTGAAAGGTGGTAAATACCACACCACTAGACTTAAGAATCCCTGTTGTACAAAACATCCGCTGACACTAATCTAAAAAACCCTGGGCATCCTCTCCCTAAACACTATTGAATGACGGAGGCTGGAGTCTACCAAAACTCTCAAGACGACGCTGCTCATCATCCGGCATAACTTGTACCATGAACACCTGAGCTGGTGCAACCGGCTGGGCTGGAGGTTCCCCCAGCGTTTGTAGTCCCTGCACTACCTGCTTAGGTATGCGAGCAGCGAGGGTCTGATTGCCTCCCCTGGCATGAGAAATAGCTGCTGCGGTAGTGGCTGAAACTACCTGAGCCAGGCTACTACAAACCGATAAAATCTGTGCTAAGGCATCCTGAAGACCCGGAAACACAATGGGCACAACTAGTGCCTGAACAGGTGCTGCTGGAACACACATAGCTCGATCCTGATCATGAGATGGGGTAGGTGGATCAACAGGTGTTGCCCTTGCTGCTTTTCCTCTACCACAAAGGGTCCTCGGCCTCTGGTGGTCTCACTGGGTGGCACTAGAGGTCATCCACCCCATCCGGTAGCTCGTGTCCTCACCATCTGTGAAAGAATAGAATACAAAATTTTAGTACTCGGATAAACAATTTCGTACGACAAAAATTTCAAGAATATGAAGTTTCTCCTAAAGGTTCTGCAGCCTCTCAAAGATAAATACAGAAGTCTCTGTACCGATCCGCGAGACTCTACTAAATCGACTCATGACTTGCGAGACCTATGTAACCCAGGCTGTGATACTAACTTATACGATCCCAAACCCCGATCATTATGGCGCCCAACACATTGCTAGGCTAGCTGAACCAATTATCAACTACAACCCATTTCCTTATAAAATTCATTATCAGCTAACACAGTTTAATTACCAATTCAACATAATACAATGTCTAAAACAATATTACTACATAGCCCACCCTAATCTGGTGTCACAAGTCTAGAGCCTCTATTACAAATTCAACATCCTACTACATAAACAGTCTAAGAAATATGGAAAGACAATAGAACAGAAAGGAGAAATCAGGGCTCCGGACGCCATGCAGCTACCTCGATAACCCCGGCAAATGCTGATCAACGGGTAAGCTCTCACTCAGCCTCTAGAACACCTGAATTTGCACACAAGCTGCACGGAGTAAACTGAGTACTCCAACCCAGTGAGTAATAAGCATAAATAATTATTGAGAATAATAAAACACGCGTACACAAGGTAATCAATAATGCAGCAGTTAAACAAAGTAATACAAAAGTAGTAAGCCAATGAAAAGGAGAATGATATACTTATACAATAGATAAGTAGTTAATTGACAAACAGATAAAGAAAGTAAACACATAGAATAGTACCATCCCCTCGGACTCACTCTCAGAACAACATCAGCCCTCGGGATCACTCTAAGATCACAACGGGTGTCCATGCTCACTAGAGATGTGTAGACTCCGAAGGGGGCCCTTAAGGCCCAAGCGTAATATACAGCCATCTCTTGGCATCAAATCTAGGCCCACGCCCTTATATCACTCAAGCCACCTCGTGCATATATATGTATCTCAGGCCCTCGGCCGCATGTCAGTATCAGTGTATCCTTACATCTGGCCATCAACCATACTCAGTCCAAAAATCACGTATGCCCCTCGGGCATTAGTAAAAAGGTATTTCTCAGCCCAAAACATTACTTAAAATATCATTGAAGTCTCAAAGCCAAGTAAAAGTTGCTGAGTTGTAAAACAATGGAAAAGAGTACGACTGAGTTTGAGTAATAATTCAAAACAGTGAGGAAATAGTGATAAAAATGCCTAAAGGGTTCAAATAGTTGGCACGAAGCGCAAATATAAGAATCAGTCAAAATAATGATGATAACAAATAACTTTCAGTCAAATACACGGTAAAATCATCAATCGTGATAGACCAAGCCACAATCCCCAATAGTAATCGGTCCCACGCTCATCATCAAGCGCGTGTCACACCTCAATATATCACTACGATGTGTAAATCTGGGGTTTCAAACTCTCAAGACGTCATTTATAATCATTACTCACCTAGAATCGGCTAAACCTCTAGCTCGCAACGCTTTTGCCCCTCGAATCAACCTCCACATGCGTAAAATCTATCCAAAACCAGAACCAATACATCACAATATGCTAAGGAAACAAAGCCCAAGCGAAATTAATCGAAAATATAAAAAATCCGAAAATTAGCAAAACTTGAGCCCCGGTCCCACTTCAAAAAACTTAGAAATTTTAACATTTTTAGATTCCTCATCTCCCCACGAGTTCATATATATCAAAACACAAGAATCGGGGTTCAATTGACCCCTCAAATCCTAAATTTAAGCTCTCTTAAACTTAATCCCTAAACCTCGATTTTTAGTCCTTTAATTCCTTAAGTTTCAGTCCCAATCCATGAAATATTTCCATAGAAATGTGATTTAAGTCCAAAATCCTTGCATTATCGAAATTCTCTTTAAATCTCCCTTCAAAATCGCGCAAAATCCCAAAATGTAAAGTTAAAAATGATGAAACCCTTCAAGAATTGTGAAGGGAAAAATCTACACCTTCTGCCCAAGACTTTCCCCTTCTACGCGCTAAAACTCGCTTCTGCGGTCATTTCTCCGCATATGTGATATTCACTTAACGAGCTAAAACTGCACCTGCGGTACACTGCCGCATCTGTGGCTCCGCAACTGCGATCCCTATTCCGCATCTGCAGTTCCTAACCTCTCTCCTCATATCTGTATCTGCAGATAATCCTTCGCATATGCAATGTCGCACCTGTGGTCCCCAAACTGCAGGTGCAAAAACACGAGAAGCAGCAGAAATTGTGGAATTACACAAGTCCAAACTCTTTCCATTAACCATCCGAAATTACCCCGAGGCCCTTGGGATCTCAACCAAAAGCATAAAAATGACCCAATACCTTATTCAAAATTGTTCCTATCATCAAAACACCTCAAACAAAATCGAATCCACCAATTCTCATTGAATTCAAGCCTAAGTTTTCTAAAACTTCCGAAATATTCTTTTGATCAAAAACCCAACCAAACCACATCTGAATAACCTAAAAATTTTCACACACATCCCAAATGACATAACGAAGCTACAACAATTCTCGGAATTCCATTCCGACCCTCGGATCAAAATTTCACCTGCCAACCGAAAATCGCCAAAAGCTCAACTTCGCCAATTCAATCCTAATTCTACTCCGGACCTCCAAAACCAATTCTTATCACACTCACAAGTCATAAATCACCTTTCGAAGCTAACCAATCCATTGGAACTCCCATCCGAGCCCTCTAACACATAATCCAACATTCGATTGACTTTTCCAACTTATACCTTCTTATAAGAGACTAAGTGTTTCATTTTGTTACAAAATCCACTTCGAACGCAAACCAATCAACTTGATCACATAAACCCCGGATAACGAAGTATAAAGAAGCAGAAACGGGGGAAATGGAGTGGTAACTCATGAGATGACTGGCCGGGTCATCACATCAGTTTAAAGAAGTAAACAAGGCGAAATGGAATTGATTTATTAAGCTAATTGAATTTTCCGACATAATTGCAAAAAACAAATCCCTATAGGCATGGTATCTAGGTGATTACTGGTTTTAGTCAATTTGCAGCAACATCTGAAAGACTTACTAAATCATAATTATGTCCTATAGGCATGGTATCTATACTTGAATTAATTTAAGACATGATGGCTTAGAACCTAAAAACATGGTTTCTAACATGACAAATGTAGAATTTATGAACATGGTTTCCATCTGATGCAAACAACATTAAAAGTGAAGTCCTTATAGGCATAATTTTTGTTTCACAGCCGCTCCTCTACAACTACCTTTCACCCAACATGATCACGAACGAAGATAGAGAATTACGTAGATAGGAGGACGAAAGCAACCACTTGTCCTGATCGGAATGATTGAAGAAAGAAAGAGAGTGGTGGCTCCTTTAACCCAGGGGACATCGTCGGAGGACAATGTTGGGGACTGGGTTAGTACCTTCCGTTGGTTACGCCCTTGTTGTGTCGGTTCTTCTATATTTGGATATGCAGATAGATCCATATGAAGATCATCCAAAGAAACAAAAAATACCAAGAAGTTCGAATTCACAGCTAATAACATTGATTCAATTGGCATTGACATAATAGGAATATTTCGTGTATTTAAGGAGGATTCCCCGAATATCTGGAATAGAGATAATGGTAGAAAATGTAAAATATTTGATAGGATCCATTTCGGGAACGTAGAATGTATGAGAAATTCAAATGTGAAACAATACGTCAGATGCAGAGGAAATTAAAAGTGAATCCTATATGCATGATTCTCTATTATGGTGCAAATTAAATTTAAAGTGGAACCCTATAGGCATGATTCTATAATGCAAAAGCAATCAGATTCAACAAGAATAAAAACCCTATGGACATGTTTTTTATTGTGTGAAGTAGGAAAATTTAAACAAATCCTAAGAGCAGTATTTCTGCCTATGTTACCCCACAGAGACATTTACCCACCCTTTTACAAAATACCCTACAAATTATTACAGGCCAATAAATGATTTACATAAGAAAAATAGAAAAATCAAGCAGCTATTCTATGGAGAGCCTGCAATTAGGCCCAAGCTTTCAAAAGCCTCCAATGGTCTTTCAAACCTCATTTCCATAGACAAATCAGAGTCTAGGTGCATCATAGTTCCCTAAGGGTCTCAAGGACCCCGGGCAATGCTTACACCTAGACTTAGTAGCCAAGCATTGAACTGGTGCAGTATGCCAGATTTTAGAGAATTCTCAAGAGGATTCCAAGGTAGTACACATACTAGAGGGGGAAAAACTTATCAACTGAGAGTGAAGTGGAGGTGCATGACACAGGTTGAAAGAAATTTATTAAAGACTAGACTTAAAAGTCTATAATTGAAAGCAGTCAGTAAGGTAATGGAGATTGTTTGAAAGAGGTTGGAGTGATAAACAAAATCAGACCATTCATGATAGGATCACACAATGAACCCAAATGAGTTCAGTAGTCACACAAGGGTCAAAGAGCTTGGGGACACATGAGCATTGGACTACAAACACATAACCCTATCAAGGGTATTTGGACTAGTTCGGACATGCTCAAAAATAGTTAAAACTTGCATAATCACAAACTAATAGACGAGAATATAAACACATAAGGGGAACAGGGATTTGGGACTCAGAAGAATGGTAAAGACACATTAGGTAAAAACAATTGTCTAGGCATGTTTGAATCACACAAAGGAATACATGAATTTAAGGGAGGGGAGTAATACTAGCATGCCTAACTAAAACTTCACAACAAAACCACAAGTAAAAGTAGGCCAGAAATAAAATAAAACTGAAACAAGAAGATAAACATGTTGTTGAGGCTTTAAATTAAACTAGTACATACTAGTGAAGATAGAAGTAAGCAGAATGAAAGAAAATGATTAACCTTGGCTTGCAGCCGGCTAATAGTAACAAAATAACACAAGGAATATGGGAGAACAGAGAATTTAAATAAGAGAGGAGTTTTCAAAAGCCAAGTGTTCGTGTCTTGTTTGTGAAAGACTTAGAGTATTTATAGTTGAAAGTAGGTAGTGGAATAAGGTAAAAATCATAGTAGTACACTAATTTAAGAGGTCGGAATCAATCAATTATAGAATCAAGGAAGTACTTAATTAAGTTAAGGGAATTCAGATCAAATGGATAGATTCAGTACCATATAAAGTAGGAAGAAGAATCAGCACATTATTAAATAAGGAAAGGATCAAGGTTCAGTAGGCATAAAGTAGTCAATTAGCACCAAATACAGAAAAAAACCAATTAAGGAAAGACTACGTAAACAAAGTACCATGGTAAATACGGTAATGAAATAAATTAATTTAAACAGGCAAGGTAAAGCTTTTTGGGATTTTAAAGAAGATCTTTCAATCATCATAAGTTAAGGAAAATCAGAATCAATCATAGGGAGTCATGATTCTGCATATTTCAACATATAAATAGAGACGAATGAACAGGAGTATCAAACTAACAAGGTCAGTTATATAAACAGAAAGAAACAAGAGATAAGCAAACACAATCATATAGAGGTGATTTAAGTAGGCTAAAGATTCAACGGAACATATTCGAAGCATGGTGACCATGAGAGATTAATAAGAACTAGGTAAACATGCTAACACATGAAGTAAAGAAAATCATGCTAACATAAGTAGAAACAAAGTCAACAAAATCATGCTAACACGCATAGAAACAAAGTAAAGAAATCATGATAACACACTTAGAAACAAAGTAAAGAAAATCTTTAAAAAATTAGGGCTTTTAACAGAGTCAAGTTAAAAGTATTAGGAACATGAAATAGGTAAAAATAAACAAGGGAAGAAGGTTTAATCATAAAGAAATTGGTTAAAACATGTGTAGAAAGAACTCTGAGAAAACCCTAATTTCAAAGAAATTAAAAACAATTTAGATTAGAGGATCTTTCAAAAGAAAGCTCGAAAATAACCAAATCACAGAAGGAAACATGCTTAATGCACGAATATAACATAGATTTGAGAGATTCAGAAGAGATTCATCACGTGAGTGACCACACTGTTTCCCTCATATTATGTTTATCTATGATTCATTATTGGTATTTGAGGTGATCCAGTAGAATTGGATTGGTTTTTGATGGAAATGAGACACTTAGTATCTTAAAGGAAAGCTTCTTTTGGAAAAGTCAACCGGAAGTTGACTATTTAGTTATAGGGCTCGGATGTGAATTTTTGTGATTTGGTTAGCTTTTGGGGATGAATTGTGACTTATAAATGCGATCAGAATTGAATTTGGAGGTCCGGTAAAATTAGGCTTGAATTGGCGAACTTAGTATTTTGGCGGATTTCGGTGGATAAGTAAGATTTTGATCCGAGGCTCGGAATGGAATTACAAGAGTTGAAGTAGCTCCATTAAATGATTTTGGATATGTGTGAAAGGTTTTAGGTCATTCACTCGGAATGGAATTACAAGAGTTGAAGTAGCTCCATTAAATGATTTTGGATATGTGCGAAAAGTTTTAGGTCATTCAGAGGTGTTTAGGTCGGGTTTTTGATCGAATGAGCAATTCGGAAGTTCTGACAAATTAGGCTTGAATCTGATGTGAATTGATGAGTTTAGTATTTAATGACGTCTTTTGATGATTAGAATAAGTTCATATGATGTTTTGGGGTATGTTAGTATTTTTGGTTGACGTCCCGGGGGCCTCGGGGAGATTTCGGATGGCTAAACAGAAGAATCATGGACTTGGAATATTGCAGAAATGCAGCAGCTTTTGCAGGCCACTTTTGGCCTTCGCGTTCGTGGAGGGGTCTTTGCCTGTCCGTAGTTGTAAGTTCTGGGTAATCGATTTCACGATAATGTCCCCGCGTTCACGTAGACGGGCCTGTAGGACCTGCCTAGTTTGTTCGGTGCGTTCGCGATGTGGGAGTCGCATTCGTGTAAGAGGATGTCCTTGTGCATCGCGTTCGCGTCTGGGGTATCGCGATCTCTTAGTGGGTGGACTCAAAGAATCGCGTTCACATTCAGCGTTACGTGTTTGCAAAGGCTAAATTGTTGGTCAGCAAAGTTTGTTCTTCGCGAACGCGGGGGCTTTGCCGCGTTCGCATAGAAGGAAAACTGGGCATCAGAAGGGTTTAATAATGATATTTCATCTGCAGCCCATTTATCATTTCCTCCATTTTTGAACCACCGTTAGAGCGTTTTGGTAGAAATTGAAGAGGGTTTTGACGGGAATTGATTGGAGGTAAGTCTCGTGACCTAGAAATGCTATATTATTGAAGAATCAACCTTTAATTGTTGGAAAATAGGGTGAACAATTGAAGAACTAGCGCTTGGGTTTTAACAGAAAATTTGCGATCTGAGGGAGCATTTGAACTCCAATTTTGGTAAATTTTATATGTACGGACTCGTGGAGAGATGAGGAATCCAGTGATGTGAATTTCGTAATTGCTTGAAAAGTGGGCTCGGGGCTCGGGTTTTTCCAACTTCGTGATTTTTGGTATTTTTTGAGTCTTTTCGATTGGGTTGTGTTCAATTAGCCCATTGTAACATATTCGTTATGGTTTTGGCCAGATTTGACGTGCGAGGAAGTCGATTCAAGAGGAAAGGGCATTGCGAGCTAGTCTTCGGCCGGCTTAAGGTGAGTAATAGATGTAGATGATGATTTGAGGGTTTGAAACCTCGGTTATCACACTGTGAAGCTATGTTTAGGTGAGACACGCACTCCATGACGAGTGCGAGGTCATTTGTGATTGGGGACTTTGGCTTAGTCCGCCCCGGACGATGTCCAAGCTATGCGTTGGACAATAGATTAATTAGTAAACTTCCTACTTGGATTGTTATAATGTATTTGGCCTGTGAGCCTACTATTTGAATCCCTTGGGGATTATTATCACTATTCCATGATATTCAACAAGCTATATGATTTCGGTCCTGAGTTTTAAACATTGTTTCTAAATATTTACTCACTTTCCTAATGTTTTATAGACTTGAACTATAATTTCCTAATAAATGGAACTGAGAAGTATAATCTTTTAAAGACTTAAACTATAATTTCCTAATAACTGGAACTGAGAAGTCTAATTTGACTCCGCTATATAACTCACATTCATATTCTGGACTAAGTGTGGATCGGGTTGCATGCCGCAGCGATGATACAATGATATTGCACTTGGGCTGTAGGAGCCCCTCCAGAGTCTGAACCCCCACAGTGAGCACGGGTACCCAAATGGATCGGGCTGCACACCGCAATGGTCATGTGCATTGCATTGCATTCCTGGATGTTTATCTGATTTATCTGATTCTGTTTTGGTGCTATTTCACCGTTAATCATGCTCCATTGTTAGTTATAGCTTTACACTGTGGTATTTTCGTGGATTCTCATCTTCAGTCATTATGTATGATTATTACTCATTGAGTTGGAAGTACTAACTTTACTCCATACACCATGAGTGCAGATTCAAGTGTGACAGGAGCTTAGTTGAGCGGTTTTCTATCTTCCAGAGTTACTTCAGAGTTGTTGAGGTAACTTCCTGATCTCCGCAGGACCTTACTTCTCCCCCTTATCCATTTATATTTCCGCATTGTAGACTTTTGTATTTGAGGATTTATCTCTCAGTTGTATTAGAGACTATAAACTCGTGACCCAAGATCTTTTGGGAGTTAAATTGGTTTTATTATGGCTTTCCGTTTTATTGTATCTTCTATCGGAATAATTAAATCTTGTTAATTGTTATAATAACTTCAGTAAATCTCAATGAGTTTTGATACTTGGGTTGTGAGTGCTGAAATGGTCGCGCTTGCCTAGCAATTGTGTTGGGCGCCATCACGACCGGGATTGGGGTCGTGACAGTTTGGTATTATAGGCTAGGTTACTAGGCTTCGTGAGTTATGAGCCGGTTAGTAGACTCTCACGGATCGGTATGGAGACGTCTGTATTTATCCTCGAGAGGCTGCAGAACCTTTAGGAAACACTTCACATTCTAGAAACTCTTGTCGTGCGACTTTGTTGATCCAAGAACTAATTTCAGAATTCTATTCTCTCGTAGATAGCGAGAACCCGTGCTGATAAAGGTGATGGACGACCACCTCTACCACCCGCTAGATCTTGTCGCCGTGGTCATGGTAAAGGCAGACCAGCGAGGGCAGCACCTGCAGATCCACCAGCTGCCCAGGTTCGGGACCAGCCTCCAATTGTAGATGCTTCACCAGCACCTATCCAGGCACCGGCACTGCCCATTATAATTCCTGGTCTCCAGAAGGCTTTAGCTCAGATTTTATCTGTCTACAATACCTGGCTCAGGCAGTCTCAGCCACTACTGCAGCAGCTACTTCTCAGATTGGGGTGGTCATCCAACCCCCGCTGCTCGCACACCCGAGCAGGGTGTTTAGCGATTGCAAACACCGGGAGCAGCCCCAGCTCAGCCAGTTGCCCCTGTTGCACCAGTCTTCCCAGTTGTGCCAGTCGCACCAACTCCAGACTTTGTGGTTCCAGATATGCTAGACAACAAGCAGAGTCAACTTGAGAGGTTCGGTAGGCTCCAGCGTCCGACATTCAGTGGTACTAAGGGCAAGGATGCCCAGGGATTTCTAGACAAGTCTCAGTGTATGCTTCACACTTCAGAGATTTTGGTGTCGAGTGAAATGGCTTTTACTACCTTCCAGTTCGCAGGGCCTGCATTAACATGGTGGGAGGAGTTTGAGAGGCGTATGAGCAGCGCCCCTTACTTGGCAGCAGTTCTCCACTCTCTTTCTAGAGAAGTATGTACCGCAGCCTGGCATAAAGGAGCCGCGTCGTCAGGTCGAGTGGTTGATTCAGGGGGACATGACTGTGACCCAGCATGAGATGAGGTATACGCACCTAGCTCGGCATGCTACTTGGATGATCCCGACATATCGGGAGAGGACTAGGAGGTTCGTGGATGGCCTCAACTATCCAATCTGCATTTTGATGACTAGAGAGAGGGTTGTGGCCACCTCGTTTGAGGAGGTAGTTGACATGGCTCTACAGATTGAGATAGATTGTTATCGGGAGCGTGAGGAGAGGGAGGCCAAAAGTCCTCGAGGTTCTGGTAGGTTTAGTAGTGCTCCATCTAGGGGCCAGTTCTAGCGTGGCAGAGGTCTTTCTTTCAGGCCTCCTCAGTCAGGTCGAACAGAGTACAGTGGGGCTTCCTCGGTCCTTGCTCATCAGGTACATCAGCAGGGCCAGTCTTCATTTAGCACCCTTCAGCTCAGAGCTCTACTCCTACCTCTTCAGCCTAGGGTTCATCTATCGCGAGGGGTTCCCTTCAGTACCCTTCTCCATCTCCGGGTAGTTTCTACGGGTGCGGTGAGTTTGGTCACATAAGGAGATAGTGTCCTCGGCTTTGTGGTGGTCGGTCTCAGCAGAGGGATCAACCCTCATCTTCTTCTCCATTCTTCAGCACCCACTCAGTTAGCTAGGGGTAGAGGCCAGTTAGCTGGAGGCCGCCCCATGGGTGGAGGCCGGACTAGTGGTGGTCAGGCTTGATCTATGCTCTTCCAAATAGGAGGGGCGCCATTGCATCAGATGTTGTTATCATATGTATTATCTCAGACTACCACAGGGATGCCTCTGTTTTGTTTGATCCCAGATCTACCTATTCCTATGTATCTTTATATTTTGCTCATCACTTGGGTACGACCTGTGGTTGTCTTGCCTTTCCTATGCACATATATACACCGGTGGGTGATACTATTATTGTGGATCATGTATATCAATCATGTCTGGTGACTATTGGGCTCTGGGGACTCAAGTTTACTTATTACTATTGGGCATGGTAGATTTTGATTTGATTCTGGGTATGGATTGGCTATTCCCGTACCATGCTATTATGGTCTGTCATGCCAAGATTGTTACGTTGGCTATTCCATGTGTTCCGAAGATCGAGTGGCGGGCAATGACTGATTATATGCCCGGCCGGGTGATTTCTTTCTTAAAGGCCCAACGGATGGTTGGGAAGGGTTATTTATCGTATTTAGCTTTCGTGAGAGATGTCGGAGATGAGACTCCTAGTCTTGATTCCATTCCTGTTGTGAGGGATTTCCCTAATGTGTTTCCATCAGACCTACATGGCATACCGCCGGACATGGACATTGATTTCGGTATTGATCTGGTGCCGGGCACTCAGCCCATCTCTATTCCTCCATATCATATGGTGCCAACTGAGTTAAAGGATTTGAAGGAGAAACTTCTGGAACTCCTAAATAAGGGGTTCATTTACTCGAGTGTGTTATCAGCTTCAGGTTCCTACTCGGTGTATTGTGATGCTTCGAGAGTTGGGATGGTATGTGTATATATGCAGGGGGTAGAGTTATTGCTTATGATTCTCGTCACTTGAAGCGCCATGAGAAGAACTACAGTGTTCAGGATTTAGAGTTTGCTGTTATAGTTCATGCTTTGAAGATTTGGAGGCACTATTTATATGGTGTATCTTGTGAGGTGTTCAGGGACCATCGCAGTCTTCAGCACTTATTCAAGTTGAAGGATCGTAATTTGAGGCAACGGAGGTGGCTTGAGTAACTCAAGGACTATGATATTACCATTTTGTATCACTTGGGGAAGGCCAATATAGTGGCCGATGCTTTGAGCCGGAAGGCGGACAGTATGGGTAGTTTTGCGTACATTCCAGTTAAGGAGAGCCCCTTTTCATTTGATGTCCAGGATTTGGCCAATTGAATAGTGAGATTAGATATTTCAGAGCCTAGTCGGGTGTTAGCATGTGTGTTTTCTTGATCTTCCTTGTATGAACGCATTAGAGAGCGCTAGTATGATGACCCGCATTTGCTTGTCCTGAAGGACAAGGTCCATCATGATGATGACATATATGTAACTATTGGTGATGATGGTGTGTTGTGGATGCAAGGCCGGATTTGCGTGCTCAATGCGGATGGGCTTCGGGAGTTGATATTAGAGGAGGCCCACAGCTCGCGATATTCCATTCATCCGGGTGTCGCGAAGAAGTATCCGGATTTGAGGCAACACTATTGGTGGAGGAGAATGAAAAAGGATATTGTGAGTTATATATCTCGGTGTCTCAACTATCAACAGGTCAAATATGAGCATTAGAGGCCCGGTGGTGTATTTCAGTGGATGGATATTCCAGAGTGGAAATGGGAAAGGATTACTATGGATTTGTGAGTGGTCTCCCTCGTACTTCGAGGAAGTTTGATTCGATTTGGGTAATTGTGGATAGGCTGACCAAGTCCGCGCACTTCATTTCGGTTTGTACAACCTTATTCTTCGGAGTGGTTAGCAGAGATTTTCATCCGGGAGATTGTACAGATGCATGGGGTCCCAGTTTCCATTTTCTCAAATAGGGGTACTCAGTTTATTTCCCAGTTATGGAGGACTTTTCATCAAAAGTTAGGTACTCAGGTAGAGTTGAGCACAAGGTTTCATCCTCAGACGAACAGGCAATACGAGCGTACTATCCAGATATTGGAGCACATGTTCTGTGCCTGTGTTATTGATTTTGGAGATTCTTGGGATGAGCTCTTGCCACTTGTATAGTTTGATTACAATAACAGCTTCCAATCCAATATTCAGATGGCACCATATGAGGCCTTATATGGGAGATGGTGTAGATCTTCGGTTGGTTGGTTTGAGCCCGGCAAGTCTAGACTATAGGGGATAAAGTCAGGTTGCCTTAGAAAACATGAAAGTGATCAAGAAGACACTTCCTACAGCTCAGTCGTGTCAGAAGAGTTATGAAGACCGGAATGTTCGAGATGTATTTTATATGGTGAGCGGGAAAGTCTTGTTGAAGGTTTTGCCTATGAAAGGTTTTATGAGGTTTGGAAAGAAAGGGAAGATGAGTCCACGGTTCATTGGACCTTTTGTGATACTTAGGAGGATTGGGGAGGCGGCCTATATGCTTGCTTTGCCACCCAGCTTGTCGGGGGTTCATCCGGTATTCTATGTTTCCATGCTCCGGAAGTATGTTGGGGACCCGTCTCATGTGTTAGGCTTCAGCATGATTTAGTTGGATGAGTACTTGACCTATGATGTGGAGCCAGTGGCTGTATTGGGTCGTCAGGTTTGGAAGTTGAGATATAAGGATATAGCTTCAGTGAATGTGTAGTCGAGAGGTTGGCCTGTGGAGGAGGCTACCTGGGAGACCGAGTAGGAGATGCGGAGCAGATATCCTCACTTATTTGAGGCTTCGGGTATATTTCTTGACCCGCTCAAGCACGAGCGTTTGTTTTAGTTGGGGAGGATGTGACGACCCGGCCCATCGTCACGTGATTACCACCCCATTTCCCTCATATTATGTTTCTATGTGCTTCTGTATCGGTATTTAAGGTTATCGAGTAGAATTGGATTGGTTTTAGATGGAAATGAGACACTTAATCTTTTAAAGGAAAGATTGTTTTGAAAAAGTCAACCGGAAGTTGACTATTTAGTTAGAGGGCTTGGATGTGAATTCTAGTGATTCAGTTAGCTTCGGGGGACGAATTGTGACTTAGGAGTGCGGTCGGAATTGAATTTGGACGTCCGGTGTAGAATTAGGCTTGAATTGGCGAAGTTAGTATTTTGGCGGATTCCGGTGGATAGGTGATATTTCGATCTGAGGGTTGGAATGGAATTCCGAGACTATTAGTAGCTTTGTTAGGTGATTTTGGATATGTATGCCAAGTTTCAGATCATTCAGAGGTGTTTAGGTCGGGTTTTTGATCGAATGTGCAATTTGAATGTTTTGAAGAAACTTAGGCTTGAATCCAATGCGAATTGATGATTTTAGTGTTGTTTGACGTGTTTTGATGATTAGAATGAGTTCGTATAAAGTTTTGGGGAATGTTGGCATTCTTGGTTGAGGTCCCGGGGGCCTCGGGGAGATATAGGATGGCTAAAAACGGAAGAATCTTGGACTTGGAATATTGCACAAATGCAGCAGCTGTTGCAGGCCACTTTTGACCTTCGCGTTCGTGAAAGGGTCTTTGTGTTCACATAGTTGTAAGTTATGGGTCATCGTGCGATAATGGCCTCGCGTTCGCGTAGAAGGGCCTGGGGACCCTTCCTAATTTGTTCAGTGCGTTCGCGATGTGGGAGTCGTGCTCGCGTAAGCGGAGGTCCTTGTGCATTGCGTTTGCGTTTGGGGTATCACGTTCGCATAGTGGGT
Source organism: Nicotiana benthamiana (assembly GCA_034376525.1). Classification (NCBI taxonomy): domain Eukaryota; kingdom Viridiplantae; phylum Streptophyta; class Magnoliopsida; order Solanales; family Solanaceae; genus Nicotiana; species Nicotiana benthamiana. Next base: position 120,216,007 of record CM067329.1, read on the forward strand.
GGACTAAAAGGATCGCGTTTATGTTCAATGCTATGCATTCGCGTAGGGTAAATTTTTTGTCAGCAAAGTTTGTTCAACGCGAACGTGAGGGCTTGGCCGCGTTCGCATGGAAGGAAAATTGGGCAGCAGAAGGGTTTAAGTATGATATTTCATCTGTGACCCATTTATCATTTCCTCCATTTTTGAACCACCTTGAGTGCTTTTTGGTAGAAATTGAAGAGGGTTTTGACGGGAATTGATTGAAGGTAAGTCTCGTGACATAGAAACTCTATTTTATTGAAGAATCATCCTTTAATTCTTGGAAAATAGGGTGAAAAATTGAAGAACTAGGGCTTGGGTTTTGAAATGAAAATTTGGGATTTGAGGGAGCATTTGAACTCCGATTTTGGTAAATTTTATATGTATGGACTCATGGCAAGACGAGGAATCTGGTGATGCGAATTTCGTAATTTTTTTAGAAGTGGGATTAGGGCTCGGGTTTTGCCAACTTTGTGATTTTTGGTGTTTATTGAGTCTTTTCGATTGGTTTGTATTCTATTAGCCCATTGTAATGTGTTTGTTGTGGTTTTGACCAGATTCGACGCACGAGTAGGTCAATTCAAGAGGAAAGAACATTGCGAGCTAGTCTTCGGCCGGCTTGAGGTGAGTAATAGATGTAGATGTTGACCTGAGGGTTTGAAACCTCGGTTTATCACACTGTGATGCTAGGTTGAGGTGAGACACACACTCCATGATGAATGCGGGGTCGTTTGTGATTGGGGACTTTGTCTTAGTCCACCCCGAACGGTGTCCAAGCTGTGCGTTGGACTATGGATTGATTAGTAAACATCCTACTTGGATTGTTACAATGTATTTGGGTTGTGTGCCGACTATTTGAATCCTTTGGATATTACTATCACTCCTTACATGATATTAGCATGCTATATGATTTCAGTCCTGAGTTGTAAACATTTTTTCGAAATACTTACTCACATTCCTAAGGTTTTGAAGATTTAAACTATAATTTCTTATTAATTGGAACAGAGAACTATAACTTGACTCTATTGTATAACTCACATGCATATTCTGGACTGAGTGTGAATCGGGCTCCACGCCGCAGCGATGCTACGATGATATTATGCTTGGGCTGTAGGAGCCCCTCCGGTGTTTGAACCCCCACAGTGAGCGTGGGTACCCAAATGGATCGGGCGGCACGCCACAATGGTCATGTACATTGCATTGGATTCATGCTTTGATGTTTATCTAATTTATCTGATTCTGTTTTGTTGCTATTTCACTGTTAATCATGCTAAATTGTTAGATATAGCTTTACATTGTGGTATTTTGGTGGATTCTCATCTTCAGTCGTTATATATGGTTATTACTCACTAAGTTAAAAGTACTCAATTTACTCCTTGTACCATGTGTGAAGATTCAGGTGCGACATGAGCTCAGTTCAGCAGTTTGTTATCTTCCAGAGTTACTTCGTAGTTGTCGATGTAGCTGCTTGACGTCCGTAGGACCCCGAGTTCTCCCCCTTATCCATTTATATTTCTTGCATTCTAGACTTATGTAATTTAGGATTATTTCTCAGTTGTATTAGAGGCTCTAAAATCGTGACCCCAATTCTTTTGGGAGTTAAATTTGTTTTACTATGGCTTTCCATTTTAATCTATCTTCTATCGGAATAATTCAATCTTGTTAACTGTTATAATAACTTCAATAACTGTCAGTGAGTTTTCATACTTGGGCCGTGAGTGCTGAAATGATCGGGCTTGCCTAGCAATTGTGTTGGGCGCCATTACGACCGGGATTAGGGTCGTGACAAAGGCGGCAGTTGAAAAGTGATTATGGTGACGTTGAGAGAGAAGATGGATATGAAAGCATCTGAAGGCGGCAGATTGAAAAAATGTTTAGGATTGGGGGTTGATTATAGTTAAAAAAAATGAAGGGAATTATTTGAACCATTCATCAGGGAGATCAACGGATTCAAACGGGTATGTGGGTTCCGTGTTTGGGTAAGGGTTAATAGGGTATGGGTCGGGTTTTTAATTATAAAATCGGGATGGGATTGGGGTTCTATTTGGCTATAATTGAAAGCCAAATTTGGTTGTTATTTAAATAGCCAGTTTTTCCCTATTTTAATTATAATAAATAATAAGTAATATCTAAAAAATAATTTACAGTTCCAAATTGATTTAAATACATGATTAACATTGTAAAAATACAGGGGCCAATTTTATGCATATAAAATATAATTATATTTTAGAATGGACTAACGTTGCAATAATATGTAATTTAGCTTAACAATACTAAATGTAATTGTAAAAATTACATAAAACTTACATTAGCCGTACTTTGGCATAAGTATGGAAATAAAATAAATGAAATATCCAAAAAAATTTGGAAATATTTATTGGGGATTTTATGGATAAAAGGGAAAAAATAAATCAATTTTGACCTTTGAAATTATGGAAAAAGTGATGAAATCCATAAGCATGCTTATATATGCATATATATGATATTTTGAAGGCTTTATGAATATATAAACTATATAGGGAAATATTAGGTATCAACAACTATCTATCTCCCGGGAAGGATGAAAGAGTTTTCGGGTAAAGAAATGATGGCCAATTTTGACCGGATGGGATTTTTGAAAGACGCAGGCCAAGCTTTGAGTTTCGAGTTGCCTACATATCCCTCGTATTATAGGAATCAGGCCATGTGTGGTTCCGGATTCACCTGCGGAGTATGACGGTAAAATTATTATAAGAACGGACACGAGATGTGGAAGCGGCTACTATTGGGAAAGTCAGATGAATTGTAGAGAGATCCCTCCTGCTAAGATAACGGTTTCTTACTGGTTACCTGCAGATAAGATGTTACAAACATATTAGCGATAATTTTAAACATGATGCAAATTCCTTTGGATAATGAAGGTTGTCTTCGGACGTTTAAATATGACATCACTTGACCATGATATCCTGGTCCATGAATTACTTAATGAGGGATTTGCAGGGCATGGAATGTTGTTCTCGGGCCATGATAATGGTTCCTTCAAACCATGATACCTTTGAATAATGATATGCAAATTTTAGAGATCATCAGGCCATGACATGGTGTCTTCGGGCTATGTGTATAGTGCCTTTACACTTTGATGCCCTTAGACAGATTGGCGATATTTCAAACAATGATATGAAATAATATGATATAACAAGAAAAGGCTTAGTCGTGCGAAATGTAAGGCACAACTTAGCCCGATTGAAAAGCAAGTAGATAGTAGTAGAAAATATAGCAACATTGGTTCAAAGAGGGACAGTGTTAAGTCCCATGCAAGTAGGGAGGCAAGTATTATCATGATGCAAATAAGGAGGTAAGGATTAGCCTCGTGCAAGTATGGAGTCAGGGATTAGACTCTTGCAGTATTAGAGTCAGAGCTTAGTCTCATGCAAAGAGAAGGCAAATATGGAGGTAGAGCTTAATCCCATGCAAGATACAGGACATGGCTTAGTCCCATGCAAATGGAAGGCAGTGCTTAGCCTTATGAAAATATGGAGTCGGGGCTTAAACTCATGCAAATATGGAGTCAAGGATTAGACTCACACAAATATGGAGTCAAGGATTAGACTTATGAAAATATGGAGTCAGAGATTAGACTCATGCAAGTGGGGAGTCAAAGATTAGACTCATGCAGATGTGGAGTCAAGGCTTAGACTCGTGCAAATGTGGAGTCAGAGATTAGACACATACAAATATAGAGTCAAGGCTTAGACTCATGCAAATGTAGAGTCAAGGATTAAACTCATGCAAATTTGGAGTCTAGGATTAGACTCATGCAAACGTGGAGTCAAGGATTAGACTCATGCAAAGAGAAAATAGCAGATAGGGGGAGTATATCTTAGCTAGGATAGGTTCAGCGTCTAACGGCTGGATGGAAGGTGAACTTGCTTTGTGTACGAATGCTATCATCAAATGTGCCTGTGTTCAAATAAAAATTGTAAGGTTCATATGAGGAGGTTAGTTCTTGCTTCGTCTACTGGCCTTGCTATACTCCGTTATGGAATCCCCCTTCAAGTTCCCCTATGTAGCACCTGACTATTATAAAAATAGAATTTTTGAAAAATATGCATTAATTGATAAAAATGGAATTATCTTGGAAGCATATTGATATATCAAGTAACTTTTGATGAAATAGCGAGTGTGACGCATTCCAAAGGCATTGAAGCTTTCTTATGTTGGAATTTTGAGGGTCCTCCTCAAAATTCTGCCCCAGTTTGGCTGATTACTAGCTTCATGATGCGCGTCAGCGTTGGCTAGACTTGCTCTGGAATTTTGGGGACCCTCCTCAAAATTCTGCCCAGTTTTTGATTTTTAGGGGGAAATGAAAGTTTTAATATGATATGACTGAACCATAAGGCTTCAATTACATCACAAAGGAAATATGAAATGATTCTAGGCGTAGTATCTCTTGACTACGCCTAAATTGATTTGTTTTGGCCAGATCTCTCCATCCATCTCTGCAAGTATAAGTGCTCCTCCTGTTAGTACTCTGTGAACCATATGCGGACCTTGCTAGTTGGGAGATAATTTCCCTTTAGCTTCATCTTGGTGTGGGAAAATCATCTTCAATACCATCTGCCCTGGTGCAAACTGTCTTGGTTTGACCTTTTAGTTGAAAGCTCGAGACACTCTATTCTGATACAGTTGGCCATGACACACTGCATTCATTCTTTTCCCATCGATAAGAACCAATTGTTCATAGCGGCTTCTTACCATTCCGCATCGATGACTCTTAAAGAAAGAATCTCTACCTCAGCTGGGATGACAGCCTTGGTACCGTAAACTAGGATGTATGGGTTGCCCCAATTGACGTGCGAACTATTATGCGGTACCCTAACAGAGCAAAGGGTAACTTCTCATGCCACTGCTTGTGATTCTCTACCATTTTCCTTATTATTTTCTTAATGTACTTATTGGCAGCTTCTACGACTCCGTTCATTTTGGGTATGTAGGTGGTAGAATTCTTGTGCTTGATTTTGAAAGTTTCATATATAGCTTTCATCAGGTCACTACTGAGGTTGGCAGCGTTGTCAGTAATAATGGACTCAGGAACTCTGAATTGGCAGACAATGCGATCTTTGACAAAATCTGCGATGACATTCTTGGTTACGGCTTCTTAAGATACAACTTCTACCCATTTTGTGAAGCAATCAATAGCTATTAGAAAAATTGGTGTCCGTTCAAAGCCGTGGGCTCAATCGGCCCGATAACATCCATTCCCCAAGAGGCGAATGGCCAAGGTGAGCTTGTTGCATTGAGATCGTTTGGTGGCACTTTTATCATGTCGCCATGTACTTGACACTGAAAGCATTTGCGGACATATTGTATGCAATCCGTCTCCATGTTCATCCAAAAGTAACCTGCCCTGAGTATCTTCTCGACTAGAACAAAGCCATTCATGTGCGGGCCACATGTCCCAGCATGCACATCCTTTAGTAGCTTAGAAGCTTCTTTGTGTCAACACACCTTAGTAAGCCCAAATCCATAGTTCTCTTGTACAAGTTCCCTCCACTGTGGAGGAAACAATTTGACAAGCTCCGGAGCGTGCGTATCTGAGTGTGATTTGCATGCTCTGGGTATTCTCATTTTGATAAGTACTCATTGATGTCATTGAACCAAGGCTTTCCATCTGCTTCTTCCTCGATATGAGTACACTATGTCGTCTAATTATGGATCATCACTGGAATGGGATCAATATAGTTTTTATCTAGATGATGTATCATCGATGACAAAGTGGCTAATACATCGGCAAACTCATTCTGAATTCTGGTAACATGTCGGAATTCTATCTTCGTGAACCTCCTTTTCAATTCTTGCACTTGGTACAGATATGGCAGTAGCATGGAATTCTTTGTAGCTCATTCTCCTTGCACCTGGTGCATAAGCAAATATGAACCGCCAATCACCAATAATCTCTTGCATGTTCATGTTGACTGCCATGTTGAGCCCTAGTGTGCAGGCTTCGTACTCTTCCATGTTGTTGGTGCAAGGAAATTTGAGATTAGCATATACGGGATTATACTGACCTGTTTCTGATACCAAAACTATTCCAATGCCTACTCCTTTGAAATTTGCGGCTCCATCAAAGAACATCCTCCAACCTTCATATGCTTTCATAATGTCCTCTCATACGAATGATACCTCTTTATCAGGAAAATATGTTTTCAAAGGTTCGTATTCTCCTCCTACCGGATTTTGAACAAGGCGATCTGTCAATGCTTGTCCTTTGACTGCCATTTGAGTTACGTAGACGATATCAAACTCATTTAGTAGTATCTGCCATTTAGCCAACTTCCCATTAGGCATGGGCTTATGAAATATGTACTTCAGAGGATCCATCCTGGATATAAGGTATATAGTGTAGGCACAAAAATAATACCTCAACATTTGGGCTGCCAGGTCAAAGCACATCAAGTGTGTTTTAGAAGAGAATAACGTTCTTCATAAGGTGTGAATTTCTTGCTCAGGTAATATATGGCTTGCTCCTTTATTCATGTCTCATCATGTTATCACAACATACATCCAAAGGCTCCATCTATCATGAATAGATAAAGTAGCAAAGGTCATCCTGGTTCTAGCAGGACCAGAACTGGTGGTGTGGACATGTTTTCGTTGATCTTGTTAAAAGCTTTCTGACAATCCTCTATCCAGCTTGTTTTGGCATCTTTCCTCAGCATCTTGAAGATGGGTTCATATATGAGTGTAGACTGTGCTATGAATAGGTTGATTTAGTTGAGTCACCCCATGAAGCTCATCATGTCCTTCTTGCTTTTGGGTGGTGGTAACTCCTGAATAGATTTGACTTTAGGTAGATCTAGCTCGATCCCTCGGCAACAGACAATTAATCCCAGCAACTTTCCTCCAGGAAACCTGAATGCACACTTTGCGGGGTTCAACTTCAAATTGTACCTCATGAAGTTGTCGAAGAACTTCCTCAAGTCTGCTATGTGATCCGTGGCCCTTTTGGATTTGATAATGATGTCGTCCACGTACTATTTCCTTGTGTATCAAATCATGAAAGGTGGTTTTCATAACCCTCATATAAGTGGCCCCAGCATTCTCCAAATCAAATGGCATCATCTTGTAATAGTGTACACCCCAAGGCATAATAAAACTTGTCTTCTTTGCATCTTCTTCATCCACCAAAATCTGGTGATCACCCGCGAAGCAATCTACAAAGGATTAGAGTTCATGATTAGAACAATTATTGATTAGGATATGTATATTTGGCAGTGGAAAATTGTCTTTTGGACTTTCTCTATTCAAATCCCGATAGTCAACATACACTCGTACATTCCCATCTTTTTTTGGCACTGGCACAATATTAGCCAACCATGTTAGGTACTCAACCACCTTGAGAACCTTGGCATTGATCTATTTGGTAACTTCCTCCTTGATCTTCAAACCAATGTCTGGTTTGAATTTTCTAAGTTTTTGCTTAACTAGTGGGCACATGGCGTTGGTAGGCAATTTGTGAGCTACTATATTGATGTGCTCAAACCGGTCACATCGTCATACGACCATGGAAAGATGTCCTCATATTCTTTTAGAAAATGGATGTATTTTAACTTCTCTGTTAGCGACCAGTGAATACTGATGCGGGTCTCTTCGACAGTGTCAGCATCTCCCAAATTTACTGGTTATGTTTCGTCCAAATTGGATTTAGGCTTTTTCTCAAAGTTCTCAACTTCCCTAGCAAATTCCTCGGGTATCTCATCCTCTTCCTCTGATTCACTATTCACATGTTGCATTGCCTCATTAGATGTCACACTAACTAGTTCATCAGGAAAAGTAACAATGACACTGTAAAAGGGAAAATGTATAAAAAATAGTAATTAATAATGATAAAAGATAAATGCATTTGATTAAAACTGAGAAAATTTTTCAAACAAAGCTGGGCTCGGTAAATCGAGGGTTTATTTTAAAACAAAGAAATCATAAAACAAAATTTTTGGAAATTTTAAATGCATAGAACGGTTATAAATAATGTCACGCTTCTCGGGGACTCCGCGGGCTCGGGATTATGTAACGGTCATATTCCTGAGAATGGCTCCCTTTGCTACAGTCTAAATGGAGAGGCCTACTTCCTCCTCCTCCTTAATTATGGCACTACAGTCCATGTCCTCATCTTCCAAGAAAAGATCCTTCAACCCAGCTAGTGCTTCTTCTTCAATAGTTCCCCATATTGTGTTCGCCTAATGGAAATCTTGTTCCAAACGGGGTATCGGTTGCTCAAAAGGGTAATATGGTCCACGCTGTTGGGGCGACCATTCCCTGTACTCCTGTCATGAATAGTGGTATCCAAGCCCAAAGGTGGTACCATAATTTTTTAGTCGTATCGTCTTGGTGACACCTTGGAGATTCTTTCCTAACCATTTGCTGGGTTCATATCCGGACCATGCCAATATGCTTTCTATTTTGTTACTCCACCACTTATCCTTCTCGACAGCATTTACCCATTCAATGTAATGATAGGTTTCCCCTCATATCCTTCTTCTACGTCCAATGTCCGGAATGGTTTGACTGGTGTAGATGGGATTACTCCCGTCCACATGAATGATTACCTCCTAAAGGTTCCATTCAAATTTTACAACTTGGTGTAGTGTGGAGGGTACGGCTCCATCAACGTGGATCCATGGGCAGCCCAACAGAAGATTATACAAGGCTGGTATGTCAAGCACTTGGAACTCAAAGTCGAACCAAGTTGGTCCCATCTGTAAGCAAAGGTTGATTTCCCCGATTGTGGCCCACTAGGACCCATTGAAATCCTTCACATTCATGCTTACGGTTTGTTTTTCATGGAAACCTTTCTCCAACCTTTTCATAGTATCCAATGGACAAATATTCAGACTCGAACCTCCATCAACCAGGACCTTGGAAATGAATTTGTCTTCAAATTATACCGTAATATGCAGTGCTCGATTGTGATTCAGACCTTTAGGCGGTAGCTCATCTATATGGAAGATAATGTTATGGTTCCCCAGCACATCACCAACCATATTGGACATTTCTCCACTAGTGATATTATTGGGTACATAAGCCTTGCTCAGAACTTTCATCAAGGCGTTCTTGTGTGCCTTTGAATTCTGTAGAAGTGATAGAATGGATATCTGAGCAGGGACTTTGTTTAGATGATCAACAAGAGAATACTCTTTCTCCTGTACTTTCCTCCACAAGTCATCTGGTCTAGTCTCAATCACATACTGCCTAGCAGTGGCATCCTTACTTGAACCCCCCAGGTGTTCAGGTGTGTAGACTCTTCCAGTTCTAGTCATCCCTTGTGTGATGCCAGATTCCTCTATCTTAGACTTCCCTTTTCGCCGAGCCTCAGTGACATAATCACAGGGTATTACCTTTGAGTTTAATGGGGGTGTGGTTGAAACCGTCACAGTAAAGGTGTGACCACTTCCAATACAAATAGAGCGGAGGTGGCTGCAGGCTGAGTTTCTTCCACCTCGAATGGAACTCATGCAGTTACCTCAACGTTAATAGGTTCCTGAGTCAGAACCACAATAGGAGTAAGTGTAACTGCTAGCTTAAAGTCATCTCTTTCTCGGATAAGCCTGATCGACCCCTCGGAGTCCCATTCGTTATTTGTTTCTATGACATTTACACTGTCACCTCTATGGTCATGGAGGGGATTGTTGCGGACATTAGGTGTGGCTTGATTCCTTCCTTGATCCTTTCCCCGGGCTTGATGATATTCGAGAATTTGTGATTATCGATAACTATCAACCTTCCATAATATTGCGGATCATGTGCTCTAACAAAGAACTTATTCATCTTTTCTTCGTCCAAAGCGGGCTTGACCTTGGCGGCTTCCAACCTCCATCGAGTGGCATATTCGCTGAAGGTGTCAATAGTTTTCTTCTTGAGATTCTGAATATAGAAAACATCAGGTGCATTTTCTGAGTTTAACCTGAACTGGTCCATGAACTCTGATGCCATGCTTACCTAATTTGACCATTTCTTAGGATTCTGGCTGATATACCAAGAAAAAACGTCCCCATTAAGGATCCTCATAAGATCTTCTTTCAAATATTTTAATCTTTTCCAACTCCGACAAGCTTGTCACAGTAGGTTCTTAGGTAAACCCTGGGATCACCCATACCATCGAACATTTCAAACTTTGGAGGTTTGTATCCTTCTGGCAATTCCACGTCGGGCTATATGCACATATTTTCATAGTTCAGACCTTCTATCCCCCTATTGCCTTCAACACCTTAAACTCGGCTTGTGAACCTCTTGAAATCTTCGGACATGTTCTTACTGAGTAGGTCATTTTCGGAGGGTTCTGATGCATAGGAGATTGGTTGGGTAGAATGTGGTACAGTTTCCATGTACGTGGGCTCTGATGGGTGCCATGAACTTGGGTATATTGGTGGTCATTGGTAGAGATTTTTGGATCAGGAATGAGTGGTTGTGCATTTTGGGGGGTGTGGTAAGCGGTGGTTGGTGGGTATGGTATTGGTTGGTGATGTTGTGATGGAGTTGGTATCGACAATGGATTGATATTTTGTGGTGGAGTGGCATATTGATTTGGTGCGGTAGGATTTTTCAGCTATTAGTTCTGTGTGTTTTGAGAAGGTGTTGGCTTCTTTGCATTCTGTTGGTGGACATCAGGGACGTTGAGAGTAAGTGACAAGTTTGCCAAATTGTGGACCTACTCAATTTCTCCTTGCAGTTCCAATAGTTTTTGTTCAAGTCTCAAAACCAGGTCGTTTGGGGCCGGAGTACTGCGGCCGTCGGAGGTCTCTGCGTTCTCAATGTTTTCCTTTCGGATTTATTTAAGTCATCCATCTTTGATTTCCCTTTGCTTTTATTGTTGCTTAGAGGAGGAGGTGGTGGAGGTTTCAAGTCTGGTATGATATTCTAACGAGGCCAGTATGGATAAACCAACCTATGGGGATGGGAATAATAATAAAAAATAAACAAAACAAAAGGTAATAAGTTAGTAGGGAACCTGAAATGTTTGCAGTATTTAAACACATAGTGCGAGATATAAACTGGTATCATAATTACGAGTCTCATTATACCGAGGCAGACCTAGAGACAAGTAGATTTTATAGAATATCAAATGCCAATAAATGCTTTATTTCATAATATAAAAATAGACGAATTCAAAAACAACAATAATATAATGAAAAAATAAGTTACTATTGGCACTTAGCCTTATTACATTTTAATAAAAACAAGTAAATCTAATCTATTTGGTCTCAGAAGTACCTTCCCCAGATTTGATCTTCTAGACTCTATCAAACAAATCTCCCAGCTCGCAGTCCAAGGAGCAAGTAAGCTCGGGCCAGATGTCCTCCATCGGCTCCTTCAGCATTCTGACAGTTTTCAATCCTTTTTATGATTTTTCCCTCCAGCTCCACTATCCCTCACTCCAGGTATTCCATCTTTCTGTTGGAATTACTTCCATCTCTTTCCATTCCTCAATCAATTTCATGTTCCTCTCATGTATCTCCTGATGCACATTTCCAAAGTCTTGGACACTCATGCGCAGCCTGTTGTATTTGACTTAGTCTTCAGCTTCCTCATCTATGATTTTGTTCCCTCGACATGTCCTTGGTGTCACCGTTCCTTTCAGATTATCCTCCAACAATGTAGGGTAGAGAGGCTCGCACCGCGCGTGATATCTATCCAGATCAATAAGTCTTTTCTCCGCAATGATTTTCCAGTGCCACATGTGCTAAGCTTGGCACTTGTAAGGTATATCATCGTCTTGGAAACCTGCCCTGAAATAACTCATCCTGACGACCCTTAGTACAACTTGCTTTCTGCCTGCTTGAATTATAACTCCAATAGGGACATATGGATATATCCATCTCAACCCAATCAACACCAAATGCGGAGCATCCCTGGACCTGATAATGAACTCGTCCATTGGAAACCAATCCACTATCCACTGCACATGTTCCTCGGTCAGATTGTCAAATAACTCTACCCATTTGCTGGCGCTTATTGGTTGAGCAAATATGTCCGCAATGTAGGTCATCTGCTTAGGGTGATGGAAAGAAATGTGGTCATTCCAAGCCCTTCGTCGAAATTCTTGGCGATAGCGACCCTTTTGGAGATGCTCCAACAACCATAATTTCACCAATAAATAGCAGCCCTCGAAATGCTGGACCCCTCTTTGACAGCGTTCCAGGGCCTTATAGATATCATCTATGATCATGGGGACTATGGTATATATCTGTCCATTAATCCCCTCCATAAGGGTTTTGGCAACCATGGCAACCTGGTGCGGATTCTTCCCTTTTTTATTGAACACTATCATCCCCAGAAAGCACACGATAAATACGAACACTCTGCGGTGGATGTGATCCAGAAAAGTGAGGGTGATCTCATCGTGATAAATGTGGAATGACTTGTTGTGGCCATAACACTCGTGTAGATATTCGAACGGTATGTAGGAGTCCTTCAGGCACACTAAGTCGACATTCTTTTTCAGCGCCATCATTTAAAAAAACCATACGAATTTCTAGTATCAAAATCCCAGGACTATCCCAAGTCAACCCTACAAGTCCCCTTATTTCCTCTAGGAGCAGTGTCATTTCTATGTCGCCAAAATGAACATTGCTCTTTCACTATCCCAGAATAGGGCGGTAGCCTCGATCAGTTTCTTGTTTGTTTCAATATCTAGCAGGGAAGGCAGGTTATCCATGTACTTTTTCACATGCATCTTCTCACTTGCGGAAAGATCTTCCCACCAATTTAGCAACAATGGAGGGATATTGCTAACCATACCGAATATGGGGACTTCATGTCTCATTTTCAGCAAAACAAAAGGGTTAGGCCTTACCCTACCAGACTCGACCATTTATACATTTATGATCAGCATATCGGCATTTAGTCCTCCAAATTAATGTACAAAATGTGACTGCGTCTGTTGGGATCATGGAAAACTCGATGGAATTTGGATAAGGCTTATCTTAAAGGATCATTATGTGGACAACATAACTGATCCGAATAGGTTTGACCATGATACATGCATAATTAAACTGTCGACTACACCGCTTGAGAGGTACCATCAAGCGACAACTTGAGGGGGGAAGGCATGGAACTGTCGACTGCATGCCGATTGACTGGGTTTACTGTTAATAAGTCTTTCCGAATTTAAAGGTAATAAATAGAATAGCGCAACCACTCATTAATGCAGTAGGATTTGAGATGCACGAGTGGAATATGATGTGGAGCACGATTTATGCAGTAGTTAATAACATGTAGGCAAGTATTTTCACATTAGAAAAATAAAAACAGAATTTAAATAATTGAAAAGGCAGTTACAAGAAAAGGAAAACAAATAGACAAGTCGATTTTCAGGGATAAAGAATCATAAATGCTTAAAAGAAACAACACTTAAATCCAGATAAGGGAGCAGGTTATGGGAGAAGCGTGCTTGGACTAATTAGTAAAGACAAGTTCGTTACGATAAGAGCCTCAAAATATCCCCAGCAGAGTCTCCATGCTGTCGCACCCCCCTTTTTCCCTTCGCGGGGAGGACTCCGGGTTTCAATATTCATGTGGTGTAATGACTCATTTCCTTTTGCGAATTGGGTAATTTAAGAGTCGCTACCTAACAGATTATGGTGTGTTAGGGCACCTAAAGTGATTTACTCTTGGGTTGGTGTACATTACCAGAGATTAGGGCAAGGGATCGAGATAAACTCGAGGGGAAGGTGTTAAGCACCCCTCTTGGTACACAACTACGGGTCATGGCCAAACTCACATTTACAAATTAGTCCAGAGTTGAATCAAATAAGTTGTAAAGCTCATTGAACAATTCAAGTAGTGAAATAAAGGTTTAAGCAAATTATAAAGAGAAACAAAGTTTTAAACAAGGAGAAGATTTGGGGTAAGGAGGGGTCCTAGGTTGTTTATCCTATAGGATCACCCCACGCAATGTCCGATAAACACTCCTCAATGAGATTCTACACGTGATATTAATGCGTAGTCATCATATCCCATGTCTACCCTTCCCAACCCCTTATTGGTCATGCAAAGTGAGTGTTTGGTCACTAATTCCTATTGCGTGTTGCTACCCGTCCCTTCTTAATAGTCCCGGAGGGAGTTAAGACCTCTACCTATAGGTGGTTCTTGATGTACCCCTAAGGTTTTAAAGGCAAAACTCTAAGGCGGCAGTGAAAAATCATTTGGACTTCCACATAATGGGATTAATTAATAGGCTCACAATTCCTCTTCAAACAAACATACAAGTAGCACGACTCAAATACAAGTAAGGTCTTTATTAATCAAAGTCCTAAAGTAGGATTACTAAGTGATTATATAGAAATAAAGTACTTTCAGATCCAAAAGTTATAACCTAGTAGTTGCCTAGGGACTAAAGCTTATTAGAATCAGAAACGTTGAACGACAAAATGGCTTTAGGGAAATGCAGGTTTTGAAAAATGCCTAAGTCTTGCCTATATGCAGTGCTGTGTCTATACAAAAATTAAACAGATTTTCGAAATAGAGTCTTGTAATACCTATAGGCAGGATATCTAACGAGATTAAAGAAATTTTGAAAGGACAAGTTTTAGGAAATGTCATCGCTTAATAGGATCACACACAGAACCCAAATGAGTTCAGTAATCACACAGGGGTCAAAGGGCTTGGGGATACACATGCATTTGTCTACAAACACATAACCGTAGCAAGGGTATTTGGACTGGTTTAGACATACTCAGAAATAATTGAAAATGGCATAATCACAAACTAATTAGTGAGAATACAAACACATAGGGGGGATAGGGATTTGGGACTCATAATAATGGTAAGCACACAGTAGTAAAAAACAATTGTCCAGGCGTGTTTGGATCACATAAGGGAATACATGAATTTAAAGGGAGGGGAGTAATACTAGCATGACTAACTACAAAATTCACAACAGAACCACAAGTAAAAGCAGGCTAGAAATAAAAGAAATTGAAACAAGAAGAGAACCATGTTGTTGTTGAGGCTTTAAATTAAACTAGGACATACCAGTGAAGATAGAAGTAAGTAGAATGAAAGAACTGAAGAGCAGAGATGATTGGCCTTGGCTTGCAGCTGGCTAATAGTAGCAAAATAACACAAGGAAGAAGGGAGAAAAGAGATTTTAAATAAGAGAGTAGTTTTTGAAAGCCAAGTACCTGTGTCTTGTTTATGAAAGATTTAGAGTATTTATAGTTAAATATAGGCAGTGGAATAAGGTAAAAATCATAGTAGTACACTAATGTAAGAACTAAGAATCAATCAATTAGAGAAACAAGGAAGTACTTCCTTAAGTTAAGGGAATTAAGATCAAACGGAAAGATTTAGAACCATATAAAGCAGGAAGAAGATTCAGCGCATGATTAAATAAGGAAGGGGTCAAGGTTCAGTAGGCATAGAATAGCCAATTAGGACCAAATTCAGAAAAAATCAATTAAGGAACGACTAAGTAAAAAAAGTACCATAGTAAATAAGGTAATGAAATCATTTAATTTAAACAAACAAGGTCAGTTATATAGACAGAAAGAAACAAGAGATGAGAAAACACAATCATATAGAGGTGATATAAGTAGGCTAAAGATTCAGCAGAATATATTAGAAGCATGGTGACCACGAGAGATTAACAAGAACCAGGTAAACAAGCTGGCACACGAAGTAAATAAAATCATGCTAGCACACGAAGTAAATAAAATCATGCTAACACACATAGATACAAAGTAAAGAAAATCAACGTAACAAACATAGAAACAAAGTAAAGAAAATCATGCTAACACTCACAGAAACATAGTAAAGAAAATCTTTAAAACATTAGGGCTATTAACATAATCAAGTTAAAAGTAGTATGAACATAAAATTGGTCAAAATAAACAAGTTAAGAAGGCTTAATCATAAATAAATAGGATAAAAATGTGTAAAAAGAACTCCGAGAAAACCCTAGTTTTCAAAGAAAGGAAAAACGATTTAGAGTAGAGGATCTTTCAGAACAAAGCTTGAGAATAAGAAAATCATAGAAGAAAACAGGCTTAAAGCATGAAATAATAAAGATCTAAGAGATTCATAAGAGAGTTAGGTTCAAAAGGAAACCCAAGTAGAAATTGAAAGAACCTGTTATAAGTTCATAAATCGTAACACACATGGTGTAATTTTGCCAAATATCATACCAGATAAGCCTAAAACAATAGAATCAGAAGCCCTAGGTCCAAATTGACATGGCCCAGGACCCTTGAGGGCCTTAGAGATGAAGAGCAAGGCGGTGGCCATTGGAGGCTTGGGGTTGAGAGGTTGTTTTCGGAGACGACCGGAGAAGGAGGCATCGGTTGAAAAGTGATTAGGGTTAGGTTGAGAAAGAAGAGGGAGATGAGAGCATATGAAGGCGGTAGATTAAAAAAATTAATAGGATTGGGGGGGGGATTGATTAGAGCTAAAAAAAGGAAGGGAATTATTTAGTACAGTTGATCTGGGAGATCAACGGTCAGATTCAAACGCGTAAGTAGGTTCCGGATTTGGATAAGCTTAATAGGGTATGGGTCGGGTTATTAATTATAAAATTACGCTGGGATCGAGGTCCGATATGGCTATAAGTCAAAGCCAAATTTGGATGTTATTTAAATAGCCAGTTTTCCCTATTTTAATTTTAGTAAATAATAAGTAATATCTGGAAAATAATTTAAGGTGCCAAAATTAATTAAAATACATAATTAATATTTTAAAAATACAAGGGCCAATTTTATGCATATAAAATATATTTATATTTTAGAATGGACTAACATTGCAATTATATGCAATTTAGCTTAAACAATACTAAATATAATTGTAATAGTCACATAAAAATTACATTAGCCATATTTTGGCATAAATATGAAAATCAAAAAATGAATTATCTAAAAAAAATCTTGAAAATAATTATTGGTTATTTTATGGATAAAAGGGAAGAAAATAAATCAATTTAGACCCTTGAAATTATGGGGAAAATAATAAAAGCCTTGTGCATGCTTATATATGAATATATATGCTATTTTGAAGGTTTTTATGCATATTTAAAATATATAGGAAACAATTGGGTATCAACGGTAGTTTGGAGGCATAAGTAGCTCCGTATGATGTATTACGATTTGTGTGTATCAGCGGTTTTGTTTTTTCAAGTAATGGTTGATTTGGAAAATGAATTTCATGATTGAAGCCTTAAAGTTGGAAGAGTTTAGCAAGTTTGACTTTTTAGTGTTTGACCTCGGATTGGATATTTGATGGTTCTGTTAGGTTCAGATGATAATTTTGGACTTAGGTATATGTCCGAATTTGCATTTGTTATATTTCTAGAAGGTTTCTATGCTAATTGGAGAAAGTTAGGAGTTTGAATGTTTGAAAAGTTTACAAGTTTAACCAATATTTGACTTTAAGGGTATCAGATTTGGATTGTGGTTCTAGGAATTGGAATAGCTGCATTATTTCATTAGGGACTTGTATGCAAAATTTGAGTTCATTTCGAGTTGATTAGATATATTTCCGCGCGAGTTTTTGGAAGTGGAAAGTTCATTAAGTATAATTTGATGTGTGATTCGTCATTTCGAAGTTGTTATGCACAATTAGAGGCCTCAAGTAGTCGGTATTATGTCATAGGACTTGTTAATATATTTGGATAGGGATCCCGAGGGGGCCGGGTGAGTTTCAGATAGGTTTGGGTTGTGTTGCGCTAGTTTTTTTTATGTGTCGACATCGTTTCTTCTAGCATAAATTGTACCACATTACGCAAATGATCTCCAATTTCTTTTTTGATTAAAGCATTAGTCTATTTCTTAATTATGAAACCATAGTAAAAAAGAATCATTGAATTTGGACATCGTATAAGGAGTTTATGGTCATTTTACTAAGAATTGGTTGCCAAACTTTTTAGATTAATCACGAAATGGCCACTGACTTCATATATAAAAAACTACACTACTTTCAAATATTGAAACCAACATAACTCCTTCATTATAAGGTCAAATGGTGTGATTCAAAAGCCTAACATGACTTTAATTTTACAAAGAATCTATTGGAGGCATCAATAGTGAGTTTCGGGATTGTTTGGCACACAAAACAAGGCAGTACAACTAGAAATAAAATATTTAATATAGAAAGTTTGTTCATTTTAGTCACATTTTTATTTGGGGAGCTCGATTTAGGCAATTATTAGCCTATTTTCACCAAATAGATTTGGGTAAGTGTTCTCTATTCGATTTTGGTTATATTTCGTGGATGTATCTTCGTTTTTAGTAATTGGATTCTGAATTTTAAAGAGAAAATTGGGGGTTTTGTCCAAAGTTTCATATAGGGAATTTTTGAGTTTTGAACATCCATTTGGAGTAGGATTTGAATTAAACTAGTATGATTGGACTCGTAACTGAATGGGATATCAGAATTTATGAGTTTCGTCGGGTTCTGAGGTGCGGGCCAGAGTTTGACTTTGAGTAAAATATTAAAAATTCGATCTTTATAGATTGGGTTTGTTTTTCTTGGAATTATTTGATGTATTTGAGTTGCTTTCTGATATTTATGAGCTGTTCTGAGGTTCATACGCGCATGATGGCATTTTTGGAGTATCATTTTGCTTGCTCGATATTAGATTTGACTTGTTCGAGGTAAGTAACACTTCTAAACTTGGTTCTTAAGTTATGAACCCCTGAATATACCTGGTATGTGTTTGGTATTGAGGTGATGCACATGCTAGGTGACAGTCGTGTGGGCATTCACCGTGTGAATTGTGACTCGGTTATTTATGTGGTATTGTGTAGTCACCTGACCTTATTTGTATCAATGAAATCTCTGTGTGCTAGAGTAATTGAGTTATGATCTATGTTAGAAACCGTGTATACGCTATATACTTATCATGTTGGGACCCACTGAGGTCATTTTTATAGTTGAGTTATTTGCTTACATTGCAATTACGTACTCGGTCATATGCATTTATTTGCATATCATATCTCAGCCTCTGTCACCATTTATTGGTACACATTATCAATTTTTGGGCTAATGTTCATGACATTGAGAGCCCGAGAGACTAGAGATATTGATGACTGGGTGAGGCCGAGGTCCTGATTGTGAGGACATTAATGGGATTGGGCAGCATGCCGCAGCAGGTATTATTGATTCATGATGGGATTAGGCTGCACGCCCAGCATGTTTATTTGATCTATGCCATTATTGGATTCTTATATCGCTTGGGTTGGAATTACCCCTACAGAATCTACACATCCACAGTGAGCATAGGTACCTGCTGAGCGCGAGTGCCGAGTGATTCTGAGGATTGAGTGACTGTAAGGACTGAGTGGTTGTGAGGACTGAGTGACTATGAGAATTGAGTGATTGGGATGACTGAGTGCATTGATACACCAAGTTAATGCATGTGGGTATATCATTGCATTGTATTATAGTTGGCATACATACGTTGACATGTACGCATAGAGATATACTTTCCCCATGCTACTTGATAATGGAACATCTTATCTATTGTTGAAAGTTTTTGGGAAAAATCAAAGTTTCCAAACTTACTCATATTTTTGGTGCTTTCGGTGAAAGTTGGGATTTATTGTTACATTTAAAAGCATGCCTATTTTCTATAAATGTGAATGATTTGAGCATCATATCTCTGAGTTACATCGTCTACCATTTTATTATATTGTTATGAACTGTTGATGATTATTGGAGTTGAACTTTGACCCTTGTCCCAGCTCGTCACTACTTTCAACCTAAGGTAAGGTTTGTTACTTATTGAGTATATGGGGTCGGTTCTGTAGAAAATCACTCTATCTATGATATGTGCGCTTTGGTTGTATGAGCATGATTTTCAGGTATAGGTTTTGATGAATGACAAACAATAAAGTCAAGTGTCAAACAACGATATTATATGACAAACAATCAAGCTTGAATGCCGAGAAGCATATTGATGAACGGATTGCAATGGAAAAGCCAAAGACGAGCTCAAATGTTCAAGACCGAAGACCCAAGGCGTAGGTCGTTAGGTAGAACAAATGTAAGAGCAACGCTTAAGTTATCTCGTCTTTTGGCTCAACATAGGTCATCATAAATATGCATAAAATCATTTTATTAAATCATATTTATCATAAACATATTTTATTAAATTATATTTATCATAAACATATTTTATTAAATCATATTTATCATAAACATATTTTAAATACTTCAAACAAAATGATGTTAAAGTTTTCATCTTAACCAAAATGGTTTTTGAAGTAAGTTTTCAATTCTGCCTCAGAATCAGTATGCATAATCGATTATGCTGTAGACCGTTGCCAGTGTTTGAACATTGCCACAGAATAATCGATTATGCAGTATCAGATAATCGATTATTCAGCAGAAAATCAGCTTCTGATTTTCTGAACGTTGGAGAATAATCGATTATCAGAGACTGAATAATCGATTATCTTGGCACAAAATCAGCATAATTGATTGCCAATTAAGCAACGGACATACACCATTTTTCACCTATAAAAAGAGGTCTTTTGAGCTGATTTTAAACACACAACACCTCCCAATATTGATATACATATTGACATTATTTGAGCATCATTTTAGAGCTTTTGTTGAGCCATTTGAGAGACAACTTTGAGTTGTTCATAGAGCTAAAATTGTATCTCTTTATCTACTCTTTTGAGAGAGTTCTTGTTGTAAAAGAGAAAGGTGTTTGAGAAGAACATATCTTCTCATTGATTGTCGGGTTCGCTAAGTACCCTAAGACTTAGTGTGTGAAGTCTTGTGGTGCGGTATCCACGAGCAAGGTTGAAGTCTTGAGGTGCGATATCCTCGAGCAAGTTGAAGTCTTGTAGAGTGTACATCTACGAGCAAGTGTAACGGTTTGTTAGGCACCCGTAAGCTTAACGGAGTTAGTGGAATCTCGAGAGAGTCTCTCGGGGACTGGACTAACCACAAGTTGTGGTGAACCAGGATAAATTCGGTGTGTTCTTTCCTTACTATTTTAATTACCGAATTTATTTTACTCTTGCAATTTTTAATTCCGCAATATTTATCAATATTCTCGTGCCGCACTATTCACCCCCCCTCTAGTGACGGGCATAAATCCTAACAATTGGTATCAGAGCCTAACTCTCTGAAAGCCTTAACCGGTTGAGAGCGATATATATTTTTTGTTGAGAATATTGAACGCAGGAATAATGAGCGAAGGACACTCCACCGAGAGGCCTCCATTTTTTGATGGAAGAAATTATACATACTGGAAAGAGCGGATGAGAATATTCATCCAATCACACAACTTTCGATTATGGCAAATCATCAAGAAAGGTGAACAAATGCCAACAAAGAAAGTTGGGGAGATCATAGTTCCAAAGGAGGACGATGAATATGATGCCGAGGACATCAAGAAGGTTGAAAGAAACGCAAAGGCCGTCAACTTACTATTTTGTGCGGTGAATCCGGACGACTATCGGAAAATCTCTTGTTGCACAACCGCAAAGGAAATGTGGGATAAACTCGAGATCACTTACGAAGGTACGTCTCAAGTCCGAGAATCTAAAATTGCTTTTCTAACACATGAATATGAAATTTTTAGAATGAGGGAGAATGAACCCATTGGCATTATGTTCGAACGATTTTCAAGAATCGTCAACGATCTTCATGCTCTCGGGAAAGTCTACACGAACAAAGATCTTGTTCGAAAAGTCCTACGGAGTCTCACTCCCGAATGGCGTTCCAAAGCCAATGCAATCCAAGAATCTATAGGATTCACGGATATCACAATCGATGGACTAAGAGGTAACCTCGAAACTTATGAAAGCACAATTCTTAATCCTTATCTTAGAAGTAAAGGTTCGAATATTGGCTTCAAAGCCTCATCGTCTAAAAGAGTAGAGGTAAGTGATTTGGAAAGCGATAATGATATTATTTCCAATGATATATTTGAAAAGTTTTACAAGTTTATGAAGAAGGGAATAAAGAAGGAAGAACCAAGTCCTTCATGTCAAAATTGTGGAAAACTTGGCCACACCAAATCACATTGTCCAAAATCAAAGAACAAGAAAAGAAGAAACACCATAGGCGCATAACATGGGATTCGGACAGCTCGGGCGATGAAACTGCCGCATTATGTCTCATGGCCAACGAAGAAGAAGAGGTAATTATTTCCAACTCTTACTCGTTAGAAGAATTGCAAAATGCTTATGATGAATTATATAGTGAATTTGTTAAAGCTTCAAAAACCATAAAAGAATTGAAGAAAACACTTTCTTTGCAAGAAAAAGATTTTGAGAAAACACTTTCTTTGCAAGAAAAAGATTTTGAAAAACAACCTTCTTTGAAAGAAAAAGATTTTGAAAAATTGACTTGTGAAAATGAAAAGCTAAAAGAAGAAAATAAATTTTTGGAAAATGACATTGTTGATTTCAAAAATAAAATCAAGGAGATAATGAAGCCTCTTTAATTGTTCAAAGTTCAAATTGTTCTTCTTGTAGTTCTTTAAAAATGGAGAACGTAGAACATAGAAATACACTAGAAAAATGTAGTGTAAATGATTCTAGAACAAGTGAGGTAGTTAAAAAGGACGATAGAAATAAGGTTAAACCACCTAGAAACGACTCTAGGATTTTTGTTAATAAGTCTAAAACTAATCATTTTAGACCACCTAGACACAATTCTAGGAATTTTATTAATGAGTCTAGAATGAATAATTTTAGACCACCTAGAAATCACTCTAGGAATTTCAACGCTTCTAGGAATAACAACTTTAGATCACCTAGAACGCATTTGGCTCAACCTAGACATATGCACAATCCTAATGTCATATGTCATTATTGTAACCGGGTAGGACACATTGCACCCGTATGTTTTGCTAAACATAGAGATTCATATTTTGATTATGATTATTATTTGCCTTACCCCCAAGGACCCAAAAGAAGTTGGGTACCGAAAACCTACTTTTAGGTACTTTTGTAGGTGTGCTTGAAGACTACAATATTGTAGTAGATGCATCAAGCACGAAACCTTACTGCATCAAGGGGGAACGTCGGTTAGTTATCGTATTCTTGATAAAAATGTAATAGTTGATATGTGCTAACAATTGATATTAATTATTGATTCATGTTTTGATAAGTGTTATTTTGAATAACAAATTGGTATCAATTATTTTTATGTTAAATGATTGATTCATGTTTTGATGAATATTTTTAGTTTAAATAACAGTTGGTATATTTGCGAAAAATGACTGTTATTATGATTGGCATGTTTTTACTAACATTTGGTATTATTTGATATTGATATGATTTTTTTTAACAATTGGTATCGTCAATAGTTTCAATAACAATTGGTATACTCTTTTTGCTAATGCCAAAAGGGGGAAGAATTTAGGCGATATGCATCGAATAAGGGGGAATGTCTTCACATTCTAGTATGCTTTAATTGTGGGGGAATATTCAATTAAAGGGGAATTATATTGAATTGTTTGCATGAATTGTATGTTGAGATATAGCATGAAGTTAGGGGGAATTCGATATGCATATCTCCTGTTGTTTGTCATTATCAAAAAGGGGGAAATTGTAGAAAATCACTCTATCTATGATATGTGCGCTTTGGTTGTATGAGCATGATTTTCAGGTATAGGTTTTGATGAATGACAAACAATGAAGTCAAGTGTCAAACAACGATATTATATGACAAACAATCAAGCTTGAATGCCGAGAAGCATATTGATGAACGGATTGCAATGGAAAAGCCAAAGACGAGCTCAAATGTTCAAGACCGAAGACCCAAGGCGTAGGTCGTTAGGTAGAACAAATGTAAGAGCAACGCTTAAGTTATCTCGTCTTTTGGCTCAACATAGGTCATCATAAATATGCATAAAATCATTTTATTAAATCATATTTATCATAAACATATTTTATTAAATTATATTTATCATAAACATATTTTATTAAATCATATTTATCATAAACATATTTTAAATACTTCAAACAAAATGATGTTAAAGTTTTCATCTTAACCAAAATGGTTTTTGAAGTAAGTTTTCAATTCTGCCTCAGAATCAGTATATGCATAATCGATTATGCTGTAGACCGTTGCCAGTGTTTGAACATTGCCACAGAATAATCGATTATGCAGTATCAGATAATCGATTATTCAGCAGAAAATCAGCTTCTGATTTTCTGAACGTTGGAGAATAATCGATTATCAGAGACTGAATAATCGATTATCTTGGCACAAAATCAGCATAATTGATTGCCAATTAAGCAACGGACATACACCATTTTTCACCTATAAAAAGAGGTCTTTTGAGCTGATTTTAAACACACAACACCTCCCAATATTGATATACATATTGACATTATTTGAGCATCATTTTAGAGCTTTTGTTGAGCCATTTGAGAGACAACTTTGAGTTGTTCATAGAGCTAAAATTGTATCTCTTTATCTACTCTTTTGAGAGAGTTCTTGTTGTAAAAGAGAAAGGTGTTTGAGAAGAACATATCTTCTCATTGATTGTCGGGTTCGCTAAGTATCCTAAGACTTAGTGTGTGAAGTCTTGTGGTGCGGTATCCACGATCAAGGTTGAAGTCTTGAGGTGCGATATCCTCGAGCAAGTTGAAGTCTTGTAGAGTGTACATCTACGAGCAAGTGTAACGGTTTGTTAGGCACCCGTAAGCTTAACGGAGTTAGTGGAATCTCGAGAGAGTCTCTCGGGGACTGGACTAAGCACAAGTTGTGGTGAACCAGGATAAATTCAGTGTGTTCTTTCCTTACTATTTTAATTACCGAATTTATTTTATTCTTGCAATTTTTAATTCCGCAATATTTATCAATATTCTCGTGCCGCACTATTCACCCCCCCCCCTAGTGACGGGCATAAATCCTAACAGGTTCTATTCATACTACACTTCTGCACCTTGCGTGCATGTGTTTGATGTTGATGTTACTGCACATGGCGGGAGCAGGATTTGAATATGTGTGTGCTCCGGTCATAGCTGCCTCTTTTCCTTGGTAGCTTTAAAAATTTTAATCTATTCATGTATATTTCAAACAGATGATGTATTTATATCATACCAGCTTTGTAAACTCTAAATCTTAGAAGCTCATGATTTGTGCTGGCAGTCCGTCGAAAATGTACAAGTTTAAGATATTTTATCATTTATTTGCCTTAATAAATCTCATTAAATTGGTTTTCTGTTAACTAGATTACCTAGCGGGTTGGGGAAGATCCCATCACGGTGTATACAGTTAAATTTAGGCTTGCCCTTTCCGTGCGACTGAATGAGACTAGAGCGCGATAAGCCAAGGATCAGCCTCGTATTATATCGAACTATGCTACAAAGTTAAGTTGCCGAGCTCGAGCCCTTGAGACCGATTAAGATCGAGCCGACCAAAATCGAGATTGACCAAGATCGAGATCAAATAAGAAGAAGATCGAGGGAAGCTTACTGAGTAGAATAATGGAAAGATGAAATATCCACAATCGGGCGAGGATCATGGCGGGAATCTTGGCATCTATCAAGAAGAGGCCGATTAATTAGCCAATCATGAGATTTCTTACAGTATTTAGAATTGTATCAAGAGTAGGATTCCCCTACTATATAAAAGAGGTCTGATCATTTGTAAACATCATCATATTCACGCAATACAAAGTACTATTCCATTATTCTCTAAGTCATCATTGTCTTGTTATTCTGTTCTTAAGCCAGTTGATACATATTTTATTCAAGGGTTCAATTTGAGTGGTTTACATTATTCTTTAATTGTATATTTCAATACTAATTTATTCTTCTCAATCTGTAACAAGTTATATCACATATCCTTAAAACTGCGTATAAAATCAATTGTTATCTGATTTTAGTGTAAACAGTTTAGCACTCACCGTGGGGCTAAGTATAATAGTGGTTACATGGTACGAACTTTCATAACACACTATTTACTCTCGTTCTTTGAAGTATTTTTTATTACAATAACAAAAAAATTCAAATTCTCAGTTAGCACCTCAACACATTAATAATGATCTCGGCCATAACGGCGAAAATAAGAACATTGCACCAGGAAACGTTGTACCCCTAGTGGCCGCAATGGAATTCCGATTATAGATCCAATCGACGTCACTTCACATGTAGACATCAATGGAAATTTGGTAGTAGATCCCGAAAGCATCATCAAAGGGGATGCCTGATCAGCTACTCAGATGGCAGGATCAGCTTGCGAGTTCTTCAAAATGTTTCAGGCTCAATAGGCAGCAATAGACCAGCTCCAAAATCATAACCGCACATCGAGCAGGGTCGAACTCGAGCCATCCCTAGAAATTGCACATAACGTCAAATCGGTTTTGAGGAAATCAAATAAGAAGGAATCGGAGACCAATCCTGTTATTATAAAGATGCTTGAAGAACAAACAAAGCGAATCCAAACAGGGGAAAAGAAGATCGAGGAAAATGACAAAAGGTGGAAACCTATAACTCTAGGGTTGACCCTATCCTGGGGGCACTGCCAATATGAAAAGGCTAGATTCTAAAAAGTTTGTAAAAACCCTTTCCCCTAAGTGAGGCTCCAAAGCAAATCCACAGGAAGTTTTTTAGGCAAGAGATTCCTGAATATAATAGGACAACTTATCTAAACAAACATGTCACCTCTTACACATGTGCTATCAAAGGAAATGACCTAGAAGACGAAGAGATTAAATCTTTCTTGCTGAAAACATTTGGGGATACTCTATGAAGGGTGATATGATATGGTATCATATTTTACCACCTAATTCAATAGACTCATTTGCTACTCTTGCATATTCTTTCGTAAAGGCATACGTCGGGGCCAGTAAGGTCACAACCAGGAAGTCAGACCTTTTCAAGGTAAGGCAGAAGGACAACGAGATGCTCAGAGAATTCATATCTCGATTCCAAATGGATAGAATGGATTTTCCACCGGTTATCGACGATTGGGCTATTCAATCTTTCACTCAAGGTCTCAACGTTCGAAGTTTAGTGGCTTCATAGCAGTTGAAGAAAATTTTCATCGAATACCCAGCTGTCACTTGGGCCAATGTGCACTATCGGTATCAGTCAAATATTAGGGTTGAGGATTATCAACTGTAGAACCTTCTGGGTTCGTTTATCCTATCAAGCTCGTAGATAGAATCAAGAGGGTTATGGACCAAGAACCAAGGTCGAATAGAGAAAGATATCAACCATAGAATGGAGACCGTAGAGACAGCAAATCTGGGAGAAATTCGGCACAAACGGAGAAGAGGAATGATCGAGGTCAAAGCTCATGGGGAATTATGAGTAAAAATGGCTTCGATAGATCTTTCGGTTCCAAAGAAGCACCACGATTGTCGAAGTACAACTTTACTGTAGTTGCAGTTGCCATCGTATCGGTCATTAGACACATCAAAGAAACCAAGTGGCCTCGACCATTGCAAACCGATCCAGCAAAAAGGGATCCCAACCAAATATGCAAGTATCATGACACACATGGACATAGGACGGAGGATTATCGGCAACTAAGCAAGGGAGTAGCCCGTTTGTTCAACGATGGTCATCTTCGAGAATCTTTGAGTGACCGAGCGAAGAACCACTTAAGAAGTAAAGATTCCAACAAACAAAACGGACAAGACGAACCCCATCACGTCATCTATATGATTATCAAAAAGGTCAAATATTCCCCAAGGTCCGATGATGAAAAGGACCAAGGTGTCATCATAAGACAAAAATAGACTCGGTATTACTTACCATAAGGGACTCTATCTTTCAACGACAAGGACGCAAAAGGAATCATGCTGCCTCATAATGACACACTAATAATATCTGTACTCTAATTGATCGAGGTAGCTCGGCCAACATCATACGATCGAGGGTCATAGAACTACTCGACCTGCAAGACCAGATCGTATCAGCGACCCGAGTGCTGAATGGATTCAACATGGCTTGCAAAACTACTAAGGGAGAAATAACATTGCAAGTAAATGTTGTTGATACCATCCAAGAAACCAAGTTCTATGTAATTGAAGGGGACATACGATACAACGCCCTATTCGGGAGACCATGGATCCAGCATGAGGGTTGTACCATCGACCCTCCACCAGTTATTAAAATTTCCAACACCGAAGGGGATAAAAATGATTTAGGGGAACAGCCCACTACAAATAACATGTTTGCAGTCTATTAAGTAATTCTGATATCAACACTCTCATCAGCAAAGGACTCAGGTACGAAAGCCAAATAGGGAATCAAATAGAAATTATCGGTGCCAGCTTCGACCCAACCGGACGAGCAAGGTATTGACGGAGATAATAACTTCGGGGTTTCTCGACCTTTTCAAACCCCCCATGATTCCGATGATACAACGTCAACAGTCAAAGAACTAGAACAAGTCGTTCTAATCCAACATCCGCCCAAAAGGAAGGTATATGTCATGATCCAAAATCCAGTGAGGGTCGTAGTGGCGCCGGACACCGCTGTCAGGCAATCCAACCAAACTACTAAACTAAATTCCAATTTTTGTATTGTCTACAATCTTTTTTCTTTATCCATTAAATAACAAACAATAAATTTACGGAAACAACTGTGAAATCTTTAACAAAACTTAACATTTAATAATCCAAAAATCCTCCCAGAACCCAGTGTCACAAGTGCATGAGCAATTTTTAAAAAATAATGTAATACAACAATCGTCCGGAATACAATATTGGACAGAAATAAATACAGAAGACAAAAAGAGGCTCTGCTGGCTGTGAATCGCTTCGAGAATTGAGATCACCTAAGTCTCCGTATTATCTGTGCTGCTACGCCCAAAAGGCCACCAGAGATGCATATGCTTGTGCAATAAAAATGCACTAAAGTGTAGTATGAGCACAAAAACAATGTGTACCCAATGAGTATCCCTTTTAATCTCGAAGAAGTAGACACATGGTCGGCTTCAAAACTTACTAATGGTCCAATGATGATATATCCATAATATATTAAATCGTGAATTTTTTTATTAACATGATTATAATTCAATGGGTTGTAGCAAATAAATAATTCTTTCTTTTATAGGAGATTATTCCTTTTCATCATATATATATATATATATATATATATATATATATATATATATATATATATATATATATATATATTGTTAAGCCACAAAGAGGCAGCAACAACTTCAATAAGTTTAAAGGCAAGCAATATAGGCACCCGCAAATCATGCCGAGGTCGATGGCCCGCTCCAACAGAAATTTAAATTGTGCACTGCCGAGGGTCGAACGACGCGAACCATAGATGCATCTATTAAATTACGAGGGGTTCGGCCCGCTCAAAAATTTTAACACACACAAAAGTCAATCAAGAGTCCACATGGAGCAATTATCCAAAAAAGTCAATCCTCTTTTAACCATTTAAGAAAAATGAAGTTTAATCCTTTTAGAAATTTATTTACTAATTCAATGTGATATAAGAAATTCAAGTTGTCAATAAGTTTACGATTAATCCAAGTAGATCACGCTTTTGTGTCCTAGACTAGACAAAAAATAGCCTAATAGTAGCTACGCACAGACTCTCATCACCTCGTGCGTACGTAGCTCCCACAAATAGGAGAACATTACCAATAAACTCACCTATGGGTACAATTCCCTCTTACAAGGTTAGGAAGGAGACTCACCTTGCTCCTAAGATCCATAAGTAGTGGTCTAATCTACCACACCCCTTTCAGGATTCATCCACACATAATGGGCCATAATAGTAGAATTCTTCTGAATAACATCAATTACGGTGGCAGATAAGCCTCACACGTACCGCCATAAATCCTTAAGTAGTGTCTAATCTACCACACCCCTTTAGGGATTCTTCCACACATACTGGGACATAACAGTAGAATGCTTCTGAATAACATCAATTACGGTGGCGGATAAGCCTCACACGTACCTCCATAAATCATATACATGACTTGATCATGCTGAAAGAACTGATCTCTACCACTAATACACCAACTCAAATGTGGTTAACCAACGTTTCTTCCTTCAATTCACCATGATTGCCTTAGAATAATAATAACTTCATTCAACACATAACATACTCCATCCGCACCTATCCCGAGTGACCTTGAATCATGAGATCTTGATGTCTCGAATTCCATGAACCATTTTATGCCTTCCACATGCTACGCTGCAAGTCAAAACATCATAGAATATTCTGGACCTACACTCATAAGCTGTTGCAAAAGCTCGATACTCAATCGCACCCATAGGCTCAAAATCATTAAGCACCACCCTTTACCCCTTTTGAATCCATTAGGACCGTTGCTAAGAGCCGCCCACTCTGGCTTGGCCCCAAATATAATCAACTCCATGAATATTTTAACATAAGAAAGCCCTCTCAAAGAAGCACCCAGCAGAATCACTCCCTTTGAAACATGCATCCATACAAGGCATAAATCCTGAATCCTTCCCCAAGTTTGAACATGAGCCAATAACGCCATCCATAACATACATTCAACATTTCATTTGCTCATATTACCACTTATGGTCTTTTTCCGTAGCCGAAATAACTCAAAAATACAAACAACCAAAAAACTTCGCAAGTGATTAACCATGCAACCCAATCATAAGTGGTAGGACTCTCCCACTTGGATTGAAGCCACTATAACACAACTCTGGGACTCACCAGGATTCCTTATCTCTTTAATGACATAACCTTGCGCAATCAGCCGCCTAAATTCTTCGATTGATTCTGTAAAACCCCCTATTTATACTCTGAATCATCAGCCACATTCTCATGACCGATCTCTTAGCTGCATATTATCCTATACTTCCAATTAAACCCATAGACTTCAATCTCCAGCCACTAAAATCCCAAATCATTTCAAACTCTCCTTGAGGTGCGTAAGCATCCTACCACCAAGCCCATACGCAACATCCACCACTCTCCCACTTTGGGCAAACTCACTTTTTTAATCAACTACTTCACCTTTGCTTCATACACCTGGCCTTCTAGGAATTTTAGCCACCATCTGACACTTTCCACACATCTTTCCTCATCCTTTGCTACTCAGTTGTTGCCTTAATAAAAAATCTATCTTTCTAGCACTTGGATCCACAAATCGCTATTAACTTTAAATTTTGCCGGGGATTATCTCTATCGAGCTCCCGATACAATAAATGTCGATTCAACCCTGAACCACATTGCCTCGTGACATCTAACAGTCGCTTCTTCAATACTGACCTAAAATATCCTGCTCCAAAGGCGAATTGTAGAAGATCATAACACTGGCGAATCTAGTACATTCAACAAGGACAACAACACCTCATCATAGAAGAAAACTTCCACCACGCTCGCAAATGACGGGTTTTGTTTCCCTATCAACCGAAACCTGAACATTCTCAGCCCGATTACCTTCCCCTTTCTGGGAATAAAATATCGAATCTCTAGATCATAAACTAAGTAAACCTCTCTTCAGGTCATTCACTGCCTCTACACGTAGGCAAACATCCTACCGTCGTATCAATACCGTAGAATAATCGTTCATAAGCATCATGGAAACATGTTCCTAGACTCAAGGCTCGCAGAAGTACTGCTACTGAGCTGAAACAATAGAATATCCTTCCACAAGTAGACGATAAAAGCTCACATAACCCGCAGGGAGAAACCCCACCACATTCGTAGTACCATTACAATTCTTCAATTCTCTATTTATAACAAGTACTTCGCGTCGCATAAGATTGAGTAGGAATGAAATAAAGGCATAAACCTCACAGGAATCGAATCGCACGATAAGGAATCAAGAAGGGAAGTACTCCTAACAGCTTTGTAGCCTCTCGAAGATAAGTACAGACATCTCCGTACCAATCTGCAAGACTCTACTAGACTTGGTCATGAATCGTGGGACCAACGGAAACCTAGTGCTCTGATACCATGTTGTCACGACCCAAAATACACTAGGGGGTCGTGGTGGCACCTCTGTCAGGAAAGACAACCAAAATACTTAACTAAATTCCAATTTTTGTACTGTCCAAAATTATTTTTCTTTATGCACTAAATAACGAATAATAAAATTTATACAATCAACCGCAAAATATTAAACAAAACTTAACACTTAATAATCCAAAAACCCTCCCAGAACCCGGTGTCACAGGTGTATGAGCAATTTCTCAGAAATAATATAATACAACAATCATCTGGAATACAATATTAGATGGAAATAAATACAAAAGACTAAACGAGATTTTGCTGGCTGCTAATCGCCTCGAGAAGTGCAGCTCACCTAAGTCTCTGTATCATCCGTGCTGCTACGCCCAGTAGGCCACTAGAGATACATATGCATGTGCAACAAAAATGCATAGAAGTGTAGTATGACTACGAAAACAACGTGTACCCAATAAGTATCATGTTTAATCTCGAAGAAGTAGAGATGAGATGATCAGCTTCGACACTCACTAATGGTCCAATGATGGTATATCCATAATATATTAAATCGTGAATTTTTTATAAACATGATTATAATTCAATGGGTTGTAGAAAACAAACAATTCTTTCTTTTATAGAAAATTATTCCTTTTCATCATATATATATATATATATATATATATATATATATATATATATATATATATATATATATATATATATATATATATATATATATATATATATATATATATATATATATATATATATATATATATATATATATATATATATATATATATATATATATATTCTTAAGCCAGAAAGAGGAAGCAACAACTTCAATAATTTCAAGGCAAGCAATACAAGCACGCGCAAATCATGCCGAATTTGACGGCCCTCTCCAACAGTAATGTAAACTGTGCACTGTCGAGGGTCGAACGGTGCGAACCATAGATGCATCTATTTAATCTGCTGAGGAGTTTGGCCTACTCCAAAATATAAACACACACAGACAGTCAATCAAGAGTCCACACAGAGCAATTATCCAAAGAAAGTCAATCTTCTTTTAACCATTTAAGAAAAATAAAGTTTAATCTTTTTTGAAATTTATTTACTAATTCAATGTGATTTAAGTAATTCAAGTTGTCAATAAGTTTACGATTAATCCAAGTATAGCATACTTTTGGGTCCTAGACTAGCCGAACAATAGCATAGTAGTAGCTACGCACGGACTCTCGTCACCTCGTGCGTATGTAGCCAAATAGGAAAACATAACCAATTAACTCACCTATGGGGATAATTTCCTCTTACAAGGCTAGGAAGGAGACTCACCTCGCTCCGAACATCCATAACCGGCATGCCACACTCTTCCGAAGACTCGAAGCAATGCAAAAATGCTCCAAAACTAGCCAATAATTATGCAAATCCATTAATATATGCTAAGGTACTCATTATAATCAAATTTATAACAATTCCTAACCCCTATCAAAAAGTTAACAAAAATGCCCTCGAACCCACGTGCCCGGATTCCAAAATTTCTGGAAGATAAAAGTTTACCCATAACCTCATGAACTCAAATATATAATTTTCTCTCAATTTCATATCCAAAATCATGGTCAAAATTCAAGAATATCAAAT
Source organism: Nicotiana benthamiana (assembly GCA_034376525.1). Lineage (NCBI taxonomy): Eukaryota > Viridiplantae > Streptophyta > Magnoliopsida > Solanales > Solanaceae > Nicotiana > Nicotiana benthamiana. Next base: position 120,249,522 of record CM067329.1, read on the forward strand.
TTCTAGTTTCTCAAAACCCCACATTTTTCTACAAATTCCTTGTCTAAATCCATATATAAACCTTGTATATACTCAAAAAGTAGTAGAAATCACTTACCTCATGCTTGGTGATGAAAATGGTACTCCAAAGTTGCTCCAAAATTAGCTCCCATGGAAGATATGAAGTGAAAATGAGCCAAAACCCGATTTTAAAAGAACACTGCTCAGGCGACCCTTCTATGCGATCGTAAACAATGCTTCGTGATCGCATAGGCCAACTATGTTACCTCCCAAAATCCTTCTGTGTGATTTCATGCAAGCTCCCACATTTGCATAGGCCAAACGCATCCCAGCCTCCAAACGCACACTATGCGATCGCAACACCAACCCTACGATTGAGTAAGCCCCAGGTTTTCCTCCTATGCGATCACATTGCACCTCCTACGATTGCATAAGCCAAATTCCAGAACCTCAACTCTTTCTCTATGCGATCGTAGACCCTCTCATGCGATCGCATAGAGTAAAAACCTGTTGCACTTATACTAGAAAACCAGTAATAGCTTTTTATCCAAATTAGGCCCGAAACCATCCCGAAACACACCCGAGGCCCTCGGGACCTACCAATCCTACCAACCAATCCTAAACCGCATTAATGACTTGATCGAGGCCTCAAATCACATCAAACAACAGTAAAATTATCAATCATGCTCCATTTTAAACTTGAAGAACTTAGAATTTCACACTTCTACATTCGATGTCGAAAACCGTCAAATCATGTCCGATTGACTTCAAATTTTGCACACAAGTCATATATATCTTTACGAACCTACTCCAACTTCTGTAATTAGATTCCGGCTCTTATATCAAAAGGTCCACTTCCGGTCAAACTTCTCAAAAAGCTTCACATTTCTATCTTTAGCCAAATGGCTCCAAAATGACCTACGGACCTCCGAATTCACTTCCGATTGCGCTCCCAACTCGAAAATCATCATACGGAGCTACTCCTAGACTCGGAATCCCAAACAGGCATTGATAATAGTGAAATGCACTTCAAGCCAAACTTATGAAATTTCCCAAAATGCTAACTTCCACAATAGGCGCCAAAACATTCTTGGGTCTTCCAAAACCTGATCCGGACATACACCCAAGTCCAAAATCATCATACAAACCTGTTGGAACCTTCAAATGCCGATTTTGAGATCGTTTACCCACAAATCCAATCTTAGTCAATTCTTTCAACTTTAATCTTCCGAAATGAGAATTCTCTCTCCAAATCAACTCTGAACTTCCCAAAATTTAATTTTGACCGTACGTACAAGTCATAATACCTGAATTGAAGCTGCTCATAGCCTCAAACTGCTGAACGATGCATTAGAGCTCAAAAGGACCGGTCGAGTCGTTACAATATATCTGGGAATGAGGTTTACTCCTGAGCTTAGGGAAAAACGTATTCAATTTATTATGCCTAATATGGATTTTTTTGTTTTGTCCCATTCGATATGATTGGGATCCCACCAGAGATTACTACTCACAAACTAAGCTTGGACCTGAAATTCCGCATGGTGAAATAATAATGGAGACCCCAGTCCGAGATCAAACATGACTTTAACAAGGACGAAATAATTAAGCTCCTTAAAAAGTGTCCATCCAGGAGGTCAATTACCCGAAATGGTTAGTAAATGTAATTGCGGTAACTAAAAGGGGAACAAACTAAGAATGTGTGCAAATAATAAAGATCTAAATAAATCATGCCCCAAAGATTTGTTCCCTTTGCCTAACATAGATCACATGATCGACGCTACAGCCGGCCATAAGACTCTAAGTTTTCTCGAAGCCTATTCTGGGTCAACCAAATACGGATGAACCTGAGCAATCAAGAAAAAACATCTTTCATCACTAAATATGGCACGCACTGCTATAACGTAATGAAATTCAGATTAAAAAATATCGGTGCTACTTACCAACGACTAATAAACCAAATGTTCGAAGAACAAATAGGAAAAACCATGGAAGTCTATATATTGACGATATGCTAGTTATTTAATTGCGAATAGAGGACCATTTAAAACATTTGTAGCATGACTTCAGTATATTGAAGAAATATAACATGAAGGTAAATCAAGAAATGTGCCTTTAGGGTCGGGTCTGGCAATTTTCTCGAATTCATGGTGTCCAATCAGGGAATCGAGATCAACCCCGATAAAATCAAAGCTATCAAGGACATCGTATAGTGGATAATGTGAAGGTTGTACAAAATCTAATTGGGGGCATTGCAGTCCTGGGTTGATTCATCTCGAGGTCCGATAAAAGTCATCGATTCTTCTCGTTGCTGAAAAAGACAAACAGCTTTGCATGGACCCCAGAGTGTCAAAGAGCTTTAGAGGAACTAAAGAGATCTTATCGAGCCCACCATTGCTTCACACGCCGAGGGCTGATGAACAAATATACTTCTACCTGGCGATATCGGAAGTAGCGGTAAGTGGAATTCTAGTCCGATAAGAATAAGGTACGCAGTTTCCAATTTATTATGCCAGTAGGAGCTTAGGTGAGGTTGAAACTAGATACCCTCACCTAGAAAAATTGGCACTCGCCTTGCTAAGCGCCTCTAGAAAAGTGAAACCATATTTTCAGTGCCATCATATATGTGTTGTGACAAACTACCCTTTATGAAATATAATGCATAAACCCGAACTCTCAGGACGATTGGCCAAATGGTCCATTAAAATCAGCTAGTACGATAATGAATATCAACCTTGAATGGCCATTAATTCCCAAATTTTGGCAAACTTCGTAGCCGACTTTACACCAGCCCTGATACCCGAAGTCGAAAGGGAGTTGTTGGTAAACTCGGGAACATCTTTGGGAATATGGACCCTCTTTACAAATAGTGCCTCGAATGTAAAAGTGTCCGGACTTAACATTGTATTAAATCCTCCCACAAGAAATATACTTAGAAAATCCATTAGAACTATAAAATTGACTAATAATGAAGCCGAGTATGAGGCCAGGATTACAGGTCTCGAACTAGTCAAAGGCTTGAGAGCAGAGGTGATCGAGGCTAAATGTGACTCCCTACTAGTGGTAAACCATGTAAATGGAATATTCGAGGTCAGAGATTAATGAATTCAAAGGTACTTGGACAAGCTACAGGTAACATTGCACCATTTCAAAGAATGGACTTTGCAGCACGTTCCCCGAGAAAAAAATAGTGAAGATGATGCCCTCGCGAACATAGGGTCGTCGCTCAAAGACAACAAGCTCAACTTGGGGGCGGTTGTACAGCTTATGAGACGGTACTAGAAGAAGTTCATGCCAAAATAAACTCAACAAGCTTGACTTAGAATTGGAGAAATAAATACATAGAATATTTGAAGACCAGAAAAATTCCCTCGGATCCAAAGGAATCGAGTGCCCTGTGTAGAAAGACATTCCGATTTAGCTTGTCGAAGATGGAACCTCACTTAGGAGGTCGTTCGATGGTCCGCTAGCAATATGTCTGGGACCAGGAGATACGGAGTATGTTTTGACGGAAGTCTATGAAGGCAGATACGGGAACCACTCAGGTGCTGAATCATTGGTCCGAAAGGTAATTAGAGACGACTATTACTATGTCGATATGGAAAAAGATGTGAAGGAGTTTGTACAAAAATGTGATAAATTTCAAAGACATCCTCCGATGATTCATCAACCTGGGGAGCTGCTGCATTCGGTTATATCACCATGGTCGTTCATGAAGTAGGGATATGGATATTGTCGGCTCTCTTCCATTTGCACCAAGTAAGGCACAATTTTTTTTATTTATGACTGGCTATTTCTCTAAGTGGGTTGAAGTACTAGAAGATCAAGGAGAAGGAAGCCATCGACTTCATTTGAGACCACATCATATGTCGATTCAGAATACCATCAAAAATTGCATCAATGGAAAATAGTTTATCGGCAATAAAGTGACCAAATTTCTCGAAGACCATAAGATCAAAAGGATCTTATCAACACCTTATCACCCTAGTGGGAATGGGAAACAAGAATCAACCAATAAAACCATAATCCAAAACCTCAAGAAAAGGTTGACCTATGCCAATGGAAAATGGAGAGAGATCTTGCCCAAAATTCTTTAGGCGTATCGCACAACTTCGAAGTCCGATACCGGGGCTAACCCATTCTCTTTGGTTTATCGCGCTGAAGCTTTGATACCGGTTAAAGTTAGGGATTCGAGCATCAGATTCTGATTTGCGATGAAGGAATCAAAAGACGAGGCCATGAATACAAGCCGGGAGCTATTTGATAAACAATGTGAAACTTCCTTTGCTCAATTGGTTGCCCAAAAGTAACGGATCTAAAGGCATTACAATCAAAGGGATAACCTTCGATATTTTAATATCGGGGACTTAGTACTGAGGAACATCATGTTAAATACCCAAAATCCAAATGAAGGGAAATTGGGTCCAAACTGGGAGGGCCATACCAGATTCTCGAGATCATAGGGAAAGGATCTTATAATTTGAGAATGATTGACGAAGAACAACTACCAAAAAAATTGGAATGTAACTCGTCTTAAACAATATTATTGTTGAGGTACGACCCAGTTTCAGTTATTTCTATTTTTTACTAACACTTGCAGGTTATCGACAAGGATGAGCATGAAGCCTTTAGGTTTGAAAGCATGTGCTGCACTCCTTTTCACCTGAACCATTTTTATCCCAATTGGGTTTGTTAGCTAGGTTTTTAACGAGGCAACAGTGGATCTTACTAACTTATAATCGAAGGCAGATCACGAATCAATGTCAAAGACAACACTAATAGTATTCGAGATAGAATCAACCTCGAATACAAGGGGGAATTGCCCTTAGATATTGTCGACGCCCCCTTTTTCAAAAGCAAAATCGGTTTTACGATATTATGGGAAAAACAACTCTCATTCCCCTTTGGGAATTGGGTTATGGAATTTGAAGAGTCGCCACCTAATGATTATAGTGCAGTAGGACACTTTTAAAGATGAGAGGATTATTTTTGAAAGAAAACTAGAGTTCGGGTAAGGGCTTGAGATTATCTCGAGGGGAAGGTGTTAGGCACCCCTCAAGATCCACTAGTGTGGTTCCCGGCAGTGCAAATGTGACTTTATGGAGAGATGAAGCAAGTAGATAGATAAGATTCACATATAAACGTTTGAAAAACTTAGGAATTTTGAAAAAGGAAAGGCATAAGTTAAATAAAATAGAAGAGAGAATGGATTTGAAAAGAAGGCATTACATTAGAAAAAATGTTTAAATAAATAAAGCAAGCAAATGAAAGGGGGTCCTATGTTTGACTATTATATGGATCACAACGGTGCAATACCCCGCACACACTCCTCAAATAGGGGTCGCATATGGTATTAGCGCACCAGTCATCATCTCCATATTCTACCCTTCCCACCCCGTCAAGGAGTTGAAACGCATTGGTATCGTTTACTTATTGCATTCTAATACCCGTCCGAACCAATTAGTCATGAGGTATTCGGACTTCTAATCCTAAGAGGGTGAAGAGAAAGATAGGATATATATGGAGTTCTCAATGGTAAAAATACTAGAAAGACAATCAAAACAAATAGCACTGAAGAGGTATGCAAATAAGGCATTCAAAGGCTCAGATAAAACCCTGTAACACAACAGCGATTAATTTAGCATGACTTCAAATACTGATTTGGTCTTTAAAAGAGGTTAGAAGAGCAGATGGATTAGTTTAACACATGAAATTTGGATCGGAAACCCGCTTTGCGCCCTCCGGGCCCGTTGTTAGGAATTGACAAGTTTCAAAACCAGTTAATATTAAAGGAAAACATTATTTTTTCAGATATAATTTTGTTGAAAAGAGAATTGAAGTTTTAAGAAAGAATGTTCAGGAGTGGCTTACAAATTAGCCGCATTGTTTGAATAAAATGATGCAAGAAGAAAGTTTCAAAAAGAACTTTGAAGTGTAAACTCAGGCAGGTGAAGTTATTTAAAACTGCAGGATTAGCATTTGAAAAAGACATTATAGATTCAGAATAGCGGAAAAGAGCTGATCCGGGATCGATTTTGATGACTACATTGACACGTTTTAAACATACTAGGTGGGTCTAGGACATAATATACACGTTGACCCCTTTTGTTACTGCTTTTTAAACGTTTAGACGGCCTATTGTTTGCCTAGCGCTAATACAATTCTAATAGGCATGTTTTCTAGGAAGGGTGCAATATTGAGATCCTATAGGCATGCTTTCTACACAAGATGCAATGTTGAAAACTTATAGGCATGGTTTCTATCATGAAATATGACATTGAAACTTGTAAACATGGTTTCTACATGAGATGTGATATTGAAAGCCTTATAGACATGGTATCTATATGAGATGTCAATGAAGTAAACCAATAGACATGGTATCTATATGAGATGCACCAGTGTAAGCCTATAGACATGGTATCTATATGAGATGGAGTAATGTAAGCCCTATAGACATGGTTTTTATCATTGATAGATGCAGTAATGTAAACATGATTTCTAATTGATGCAAGAAAGTAAGTATGATTTCTAATTGATGCAATAAAGTAAACGTGATCTCTAATTGATGCAAGAAAGTAAACCCCTCCTATATCCCCTTTCACTATATCCCCAAGTTTTTTTATACAAATTACTTACAAGAATATGGATAGAAAAAAAAACGTAAAAGGAAATAAGCAAATACATCAATACTACAACAGGAGCGAAGAAGCGCAAAGCAACTTTAATGTCAAATATATGCCTTTTACCAAATCCGGGCTCCCAAATCCGAGGCTTTCTTTTGATAGTGTTACAAAGTTCCAAAGGCTTTCGTGGAAACCCAGGAAATGCTTACACTCTAAGCAATTGAGGTAGTGCAAATGTAGAATTACCATCCCTAAGGCATCCAAGTTCAGAGGAGACTCTGGGGTCCCCTAAGCATGGCTTACCAAAGGGGAGTAGGACTTAAAGAACTAAGAATAAGTGTAAAAGTGAGGAATTAGAGGAAAACCAATACGAGAGGTGGTCATAACTAGCCATGAAGTGATACTGGCACACCCCTAACCTCTTGCATGGTTAAACAAGCAAGAGCAGACTTGAAAACAAGTCGGACTAGGGCCTGTACGGTGATTAGGGCACCAACAGGCATGTGTCAAGGATCAAACACACAGTATAGGGGATAGGGAATGGGGTTATTTTGAGTATAGGCTGATGACAACCTTAATTCTAAACTAGGGGTGGCAATGAGATGCCACCCTAGTAGAAAAACACACTCATATGCAAACAGGGGTTAAGTGTAGGGGAATCACATAAGAATCCAAAATTAATTAGAGGGGTTTGGGGAAAGGGATGTACAAGAATTTAGACCATAATAATGAACAATAAAGGTAAAGGAGGATTAAGAATCTTAAATTGAAATCATAAATAGACAAGGGAAATGGGGAAGGGGATTAAACATGCATGAGCTTAAATTGAAATCATAAACAGACAAGGGAAATGAGGAAGGGGATTACGCATGCCAAACTTAAATTGAAATCATAAACATACAAGGGAAATGGGGAAGGGAATTAAGCAAGCTAAACTTAAATTGAAATCATAAAAAGACAGAGGAAATAGGGAAGGGGATTAAGTAAACAAGTAGCTTGGAGAAGTGAGAAAGCAAATCAAAGACCTACCAGTTGTATACTTGAAGTGAAGCAAGTAAAGCCAATGAGGCTTTATGATTTAGCCTTGGCTTTCAGTTGGTTAAACTCTAGCAATAGAACAAGTAACAGAGAAGAACAGAAGAGAAGAGAGAGTTTTTTTAGTGAGTAAACTTTGAGTAATTCGTGTATCTGTGTGTGTATAACTGAGAAAAGGTGAAGGCTATTTATAGCTTGAAAAATAAGCAGCACTAAGGCAAGAAAATAATCTCAGTATCAATTATAATCAATTAGGGAAAGGGTTTCCTCTAATTTCCCCAAATGTAGGGTAATCAGAAAGGGGAAAATAGAACTATATAAAGAGATGCACAAATTCGAGCATGCAAAACTGGAATCAGTAGAACAATCATGTAGCAGAAGCACTCAACTAGGAAATCAGAGACGGCTAGGGTTTAAACATGGAGCGAGTAAATACACAGAGAAAAATTTAAAAAAAAAAAGGAAAACCCCTAAAGCTTAGGGTTTTTGTCACATATAGCATGTAAACAAGAACATAGATGAAGGTGAACACAATGACGAACAGAGAACATAGTGAGCATATTAGCTCAGAAACCCTAGAAATAACATAGTAAAGAAATATCTAGGAGCCATGGTGAAAAATACTCAAAAATCACAATAAGAACTAGAAGACAACACAGTAGAGCAAAAACAACCAAGGAAATCAGAGTAATCCAGGAAACCCTAATATTAAAAGACGAACAATTTGAAAACCAAATCCGCAAAGAAAATATGAGCAATACTTTGAAACTTTTTAGAACACTCTAGGATCTAGAGGAGATCGAATAAATAATACTCAGAGCAAAGCATTGAGAGTTAGGGTTTAAGAGAAAGCACCCTAGATAACGAGAAAGCCTAGAACGGACTGGTTTGGAGTCGACGAAAGACTCACAGCCTCAAGGCTTGCCGGAAAAAGGCCAGACACAGCTACAAAACTCAAGTCGAAGGACCTCTGTGTTGATAGTCTTCGAGATAGGGCTCAGATCTTCGAACCCAAGAGCCATGGGAGGTAAGGAGAGTTGAGTATAGGTGTTTTAAGGCTTGGGAAGCCATAATCGCCGGTGAAATAGAGCCGGAGAAGGCTAGGGTTCAGAAGGGGGATAGAGAGCATTTGAGAGATGAGGGGGATACAAGGGCGGCTCATTTGGTGTAAATGATTTAGCGTTAGGGTGTATTGGGGTTTAACTATGGAAAGGTGATCTTGGGTCGTTGATTAAAACGATCGACGGCCACAATTTAAAAGAGGATCCGGGCAGGTTTGTGTAGATGGGTCTGGGTCGGGTAATTCTGCAATTGGGTCGTGTAGTTGAGGGTTTAAATTGGTCTGAAACTTGGCTACAATTGAAATTAAAAGGGGATATGATTTAAATGGCCAATTTTCCCCTAATTGAATTTTATAAAATAGTAAATGGAATTGTAAAAAATCCAATTAAAATACTGAGTTAATAAAAATACGTATAAGTATCAATTAAAATTATAAAGAATGATTTTGTAGTTAAATTACTTGTTAAATTGAGAAATGGGCTAAAATTGCAATTTAATGCAACTTTAATTTGGAAACACCTAACGCACTTGTGAAATTCTGTAAAATTTATGTAAAAATATATTTTTATGTAAATAAGAGAACAAAATAAATTACTCATTAAAATAAAAATATTTGGTGCTGAATATTGGGTTTTATAGTGCAAAAATAAGTCATAAATTAATTTTAAAATCCTTGACAAAATGTAGAAAAATACCAAGACATTTGTGGATGCATCTATATGCTTTTGAGTATAGAAGTACATGGGGAAAAATCGGGTATCAACAGGTTCCCCTCTTTACCAGAGGAGGATGAAAGAGTTGTCGGGTAAAGACAAGATGGACAATTTTGACCGAAGATGGCGACTGTAAGAGAATTTTGACCGCGCTATGGCCTCTGAGCTGCCTACATATCCCTGGTTTCACAGGAATTAGGCCATATGTAGTTCAAGAACCATTGGCAGGATATACCAATGAAAATTTTAAAAAGGCAGACGCAACGGGGTTTGAGATTCGTCAAGGGTTCGGAGATCGGACAGGCTGCGGAGAACTGGAGCGGGACTCCTCCTGCTGAGGTGGTTGTGCAAATCGGAATACCAGCAAATAAATGATGTGCGTTTATATTGAATAATTTAAATGTGATGCAAGTTCCCACTAGGACCATGAATGATGTCTTTGGACGATTAGGATGGCGTCCTCAAACTATGACGTCCTGGGCTATGAAGAGTGTAAAAGTAAAGATTCGCGGGCCATGAAATGGTGTTCTCGGGCTATGCGGATGGTGCCTTTGAACTATGACGCCTTTGAATAAGTTGGCGATATTTCAGCCCATGAGAAGGTGGTAATATTTCAGCCGAATGAATGCAAGGGTGGAGATCATTCAGCCGAGCAGGAATTTTAAATGCAAGGTGGCAATATTTCAGCCAAATGAAACGGGGTGGCAATCTTTCAGCCAAATGTAAAATAAAAGATGTAGGGCTTAACCTCGGAAGGAAAAGAATAGCCTTATGCAAAATGCAGGTGGAGACATGGCTTAGTCTCGAACGGCAGAAGATAGGCTTATGCATGATTGAGGTAGACCTTAACCTCGGAAAGCAGAGAATAGCCTTATGCAGAAATGCAGATGGAGACAGAGCTTAGTCTCGAAAGGCAGAAGATAGCTTTATGCAAGATAGAGGTAGAGCTTATCCTCGGAAGCCATAGAATAGCCTTGTGCAGGATGGAGGTAGAGCTTAACCTCGGAAGGCAGAGAATAGCCTTATGCAATATGGAGGTAGAGCTTAATCTCGGAAGGTAGAGAATAGCCTTATACAGAAATGCAGATGGAGACAGAGCTTAGTCTCGAAAGGCAGAAGATAGACTTATGCAAGATGCAGGTAGAGCTTATCCTCAGAAGGCAGAGAATAGCCTTATGCAAAATGCAGATGGAGACAGGGCTTAGTCTCGAAAGGCAGAAGATAGAATTAGGCAAGGTGGAGGTAGAGCTTAACCTCGGAAGACAGAGAATAGCCTTATGCAGAAATGCAGATGGAGAAAGAGCTTAGTCTCGAAAGGCAGAAGATAGCCTTATGCAAGATGAGGTAGAGCTTAACCTCGGAAGGTAGAGAATAGCCTTATGCAAAATGCAGATAGAGACAGAGCTTAGTCTCGAAAGGCAGAAGATAGCCTTATGCAGGATGGAGGTTGAGCTTAACCTCGGAATGCAGAGAATAGCCTTATGCAAAATGCATATTGAGACAGGGCTTAGTCTCGAAAGGTAGAAGATAGCCTTATGCAAGATGGAGGTAGAGCTTAACCTCGGAAGGCAGAGAATAGCCTTATGCAGAAATGCAAATGGAGACAGAGCTTAGTCTTGAAAGACAGAAGATAGCCTTATGCAAGATGGAGGTAGAGCTTAACCTCGGAAGGCAGAGAATAGCCTTATGTAGAAATGCAGATGGAGACAAAGCTTAGTCTCGAAAAGCAAAAGATAGCCTTATGCAAGATGAAGGTATAGCTTAACCACGGAAGGCAGAAAATAGCCTTATGCAGTGCAGAAATATAAAGGAGAGGATGGTGGTGATTTTCATATATGGTAGATGATTGCGATATCATGATCACTGGGGAAGTGTTGCATGTAGATAGTAAACCTTTTCGAGGTAAGTAAAGGTTTCGCGAATTTCATTTTTGTAAAGCCTATGTATCGCCTATTTGTATTCTAAATTCCTGCATCAAAGAAAAATCGTGAGTTCTGTAAGGGGGAGGTTAGTTTGCATCCCTCGAATCGTGGAGTCTTGTACCATTTGGGGTAGCATTGTTGAACGATAGTGATCCAAATGATTTTATGCAAATTTTGGAAATCATGATGCAAATGTATATATATAAGTAGAGAAAAGATAGTTTTGTGATATGATGAACCACAATTGCAACGTGGTTCAAGGCACGGCAACCTTGCTGACTCCGGAATTTTAAGGGTCCTCCTCAAAATTCTGCCCAGTTTACTGAGCTAACGATGTTGACTGTGGTGCTGAATGACTGAAAACGACCTCGGAATGCTGATGCGGAAACTAAAGAACTGACTTCAGAATTTTGAGGGTCCTCCTCAAAATTCTGCCCTAATTCCAAGCGTGGGGGGGAATGGAATTTTATTAAAGATGTGATCGAACCCATAGGGCTGCCTACGTATCCCTCTTAAACGGGAATCAGGTCAGGCGTAGTTCCAATTACATCATAAAGAAAAGGCATACTGACTAAATGTAGTATCTCTTCACTGCGTCTGAGTTAATTGGTTTTGGCCAAATTTCTCCGTCCATTTCTGCAAGAATAAGGGCTCCTCCGGTCACAACCCGATGGACCATGTATGGACCTTTCCAGCTAGGAGAGAATTTCCCTTTGGCTTCATCTTGAAGTGGGAATATCTTCTTTAACACCAGTTTTCCTGGTGTGAACTTTCTTGGTCGAACTCTCTTGTTGAAGGCTCTGGATATTCTATTCTGATACAACTGACCGTGGCAAACCGCATTCATTCTCTTTCCATCTATAATGGCTAACTACTCGTAGCGACCCTTGACCCATTCTGCGACATCTAGCTCAGCTTCTTATATGATTCTTAAGGATAGAATTTCTACCTCGGCGGGAATGACTGCCTATGTACCGTAAACCAACATGTAGGGAGTTTCCTCGGTTGATATGTGAACTGCAGTACGATAACGCAATAAAGTGAATGATAACTTCTCATGCCACTACTTATGCCTTTCGATCATTTTCCTTAGTATTTTCTTGATGTTCTCGTTGGCTGCTTCCACAACTCTATTCATCTGAGGTCTATAAGTTGTAGAATTCCTGTGCCCGATCTGCACATCGCTTTCATCAAGTCGCTGTTGAGATTGGAACCATTATCAGTGATGATCGTCTCTGGAATCCCGAACCGATAGACAATACAATCTCGGACAAAGTCTACCATGACTTTCTTGGTTACTGCTTTGTATGGAGCTGCCTAAACCCATTTAGTGAAGTAATCAATTACCACTAAGATGAACCTGTGTCCGTTCGATGCGGCCGGCTCGATTGGTCCAATAACATCCATTCCCCAGGCGGCGAATGGCCACAGTGAGCTCGTTGCAGTGAGCTCGTTCGGAGGTACATTTATCATATCCGTATGTATCTGACAGCGGTGACACTTTCAGACATATTGAATGCAGTCTGATTTCATAGTCATCCAGAAATATCCTTTTCGGAGTATCTTCTTTGCTAGAATAAAACCGTTCATGTGCGGCCCGCAAGTCCCTGAGTGCACTTCCTCCAATAACTTGGTTGCTTCTGTAGCATCGACACACCTTAATAGTCCCAAATGGGGGGTCCTCCTATACAGGATTCCTCCGTTTTGAAAGAAATTGTGGACAACCTTCGAAGCGTGCGCTTCTGAGTAGCATTAGCAAGCTCTGGACATTCTCATGTTGTCAGGTACTCTTTGATGTTGTGGAACCAGGGTTTTCCATCGGCTTCTTCCTCAACATGTGCACAATATGCTGGTTGATCCCAAATCTTGACCTGGATAGGGTCGATGAAGTGTTTATCTGGATGCTGAATCATGGATGATAAAGTGGCAAATGCATCTACGAACTCATTCTGTATTCTTGGAACGTGCTGGAATTCTATTTTTCTGAACCTCTTTCTCAACTCCCGTATGTGGTGCAGATAAGGGAGTATCTTGGAATTATTGGTTGCCCATTCTTCTCGAACCTGATGTATGAGCAGGTCTGAGTCTCCGATCACTAGAAGCTCCTGAATGTTCATGTCAATGGCCACTTTAAGCCCCAAGATGCAAGCTTCATACTCGGCCACATTATTGGTGCACGGGAACCTGAGCTTGGCGGATACCGAGTAATGTTGACCGGTTTCTGATACCAGGACTGCTCCGATACCAACTCCTTTAAAATTTGCTGCTCCGTCGAAAAACATCCTCCACTCGTCATAGGATTCTGCAATGTCTTCTCTTATGAAAGCTACTTCCTCATTGGTAAAATACATCTTCAATGGTTCATGCTCCTATCCTATAGGATTTTCTGCGAGATGATCTGCCAAAGCCTGACCTTTAACTGCCTTCTGGGTGACATAGACAATGTCGAATTCACTCAACAAGATTTTCCACTTGGCGAGCTTGCCAGTGGGCATGGGCTTCTGAAGAATATACTTTAGCGAACCCATTCTTGATATAAGGTAGGTAGTGTAAGCACAGAAATAATGCCATAATTTCTTAGCTACCCAGATCAAAGCACAACAGGTGCATTCTAGTAAGGAATATCGAGCCTCGTACGGGGTAAATTTCTCGCTGAGGTAGTAAATAGCTTGCTCCTTTATCCCTTTCTCCCTCTCTCATCATGTTGTTCCAAGACACAACCAAATTCTCCATCCAAAACTGTGAGATAGAGCAATAAAGGCCTCCTATGCTCAGGCGGAACCAGGACTGGAGGAATAGACAAGTATTCCTTGATCTTGTCAAAAGCCTTTTGACATTCATCGGTCCATTTGATGGCGGCATCCTTCTTCAACATCTTGAAGATAGGTTCGCAGATGACGGTAGACTGAGCGATGAACCGACTAATATAGCTGAGTCTCCCCAAGAAACTCATTACCTCTTTCTTGTTCTTCGGCGGTGGCAGCTCTGAATAGATTTTACTTTTGACGGATCCAGCTCTATTCCTTGGCGGCTCACGATGAAACCCAATAACTTTCCCCCAGAGACCCCAATTGCATATTTGACAGGATTCAGTTTCAAGTTATACCTCCTTAGTCTGTTGAAAAACTTTCGGAGGTCCTCCACGTGATCTGCAGCCTTCCTGGACTTAATGATGATGTCGTCCACATATACCTCAATTTCCTTATGTATCATGTCATGAAATAAAGTAGTCATGCCCTCATATAAGTAGCTCCCGTATTCTTCAATCTGAACGACATCATTCTGTAGCAATACATTCCCAAGGCATGATAAACACCATTTTCTCTACATCTTCTTCATCCATCCATATCTGATGGTACCCTGCAAAGCAATAGACGAATGACTACAACTTATGTTTGGCACAGTTGTCAATCAAAATGTATATGTTTGGCAAGGAGAAATCGTCTTTAGGACTGGCCCGGTTGAGATCCCGGTAGTTGACACAGACTCTAACATTCCCATCCTTCTTCGATACTGGCACGATGTTAGCTAGCCAGGTTTGATACTCTACCACTTGAAGAAATCTGGCTTTGACCTTCTTGGTGACCTCCCCTTTGATTTTTAAGCTCATATCTGGCTTGAATTTTCTGAGCTTCCGTTTTACCAGTGGACATACAGGATTTGTCGGCAACTTGTGGGCGGCAATGGATGTGCTGAGACTAGTCATATCATCATAAGACCATGCAAAGATATCCTCATATTCCATAAGAACTCTGAATATTCCTCCTTTTCCGTCTGTGATAGGTGCACCCTGATGCACGTTTCTTTGACATTCTCTGTATTTCCCAAATTGACGACCTCGGTTTCATCCAAGTTGGACTTAGGTCTATTCTCAAAATTCTCGGCCTCTCTGACAACTTCTTCTGGTACATCATCCTCCTCTGAGTATATGTCCGTTTGTTGCATAGCCTTGTTGCAAGTTACAGTTGTCGGTTCATCATCAAGATACATAATAGTAATACTGTGTGGAAAATAAAGTAGATAGCAGAGGAAAACAATGAATAGCGAGATATTTGATAAACTGGAAAATGTTTTTGATGAAATTCATAGATGTTCAAAACATCGGATCTCTTTTGGAAAGTAAAGACAATGCGGAAAGTAAAGAAAACAACTAAAACAAAGATGCACGATGCTTGTTCAACCTTGCTACTCTGAAGATTTCCGGACGATGGTGGTCCTAATTGACCAATTGGTGTCCCCTCGGTTCACAGCCTGAATGGAAGGGCCTTCCTCCCCTTCCTCTTCAAAGGTCACATAATAGTCCATGTCCTCCTCCAAAAATCAATTCTTCATTGCCGCAAGAGCCTCGTCTTCTTCTGACCCGTAGAGAGTGTCGGCTGGTTGAAATTTCTGCTCCAACTGAGGTATGGGGTACTCCAATGGGTATATGGGCCGTGCCATGGTGGTGACCAGTCTTTGAATTCCTGCCAAGTGTACTCGTACCCTAGTTCAAAGGTAGTACCGTGCTTCTTCAGCTGGATAGGTTTGGTGATGCCCTGAAGATTCTTACCAAGTCCTTTCCCTAGTTCGTGCCCTCTCCAATTAAGAATGCTCTCGACCTTGTTATTTCACCATTTGTCCTTTTCCACTGCGTAGACTCGCTCAATATGATGATATGTTTCTCCGCGTATTCTTCTTCCGCCTCCGATCATCGGAATGGTCTGCGACTGTACATAGGGTTGCTACCGTCGCCATGGATGATCACTTCTTGCTGGTTCCACTCGAACTTTACGGCCTGATGCAAGGTTGATTCCATAGCCCCAGCAGCGTGGATCCAGGGTCGTCCCAGCAGTATGCCGGTATGTCAATGACTTGGAAATCAACATCAAACCAAGTGGGGCCCATTTGCAAACACAGGCTAATCTCCTCGAGGGTGGACCTTTGAGAACCCATCAAAAGCCTTAACATTAATAGCCCCATCTTTATCTCATGCAATCCTTTGCCCAATTTCTTGAGGGTGATCAATGGACAGATGTTGAGGCTAGAACCTCCGTCGACTAATATTCTGGTGATGAAATGATCTTCACATTGCACAGTAATGTGTAGTGCTTTGTTATGGCTGAGCCTTTCAGGTGGCAATTCATCCTCGTGGAAAGTGATTTTGTGACTTTCCAATACATGCCCTATCATGTTCGCCATCTCTCCTCCTGTTATGTTGCTCGGGACGTAAGCCTCGCTCAATATCTTCATCAAGGCATTCTTATGTGCCTTGGAACTCTGCAGCAATGCCAAGATGGAAATCTGTGCCAAAGTCTTGTTTAGCTGTTCAACAAATGAATATTCTTTAGACTACATCTTCCTCCAGAGATCATCAGGTCTAGTTTCAACGGGAGGTCCAGAGGCCTGCTTGTTGGACTTAGCTAGGTGCTTTGGTGTGTACACAATGCCTGTTCTAGTCATACCTTGCGCGACAAATGCTTCACCTGTGCGTGTTTTTCCCTTCCTTCTCGCCTAGGCTGTGTAGTCCCAAGGTATGGTATTTGACTGAAATGGGGCTTTGTCTGACATGGTGACTGGAATGGGCATCCTTGGAAGCAAGGTAGTAACATCAATCGGTGCGGGCACCTTTGGAGTGCTGAACTCCACCTCAATTGGAATTTTTGTAGGGGTGCCTCAAACTCAAATGGTACAGATATATTCACCCTGTCGCCCTCAGATGGCCGGATTTGTACAATAATAGGATTAAGAGTGACCGCCGGCTTATTGGGCTCATCTCCTTCAGATATCAAATCGATTGACCCTTTGGGGTCCCAGTCATCCTCAACCTTAATCATGTGGACGCCTCCTCCCTTATGGTCTAGTAGAGGGTTGTTGCGAACATTGGGAGCACGCTCTTTAGCTACAATGGCATTGTTGTCAATTAAGGTCTGAATTTTGTCTTTCAACGAGCGGCACTCATCGATGGTATGGCCCTTCATCCCCGAATGGTATGCATAGGTTTTATTTGGTTTGGTCCATTGGGAAGGGTTTTCTGGGGTTATGGATGGGATGGGTGTAACATATCTAGCGGCACTGAGCTTCTTATACAGTTGGTCAATGCGCAATAGTGGTGTATTGTCTGGGAGGTTTGCAGTCAAAGTTTGGTCTTGGTCGTGGGAAGTTTTGGCGGTAGGTGGTGATAGATAGTGAGGAGGTTGGGAGTTGTAATCTTGGTATACGGGTGTGAATTGGGAATATCCTGGCGATGTGGGCTGATATGTTGGTGATGGAGATGAATGGTAGACGGGTGGTGGATTTTGATAGGCAGGTAAAGGTGCTTGGTAATTTAGAGAGGGCTGGTATGTGAGTGGAGTTGGAGGGTAGGGTTGGTATTTCATTGGAGAGTGGTTTCTATGCCCAGCCATTACGGAGTTTATGTCCTTTTTCTTTGACGTACCACCAGATTGTAAGGTTTTGTTGGTGGCCTACAGTGCCTCAAGGTTAGTAACCATACCATTTTTTGATCCCCTCTTGAATCCTTTCTCCCAGTTTGATGATATCAGCAAACTTCTGCCCCTCTAGCAGCATCAATCTCTCGTAGTACTACAGGTCCTGAGCACGGACGAAAAACCTGTTCATTTGTTCTTCTTCCAAAGCCGGTCTAACCTTGGCAGCTTCCGACCTCCAACGAGTAGCATACTCACGAAGGGTTTCAGTGGGCTTCTTCTTCAAATTATGGATATAGAACACATCTGGCGGATTCTCAGCATTGAACCTGAAATGGTCTATGAAATCAGACGCCATATTTACCCAACTCTTCCACATCTTCGCATCTTGGCTGAAATACCAGGATAAAGCATCACCTTTCAGGCTCCTCATGAATTGCTTCATGCGGATCTTTTCATCTCTACCAACTCCTACCAACTTGTCACAATACACCCTAAGGTGAACCCTGGGATCACCCATACCATCGAACATTTCAAACTTAGGAGGTTTGTACCCCTCTGGGAGTTCGACATCAGATTGAACACAAAGGTCTTCAAAATTCAGACCCTCCACACCCTTATTACCTTGCACGCCTTGAACCCTGCTAGTGAGTTTCTTGAGTTCAGTAGCCAAGTTCTGAATGAGTGAGTCTAATTCTGACATATCTGATATGAGCTGTGTATAATACGGCACAGTATCCACAAAGATAGGAGTATCTTGGAGGTTCGGAGCATTTTGGGGATCAGATATATGCGGTGGAGCATTATTGCAAGCTTGGGCTGGGGTCTTCTACGGAGGTGCAGGGACCTACTTGTTGACATCTGCACCAGCAAGGGAGATGGACAAACTTTCCAAACTCCAGACCTGGTCTACTTCCTCTCGAAACCTTAGCAAAGTTTGCTCCAAATGAGCAGCGGTTTCTTTGGTGATAGGGGTACCCTGGGAAGTTCCTTCAAATTCTTTTCTTGCTTCATTATCTCCCATCTTTCCTTTGTTCCTGTTTCTAGAGGGACTCGGAGGAGGAGGAGGACCCTTAGATCTTGTTGAGTATGCTGATGGTGCTAGAATGCACGACCTAACCTTTGGGGAGGGGAATAAAAATAAAAGAAAAACAAAAAAGGTAAAGAGTTAGTGCGGATTCTGAAAAAGAAAACATTGCGCTATTTAAACACATTGTTTCAAGAATATAAGTTTTTTCCTATTTAGGTGCCTCGTTATGCCCTAGGTAGGCCTAGTGACATATAGAATTTGGAGAACTTATAACACCAAGTGCTTTATTTTATCGATAGAAAACAGAACGAGTCAAAACAAACTGAAAAAAAAGAGAAATTGTCACTACTGGCCAGTGGCCTTATTACATCAAGAAAGCAGTAAAAAATCCTAACTACTTGGTCTTAGAAGGACCTTCCCCAAATTCGGTATGTTTGCCTCCCTCGCGCAGTTTCAGCAACAAGTAAGTCCGAGCCAAGTGCCCACCTTCGTTACCTTCAGCTTCCTGACAGTAATTGATCATTTTCAGAAACTTGTCTTCCAGCTCCACTAAGCCTCGTTCCAAGTACCCTAAGCGTTGTTTGTGCGGACAACCATGTCCTTCTACTCATTGATTATCTTCTCTTGGGCCACCAATATTTCCCGATGCTCACTTTCACACTCTCGCATTTGTTTGTGTAGTTGATTGTACTTGACCTTTGCTGTAGTCTTCTCATCAATAACCATGTGATCAGGTACAAAACCTGTTTTTCCCAAGCCAATATGATCGTCTTCCAACCATCCTGGATAAAGCGGCGCCTGCCCAGCCTGATACCTATCTGGTTCCATAGATTCCTTTTCCAAAATGAGTTTGGAATGCCACATATGCTGAGCCCGGCACCTGTGTGGGCTAGCGTCATCTTGGAAGTCAACCCTATAGTGACTCATCTTTTCTACCCTTGGCATGATCTTCTTTCTTCCCGCTTGCCTAATGACTCTGAGAGGGACATAAGGGTAGGTTCCTCTTAAGCCAATGAGTACAAGGAATGGCGCATCCCTAGATTGGATGATAAACTCCCTATTTGGAAAGCACTCGTACATCCATTGTACCTGCTCTTCTTTTAGATTCTCCAGTAGTTCTACCCATCCTCTGGCATCTTCTGGGTAAGCGAACATATCCGGCATAAAGTGCATTCGCTTTGGATGATGGAAAGCGATATGGTCATCCTAGTCTCGTCATATGATCTCATTTCTATAGTCTCCCTTCTGGAGATGTTTAATGAGCCAGAGTTGTAGTAGCAAATTGCACACTTTAAAGTGTGGTGCCCCTTGTTAACATTTCTCTAAGGCTCGGTACAGTTCGGCGAGGATCTAGGTACTATGTCCAATGTTGCCCGTCGATACCCTCCATTATGGTTTTGGTTACCATGACTAGTCTTGTATGGATTCTAGCCTTCTTCATCGGAAAGACTATCATGCCCAGGAAACATAACATGAATACAAAGTCTCTCCTATGTATGTGCCCCAAAGAGGAGAGTGCGAACTCGTCCATGTGAGTGCGCTAGGATTTGCTATGCCCGAACATTTCATACATGAAGTCAAAGGATATGTAGGAGTCCTTTAGACTTGTCAGATTAGGATTCTTTTTTTGCCCCATCATTTTTAAGAACCCTCTACCTTTGTGGTATTTTGGCATAAGCAGCCCCGGGCTATCGCAAGTAATTTCGGCTAGACCCCCAATTTCTTCCAACAGCGACGTCATCTCAATACCCCCAAAGCGGAAGACAGACCGTTCAATATCCCAAAACAGAGTAGCAGCTTCAACAATCTTGTTATCTTGCCAAACTTCCAGGTGTGAAGGAAGATTCCTTAAGTGCGTGCAGACAAAAACCCGATCACTACCATGCAGATCCTCCCACCGGCTTAGAAATATTGGGTGAATGTTCGATACCATATCGAATCTGGGGACCTCGTGCTTCATTTCCTGCAAAATAGAGTGTTAGGCCCTAACCCCACCGAACTCGACTATTTAAATCAATAATTATCAAAAGGCTTTTAGTCCTCCAAATCAATGCACAAAACGTGAATGTCCATTTGGGTTTCGAGGAAACCCGATGGACTTTTCATTTAGGTTATCATAATGAGTCATTATGCGGACAACATAACTTTCTCGGCTAAGTTTGACCATGATGCATGAACAATTAAACAGAGTAAGGTTTCTACTTTTGAAGTTCTAGACAAGGTACCCTTGAGCAGATAACTCAAGAGGGAAAGGCACGGAACAATCTACTACACTGTTGATCGACTGGTTTTACCGCAAATATGCCTTTGACAAATTTAAGGGGTCTATAAATATTGGAAGAGCGCAACCACTCATTATAAGCTTTGATATAGTATTTGTTTGGACCGAGTGGAAAATAATGTTGAAGGATGCAATTACAACAATGAAATAAGTACATGTATTTTCACGTTCATAAGATAATGATTACAATAGATGCTCGAAAATTAAGACGGAATTGAAATAAAGTAAAGGCATTAAAGCAGTAAAATAGTTGGGGAAAAAAGAAGACATGAAGAAACAAGTTAGTAATTATGAAAAAATGATTGAAGGAATAAATAAAGGTAGTAAAGAAAGCAACAAAGTCACAAAACACGTAATGGTAAAAGCCTTAAAGAATAGTCCCCAGCAGAGTCGCCACGCTGTCGACGCCCCCTTTTTCAAAAGCGAAATCGGGTTTTACAACATTATGGGCAAAACAACTCTCATTCCCGTTTGGGAATTGGGTTATGGAATTTGAAGAGTCGTCACCTAATGATTGTAGTGTATTAGGACACTTTTAAAGATGAGAGGAGTATTTTTGAAAGAAAACCAAAGTTTGGGTAAGGGCTTGAGATTATCTCGAGGGGAGGCACCCCTCAAGATCCACTAGTGTGGTTCCTAGCCGTGCTAATGTGACTTTATGGAGAGATGAATAAGTAGATAGATAAGATTCACATCTAAATGTTTGAACAACTTAGGAATTTTGAAAAGGGAAAGGCATAAGTTAAATAAAATAGAAGAGAAAATGGATTTGAAAAGAAGGCATTACTTTAGAAAAAAAGTTTAAATAAATAAAGCAAGCAAAGGAAAGGGGGTCCTAGGTTTGACTATAATATGGATTACACCGGTACAATACCCCGCACACACTCCTCAAAGAGGGGTCGCATATGGTATTAGCGCACCGGTTATCATCTCCATATTCTACCCTTCCACCCCGTCAAGGTGTTGAAACGCGTTGGTATCGTTTACTTATTGCATGCTAATACCCGTCCCAACCTATTAGTCCTGGGGTATTAGCACTTCTAATACTAAGAGGGGGAAGAGAAAGATAGGATATATATGGAGTTCTCAAAGGTAAAAATACTAGAACGACAATCAAAACAAATAGCATCAAAGAGGTATGCAAATAAGGCATTCAAAGGCTCAGATAAAATCCTGTAACACAACAGCGATTAGTTTAGCATGACTTCAAATACTGATTTGGTATTTAAAAGAGGTTAGAAGAGGAGACGGATTAGTTTAACACATGAAAGTTGGATAGAAAACCCGCTTTGCACCCTCCGGGCCCGTTGTTAAGAATTGAAAAAATTTAAAACCAGTTAGTATTAAAGGAAAACATTATTTTTTCAGATATAAGTTTGTTGAAAAGAGAATTGAAGTTTTAAGGAAGATGTTCAGGAATGGCTTACGAATAAGCCGCAATCTTTGAACAAAAGGATACAAGAAGAAAGTTTCAAAAACAACTTTAAAGTGTAAACTCAGGCAGGCGAAGTAATTTAAAACTGCAGGTTTAGCGTTTGAAAAAGACATTATAGATTCAGAATAGCGGAAAAGAGCTGACCCGAGCCCGATTTTGAAGATTGCATTAACACGTTTTAAACATACTAGATGAGCTTGGTGCATAATATACACGTTGACCCCTTTTGTTATTGCTTTCTTTGCGTTTAGCCGGCCTACTGTTTGCCTAGCGCTTATACAATTCTTATAGGCATGTTTTCTAGGCAGGGTGCAACATTGATATCCTATAGGCATGATTTCTACACGAGATGCAATGTTGAAAACTTATAGGCATGGTTTCTATCATGAAATATGACATTGAAACTTGTAAACATGGTTTCTACATGAGATGTGATATTGAAAGCCTTATAGACACAGTATCTATATGAGATGTCAATAAAGTAAACCTATAGACATTATATCTATATAAGATGCAGCAGTGTAAGCCTATAGACATGGTATCTATATGAGATGCAGTAATGTAAGCCCTATAGACATGATTTCTATCATTAATAGATGCAGTAATGTAAACATAATTTCTAATTGATGCAAGAAAGTAAACGTGATCTCTAATTCATGCGAGAAAGTAAACCGCTCCTATATCCCCTTTCACTATATCCCCAATTTTATACAAATTACTTATAAGAATCTGGAAAGAAAAAAAACATTAAAGGAAATAAGCAAATCCATCAATACTACATCAGGCCCGAAGAAGCACAAAGAAACTTTAATGTCCAATATATGCCTTTTACCAAATCCGAGGCTTTCTCTTTAGAGTGCTACAAAGTTCCAAAAGCTTTCGTGGAAACCCAGGCAATGCTTACACTCTAAGCAATTGGAGTAGTGCAAATGTGGAATTCAGCCCTAAGGCTTCCAAGTTCAGAGGAGACTCTAGGGTCCCCTAAGCATGGCTTACCAAAGGAGAATAGGACTTAAAGAACTAAGAATAAGTGTAAAAGTGAGGAATTAGAGGAAACCAATACGAGAGATGGTCATACCTAGCCATGAAGTGAGACTGGCACACCCCTAACCTCTTGCATGGTTAACAAGCAATAGCAGACTTGAAAACAAGTCAGACTAGGGCATGTATGGTGATTACGGCACCAACAAGCATGTGTCAAGCTCAAACACACAGCATAGGGGATAGGGAATGGGGTTATTTTGAGAATAGGCTGATGACAACCTTAATTCTAAAATAGGGGTGGCAAAGAGGTGCCACCCTAGTCCAAAACACACTTATATGCAAACAGGGGTTAAGGGCAGGGGGATCATATAAGAATACAGAATTAATTACAGGGGTTTGGGGAAAGGGATGTACAGGATTTCAAATCATAATAATGAACAATAAAGGTAAAGGAGGGTTAAGCATCTTAAATTGAAACCATAAACAGACAAGGGAAATGGGGAAGGGGATTAAATATGCATGAGCTTAAATTGAAATCATAAACAGACAAGGGAAATAGGGGGAGGGGATTAAGCATGCTAAACTTAAATTGAAATCATAAACAGACAAGGGAAATGGGGAAGGGGATTAAGCATGCTAAACTTAAATTGAAATCATAAAAAGATAAGGGAAATAGGGAAGGGGATTAAGTAAACAAGTAGCTTGGAGAACTGAGAAAGAAAATCAAAGAACTACCAATTGTAAACTTGAATAGTGAAGCAAGTAAAGCCAATGAGGCTTTATGATTTTAGTCTTGTATTTCAGCCGGCTAAACTCTAGCAATAGAACATGTAACAGAGAAGAACAGAAGAGAAGAGAGAGTGTTTTTAGCGAGTAAACTTGGAGTAATTCGTGTATCTGTGTGTTTATAAGTGAGAAAAGGTGAAGGCTATTCATAGCTCGAAAAATAAGCAGCACTAAGGCAAGAAAATAATCT
Organism: Nicotiana benthamiana; assembly: GCA_034376525.1. Classification (NCBI taxonomy): domain Eukaryota; kingdom Viridiplantae; phylum Streptophyta; class Magnoliopsida; order Solanales; family Solanaceae; genus Nicotiana; species Nicotiana benthamiana. The sequence goes on from CM067329.1 coordinate 120,273,984, forward strand.
CAGTATCAATTACAATCAATTAGGGAAAGGGTTTCCTCTAATTAAGGAACCGGAATTGAGGTAAATAACACCAGTTTATTTTTGGAAAGAAAATCAAGTATAAGTCAAAAAATACATGACAAGTTCGAAAAAAGGGGTTTAAAATTCAAACGTTTAATACATAAGGCAAGTCAGTCATATAGAGAATCAAGGAATTGAGATACTAATTGATTTTGAACTTTGTCAAAGAGCATGTCCAAATAAGAGATTCAAACGAATTCATAAGAAATAAATTTTCCCAAAATTAGGGTTATCAGAAAGGGGGAAATAGAACTATATAAAGAGATGCACAAATTCGAGCATGCAAAACTGGAATCTGTAGAACAATCATGTAGCAGAAGCACTCAACTAGGAAATCATAGACGGCTAGGGTTTAAACATGGAGCGAGTTAGTATACAGAGATAAATAAAAAAAAGGAAAACCCTAAAGCTTAGGGTTTTGTCACATATAGCATGTAAACAAGAACATAGATGAAGGTGAACACAATGACGAACAGAACATGGTAAGAATATTAGCTCAGAAACCCTAGAAATAACATAGTAAAGAAATATCTAGAAGCCATGGTGGAAAATACTCAAAAATCACAATATGAACTAGAAGACAACACAGTAGAGCAAAAACAACCAAGGAAATCATAGTAATCCAGGAAACCCGAATTTTTAGAAAATGAACAGTTTGAAAACCAAATCGGCAAAGAAAATACGAGCAATACTTTGAAACTTTTTAGAAAACACTAGGATGTAGAGGATATCGTAAAAATAATACTCAGAGGAAAACATAGAGAGTTAGGGTTTCAGAGAAAGCATCCTAGATAACGAGAAAGCCTGGAACGGGCTGGTTTGGAGTCGACGAAAGACTCACAGCCTCAAGGCTTACCGAAAAAAGGCCGGACACGGCTACAAAACTCAAGTCTAAGGACCTCTGTGTTGATAGTCTTCGAGATAGGGCTAAGATCTTCAAACCTAAGAGCCATAGGAGGTAAGGAGAGGTGAGTATAGGTGTTTTAAGGCTTGGAAAGGCATAATCGCCGGTGAAACAGAGCCGGAGAAAGCTAGGGTTCAGAAGGGGGATAGAGAGCATTTGAGAGATGAGGGGGATACAAGGGCGGCTCGTTTGGTGTAAATGATTTAGGGTTAGGGTGTATTGGGGTTTAAATATGGAAAGGGTGATCTTGGGCCGTTGACCGTTCGATTTAGCAGAGTCTGGGCGAGTTTGTTTAGATGGGTCTGAGTTGGGTAATTCTGCAATTGGGTCGTGTAGTTGAGGGTTTAAATTGGACTGAAATTTGGCTACAATTGAAATTAAAAGGGGCTATGATTTAATTGGCCAATTTTCCCCTAATTGAATTTTATAAAATAGTAAATGGCATTGTAAAAAATCCAATTAAAATACTGAGTTAATAAAAAATACGTATAAGTATCAATTAAAATTATTAAGAACGATTTTGTAGTTAAAATATTTGTTAAATTGAGAAATGGGCTAAAATTGCAATTTAATGCAACTTTAATTTGGAAACACCTAACGCACTTGTGAAATTCTGTAAAAATTATGTAAAAATATATATTTTATGTAAATAAGAGAATAAAATAAATTACTCATTAAAATAATAATATTTGGGGCTAAATATTAGGTTTTATAGTGCAAAAATAAGTCATAAATTAATTTTAAAATCCTTGACAAAATGTAGAAAAATACCAAGATCTTTGTGGATGCATCTATATGCTATTTTGGGAATATTTTGAGTATATAAGTACATGGGAAAAAATTGGGTATCAACATATGTCAACTTTGTCGCGAGGAAATTACTTCATAATTGCGGGGTCTCGATATGTGTGATTTGTTTTAAGTGCCAATGGGTCAAACGAACAGTGCCCACATAGGTTTAAATTATCTCATGTCTTAGAAAACAATTTTCTACTTTACAATTCCATACTTTCGATCTATTATAGAAACGAGCTCAAGGGTCGATTATAACTAGAGTTCGAAAAATCACTCCCATACGCGGGGACTGCCGTACGAAGAATAAACTCGAACAGATCGAACTACTGAGCGTCGAGGGCATAAGACCTCTTAGGAAGCCCTCAAATATTAATGACCATGGTCGTACCCATTCGGGGACTGTTATCTAAGGTAAGCCTAGATAACTCGAAAAATCAAATTCACTGGGCTACGCCCGAACTAAAAGGCTATAACCAATTTAACATAGTTCAGAGAGATTCGAAATCCGTAATAAAAATAGGCCTTTGAAAAAGAAAAAATTCTTTCACAACCGGTTCGAAAGGTTACCCTCGGTAGAATCTTAAACATAAGATATTTTCGGGAGAAAACTTTGGTAACATCAAACCCCGATAATGCCTTAAAAGGAAATAAAGGTAAGGTTTGTTTGAACCCTCAAACACAACCTTATTGTTACATGCTAAGGCATTCCAACCTTTGTGAATACGAATGATAAAGCAACAGAAAAAATTTGAAATCCGAATGGGAAAGAAAATCCTTATATTTGTACACAATAGTTTTTAACAAAGGCCAAATCGGCCTAATACAAAATCTACAACTACCTAAATGGCCTAAAAAGATGCAAAAGAAAAATAACAAAACAAAAGACCTAAGTATCTTGATCTTCATCAAAGGCAGCTTCTTCATCCTCGAGATCTTCCCCTCCTTCAGACTCACTTAAACTATTTGATTCCTCCTCGGGAAAGGCTAGCTTTCAAGCCCTAGATTCTTCTTTTTTGGAGTTCTCGAGTGCAACCTGTATATCAAAGCCCTAAGCATGGACTTCCTCAAGGTCTTCCCTTCAAGATTTCCACTTTGCATGATCCACCATGCTTTTGGCCTGCACCTGGATGGCCCTGACATCGACCTCATACTAGGTCATAGTAGTAGTGGCTTTAGTGCTGATCGCGGCAACCTTAGATTTGGCGCCTCGAGCTCATTAGCCAAGCTAGCTAACAGGGACTGAAGCTCCTCAATTCTCTTGGCTTGCATCGAGGCTTTCTCTCTTGCAACCCGATAATGGGACTCGACAGGCTCCAATAGTGCTTGGACTGCCTCCTTTTTCGAGGCTAAGGTATCCATATTCTTCTTGAACTTTTCAGCCTCGCCTCAAATTGCATCTATTTTTTATTAAAGATCCCCGATCTGTTCGAGCCTCTGCTTGACCTGCAAAATCGGATCGTTAGTCGTTATCTCCAATTCGCCCTCACTATTGTGACATACTCGAAATACATGTTCGGCTATCTCAGCATGCTCATTCCGAGATTTCACTATATCTTCCTGAAGCTTCTCATTGGGAAGCTTGTAAGTGCCATTCTTCTTAGTGAAGTCTCAAACCTCAGCCTCGCGCTCCTCCCGGATTCAAAGGAAAGCCTCTTGATGCAACACTGAAGCCTACAAGCAAGGAATAAAAAGCTAGAATTACATATGACTCCATGTTTCAAAGAAATAATGGAATGACCCTCGAAGTTACCCGATTCAAAGAAAGCTGGGCCTCGTTGAACAGGCAATCGACTCCCACTGCATTCATCACAGCTTAGTCTTTCTCGGTCACCAAGCACCTCATATAGCTAGGAATCCCCGTGGGGGGAGAGAAGACCCGAGCATCCTCCGGTATGGAAAACATTATATTCCGCCTACGTTCGGGGTAAACGCTTGGGGCTAAGAAATGGTCCACATGTATTGGGCTCGACGAAGACCTAGTAGCGCCTGGGACAATGTTTCCTTCAGCATCGATAAGTTAACAAGCCCGGTGACATCTCCCACAACACCGAACGTGACTTCATCCAAGAATCCATGAATAACGACCGCCTCCTGAGGGCCCTCGCAAGAATGACCATCCAACAAATTAGCCTCACGGATCATGGCATCCGAAAATTGAGGGGATTCGGAGATATGAATCACTATGAGATCGTCCCTCGGGACATTTCAGCTACTTGGGAAGCCTCGTTCCCCATTTCTCCCTCGACCATCTCAGCTTGGACGGAGTGGACTCAACTTTTTTTTGTTCATGAACTTTGGCGGAAGCTCCCTAATCAATCCCCTCCGGTTTGGAGGACGTTTGTATCAAAGCACCCGCCCGCACATAGGTTACCAGATTTATTCTTCCTCTTCTTCATCTTCGAGCTTGTCTCTTAGGCGACGGTTTCAGTCCAATGATAGAGAGATTGGGCTCCCCTTGGGTTTATGGACTTGTTTTTTCTTTGGCTTTTGCTTTTCCGAGTTCGGGAAACTCGGAGCCCCTTTTCTATTCTTCTCTTTGATCTGCTTCGGAGCAGGTAGTTGGGAACAGATTTCTTCTTTAGTTGGGGGCCTCATTTCCACATCCTTCCCAAGGCCCGCAAAGAAAAAAAGACCAGTAAGGTCGAGAAAGTGGCCCGAATGATAAACGTTCAAAGAAAGAAGCGTACCATGATTGCGACCCTCCCATTGACCCTTTGATAATTCCACCCAAGAACGCTCGGAGTAAGGTCTATATAATAAACTCTTCCTTGTCTTGTGACACTTATGTCATATATCATGTCCGTCCACCAAACTATTTTGATGTGAGAAGTATCTCTGATCTTCTTGAAGTCAATCATTTAAGAAGAATTAAGGCCACGGTCTAGTCTCTATGGATGTTGAGCCATTCCCTAACCAGATTTTACTCGTGACTGTTAAGTACTACTGCAATGGTTCTCATTATTTTTTCAATGTCACCTATCAAAATAAGAAAGGTGACAGCACCAGTTAAAACCATTTGACAAATGGTAAAACCAACCACATTATGATTTCAGTGGCCTAATGTTTTCGCCAACTTTAATAAATTGAATTCGTCCTCTTAGTTTTAGTTCGTGTACCATTAACATTGACTATTATAGCAACTATCGGTGGTCTGATGGTGATGCGTATTAGGTAGTTACTTAATGATATTCATCTCAGTATACTTGATTTTGATCAATAAACCTACTTATCTAGATAAAAAAAATAGGTGCCTTTTGAATCTAGAAAGCTGCATAGTAATCTTTCAGTCGTGAACTAGTTTTTCTAGCTCTATTTTCAATATACAGCAACTCTGGACTAGTTGGTTAACATTAGGTTATAAGATTTAACTGGATAATTTGGATAGTTTGAATTGGATTTGAGACCAAAAATCTAAACTATTATCCTAGAGAGCTTGGGACAGTGTTTTGTATTGAGTGTAGCAGAGGTAGTGCATTACATAAGTTAAGCTCAAGTGATGCGGTATCTTTTTGTTTTAAAATTGCTAATCTGTATGGAACAAAATATTTGGGTTACTAGCCCCCATCGTACAAAGGAAAGAATATTTTGACTTTTTCTTGGTGCTGATTGGTTGCTCGTCGCCGATGAGTAACTGCCATTTTTCCTTTATTAGTTAACTTTAGTTCTCATACTTAACAACAACAACAACAACAATTATCCAGTATATTCCCACAAAGTGGGGTTTAGGGAGGGTAATACATACACAAGCCTTACCCCTACCCGAAAGGGTAGAGAGGTTGTTTCCGACCGACCCTCGGCTCATAAAAAGGGAGAGAAAATCAAATAAACAAAACAAACCAGCATTAGTAAATCCGGCATAAATAATGTTAATAATTATCTAAACATAAAACCAATAATAAAATAACATGCAATAATACCAATTAGTCACTACCATAAGGAGCACAGTACAAGACATAAATCAACTATAAAGAGCCCTACCAAAGCCCACCCAGCCCCAGACAGAAGTACTAAAAAATCTAGAAGCCCCTATCCTACAACCCTAATACTATACCTCCAGACTTTCCTATCAAGGGTCATGTGCTCGAAAATCCTCATTCTAGCCATATCCTGCCTAATCACCTTAACCCAAACCTCTTAGGCCTCCTCTGCCTCGACTCGCGCCAACCACCGCCAGTTGCTCAAAACTCCTCACCGGGGCATCAGGGCTTCTCCTCCTCACATGCCCAAACCTGCGTCTCGCTTCTCGCATCTTCTCATCCACTGGGGCCACCCCACCTTTTCCCGAATAACTTCATTCTTAATCGTATCTAGCCTGGTGAGCCCGCACATCCACCTGAGGATCCTCATCTCCGCAACTTTCATTCTCTGGACATGAGAGTTCTTCACAGGCCAGCACTCCGCCCCATACAACATGGCAGGTCTAACCACCGCTCTATAAAACATCCCCTTGAGTTTCTGTGGAACTTTCTTGTCACACAAGACTCCTGATGCCAGCCTCCACTTCAACCACCCCGCTCCTATACGATGAGTGACATCCCCGTCGATCTTTCTATCCCCTTGAATCACCGACCCAAGATATCTGAAACTGTCCCTCTTGGCTATGACCTGAGATCCAAGCTTCACGTCCCAGCCTACTTCGCTCGACTCGGCGCTAAACTTGCACTCTATATATTCTGTCTTAGACCTGCTTAGTTTGAAACCCTTAGACTCGAAGGTATGTCTCTAAACCTCCAACCTCTCATTAACACCAGCCCTCTTCCCGTCTATCAAGACTATGTCGTCAGCAAATAGCATATACTAAGGCACATCCCCTAATACTTACTAACATTAAAAGTATGATCAAAGTATTAGCACTATGCTGCACAAGGACTCTTTGTCATGGCTATTTCTTACACGTATCAGTTTCAAAGCTAGCTTTCAAATGACTCATGATAATGAAAGCTTGTGTTAATATTTTCACTTACAACAAGTTGGCATGTAGTTGACCATAGATGAATAGCACAGTCCATATTTTTTAATTAGAATATACTAAGAATTATAACTTCATAATTATGCTTAAGTTTTCAGAAGAGAGATGGCTGCATAACTCTAATTCAAGTAGGAGAAGAAGATTTGCTTGTTTATGTATATATCTATAGTGCATCACAAACTTTCTTAGCTAGTTTAACTGATATTGCATGCACAAATTGTCTCCTTTTCTCTTCAGTTTCTTTGCCAATGATATTGTCACTTGATTGTAGATTTGGAGTGTGATGGGTCCAAAATGAATAAAATGAATCGTAAGTGATTTATAAAGCAAACTCCAGCCTTGAATTAAGGATTATTATATTTATCTATTGGCATAGTTATTTTATAATTTCAGGTTATAAAGTCTGATATTTGATAATGTAGCAGGTGGAAGATTTCAATATGACAAAGAATTGCAGAAATTATTTGAAGATTGTTATTCGTTAGGATTATTTATATAATGACATTAGCTATTTATTTCAAACAATATAAGTTTATCTTTTAAGTTACTGTGATATTAATATTTTGGATTCGTATTCCTTTTTTTTTTGTTAAGATTTAATGAGAAATATTATGGTTTATTAATTAATATTGATATGTTTTGTTAATTAAATTATTTTTTGATCGAATGTAGTAGCTATTATTAATGGTGGCTAAATCATTACCGTTATAGCTTGTGACTTTTAGCGCCAATTCAACAAGATATACCGGCTATTTATAAAAAGCAAATTAAGTTGCTTATAAAGGGGTATTGTAGCCATTATATTACTGTTAAAAATGACTTTTAGCGGCAATTTAATTGAATTTACCAGCTATTAAAATGGATATTAAATTGGCATACTAATATTTTTAGAAGAGATATTGCGGCCATTTTAATTGCCACAAAATAATTACCGCAAAAGGTATGGACTTTTAGAGATAATTATTTTAAATTTAGCGTCTATAAAAATAGACACTAAAAGCGCATTGTGAGCCATTTTAGAGTCGATTTAGCAGCCATAATAATTGCCACAAATATTGGTCGCTAAAGAAAATGAGTTGTAGCATCAATAATTAATACTTTTTAAAGGATTTGCCGATCCCGACATCAGCGGCTAAAGAACAATTGCTGGTAAATGATATAGCGGCTATTGGTATTGCTGCTAAAGTCCCTTTTTATTGTAGTGAAAGAAGATAAGAGGTAAAATAACAAAATTCGAGAGATAAAATACTACTCACATGTCATGTTCCATTCCTCCGGAAATGGCAAATGTTTAGTAGGGATCAGGTCCGAAGTCCTTATTCGGTCAAATAGCCCCATCAAACCTCAATCATGAGACTCATCTATGCTCGAGAACAGGGCCGTAACTGCCCGGCGAGCGAGCTTGATTAGCCCTCCTCGATAAAGTTGGGGACTATAAAGGTGCATAAGGTGATCGAGGGTAAAAGGACATCCCTCGATTTTGCTTGTGAAGAAACAAACTATTCTCCTAAATGAAAGGTGGATTTGGCCTAAGATGACATCGTACCTCTTGAAAAAGGCAACGATGATAGGGTCCAAGGGACCCATCGTGAAGGGGTTAGTGTAACCGCTTAGATACACCTCCATATAAGTGGTGATCGATTCCTTGAGAAATGGAACTACTACATCCTTGTTCACCCTGTTACACTCCTCTTTAACCTTTTTGAGGATGTCTTTGGTTATTGTGCATATGTACCTCGACACAGGTTCACAATGACCAGGTACTGAGGAGGCATTTTCAATCCTAATATCGGAGACAGTAGGGCACTCTCCCAGAACAAAATCTTCAAGGGGAGGTTCCGTCATAACTCCGTCGCTAGCAGGTTGTGAAGAGGAGATAGTCTCCTTTTGCGGTACAATTTTAAAAGATTTTCCATTATAAAGTAGAAGATAAGGGACTTAGAGTGATTTATTTGAGATTCAAGAAATTTGGGAGCAAGAGTTGCAGTGAAAAGAGATTTTTTGAAGAGAAGCAGCAATGAAGAAATTTGGAGCGTAAAAGTTTAAGGGGAAGAAAGTGGAATACTTATAACTTGCTGGTAGAGGTTCAAATCCGATGGTGACTGACCAGCAATTGACAGGAATTTAATGCCTTGGTAAATGACCCGACGGGACGTTTTAATACATACGTGTTGCTGACGTCATAATCGGGTTCGTCGCTCACGTCACGACACATCCAAAACTGGATTGGAAAAATCCATGTCATTTCTCGTTGCCTTCCCTCCGAGAAATGAGGGAACTATTTGTATATGGTCAAATTTGAGCTTGCCCTTTTCTTGCGACTGGTCGAGACTGGAGCGCGATAAGCCAATGATCATGTTCGTATTATATCGAACTATGGTGCAAAGTTAGGTTGCCGAGCTCGAGACCCTGAGACCGATTAAGATTGAAACCAATTAAAATCGAGAGCGACCAAGATCGAGATCAAATAAGATGGAGACCGAAGGAATCCTACTGAGTTGAATAACGAAATGACGAAATATCCGCAATCAGGCGAGGATCACGATGCGAATCCCGACACGTATCAAGAAGAGGCTGATTAATTAGCCAATCATGGGATTTCTTACTGTATTTAGAAATGTATCAAGAGTAGGATTCCCTACTATATAAAGAGGTCTGATCATTTGTAAATATCATCATATTCACGCAATACAAATTAGTATGCCATTATTCTGTAAGTTATCATTGTCTTGTTATTATGCCCTTAAGCTAGTTGATACATATTTGGTTCAAGGGTGATTGAACTCGAAGGCTAAGACTTGTTCAATTTTTGTGGTTTGCATTTATTTTTCAATTGTCTATTTCAATACTAATTTATTCTTCTCAATTTGTACTAAATTATATCACCTATCTTTAAATCCACGTGTAAATTTAATTATTATCTAATTTTAGAGTAAACACAGTTAGATTTTGGTCATGATAGTAATTTTATTATTTGGTACATTATATTGAAAAACAGAATGACAATTAAATTTTGGTTAAAACAATTTAATGTAATTTAATCCAACAAGCCAAATCAAAATTTGCGAAGTTTTACTATGCTTTAATATAGACAGCGCATCCACCAGCACTAATAGTAGCTTTGAATAATATCCTTGAGGGGACGTTTGGTTGGAACTCGATATAAATTATTTCGGTATAGTTTATATTAGGATAAGTTATATTGAGATTAATTATGCTAAGATTGTTGTTTTTTTATTGTTTAGTATGTTATATTAAGAATGACAATTGCATAATTTCTAAAAAAATGTATAAGTTATACCGGTGCTAATTACCTCACCTTCTATAAGATATAAGTTATTCTAGTGTTAAAATTAACACCGAAATAACTTATATACCTAATTTACTAACCAAATAAATTATTAATGTGATATAAAAATTTTATACCACCCTTATACCTTCTTATATCCGGTGCCAACGACTCGTTGTGGTTAAACATTGAGGACTCCGTATCCAATTTCACATCAAGGATAAATAAAGAAATTGGCTGTCTGCAGAGGAAAATGTACTCATATGACTGCTTGAGAAAGCAATTCAACTGATCCATACAGGCTACAGCTCAACACACCACTCAATAACAGCAATATTTTACCACCAAATACTTTTAAGAAAAAAAGTATTACTCCTCTAAAATATGTTAAGATAAAAACTATCCAATTTACCCTTCCCATACTCAGAAAACAGCCTCAGAACGTGATTGTCTTTTCAACAGTTGTATCTTGCCTCAAATCAAAACGTGAGGTCCCCCATTCAGACAGCGAAAAGTAGTAACACACGACCCTACAAATGACCAAACAACCGTTGGCAACAGCTGTATGATAACCCTACAAAAGGCTAATGACCTATGGGCAGCACCAAATCCTCTGAGAAAGTATTCAAAAGCTGAGAAATTTTCTTTTTTAAAATTCTTTTTCTAAATATATTGAATATTCAAAATTCACTTATCCAGCTAATTAAATTATGTTGACGTTTCTTGGCTATCAAGAGGTTTTTATTCAGGTATACCATCAATCAGAGTTAAGTGGTAGAAATTTCTTACTCCCTCCAAGTTTTTTATTGGACACTACTATTTGATTGGGAAAGAGTTTTAAGAAAAAATAACTTTTAAACCTCGTAATTTTAAAACATGACATGATATTTATAAATATAAAAATATACAATAAAATAAATTAAAATAATTTTATTAAAATAAATAAAAGTGTCATTCTTTCTTAAAACAACTTAAAATAGAGTGTCTATAAAATAAACTACATTGAATATTGTGTATGTGGTTGGACTAACGTTCTCTTCGGTCAGCCCTGCCCGTAAGACACCCCTACCACCCTTTTCCGCTATATAACACCAACCCCACCTACAATCCTTTCATATTGCATCTTTCTTCTTCTGCTCCTTGTGCATTTCATTCATCAGTCTCTCTCTTTTTTAAAATAAGTTCTTGAAATTCTACAGTAATGGAGGCAATGAAAATGAACATTTTCATGGTGGCTATCATTATGGTTTTGGTGGCAATGTCTGGTATCCAAAATGTGGCTGCAATGGAGGCCCCTGCACCTGCTCCTGCTTCTGATTCCTCCATTTTTGTACCCACCATTTTTGCTTCTCTTGTAGCTCTTGCCTTTGGTCTTTTCTTTTAAACAGTGTCCTCTCCTGCTGCTGCTTCTCCTATGGAAATGGACTAGTGGAGATATGGAGTATAGTTTTTTCGTTTTGTTGGTTTTATTTTTCCCATTTGGGATTATGTAGAGTTTTTTTTTATTTTTTATTATTAATCAATCTTCTTTCTTCTTTTTCTTTAGATCATTTAAGATGAGGAAGAGATTGAGGTTCATTTTATTTGTTCCTTTTATTAAATTATGTTGACGTTTCTTGGCTTATTGTTGAAGTGGACCTATTAAACTTTGTTGTGGACATTCTTTAGAGTTACTATTATATGCAGAATTTGTGTCTCTTTTACAGCCTCTAATTTGTTGTTTCCCTCAGTAAATTACAACTCTCCCTCCGGCTTTCAGCCCTTTTTATCTTTCCGTTTTGACGTATTTATTTCAAGAAAATTATTGATGGCAGTAATCATAAAAGGTGTTGGATTAAATTATTTTTAGATATTCAGTGAATGAATAATTAATGACTGCATTTTTGGAGTAATAAGGGTGATAGAAAGAATAACTAAATACTTTTGGACAAATGTTTTTTCGGTTAAGCGACATATATATAAAGGATAATCTTATGTGCCTTAATTTATTTTCTCAGTAAATGAAGAAGCAATCCCTTTAATTTATTTTCTCAGTAAATGAAGAAACAATTTAATTTATTTACTACAAAAATTAAAATGAGATTTGTTATTGATTGCAAGGTTTAGAGCTTCGGTAATTTAGTGAAGTAAAGTTTTTTACCATGCTAGTCACCTAAATGCCATCATGATGATGAGTAAATGTCTAGCACAATTTTTTTAGAAAAATTCTTAGAAGATAGTATTAATTATTATACCCTAGTATTTATAAATCTTAGACATTTAGGTTTATAACCAATCTTAGACAAAACTTACACACCAATATCGTAGCAATTGGTGTCTAAGATTGTAGGAGACACCAATAATTCTTAGAAGATTGTATTATTTATACCGTAATATCATAGCATTATTCAAATGTTTGACAAAACTGATCTATCAATTCTAACTAAAAAATGAACAACATGCGACGTGAGCCAATATTACTAAAACAAGTAAATTAAAACTATGAATATAACACAATTTCAAAATTCAAACAAAAATTATTTAGCATATGTGAAATTCCAACATAATAATAGTAAGTTCCAATATAATTTTAGATTAGGAAACATAATAAGTTTATATCACATTCAACAATGAAATTTTACTTTAATTACATCACTCATTATATGACAAGTTTGTAAATGACTCATTATTTATAATATTAGGAGGTGTAATTTCAAAATATATAATATTAAAATAAATAAAAATAAAATATAAGCAATTACATGAAATAACCAGAAATAAAAAAATAAAAGATAAATAATGTACAAAGAAAAATATATTTTAAAAATTTTAAAGAAAGTAAAAGTAAAATTAAAATTTTAAAAATTAAAATAATAGAAATAAAAAGTTATAAATAAAATAAATAAAAATAAAAAAGAAAGATAATAAAAAATAACCTTGTTAGAATTGGAGAGTATAACTACACCCCTCCAATTACACCCAATTTCATGCTGACTAAGTAATTACTTGGTCAAACAAATATGTCAAACTGTAATTATATCCAATTACACTCAAATCCAGTTCATAGGTAGCTTTCCAATTACGCTCTTATTGGAAAGAAAAAAATAAAATGGGCCGACAATATTCTATGAAGTTGTCCCGGAAAAAGAAAAGGATTTACGAGGAACTAATTAGCTAGTAATATTGTACAAATACTATCGTAGTGCTATTTATGGTCAAGCCGAGTCAAAATTCTACAACCAGTCCATACATCATAATGGAGGAACGACATGGATATTGCGGTTCTTACCTGTTAGTTCTTCTATACACCTCTCATTTGTCGGTAGACATATGAAAGAGTTGCAACTTGCAATCTCTTCTTTTTTTTTAAAATAAAATCCTTTCATTGGTGTTCGTGATGGGCAAAATGCAACTTAAAAGTTAAAACCACGAAAATGCAATTGAATTCGCCAATTTTGTAGCTCTCCAAAAAAAAAGTAAAAAGATGGAGGGTAAGAATACAGAGTAAGATTGCGTACAATAAATTTTTGTGATCCAATTTCTTTTGAATTTATATATAACAAAAACTTAATGCACATGACTGCGTATTTATTAAAATTTCTTCGTGAGTGAAAAAGGAAATGACACTAAGAAAAAATAGTATTGGTTGAGACACTTTATAACTTCAAAGTCAACACTGGCTGATCAATGGATATAGCACAAAGTAATCGGCCAAGGCCCAAGAGTAAGCTCAAATCAATGGATGTAAGCACGCATTTCGATTGATTCTACATTGAGAAATAGGCTAATAGCCTGTTTTGTCGAGCTTTTTTCTTGGCCAAATATACTTCTTCTTCTTTTTGTCGAAAGTGCTTTTTTCTTCAAAAGTTGGGAGTTAGGCCAAGCTTTTTAAAGAAACAAAAAAGTATTTTTGAGTAGATGCAAAAATAGTTTTTGAAAAGCAGAAAAAAGCAGCTCTTTCCGAGAAATACTTTAATGAAAATCACTTTCGAGAAAAATATACTTAGCGAGCGTTTGGCCATAAATCCAAAATTTATTTTGAAAATTTTAATTTGGATAAAGTTTGGTTTAAAGATGAAAATATATTTGGACATACGTTTTCAAAGCATATTTTCCAACTTTATTTTGGAAAAACATGTATATAATTCCCAAGTTTTTTGGATTTTGGCCCAAAATATTGGTTTTGGGATTTTGGCCCAAAATATTGATTTTGGCCCAAAATATTGGTTTTGGGATTTTGGCCCAAAATATTGATTTTGGGATTTCGGATTTCGGATTTGCCATTTGGCCAAGCTGTGGGCAAAATTTATGGCCAAACATGATTTTTGAAATTAAATCCCAAATTTATTTTGGCTAACCTCATGGCCAAACGAGGTCTTCGAAGCACCTTTTAATAGCTTGGCCAAACACTAATTGATGCTCAAAAATACTTTTCAAATTAATTTGCCAAACAGAAACTGCTTCTCACATCAAAAATATTTCTGAAAAAAGCACTTTTCAAATTAAGCAGATTTTTCCAGCTTGGCCATGTTGAAGAACACTCGACCATGCAGGAATCGATTGAGATTGATCACAATCATCCCTTATACTTGCATCCTTCTGATGGACTGAATTCGTTATCGCTAGGATTTCAGTTAATCGGAATGGAAAACTACACAATTTGGAGCCAAGATATGGATGTTTCGTTGCTAACATGAAACAAACTTGGCTCTGTGGATGGTTCGATCACCAGAGATACCTTTGGAACTAGGTTCAACCATTTGTGGGATCGTTGCAATGCGATTGTCATATCGTGGCTGATGCACAATGTAAGTCGTGATTTACTAAGTGGCGTTCTGTTTCGCTCAAGTGCTCGAGCAATCTGGGAAGATCTTCGTGAGAGGTCCGATAAAGTGAATTCCTCACGAATGTATTATCTTCATAAGGAAATTTTTACCGTAACACAGGGAACATCATCAGTATCAGCATATTATTCAAAGTCGAATGATTTATGGGATGAATATGACTCAATTATTCCAGCTCCTCCTTGTGAATGTGAAAAATAAAAAAACACCTTGCGCATCTATAGTATCAACGGCTTTCGCAGTTTTTGATGGACTTAAATGATGGTTATAGTCAAGCTCGAAGCCAAATATTAACGAAGAATAAAGCACCTTTTGTGAATCAGGCCTATGCCATGATTTTGCAAGATGAAATCCAGAGAATTGTTGCTGGTAGTCATACTGTTCCTATTGAGTCTATGGAACCAACAACCTTGTTCACTTCAAGGAATAACACTCAGAAGCAGCGAAGAAACTATAATGTTGATTTCAGTCACATGAAGGGCCATACTAAAGAAGGTTGCTACAAGTTTATGAAATGTGACTATTGCAACATGAAAGGCTATCTCAAGGAGAATTGCTACAAGATCATAGGTTATCCATCTGATTTTAAATCAAAGAAGAAAGGGGCTTTCGTCAGTGGTCACTTGGCCAAGACAGAAGTACAGTCAACACAACAACCAACAATGCCACAACCTCATGTATCTACACCTGATCAGTATAATTAGATTTTGCAAATGTTAAACAACAACATGTTATCTTTCTCAAAATCTAGTGCTAACATGGAAGGTATATCTTTTCCTAGTGCATATATGGTAGGTACTTCATGTTCTGTTCCCACATAGGAATCTAGTTGGATAGTGGATACTGGTGCTACTAATCACATGATTAGCAATGACCAGTTGTTGTTAAATGGTATTGAAATAGGAAGTTCGTGATAGGTTCAAAAGCCAACTGGAGAGACTGCTAGAATTACTCATGTTGGGGATTGTGAAATGGCTGGAGGTGAACTACTTAAGGATGTATTGTGTCTCCCCAATTTTAAATTCTCCCTTTTATCAGTTTCAAAATTGTCAAAGGATTTGAATTGTTGTGCAGCATTTTATCCAGACTTCTTTATATTTCAGGAGCTCTTCAATGGGAGGTTGAAGGCGATTGGTAGAGAACATGATGGGCTATATGTGTTGAAGACAAGGTCCAGGAATGATTTTCATACTCATAGCAAATCTAGGGCAGTACAAAATGTTGCAGACACAGAGATTTAGCATAAATGACTAGGCCATGTTCCTATGGTTGTTCTGATGAAGATTTTATTTTTTCAGAAAAAACTTAGTTTTACTTTGAACAATTGTGTTGTGTGTCCACTAGCTAGACAAACTAGGATTGCTTTTCCTATACATACTAGCACATCTACTGATTCTTTTTTTTTCAGTTAAAGCTTGGTATTCATATATAGCAAAAAAGAAAGATGTACAAGTGTTCCTACGCGTAGCCGATTGGACAATCAACTACTGGTGCTATTTACATTTCAGTTTCTACGAAACTACCAAAAGAAGCGTAGACTCATAAGTATTGAGTTCAGCAAGTAACAACACAAAAATAGTTAGTTACGGAAAGTAGTTGAGTTGTCGTAGACCATTCTGCCATCTTTTGCTATGTCTCCCACGAATGTGAAGGAGTAATGCAATCTCTCTAGCTGTTCTATCTTCATTATAGACCGAGTTCTGAAATCGAGCTTTGTTCCTAGCCTGCCATATTAATGTTACAGCATGCACAAATGCAGCAGCAGTGATGGCATTCCTCCATGCGCGACTGCGAGCCTTACTGCAGATCCATTGTAGTTCTCTGTCCCAGTCAAGGACTGATCTTGAATAGCCCAACCAGCACCCAATTCTGGACCATAGACTATTGGTAACAGAACATTCAAAGTAAAGATGCTGGAAAGTTTCCACTTGTTGTTTGCAAAATACACACATTGAAGAGAGTTGAATACCAAAGTTTGCTAATCTGTCCACATTAGGTAACCTTCTTTGGGCAGCCAGCCAAGCAGTGAAACTGTGTCGAGGCAGGACATTTTGAACCAGAAGCAAATTTCTCCAGTCAACTCTATCAAATCTAGGGAGCATGTTGATATATAGTTTCTGGATTTGAAGTTTGCCAAGGCAACACACAGTCTTGAATCTGTCATCAAGGGTACCATGTAGCTGCTGGTTTGCCATAAGATCCTCTCTGCATTGAATGAACTTCCTGATGACCCATGTTGCTTGCTTGGGTACATTGACTGAGCCAATATCAGCTCTTTTGATGTAGTAGCAGTGAACCCAGCGTACCCATAGGCAGTCCTTCTTCCTTGCAAGGTCCCAAAGTAGCTTTGTAATTGCTGCTTTGTTCCAGATGGTTATATTCAATATATTTAGACCTCCGGCAGTTAAGGGTCTGCAGACTCTATCCCAAGCCACTAGGGCTCTCTTTGATACACTAGCAGCTCCTGTCCAAAGGAAAGTCCTACAGATGGTGTCAATGGCCTTTAAGACTTTCTTAGGCAATAGGAAGATTTGGGACCAATAGGCTTGTATGCCAAAGATGACAGCCTTAATTAACTGGCATCTTCCTGCATAGGAAAGCAGCTTTGCAGACCAGCAGGTGATCCTGGCTGTGATTTTCTCAATTAGAGGCAGGTACTGATGTATAGAGAGTTTCTTAGAGTCCAGTGGAATGCCCAGGTATCTAAAAGGAAGCTTGCCTTCACTGAAGCCCAAGAGTTCTCTCAATTCTGTCTTAACCTCTTGTGGTACCCCTGCAAGGTAGATGGCACTCTTGCTTGTATTTGCTTCCAATCCAGATGCCTTAGAAAATTAAAGGAATGTCTGGTGTAATATCTGGATGGAGATGGTGTCTGCACGACAGAACATAAGTAGATCATCTGCAAAGCAAATATGTGTACACTTGAGGTGCCTGCACTTTGGATGAAAGTTGAAGTTTCCATTTCTGTGCAGTTGCCCCATGCTTCTGTTCAGATACTCCATAGCTAGCACAAATAAATATGGAGACATTGGATCCCCTTGTCTTATCCCTCTCTTGGCATTGAATGGTTTGGTGAGTCCTCCATTCATTACTAAGGAAAAGGATACAGTAGTGGTACAGGCCATAATCCAGTCAATGAATTTGGCTGGGAATCCATAGGCTACCAGAATCTGCTGCAAGAAAGGCCATTCCAGTGTGTCATAGGCTTTTCTCAAATCAACTTTCAGCACACAGCGAGGAAAGACACCCTTTCTAGAGTAGCGTCTGAAAATCTCATGGCTGAGGAGGATATTATCAGCAACACTCCTTCCTTCAATGAATGTAGACTGGGCTAGGCCAACTAATTCAGTGATAACACCTTGTAATCTTCTGGTAATGATCTTTGATATAATCTTGTACAGGGTAGTGCAGCAAGCAATGGGTCTGTAGTCATTAACTGTGGCAGGAGAGCTGACCTTGGGCACCAATGCAATGGCTGTAGTATTGATCATATGGTGGATAGAGCAAGAAGTGAAAAAATCTTTTGTAGCAGCTAAAATGTCATTCTTGATTAGCTCCCAGTTCTTTGTAAAGAACTCCATAGGATAGCCATCTACTCCAGGAGCTTTATTCTTTGGCATGTCAAAAAGTGCTTCAGACACCTCCTCCATAGTGATATCCCTAATTAGCATCCTCTGTTGATCTAGGGACAGGAATTTACCTGTTTTGATGGTAGTAATATCCACACATGGTAGTTCCTGAGTACATACTCCCATCAGACCTTTGAAAACTGTAAGGAACTCCTGCTCCACATCTGTTGGATCAGTGAGCTTTACTCCTGTGGCAGTATAGACTGAGTTGATAGTATTTTGGCATTGTCTGATCTTCCATTGAGCATGGAAATATCTAGTATTTGCATCTCCACAGTCAATCCAGGTAGCCTTTGATTTGTGTCTCATCACTTTCTCTTCCACACTGCTCCATTTCTCTAATTCTGCCAATGCTGACCTTTCCTCAAGAAGTAGTTCCTGTGAAAGTGGTGTATTCTGCATTTGAGTCTGAATAATGTCAAGAGATTCTCTGGCTCGGATAAGTTTCTGACTGTAGGATGCCATATGATTGTTAACCTCTTTTAACTGATGCTTCAAAAGCTTTAGTTTAGACCAAACCTGTTGCATAACATTGGCCATGCACTCCTGTTTCCATACATGCTTGACTATGTCTTGAAACTGTGGAAGGTCCATGATGCCAATGTAGAGTCTAGAGGGCTTTGGGTGCAGAAACTTCTGGCCACCCAACTTGATGAGAATTGGTGTATGGTCTAAGACTGAAGGATTTAAGAATTCAGCTGCAATATGCCCATACTGTTGCACCCACTGAAAGTTCCCCAGTGCCCAAACTATCTTGCTGTAGACTCTTGTTGAAGTATGCTGTTTGTTTGTCCAAGTGTAATCCCATCCTATCTTTCTAAGGGGAGTAAGGTTCAAGTCATAAATGAACTGCTTGAATCCTCTAACCTCAGCCTCAGTAACAGTAGAGCCAATCCTGTCTTCAGCAGATAACACAGTGTTGAAATCTCCACTAATTAACCAAGTGTGTTGGTTAGGAATGGAAATCCCTTTAAGGTCACTCCATAATCTTTCCCTCTGGGAGGCAATGTTGTGGGCATACACAATGGTCAATTCAGTTTTGATATGGCTAGAGGGATCCTCTATGCAGCAGTGTACAAACTGATCAGAAGCATAGGATATGGTAGCCTGGATGTGTGGTTTCCAGAGCAGCCAGATCCTACCATTAACTGCCTCTGAGTAGTTGCAGAACACCTTCCATCCCTGTGCAACCTTCTTTTGGATTTTTAGAGCTTTATGCTGCTTTACTCTGGTTTCAAGACAACCCAAAACATCCACTTTATTAGCATTCAGAAAGGCTTTCAGTTCTTTCTGTTTATGGGCTAGGTTCAGCCCTCTTATGTTCCATGTGACAATGACATAAACACAGGGTGCCAGGATCAACCTGCTGGCCTTTCCTGCCAGCATCTAAAACCTCATTTACAGCCTCTCCTTTCTTACATTTGTCTAATGCAGTCTTGAGGATAGTGTTTCTTTTGTCCAGTGTATTGCCTATTTGACCTCCAGATGTTGACTGTATTTGTGCTTGCTGAGGAGTTGCTATACCTACATCAGCTGTTTGAAGCTTTGTAGGTACTGCAGCACTTACCTCTCCAGCAGTGTGGTCTACAGTGTCTTGATCCTTCCCTTTCTTGCCATTTCCAACCAATGCTGCATTGATATTCCTGGCATCACTTGTATCTCCAGATGTCAACTGTACTGGTGCTTTCTGAGGAGTAGTCAGCACTGCATCAGTTACCTGCTCTGCCAGAAGTTGTTGGGGTCCTTCATTCACCTCAATAGCAGTTTGAGTGCCTTGAGGTATTTCAGCAGCAGGGGCCTTCTTTATAGTCCATTTCTGTCTATTTGCTTTTGCAGGCTTCCTCTGTCTCCTAGGGCCCTCCTGGGGGTCCAAGTTTATATTTCCATCCTTCTTGACATTATACCAACAGTATAGGGAATCATGTCCAACCTTTAGACAATGGTTACAGAATTTGGGCTTCCAGTCATATTCAATAGTTTGGATCTTTGGACCATAGGGGGTATCAATGTCAATCTAGTCAGGTAATGGCTGAGATGCATCAACCTCTACCAGCACACGAGCAAAGGATATCCTCTCATAGTGGGCTGCGATTTTGTCAGTGTACAATGGATTCCCAACAGCACTTGCAAGCTTGCTTAATACCTCTGCTGACCAGTAGCCTACTGGCAAGCCAGGGAAGCGAATCCATATGGGAATGGTACTCAGCACATCACTCTGAAAGGAAAAGTCCACCTCCCAAGGCTTCAAAACCATGGGCTTGTTTCTGTAGGTATATGGACCAGACTGCAGCACCAGATCCATATCATTTTTGTTCAAGAACCGAAAGATGCAATACCCTTCAGAATGGGCTAGGATTTGAGGTTTAGAGACAAAGTTCCATACATGCATTACATAACTCTCCATAGCTTTTTCAGTAGGGTTGTCACCAATAATGTATCCAATCAAAGAGTTTTGCCAGTACTTCACCAGTGGTTTGAAGTCCTCCTCACTGATGGTAACAACATTTCTGCCCTCCCTGCTGACAGGGGGGACATATGACAGAGATTTCCCCATTTGAACATTTCGATTTCCTCTCACCACATCAGCATCAGTTGGAGGCGAGACTACAGACTCCCCAGCATCAGAAAATTGCAATCTCCTCACAAGGTCATCATCTTGGCTATCCCTATGCTGCTTTCCAACATCAGCTTCCTTTGCATGTGGTCGATCTGTCGGTTGTGGTTGCAAAGAAGGAGGGAGAAAGTCACCCAGGGTTATAGGTTCAAGCTCTTTAGTCACCCCAGGATCTGGAGTAACTACATCCGAGTTTGCGACTGGTTGTCGACGGCGACGGCGAGCCATTTCCAGCGGCGATAGCTCCTTGCTAACGTGCGCGTACTGTTTTATTGGTTATTTGCGCCGAAGATAGTAACGTGCGCCGAGAGCATCTTTCATGAAGTACACATAACACCAAGGTCTAAACAATTGTATCTAATGATTCTTTTAATTGTTACATATGGATGTCTGGAGTCCTTATAATATTGCTACTTATAATTGTATGCAGTACTTTCTTACTAATGTAGATAGTTTTTCTAGGTGGACTTGGACTTTTATGATAAGACTAAAATCAGATGCTTCTTGCCTGTTAAAATCATTCATTGACATGGTTTTAAATCGGTATGGAAAGCACATCAAAGTAGTTAGGTCTGATAATGGTGCATAATTTTTAACTCTACTTGTGGAGATCTGTTCAACACCTATGGGATTATACACCAAAGGTCATGTCCATACACACTCAGCAAAATGGAGTGGTCGAACGAAAGCGTAGACATATCCTTGAGACATCTAGGGCCATCAAGTTCCAGGGAGGTTTACCCTCGAGATTTTAGGGTTATTGTATTGAAGCAACAGTGTATATCATCAACAGAGCTCCTTTGTCTATCTTAAATAACAAATATACTTTTGAGGATCTATATAATCGTACACCATCTCTATCACAACTGAGAGTAATAGGATGCTTAGGTTATGCCTCTACTCTACCCACGCAGGATAAATTCTGTCCCAGGGCCATTAAGTCAGTCCTACTTGGCTATGGTTTTTTTCAAAAAGGCTATAAACTCTTTGATCTTGAGACATACAAGGTATTCACTAGTAGAGATGTTTTCTTCAACGAGTCCATTTTTCCATTCAAGAGTACATAAGGCAATATTGAGATATCCTTACCTGAGGCAGTTGGCACTTACTTATTATCTACGGATAATCCCACCATTCATGTTCCTCTTGATCCAGTTGCTCCAAATTCACATGATAAGACTAGTTAGTTGTCCACAACAGCCACAGAACCTCTTCATTCCTCTAATATTGAGGTAACACGTCCTGATACAGTTCCTACTTCCCAATCATCTTTACAAGAGGTTACACCGACACCACATACTGAACTTCGAAAATCTACCAGAACTTCCAAACCTCCCATATGGATGAAGGACTTTATTATTTCTGCCAAATATCAGGCTGCCCAAACTTGATGTCATCCTATCTCTGCTGTCATTTCTTATGATTCCCTTTCTCCTACTTATCAAAGTTTTCTCACCAGATTTTCAGCAGAAGTTGAAACCACGACTTATGCTCAAGCAGCTAAGGATCCTCGCTGGGTTGAGTCTATGCAACTTGAAATCAAGGATTTGGAGGATGATAATACCTGGAAAGTGGTTCCTTTACCAGAAGTCAAAAAGGCCATTATATGCAAATGGGTATATATAATCAAATATAAGGCTGCTGGGGAGGTTGAAAGGTTTAATGCTCGATTAGTTGCTAAAGGTTACAAAAAGTATGAGGGTCTTGATCACCAAGAGACATTCTCACATGTTGTTAAAATGGTGATTGTACGAGATGTTATCTCTATAGCTGCGGTCATGCATTGGACTATCCATCAGATGGATGTCTACAATACTTTCTTGCAAGGAGATCTTCACGAGGATGTGTATATGAGCTTTCCACAAGGATTTAAGTCATCTGCTGTGAAACAAACTGCCTGTCGACTTCTTAAATCTCTATATGGCCTTAAACATGCTTCACGACAATGAAATTTAAAGCTTATCAGTGCCTTGCTCTCTTTTGGATCCACTCAGAATCATTTAGATTACTCTCTTTCTACCAGGAGGTCATGTGGGAAGATCGCTATGATTTTAGTCTATATCGATGATCTCCTCATCACAGGTGATGATTTGAGTTTGATTAGAAAAACCAAATACAGACTGCAACAGAGTTTCAAAACTGTGGGTTTAGCTCAAATCTCTGCCAAGTAGTATCTCTGATTCATTTAATATCATTTTAGTAAAATAGATTTGATTTAAAATGAGTGTCCTTTAAAGAATTAAGAAGGTATATATATATAATTTAAATTATATTTAGAGCACAAATGACCTTAGCAAATGTTGTTAGTATATTTTAACCTTTGAAAATATAGTTCACATTGTATAAAATCGTAATTAAATTAATTTCTTAATATTTAGAACTTAAAAATCAACTACATTTTTCTTATTAAAATTTTTCTTATTTGAAATATGTAATAAATGCTAATATTTAAAACTTAAAACTTATTAAGATTTTGCCTTATATAATTTCTTTTTAAAAAAAAAATTAAATTATGTAACAAAATTTTCATTCCTTAAGTATTCTTCTATAAAATAATATGTAACGTCCGTATGTGCCTGTCTAATCTCAACTTAGACTTACCACATGTATTGTTAAAAAAATACAATATTATTTTTTTTGAAAAATCAAAATTGACAGAATATAGATTAAGGATTCACTTTAGCTTGTACTTATTGAAAATTTTGGTTCATAACAAATAGCATCCCAACAATTAATGTACCTTTAGGTTCAGGATTCGTTTACCTTTAATTGAACCTTAAAGCCAAATTTAAAATAAGGAAGAGTTGAGCACTTATATATATATATATATATAGATATATATATATATATATATATATATATATATATATATATATATATATATATATATATATATATATATATATATATATATATATATATATATTAAGGCCAAATACATAATTCATTTAACTTGACACCATTTTTTATTTTGGAACTATATCTCAACCTTGTTCCATTTTAGCCCTCCAACTCTATTTTATATGTTCTATTTTGACTCTCCAGCTCTATTTTTTATGTTCCACTTTAACACAAAAGTTGAAACCAGTGTAAAAAATATAGTGCTTGTTTATACACAAATCTGAGATATAAGAAATATCCAATTAAATGTTGCCACCTGAATTTTTTATCCATGTCAAATGGATCAATACTAAAATACCTGAACTCGACCGTGTTTAGTAAAATTAAGACCGCTCCTTATTTACACCCGACCTGGATTTCTTAGTCAACGATACTTTCAGTTCAACTTGGAATCCACAAGAACAAATATTTATTCCATTATGAAAAAATAATTTTCTTTGAGACATGGATTCACTTCAACCTTCAAGCTTAAATGATATAAACCCATAAAAAAATCAAAATAAATAAACGAATAATACAATTGCAAAGATTTGAAAATTTCTGGATGGCCAAGTATGAAATCGGCAGATGAAAGTTTTGGAACTTTGAGAGTGAAGATACGGCAACAGTGGATGAAAACATTACAGTCATGTTCAGGTATTTTTGTATTGATCCTTTGACGTGGATGAAAAAATCATGTGGCAATATTTAATTGGATATTTATTACACCTCATATTTGTGTATATACACGTGCTATATTTTTTGCACTGATTTAAGTTTTGTGTTAAAGTGAAACATAAAAAATAAAGTTGGAGGGCCAAATTAGAACATATAAAATAAAGTTGGAGGATCAAAATAAAATAAGATTGAGATTAAGTGCCAAAATAAAAATGAGGCCAAATTGAATAGGTTGTATAAATATTTTTCATCATAAACTCATTGATAGCGTCGACGCGTAAGGACGTAAACTTGTGATTTGAGATAATTTATGACCTCTAGGCTCTTTATACTTTCTAAAAAAATTGTGTTATCCTTTTGCTTTTCTGGGTAACGTTACTGAATCCTTCTCCGCTAACGATCTTCAGTCGCCGATCGTGGGACCTGTCGAATACTTGGCCGGAGATCTTCCATATATGGTCGCAATCTAGCTGATAAAGAACAACAACAACAATAATTACTCAGTATAGTCTCATAGGGTGGGGTTTGGGGAGGATAATATGTACGTAGACCTTTACCCCATCCGAAAGGATGGAGACACTGTTTCCAATCGACCTTCGGCTTAGAAAAAGAAAAGGAAAGAGAGAAACAAAAACAAAAATAAATGAGCATTAGTAACTCCAGCAAAAATTGATACATAATTATGTAAACATAAACCATAAGTAACATGACATTCAAAAGGAAAAGGTAAACAAAACAGAAGTAAAAGGGCATCCACAAATATTAATTTAGCCACATTCAGTAGATAAAATGGAATGCATTAACAACGATCACTACCTAAAAGTCTCTATCCTACAACCCTGATACTAAACCTCCAGATTCTCCTATCGAGTGGCATGTCCTCGGAAATCTGCATACTAGCCATGTTATGCCTAATTACCTCTTCCCAATACTTCTTTGGTCTCACTCTGTCTCGACTCGCGCCAACCACCTCCAAACGCTCACAACTCCTCACCGGGGCATCTGGCTTCTCCTCCGCACATGCCCCAACCACTTGAGCCTAGCCTCCCGCAACTTCTCATCCACTAGAGCCACACCCACCTTTTCCCGAATAACTTCATTCCTAATCTTATCTAACCAGGTGAGCCCGCATATCCACCTGATCATTCTCATCTCCGCAACCTTCATTCTCTGAACATGAGACTTATTCACCGGCCAACACTCTGCCCCATACAACATGAAAGGTCTAAGTACAACTCTATAAAACATCCCTTTGAGTTTCTGTGGCACTTTATTGTCACACAAGACTCCTGCTGCAAGACTCCACTTCGACCACCATGCCCCTATACGATGAGTTACATCCCCGTCGATCTCTCCATCCCCCTGGATCATCGACCCCAGATATTTGAGACTGTCCCTCTTGGCGATGGCCTGAGATCCAAGCCTCACGACCCTGCCTACTTCTTCTTCGCTCGACTCTACGCTAAACTTACACTCCAGGTATTTTGTCTTAGACCTACTTAGTTTGAAACCCTTAGACTCGAGAGTTTGTCTCCAAACCTCCAACCTCTCATTGACCGACCCTCGTCTCGTCTATCAAGATTATGTCATCAGCAAATATCATACACCATGGCACATCCCCTTGAATATGGCGTGTCAGAGCATCCATTACCAAAGCAAAAAGAAGAGGGCTAAGCGCATATCCTTGATGGAGCCCCATAACCAGTTGGAAATGATCTGAGTCGCCACCCACCATCCTAACCCTAGTCTTAGCTCCATCGTACATGTACTTGATCACTATGATGTAGGCTTCCGTTACACTCTTCGCCTCCAAGCACCTCCATAGCACCTCCCTTGGGACCTTGTGATACGTCTTCTCCAAGTCGATGAACACTATGTGTAGATCCTTCTTCTTATCCCTGAACTGTTCCACCAATCTTCTGACAAGATTGATAGTTTCTGTAGTGGAACGGCCCGACATTAAGCCGAACTGATTCACAGAGATAGATGACATCTCCCTCACCCTCGCCTCCACCACCCGCTCCCAGACTTTCATGGTGTGGCTTAGTAATTTGATACCCATATAGATGTTACAACACTGCATATCTCCTTTATTCTTATACAAAGAAGATTAAAATATATAGAATATATAAAATATATAGAATATATAAAATATATAGAATAAAGAAATTAAAATATAAACTTCAAGAGGATATATAGAATTTCAATAATATACATTTCGGATTGTGAAATGGTAATATTAGTGTAATAGGAACGAAAGAGGATTCTCCGACTTTCAGCGAGCAATTTAAAGAAAAAAGTTATATGTAAGATGGTAGTCATGAACTTTAGCTGTAGTGGAGTTATTTTTTATGCATATTAGATTTATAATGGCGGTCTCTCCGTCTCAGAACTTCTTCTTTTTTCGCGTCTCTTAGAACTCGATTACACTTCTTTTTCTAATGGTGTTAGCTCTTAAGGTGCTTCAGTGGTGGGAATAGATGGAAGGCTTATGGATGAGTAACGAGGGTGGAAACTCCTTTCGAAGAATTTCTCTTCTTTGCTTTTTTTTTTTTTTTTGACTTTTTTCTTTACTGACGTGTATTTTTATTATTGGCTTTATTTTCCATCTCACACCAAGTGACATTCACTCGTTGAACTTAGTTTGGCATCGTGAAAAATGTGTTTAATTGACAGATTGATTGAAGTTGGAGTGTCTAATAGAAAAAATATTTTAGTTACAAATTTTAAGTGAAATTTGATGACAAGTTTAAGGGACTATATATATATTTGGCCTATTGATAATTTTGTATAGGTTATGTGTGTCAGTACGTTCCGATAGTGAGAAAAATGTTGTCACTAGTTGTTATTACCTGTGACGACCCAAAGGGTCAAACACCCGTTTTCTTATTTATTTTGTACTTTCGAGGCCTTGAAAACTTTATTTTTAGATGTTTTGATTTGCGTGCACAGTCCGGACGCGTATCCGGAAAGGTTAAATACGAAATTCTATGAATAATGCTAAAATAAATAAATTTAACTTCGGTCAATATTCTGCGTAAACGGGTATAATTTGACGGTCCCAGAGGGGCCGTAGGAAAATATAGGACTTGGACGTGTGCACGGTATCCAATTCCGAGGTCCCAAGCCCGAGAAATGAATTTTTGAATAAAATTATTTTCTGAAATCTATAAGTAAAACTGAAATGAAAATTTGTTTGAACGTGTTGGTATCATGCTCGTATTTTGGTCGGCGCCCAATACAGGTCTTATATGTGGTTTAAGATATTTCTGTAAAGTTTGATTGAAACTGGACGTCGTTTGACGTGTTTCGGACTTAAAACTCTAAATTTGAAAGTTTATGAAGTTTGCAGAAAAACTAGTAATTTAGAAGTTTAATTCGTTATTTTTTATTTTATTTTGGCGATTTGATCGCACGGCTAAGTTGGTAGGATGTTGTTGAGTTAGTTCATATGATTGGTTAGGAGCTCCGAGGGCTCGTGAGTGTTTCAGAAGTATTTCGGAGTGGCTTCGAACTTAGAATGATTGCAGGTTTTTGGCTTCAGCAGTTGCGGGCCATTTCTTCTGCGCGTTCGCGACGAATCATCCGCATTCGCGAAGCTTCCCATTTTCCCTTCATCGCGTTCGCAGCATTGGCTCCATGTTCGCTTAGGGTCAATTGACCCTGGAGGGGGGGGGGGGCGCGCCCTTAGCCTTCTTACCTCTTCGAGTTCGTGTAGTTCCCAGAACTTCTTCATCGCGTTTGCATGAAGTCACTCACATTTGCTTAGGCAAATTTCTGGACCCCCCCCCCCCCCCCCAGCATTTCCTTCTCTGCGTTCGCGATACTTATCTCGCGATCGCGATGTCCCATCAGTGTTACCCTTCACGAACGCGAAGGGAAATTTTGTCCAGTTATATTTTTTAATTTCAGAACAGTGTAGTTGCAGGATTTTCATAAAAACACACGAACTCTTTCTTCTCCAAGGTCCTTAGGCGTCTATTGAAGCTCTCTTTCACCAACACTTCTTGGGTTAGTAAATTTCAACTAGTTTTCTTCATGTTCCATCGATATCTAATGAATTCCTATGCCTAAAACATGTATTTGGGGTAGAAAAACAGGGATTTGGGGGTAAAGTTAGGGCTTTTTGAATTTTCTTGATTTAGACCTCGTTTTGGGGTCGAATTTGAAAACAAATTATATATTAGGGCTCGTGGGTGAATGGGGGATATGAATTTGGTCCGAACCTCGTGTTTTGACCAAGCGAGCTCAGGATCGATTTTCGGAATTTTGGGAAGAAAGCTTGGAAATCTATAATTAGGCATTGGGTTTAATTTGTTTAACATATATTGATATTATGAAGTCATTATTGTATAGAATTGATTGGGTTTGAGCTGAATTTGACAGGGAAAGCAGTTGTTGTGGATTGATTTAGCCGTGGAAGTTGATGTAAGTGTTTGGTCTAACCTTAGATTGGGGGAATAAGAGTTGAATCTTATTTGCTACTTGCAAATTGTCGAGTACGATGTATAGATATGGTGACAAATATCTATACATTGGTGTCTAGCATGGCCGTGGGTCCTTATATTGCGAATATCCTGGTTTTGTTATAACTTTCATACTTAATTGATGATTTCTATATGTTGTAAAGAGTATGTGAAAGGAAATTGTGATCTTTGAACTTCGTGGAGTGTTGGCTCGAGTTGAAATACAAATTGTGATGGTATATAAGATAATTAAATCTTTAGAGCAATGGCTCAAGTGATAACATGAACTATGCGATGAAAGAGAAAGAAAGAGAAAGAGTTATTGGTTTATTTCCCTTGCCTGAACGTTTTGTTATTTCGTTGATTTTCTCCCTTGTTGGGATATGAAAACTTATTGATGTTGTCCCCTTGCCTGGATTTAACTGTTTAATTGAATTCCCTTGCATGTATTTTTATCATTGTGGGCACGTGATTTTTGCCTTAAGCAAATTATTCCCAAAAAATCAAACAAAATGATTTTCTTTATTTTTACAACTTTTGTGCATTTTTGTGTCCTTTTTTGATAATTGTTGCATTTTATTTGTGCATGTTAATTCATAAAAATACAAAAATATGCATTTGCATTTAGGAATTAATATCATATTTTGGCGTTAATTAGAGGTTAATTTGTTTTACATAAAACATGAAAAATCACAAAAATTAGTTCATTTTTTACATTTTAATCTTTTTTATTTGGAATTTGTCATAAAATAGATTTTGCAATAAATTTAGGAATTGTTGAGTTTAGTTTAAATATATTAGTATTTTAATTTTTGCAATTTTATAAAATCAGATATAAAATTTTTTAATAAATTAAAACACAAAAAAAATATATAAAAGAATTAGTTGAAGAAGGAAGGTATTATATGGCCAATTTGGGCTACCTTTTGCACTTTAATTCGCCAGCCCAAGCAAAGATTCACCCGTCGCCCAAAAACCGGCCCAAACCCGACCCACTCCCCATCAAATACACGTGCACAACCATACGGAGCTCCCAGAGCCCTAAATCCCAGAACTGTTCAATCGCATTCTTTACTCGAGTCCAGTCCCATTTCAGGCCAAATCCATGGCGATGATCCCAAATCCCTAACCCACGCATCCCTCCTTCTCTCATCTTACCGTTGCTAATGGTTTCTGACGCCAAGATTCCTCCTCCTCCCACTCGCTCGAATTCGAGTTTAAACACGCGATTGGAATGGTCTGGAAGACGAATGCTGGATGGGTGTGAGCCGTTGGATTGATTTCACTCAATCTGAGCCCCACATTCATTAAGTAATGGTCTTCAAAATAGATTTGATCCAATTTGGTGAAGGGGGCTAAAAATATTTCGGAGAGGTAAAAAGGGTTCTAGGGTTCTTTGCTTTCTTTCTCTTCACGTTGGTGTTGCATTTTAGAAAAAGAAAAATAAAAAAAAATAGTTTGGGTTTGATTTTTATTTGAGTTTCATTTCAGAAGAAATTAGAAAATCACCAAAAGATTTCAATATTTGTTTTGATTTTGGTTCTCAAACTGGAGTTCGATTGAAAGCTGCTGAGTTCGTTCGTCGCTGTCTAAACTTCTGATTGTTGCTCGTCTTTGCTACTGGTTTGGCTGTGCTTCGAGCCTTGACATGCTGTTATTTTACTGCTGAAGGTTTGGAGTCGAAACTGTGTAATCGCCTTCGATTTTGTTATCAGAAGAAGTTCGAAATTTCAGGTTCAGTCTTCATCTCTCTGTTCTTGCGTTTCTGTTTCGTTTCAGTTTTTTGAGCTATGAGATTCAGTCTCGTGTGGTTTGTTTGTGTTATGATTTAATTTCTTGTCGACTGAGTCTGTTCTCAGTAATGGTATGTGTTTGAGTATTGAGATGGTATGGATTCTTGAAGATGTCACTATTGTTATTTTAAGTCGACTGGCTCGCTTAATGATTTGCAAAGCTATCCTGTTATCTCTGTTTATTCTGTTAGCATAAGCTGCTCTATCTGGGAATTTGAGACACGTGATAGTATTGGTTTCTGTTTGAATAAGCTGCCATGAGAAGGATGTCATTAGTCGATTAGCTCGAGCATGCTAGTGTCTATCTTGTGTGTTTAGGGTGATTTAGTGTTTAAAGTTGTCCTCATCATTTACTGTTAACGACCTGTTAAGGTTCTGGTGTTCGAGGTTCTGTTACTAAGATCATTAAATCAGACCCTTATCCATGTTCGGAAACAAAGTTCTTGTTAATTGTCTGGTGTTGACGCAAAGGTATAAGATCTGGGGCTAACATAGTTCAGTTGGTTTTCCTACAATTGCATGTGGCTCTGTGTTCATCACATAGGTTTGTGAGGGTATTGATTGTACGTTACTGCATTTAGTCGCATTTCCAATGTTCATACCTGCTGAATTTGGGCAATTGTTAGAACGATTAGGTTGCTTAATGCCTGCTCTGTTTTGCATCATTTAAAAAAAAACAAATGTGCCTCATTTTGCATTGTTTGAGTGCTAACCTTGAGTGCTAATTCCGCTAGGCTAGGTTCACTGTTGAGTATTGAGAGATCGAATTAAGTTTTTTTCAGTTTACATTTTAGTTAGTTGGGATTTCATCTTCTTCTTTCTACTGGAGGTTGATTTTCAGCATGTAATGCAATAGACTTTGGTTTTATTTTGGATCATTTGGTGTAAGTTTGTCTTTTTTCCTGAAAACAATCAAGTTTTCCTACTGTTTCATGTATATAATTGTGATTCATCTTTGCTTGAGTTTGGTAACTTCCTTTGAGTTTGACTTTCGGTTTGAGTCTTGTTCCGTCATTTTGCATCCTTAATTACTTTTGTCTGGTATAAAGTTCTGGTGGGCTGCTTTGAAAACTGGAATGCTTTTATTGAGCCCTTTAGCCTTCACTTTTAGTTTAATTGAATCTGGTCCTGACCGTTAAAGATGCTAGGCTTGTGGTAGGGAGTTGTGACTATGAGTCGACTCATGAGCCATGGTGTGTTTTGTTTTCCTGAGTCTGCTGCAATGTTTGTGTTCCCTTTGCTGGTATAAGTTCAAAGGTAGCCTTCTGTGCTATTCTACGATTTTCTGTCTGTTAAACACTGTTGAGAGGTCCTGCTTAACCAACTTTAAGCATCCTTGAACCGTCTGATTCGATTAAATGCCCTCTATCGTTCTTATAGGAGCTGTTGGGTCGGAAAAATCATTTCAGTTACGTGAACTTTAACTAGTTACGATGCCATGGCTTTGCTGCTAATTTCATAGGTTCTTTTGTACCAACAACAACAACTACCCAGTATAGTCCCACAAAGTGGGGTCTGGGGAGGGTAATATGTAGACGGGCATTACCCCTACCCGAAAGGGCAGAGATGCTGTTTCCAATCGACCCTCAGCTCAGTGAAGGAAAGGAACAACAAAAACAAAAACAAAAGAGCATTAGTAACTTCAGCAGAAATAGCGTAAATAATTAGTTTGGTTCATTGAGTAGTATAGCTTGGTTCATGAAGATCTTATCTAGTTAATTAGCTTAAGACAATATCATTGTTTGAGGTATGACATCAATTGCCAGGTTTTCATTGAGCAAGGTGTTTATCATATCACGATGTTCATAACTTTACTTTTGACCGTTGTGATTCAATTGCTAATTTCCAACTTGTCTTTGGCTTATCCGAGGAAAACATCTATTATGTCATTCAATTGTGAATTAAGTACTGAATATATCTTCTATTGCGTCTAGTTTCTATGGGATATGATGTGCTTAGAGTTATGTGAAATCATGAAGGTTGAGCTTTGGTTTATAGTTGTTGCGTTTTTTTGTGAAGATATAACTGCTGCGTTTGTTTTATTACATGAAGCTCTTGAACATGCTAACTTCCATTGAGTCTGGAGAATTGGGAATCCACAGTGTATTGGACTAAGTTCTTTAGTGTTTCCCTGTTAAAATTGATCCCAGGGCTGAGGCCTTAAACACTGACAGCCGAGCTAGTTTTGGATTGGGCCACAAATCGGGCATATTTTCGAAGCCTTTGGTTCGAATTTAATCGATAATTGGTGAGGAATTTTTCTTTTCTTTTAGAGACAGATTTAGATAGAAATACCATAGTTACTTTTAAGTTGGCCTTTTAATATTCGTTGAGACGAGCCTCGCCAAACAAAAATAAATGCAGGGCCCTCAATAATGGTTACGTAAAATTACTTAGAATGCGAGAGGGTCGTTTAACGAATTTCACGGCTTTCCCCAAAGTAATAATACGCTAGAATCTTTAGACGCGTTTTAATTAAAGCACTTTCTTAAACTCGGGTGTGCATTGATGCAACCCAAATCCAAATCTCGACGAAGTCGAAATGTGTTGATAACCACGGGTGCCTTGATGGCGACGGGGTTAGAAACACGTTTTCATGACGTCGTAATTCTTATAAAACAAATAATGATCGAAAATTGGTTCAAAAATGGAGGCAAGCCTCACCGAACAAAAATAAATGCAGGGCCCTCATTAATTGGTTAATAAAAATGATTAGAATTTGGAAGGGTCAGTTAGCAAATTTCAACTGCCTTTCCCAAAACAATATTATGCTGGAACCTTTAAGAACGATTTAATTAAATTACTTTCTTAACCTCGGGTGCGCATTGATTTTACCCAAATCTAAATCTCGACGATGTCGAAATGTATTGACGACCACGGTTACCTTGATAGCGACGTGGTTAGAGACGTGTTTTCACAACGTCGCAAGTCTTTTAAAATAAATAATGATAAAAGCGATATATAAATAAAAGGCACATAAGCTACCATGTATTAAAATCAGATAAAATCACATGCAACAGTTAAGCGACCGTGCTAGAACCATGGAACCCGAGAATGCCTAACACCTTCTCCCGGGTTAACAGAATTCCTCATTCGGATTTTTGGTTCGCGGTCTGTTAACAGAGTCATATTTTTCCTCGGTTTGGGATTCAACAGGTGACTTGGGACACCGTTAATTTTTCAAGTGGCGACTCTGAAATAATTAATAACCAAATTCCGTTCCGGTTGTCCTTTAATTGAAAAAACTCTTTTACGCCCTTTTGCGCGAGTGTATAGTGAAAAAGGAGGTGTGACAATCATTATTTATTTACTTTCCTTGCCCCTTATTTGTGATTGTTGTTTGGGTGAGGAAGAATGATAAATCACGAAGGGTGATACCGTTTATTGTTTGATATTGTGAGGAAAGAGTGATAAAGAACGAACGGTGATGTAGTGTATTGTTTGATAATGTGAGGAAAGAGAGTGTATAGTACGAAAGGTGATGTCGTACCGTACGATGTACCATTCCATACTGATATTCATTGATTATACTGTGAGGAAAGAGAGTAAAAGCATGAAGGGTGATGACGTGCACATGATTATTGATATGATTGCTTTTGTGAGGAAGAGAGTAAAGCACGAACGGTGATGTCGTTGAAGTTGTGATTTCTGATTCTTATTGATATTCTGGCATTGTTGTTTCTTTCTTTATTTGAGATTACTATTCGAAACTGTTATTTCCCCTAACATGTACCTGCTTCCTTTATTGTCTGGTTACTTCATGTACTTCTTTTCGTTGTGTGTGTGTATATATATATATATATATATATATATATATATATATATATATATATATATATATATATATATATATGTATATGTATTAACTACACAGGTTATCTGGCAGTGTGGTCCTAGCTTCATCTGTACTTCGCCGAGATTAGGCTGGGCACCTACCTGCACATGGGGTCAGTTGTGCTGATACTACACTATGTGCTATTTTGCATAGATACAGGTTTTGGACAACGGCAGCAGTAGTGTGGGAGCAGGCCTTCAGGCCAGTGAGACACCGCGGTAGCCTTGCAGGCGTCCGCGAGCCCGACGTCTCTTTTATATTTCATGTTAGTCTGTTGTCTTTTGTATTCTGGACAAACAGTTACGTTTTCTTTCAGACATTGCATTTAATAAATCTTAGAAGTTCGTGAGTATTGTGACACCAGTCTTGGGTAGAGGCTTATATTGAATTTTTCACATTTCTATTCAGATTTCTTTAATTTAAGACTTTCACTTATTATGTAATTCTGTTGCTTTTTATAATTTTGCCGATAATTGTTCAAAAGGGATTATGTTGTTAATGAAAAAGAAATTAAGTTTGGCTTGCCTAGCTCCTATTAGTAGGTGCCATCACGATCACCGAGGTAGTATCAGAGCTCTTGGTAACATAAGTCTCGCAACTCACAAACAAACTTAATAAAGCTTGAGGGATCAGTACGGAGACATCTGCATTTATCCCACAGGCTACAGAGTTGGGAAACCTCACATTTGTTCTTTCCTGTCGTGCGATTTTGTTTCTCAAATACTGATTGAATTTTTACTATGTTCTTTCGTAGATAGTGAGAACACGCACTTCCTTATCTACCGTTAGCAGCCCGAGCTGTTGAGATTGGAACCATTATCAGTGATGATTGACTTCGGAATTTCGAACAGACAAACAATGCGGTTGCGGATGAAATTTTCCACAACCTTCTTAGTGACCGCCTTATATGATGCCCCTTCGACCTATTTGGTGAAATAGTCAATTGCCACTAAGATGAACCTATGCCCGTTTGACGTGATAGTCTCGATAGGTACGATAACATCAATTCCCCAAGCGGCGAATGGCCATGGTGAGCTTGTTGCAGTAGGCTCGTTTGAAGTCACATGTATCATATCTGCATGTATCTGACAATGATGGCATTTGCGAACATGCTGGATATAGTCTGTTTCCATAGTCATCCAAAAATACCCTTCTTGGAGTATCTTCTTTGCTAAGACAAAACCATTTATGTACGGCCCGTAGGTCCCTGCATGTACTTCGTCCAATAGCCTGGATGCTTCTTTTGCCTCGACATACCTTAGTAAACCCTAAATCGGGAGCCCTCTTGTACAGGATTCCTCCAACGTGAAAGAAGTTGTTGGATAACCTCCGAAGTGTACGCTTCTAAGTAGTGTTGGCAAGTTTTGGATATTCCCTTGTTGTCAAGTACTCCTTGATGTTATGGAACCATGGTTTTTCATCTGCTTCTTCCTAAATGTGGGCACAATAAGCTAGTTGCTCATGAATCTTTGCTTGGATGTGATCAGTGAAATTCGTATCTGGATGTTGGATCACGATAAAGTATCTAATGCATCAGCAAACTCGTTCTGGACTCTACGGACGTGTTGAAATTCTATTTTTGTGAACCTTTTCCTCAACTCCTATATGTGATACTAGTAGGGAAGTATCTTAGAGTTCTTGGTTGCCCACTCTTCTCAAGCCTGATGTATGAGCAAGTCTATATTCCCGATCACTAGCAACTCCTGAATGTTCGTGTCAATGGCCATTTTGGGCCCCAAGATGCAGGCTTCATATTCGGCCATATTATTGGTTCAAGGTAACCTGAGTTTAGCGGATACCGGGTAGTACTGGCCGTTTTCTTATACTAGGATTGCTCCTATGCCAACTCCTTTGAAATTTGCAGCTCCGTCGAAGAACAACCTCCAACCATCATAGGATTCTGCAATATTTTCTCCTATGAAAGATACCTCTTCATCGGGAAAATACGCCTTTAAGGGCTCGTATTCTCCGTCCACTGGATTTTCGGCAAGAAAATCCTCCAAGGCTTGCCATTTGATTGCTTTCTGGGTCACATAAACATTGTCGAATTCACTTAGCAGGATTTGCCACTTGGCGAGCTTGCTAGTGGGCATGAGTTTCTAGAAGATATACTTCAGAGGGTCCATTCTGGATATGAGATTAGTAGTGTAAGCAAAGAAGTAATGCCTCAACTTCTGCGCGACCCAAGTCAGATCACAACAAGTGCGCTCTAAAAGAGAATACCGAGCCTCATACGGTGTGAACTTCTTACTGAGATAGTAGATGGCTTGCTCCTTTCTCCCTGTTTCATCATGTTTTCCCAGAACACAACCGAATGCTCCATCCAATACCGCAATGTAAAGCAATAGGGGTCTTCTTGGCTCAGGTGGAACCAAGACCGGCGGCGTTGACATGTATTCCTTAATTCTGTCAAAAGCTTTCTAACAATCATCAGTCCATTTGGTGGCAGCGCCCTTCTTCAACATTTTAAAGATAAGTTCATAAATGACAGTGGAGTGAGCTATGAACCGACCGATATAGTGAGTCTCCCCAAGAAATTCATCACGTCCTTCTTGTTCTTTAGCGGTGGTAATTCTTGGATAGCTTTGACCTTTGATCGATCCAATTCTATTCCCCGACGACCCACGATAAAACCCAATAATTTTCCAGCGGGAACCTCGAATGCACACTTGGCGGGATCCAGCTTCAGATTATATCTCCTCAGTCTGTTGAAGAACTTTCTCTGGTCCTCCATATGATATGTGGCTCTCTTGGATTTGATAATGACGTCGTCCACATACACCTCGATTTCCTTATGTATCATATCATGAAAGATGGTAGTCATGGATCTCATGTAGGTGGCACCAGCATTCTTCAAAAGCGCCTACTAGTCTCCTCATCCAAGCCTACTTGCGGCACGCACGCGCTAATGAGATTTAAAGTACACTCACCCACCACTAATTTAATAGTCATTAGTCTACCATTCACTCGCTTGACCTCTACCACCGACTCTGTAAGATGGCTATCTACCAGGATACTCACTCTTTTCTTACCCCTCAGGACTCTAGAGTACCATAACTCGTTAATGCTTCAACCATTTTCATTATTTCAGGATTGACCCCTGGCTCAGCTTCACCTGGTATCTCGGTGGCTCATTTGTTTCTTCAAGTGCTTTTCTAGGACTGTTCGGGTTCGACTCAGCATCATTTTACTGAAATAACAATAGTCACCAAATTTTTATTTTTGCAATGATGGCCAGACTCATCATCAACGTTCAAACGGGTAAATTGGGAATTTGATATTTTAAGCTGATATGAAATTAAGACTTTAAAGAAAAAGCGTAAAATAGAGTGTGTTATGGAGATTTGTAAAAAATAACCACTATTATCCTAAGCCCCCACAGAGAACGCCAAACTATATACCCTAAAATCGGATATTGATTAAATTTGTACACGGTTTAAAGGATATGTGGATTTATTCAACACAAATAGTCAAGAATATTAGATGAATGAGTTAGAGACAAAATGAATGATCAAACCAGTCATAATGTTACAGCCTAGCACGAGCCCGGGTTGAACAATATATTTGCCCTTGATCGGACCCTTGGTTCGAATCCAATTGCGAATGAAGAACAAACAGTTAAGTAAGAACTTTTCAACAGCTAGAAGTAGAAAATGAATTTGTATTGACTTAATTTGCATGTTACAATCTGTCTTATCAAAGAAAAGTTTCCCCCTTATATAGTAGAAGAGTTTCATCGGTAGTAAAAATCTAAAAAGGATAAAATCCTCTTTTCTCATTAATTACTGATCCACAACTGACATCGACCAAGATTCGCAGCATGATATCCGATTGGTTGCAAATATCACGGCCCTATATCAGTTGTGTATAACTATATATTGTGCTTTTCGTCGTTTTAGAACTCGTCCAAAGTCTGAGTGTCGTTTTATCAGGCTCGATGACGAGCATATCATTCACTTTACACGGATTTCGATACAAAGGGTTCCTAGCTTCGATTCTGATCTCATGTGTTCATGTTTACTCACTGGAATAATTAAAAGGCATGAAATAAAGGCAATTAATAAAGTCACAAATAGCATGTAATGGTAAAAGCCTAAATAATTTCCAGTAGACTCGCCATGCTGCCGACGCCCCCTTTTTCCACATCGCGGATCCGGGAGTCCAGAAATCGGGTATACGACATTATGGGAGGACAACTCTTATTCCCTTGCGAGAATTGGGTTTTGGAATTTTCGGAGAGTAGACACATAATGATTATAGTGCATTAGGACACTTTTAAAGGAATGAAGAAATTAAGAAGAAGAAACCAGAGTTTAGGTAAGGGCTTAGAGATTATCTCGAGGGGAAGATGTTAGGCACCCCTCAAGATTCACTAGTTTGGTTCCCGACCATGCTATAATTGTGACTTTAGAAGGTAGAAGAAACAAATAAGGTGTTCACATAACAACTACAAACATGTTCAAAGTTTTTAAAAGAGAAGAAGAGAACAAGAGATTTGAGAAGATTAGTTTAAAAGAGAGAGGGACTTAAAAGAAACATAACAAATAAAGGGAAAGGGGGGTCCTAGGTTTATACATAATATGGATCACATCAATGCAATATCCAGCAGTCTCTCCTTAGAAAGAGGGGTCACACGTGATATTGGTGTACCGGTTATCATATCTATATTCTACCATTCCCACCCCGTTAAGGTATTAAAGTGCGATTAGTCTCGTTTACTTATTGCATGCTAGTACTCGTCCCAATCCTATCAGTCTCTGGGCATTAGGACTTCTAATCCTACAGGGGAAGCAAGGGATGGGGGCCTTATGGAGTTAAAAGGATAAATTCTAGTTCGACATTCAAAACAAGTATCAAATAAAGGGAAGAACAAACAAGTAAGATAAGGCTCAATACAAGTATCAAATGTAGTTTAGCATGCCTTGGCAAATACTGATTTGGTCTTAGATAAAAATTAGTCAGTGAGCGGATTGGTTCAACACATATATTTAGACAGAAAGTCCGCATTAGGCCACTCAGATACATTTATCAGGGATTAAGGTATTAGACGCGAGTTTTTTTAAGAAGGCACTGATTTTAGAAGATAACTAATGTAGAAAAGTTTTGAAAGAAATGACAGGCTGCAGACTTAGGAAAGTGTTTAGAAATGAATTTCAAAAAAAAAAAGATCAGCGGACTGTCTAGTTATAAACACAGAAATAGTTGCAAAAAGTTTTCAGAAGAGACAGAACTATCTAAAGAAAAGAGTAAGCTGCAGAATTGATTTAAACAGTGAGTTCAGGAATTGAGTTGAAAAACTACGTTTTGTCAGAATATTAGAGAAGTTGTTTTAGAAAAGATAAGCAAATTTGAAGAACTCGATTTTTTAGGACAAATGTACACTGATTTAAGAGAGTTTTTATCAAAAAGGTTAAAGATTTGAAAATATTACTAAATTAGGTGTTTAAGAACCAGTTACCAATTATTACTGCTTTAAACGAGCCAGACGAGTTCGATGCAAATCCTATAGGCATGATATCTATACTATTGATTTTTTAAAAATTATTAATGAATTTGTGTAAAAGATGCTTGCTTAATTAATCCTTAAGCTTGCTTAATGAATATGCACATCCTATAGGCATGATATCTACAAATAAATTTTCAGAAACGTTTAAACTCCTATATGCAGGATCTCTACATGCGTAATTACAAAACATGAGCGTTAAATCCTATAGAAATGCTTTCTACGTGATTTGCAGTAAAGTTAAGCGTTAAATCCTATTGGCATGGTTTCTATGTGATTGAATAATAGTAAAAGTTCCTACATGAAGGATTTCTTGTAAAAGTAAAGTCCTAAATCATGATTTCTACCCTTTTGAATGCAAGAAAGTAAAGACTCATCCCACACACTTTTACCATACTCCCCGAGTTTTTATGCAAGTTATTACAAACCATAAAAGATAAAAAATACATCAAAGACTAACAGCTAGATAAGAGTAGCATAATTCTATCTTAATGTCTAATAACACTTGATTAATCAATTCTGGGATCCATATTTCCAAAGCCTTCTCTTTATCCAAAGTGTTTCAAAGTTCCAAAGAATCTCAAGGGTGCTCGGTATTGCTTACACCCATGATACTATTTAGAATTAGAATGGTGCAGTATGGAAGAGTCAACCCTCATACATCCAAGTTCAGAGGGTGCTCAGGGGTCCCAAAGCATGGCTTGCAAGAGAGGGGCAGAACTTATAGCTAAGAGTAAGTGCAAAGTGAAAGGAAAATTGGGTAGCCATAACAAATGGTGGTCATGCCTAGCCACAAGGTAGGCTGGCACACCCCTGACCATTTGTTTGGTTAAACAAGTTAGGAGCAGACCCTTGAAGGTTAGACCAAGGTTTGGATAGTGATTAAGACACTATCAGACCCAAGTCGAAGGCTCAAACACATAAAAATGGGAAAAGGAGTGGGAATTGATTGAGTTAGGAGTTCACAGAACCCAATTCAAAATCATAGACAACAATATTAGAGTGTTGTATTCCCTGAACCATAACTCACATACAAGGAGGTAAAGGGTAAGGGGATTCACATAGGAACAACAATGATAAAGTTGCAGAAAAACAGTAAAGGAAAGCATAGCAGAACTAGCATGTAAAACACATAGTGGAGGGGCAGTTTTTAAACCAAGATGGACATACCAGTTGCAAAGTAACAGAAGAGAACAACAGAGTAACCACAACAAGCAAACAACAAAACAACTCAAGTTTTCAGCAAAACACTCGAAGATTCAAAGAGAACTCAAAGGTGTTTCAGAAAGCAAAGAGGAAAAGTACACAGAACTGGTCTGTGTATTTGAGAGAACAAGAGATAGAAAACAGATTGCCTATTAATGATTGTTACTCCTTTTTTCATTTTTTGCTTTATATCGAAAAGAGGGAGGGCTAAGACCTTTTTATAGTGTAGAGAAGCAAACAAGAAAGGTAAGAAAACCTTTTAAAACATCAGCCTCAAAATATTCTGCCCTTTGTTAAGGGATTCAATTTCAAACAAAAAATATGATTAAAGAAAGGGAACTTCAGTAAAATCTTTCAAAGCGGCATAAGAGAGAAAGATACATAAGGATTAGATAAGGAAAGAAATCAACAATACTTGATTTGCAAAGAAAAAGGAAAAGGGATCAATCAGACGACTAATAAATCAAAGTAACAGGTTTAATTCAAATTAACCCAGCCAAGAATAGGTAGAGGAGGGCTCAAATAAATAAAGTCATTAGCAATCAGTGGAGCTCCCATCAATAGAGTCCAAAATCAAGCAATTAATTGTCGAAAACCCTAAAAGAGAGTTCTTATCACATATAAAGCAAGCAAATCAAATAGAGAGTATAACATTGCAAGGTTTAGGATCATAAAACAAAAGAATGCGAGTTCAGTCATAGATTCATAGTGAGTCTGAAGGTCCAACGTCCCAAAAAATGTAACCCTAATCCAATTTAGCAATGAAACCCCTAAATTCTAGGGTTTCCAACAAGACCAAACCCAGAAACAAGAAGGTAGGTGAATAGACTCAAGGAGTCTTATGAGAAACAAACAGACCATGACAGCAGACATCAAATAATCAAAGAAAGAAAAAATCAATTTGAGAGCATAAAAGGGGCACCTTTTGAAAACTCGGAACTTGGCTATGTCTAGAATAGACTAAACATTCTTAACAAGAACACAACAGAGTTAGGAAACACGGTAGCAGACAAACATGGTATGAGAGTGAAGAAGATTTAACACAGATTAATCATGTGAGCATATATAGAAGAAAAGAAGGACAATACATGGATAATAGACAAGGAGAACATACGAGCATGACAATGACAAACATCTAAAAGAAGAGAACAACAAGAATCATAAGGCTTTCAGAAAGCCTAGTTTCAAATCAAATAATTTTAAAAAGGAAAATTAGGGAAAACACTTAAATCGTCGAATATAGCACAGATTCACCACAGATCTAGGCAAATATACGAAGAAAGAACCTCGAATAGGCTAGAGTTATTGAGAACCCTAAAGGACGAGAAGGCTTGGAAGTCTTCGAGGACGAATCTGAGCCGACAAAGTCGAATCAAGGCTCAAAAGGCTAAGGCATGCCAGAACAAGGCTGGAAACGACTAGAGAGACTCGAATCGGCCAAGGTCTAGATGAAGACCATCGATATCTAGCCTCGAATCATCAATGAGAAAGCATATAGAAGCAAGAGAGGGTGATTAGAGATTGTCCATGGCTAGATTAGCCATGGATTCCGGTGATTTGAGGTCGAAGAGGGAGGTCGGCGGTTATTAAGGTTTCAGAGGTTGAGAGGGTTCAAGGGAGATAAGGGAACCAAAGGCGGCGGTCTGAGGGAATATTTTAGGGTTGGGGTGTTAATAGATTGAAAAAGGAAGAGAGGACATGTGGCCTTTTACATTTTGATCAAAGGCCTGGATCAAAAGGGGAACCGAGCGGGTAAAATAAACGGACCGTAGGTCGGGTTAATTGGGAAATAGGGTTCGAATTGGGGCTGGGATTGGGTTCATTTTGGGTGCTTTTTTGGCTAAAAATTAAATGGAATTGGGGCTTGCATTAAATAGTCATTTCTCGCTTGTTTAATTTATAAAAATAGTAAAATAATATTAAAATGCAAATTGAAAGTACTGACTAGATGATTAATATATAAGTATTAATTTAAAAATAATTTAAGAAATTTTATAATTAGAAAATATTATAAATTGCAAAGTAGGCTATAACTGCAATTATAGGCAATTTAGCTTTAAAAGTGCCTAATAAATTTGTAAAAATATAAAAAAATTACCTTAGCTATATTTTGGTGTAAATATGAGGATAAATATAAGTTATCCACAAAAATGATAATTTTAGAAATAATTATTAGATTTTATAGTATAAAATATGCAATAAACAGGTTTAAAAAATCATTAAAAATATTAAAACCCATGGGTGTGCTTTTATATATATATTTGCTATTTTTAAAGTGATTTAGGTACAAAAATACGTAGGGAAAAATTGGGTATCAACACATGGGATGTGTAATGATTTTTTTCTAGATAGGATTAATAGAAGTTCTTGGCTAGGTGAATTACATTCAGTTCGGAAAGGAAGTTCATAAAATTCATAGACAACGGGTAGCCTCAGATAATCAAGGAAATGATACTGCTAATTGGAAGTG
Organism: Nicotiana benthamiana; assembly: GCA_034376525.1. Lineage (NCBI taxonomy): Eukaryota > Viridiplantae > Streptophyta > Magnoliopsida > Solanales > Solanaceae > Nicotiana > Nicotiana benthamiana. Next base: position 120,317,898 of record CM067329.1, read on the forward strand.
ATTTGTCGGGAGTACATGTTTCAGAAAAAAAGGATAATGTGATTAAACGGATGATACTTCAGTAGGATTGCGACACTTTCTTGTTGTGTCGTCTAGTGATATTCGGATTTGCTTGTTAGCACAGGGAAATTTTAGAGTATCTATCATAGAATGATTGGATAGTAGAGGCGTGACATATATTCGGATGGCGAAATTTGGATAGGATATGGTGATTCATGTGCCGTGCGTATTTGGAGACAGAAGTTCTCATATTCAGACTATGTTGTAATTGTAGATCGGGTAAATCACCACTGTTTTGTGACCACTGAGATTTGGAGACCCGAGTGGATCTTTTTTTGTTTGGCAGGATAGATGTTGGATGTGATATTGGGGTCTAGACTGGTTGTTTTCACGTTGGGTTATTCTGGAACATGGCATTGTGGAGTATGCCATAAAGTCCGCGAGTTGAGTGGCGAGGTGTGTCGGATTATGTTCTAGTAGAGTGGTTTATGTTTTGAAGAACCAGCGGTCGGCTGGGAATGATTGCTTTTCTTTTTTTTGTTCTTGTGATGGGTGTCAGTACTGAGGCTCCTCATATTGATTCAGTTTGGTGGTGAGGGACTTTTCAGATGTGTTTCATGTGGTTGGGCATGTCGCCGGGCAGAGTTGTCAATTGTGATATCAATTTGTTACTAGGCATCGTATTGTATGGCGCCGTCCGGAGTTATGGTAGTGGAGGAACAACTTTAGGTTTCCTCGGTAATGAGTTTTTGGCAGACCAATAGGGATGCATGTTCGAGCTAGAGTCGGCTTGGTTGGCCCGAATTGTATTGTTAAGGTTTAGGCTGATTCGACCATTGTTGAGCTTATTAGTTAACTGGGAGATTTATGAGTTTCCTTTTTTGTGCGGCGAGACGTTGTGATTTATTGGTTATTGGCATGTATGGTGCAGTTCTATTGGGTTCATAGTGGAGGTCGAGAGGGAAGAGTAATTGGTGATATTCGGTGAATGGAATATTGGTTATGTTCTATCGGGTTTGCGTTGTATATGTTACTTGTTTCACTTAGGGTGTAATGATTTGCTTTGGTTCCAGACATCAAATTGTGAGTGGTTGTCAATTTTTAGCATAGTGACTTAATGTATCTCATGCGGAGCAGTGTTCGGATAGGATCACGCATTGCAGCAAAGCGGTGTGGAGATATGACCTTGCGGGTTAGATTCGTGAGTTCTATTCTATGATATGAGATGGGTTCCCAGCCTTGTATTGTGGTGGTACTGGTGATCTTGAGGTAAAGCTCTTTCATTTGAGCGAATTTCATTATTTGAGTATGTTCGGACCCTTGTTTATTGGTGCATGTATCATGTTAGTTGCGTCTTAGGCCTCTATTGGGGTGTCATGTCACCAGGGTTGTGTGTTCGACTAGAGGAGATTGGTGGGATCATTAATGGATACAAACAGATTCGATTTCAGCATGTTTGATGGGTATATATCGAGGTTCGATTCAAAAATTTACTATGGTAATTGCCATAGGAAGAATGGCTTCATGAATGGTTGATATAAGAAATGGTTATGGTTTACTGCATGTTTCATTATTGTTGGCAGAAAGTGTTGGAATGAGACTTTAGCTAATAAGAGGTTTTCTCTCGGTATTTGGTTGTTGTGGGCAGCTACTGTAAATGGAAGTTATCGTTGCATGTGTTTGAGTTATGTGATATATCATATAATTGCACCTGAGGTTGCAAGCATGGACTATTTTAGCTGGTTCGGGCCTATTCAGAATATAGGTGTGAGGTTTTCATCGTACTGATGGTTTCAGAAGTGAAAATGTAGTTCTATGATTCACGGGCTAGATTGGGTTGTGTAATTTCAGTTTCTATGTGTTATCAGACCTATATGAGATAGGGTGACATGGGGTCACCCCGGGTATATGCTTGGTAAGTTTATTCAGCTACTAGTTGGCTTCTAGAACACCTATGGCTACATTTGAGGACGAACGCGTGTTTAAGTGGGGGAGGATGTAACGAACCGATCTGTCATTTTGAGCTTTTCCATTTTGATCACCAGTTCTCGATCATGACTTGCCGCGTGTGATGTATTATGACTAATATGGATTGTTGGTTTTGGTTTCGAGTAAATAGGAATGAATTTGAAAGAGCAATTTCAGTTGAAAGCTTTGAATTTGAAAGGTTTGACCAAGAGTGGACTTATTTGTATATGAGCTCGAATTAGAATTTTAGGATCTGGTTAACTTTGTTGGGTGATTTATGACTTAGGAGCATGATTGGAATTGGTATATACCCATCAAACATGCTAAAATCAAATCCGTTTGTAACATTATGTATTTCATCGACGGGCTCTTTGTAATAACGGTAACTTGATCCTTCTCCGGCAAAATCCAGCGCCGGTGACCGCCCAGGCCGACCAGGTAAGTACAACCCTCTCTTTCTCTCTCCTCTCATCTCCTTTCTCCCTCCTTTCTCTTCTTTTTTCTCTCGCCCTTCTCTCCCATGTCTCTCTCTTCCACCCTTTAATCTAACCCTAGCAGCAGATTTCCCAGCGACCGGCGGCCTACCGGCGCAAGCTCATAGCTCTTCTTCTTTCCCGGAGCAGCCACACCACCCCTTTGTGCTTCCCCCTCTCTTCAAACCCTTCATTTCTCGGGCAGGTAATTCTTTCGGCGGCTTTCCGGCGACAGCCCCATTTTTTCTTGGCGCCGGGATTTGTTGTGTGTTTTGCAGGTAGCAATATTCTAAAGCATCCAGGTTATATTTGCGAGATTTGTTGTAGCTGACCAGGCAAGCACAAAGCATACGGGCGAGTTGAGCGGAGCATCTCTGTGGGCATCAAGGCATACTTCCAGGTTCTGTCCATTGGGAGTTGGTACCTCCTATTTTCCGGTCTCTTTCTCCGTGTTAGATAATTTGTGGCTATCTCTAGTTAGCATCTTTTTAAGCGTACACCTAGTATTTGTAGTATACATGTAGTTGCAACCGGATATTGGCTGGTTTGAGTCCGGGTTAGTGTCTTCCGAAGTTTATCGTAGGTATAGTGGCCGTTGTGTGGGATGGTAGAGTAAGGTCATGTCCTCGAAGGGTGCCAGGGGTGAGAAGAGGGGCGGGGAGGGGGTCAGGGTCTGGGACGAGAGGTAACGAGGGTAGGGGGATAGAGTGAGATTGTACTCTAAGGATAGGGTCGTGGAACATAGGCACACTGCCGGGTAAGTCTATTGAGTTGGCCAAGATTCTCTAGAAGAGGAAGGTTATAATATAGGTTATGTCCAGGAGACTAGGTGGGCAGGGTCGAACGGGAGGGACGCAGACGGTTACAAGTTAACGGTTACAAGTTGTGGTACTCTGGAGCCACGAGGGGTAAGAATGGAGTGGGTATCTTGGTGGATAGGTATCTTAGAGAGTCTGTGGTTGAGGTTAGGAGAGTGAATGATAGGCTAAAGTTTATTAAGTTGGTGATAGGTGGGTGCACCCTCAATGTAGTTAGCATATACACCGCAAGCAGGCTTGGATGAGGAAGCTAAGAGACGCTTTTGGGAGGGTCTGGATGAGATTGTGCATAGTATTCCACCTACTGAAAGGTTATTTATTGGAGGGGATTTTAATGACCATATCGGGGTGGCTGCGGATAGTTATGGCGAGGTGCATGGTGGCTTTGGCCTTGGGGATAGGAACGGAGGACGTACATCGCTGTTAGACTTCGCTAAGGCTTTTGAACTGGTGATTGCAAACTCAAATTTTCTGAAGAGGGAGGAACATCTGATTATTTTCAGAAGTTCGTCGGCGAAGACTCAGATTGATTACCTCCTCCTAAGAAGGTGTGATAGAAGGTTGTGCAAGGATTGCAAGGTTATCCCCGGGGAGACCCTCGCGACGCAGCATAGGCTCTTAGTGATGGACATTGGCATTATAATGAAGAGGAAGATAAGGTATTCTTATGGCCGACCAAGTATTAGATGGGGAGATTTGACTTCCCAGGAATTGGAAGGGAGGTTATCGGCTATGGGAACTTGGAGGAGTAGTGGAGACGCGAGCACTATGTGGTCAACTACGGCGAACTATGCGAGGAAGGCGGTGAGAGAGGTGCTAGGTGTATCGAAGGGTTTTCCTTGCAGGAACCAAGGAGACTGGTGGTGGAATGACATAGTCCAAGGTAAAGTGGAGGCGAAAAAGGTAGCGTACGTGAAGCTAGTAGGGAGCTCAAGCAAGAAGGAGAGGAGAGCGAATAGGGAGAGGTACAAAGTGTCTAGGAAGGAGGCAAAGCAGGCGGTCACGGAGGCTAAGAATGTAGCGTTTAGCCGTTTATACGAGGAATTAGGGGAGAAAGAAGGGGAAAGGAAGTTGTTTCGGCTGGCTAAAGCAAGGGAGAGGAAGGCTCAAGATCTGGACCAAGTGAGGTGCGTCAAAGATGAGGATGGTAGAGTTTTGATGGGAGATCCCCAGATTAAGCAGAGATGGCAGACGTACTTCTATGGCCTTCTAAATGAGGAGGGGGACCGGGATATAGCGCTAGGAGACTTGGGGCATTCAGAGAGTCTCTAAGATTTTAGGTATTGTAGGCGCATTAGGGTTGACGAGGTCGTGGGGGCCAGATGAAATTCCGGTTGAGTTTTGGATGTATGTGGGTAAATCAGATTTGGAATGGTTGACTGGGTTGTTCAATGTAATTTTTAGGACGAAAAGGATGCCAAAGGAATGGAGGTCGAGTACAGTGGTCCCGTTGTACAAGAACAAATGTGATATCCGGTGTTGTAACAATTATAGGGGCATCAAGTTACTTAGCCATACCATGAAAGTCTGGGAGAGGGTGGTGGAATAGAGGGTGAGGAAGACGACGTCTATATCCGACAATCGGTTTGGGATCATGCTAGGCCCCTCCACCACGGAAGATATCCACCTTATTAGGAGGTTGGTGGAACAATATAGGGATAAGAAGAAGGATCTGCATATGGTGTTTATTGATTTGGAAAAAGCATATGACAAGGTTCCAATGGAGGTGCTTTGGAGATGCCTTGAGGCGAAGGGTGTGCCGGTATCCTACATAAGTGCGATCAAGGACATGTATGATGGAGCTAAGACTAATGTTAGGACTGCAGGAGGCGACTCAGAGCATTTTCCGGTTGTTATGGGATTACACCAAGGCTCTTCGCTTGGACAATTCCTATTTTCCTTGGTGATGGATGATTTGACACGCCATATTCAAGGGGAGGTTCCATGATGTATGCTATTTGTTGATGACATCGTTCTAATTTACGATACGAGGGAAGGTTTTAACGAGAGATTGGAGGTTTGGAGCCAGACTCTCGAGTCTAAGGGTTTCAAATTGAGCAGGTCTAAGATAGAGTACATGGAGTGCAAGTTTAGTATTGAGTAGAGGGATGTAGGCGGAGATGTGAGGCTTGGGTCACAAGTTGTCCCCAAGATAGATAGCTTCAAATACCTTGGGTCGGTGATTCAAGGGGACGGAGAGATCGACAATGATGTCACTCACCGCATAGGGGAGGGATAGATGAAATGGAGGTTGGCATCTGGAGTCTTGTGCGATAAGAAAGTGCCACTGTTACTCAAGGGTAAGTTTTATAGAGCTGTGGTTAGACCAGCTATGTTGTATGGGGCAGAGTGTTGGCCGGTTAAGAACTCTCATATCCAGAGGTTGAAAGCAGCTGAGATGCGGATGCTGAGATAGATGTGCGGACACACTAGGATAGACAAGATTGAGAATGAAGATATTCGAAGAAGGTTGGCATCACTTCTATCGATGACAAGATGCGGGAAGCGAGACTTAGATGGTTTGGGCACGTGCAGAGGAGAAGCATCGATGCCCCGGTAAGGAGGTGCGAGCGGTTGGCCGTGGTGGGTATGAGAAGAGGTAGAGGGAGACCTAAAAAGAATTGGGGAGAGGTGATCAGGTAGGACATGGCACGTCTGCAGATTTCCAATGACATGGCCCTTGATAGGACGACATGGAGGATAAATATTAGAGTTGTAGGATAGGAGTAGTGGTGCTTCCCTTTTTGCATTCCGGGTGACGCGAGGTTGGATTAGGGTTGATCCTAGATGGCTTGTAGTTTATGTGGGATCCACACTATTTTTGAGGTTTATCTTAGATGCCTTAGATTCTGGTTAATGTTACTGCATGTAATTCATCTTTTGTTTTTTATGCGTATATTACTATAATGGTTTTCACTGAAGTTACTAATGAACTCTCTTTTCTTTTCTTTTCCTGTTTTTCTTGTTCTCTTTTATTTCCGTTGCTCTGAGCCGAGGGTCTATCGGAAACAACCTCTCTGCCTTATCGGGGTAGGGGTAAGGTCTTCCTAACATTACCCTTCCTAGACCCCACTATGTGGGATTTTACTGGGTAGTAGTAGTAGTAGGTGTAGAATTAGGCTTTAATTGGCAAAGTTAGTATTTTGGCGATTTTCGGTTGATAGGTGAAATTTTGATCCGAGGGTCAGAATGGGATTCCGAGAATTGTTGTAGCTTCGTGGTGTGATTTGGGATGTGTGTGTAAAGTTTCAGTTCGGTTTTTGATCGAATGTGTGTTTCGGAAGTTTTTAGAAGAAATTAGGCTTGAATTCGATGTGAATTGATGGTTTTGGTGTTGTTCGAGGTCATTTGATGGTTGGAACATGTTTGAATGATGATTTAAGATGTGTTGGTGTGTTTAGTTGAGGTCCCGGGGGCCTCGGGGTCGTTTCAGATGGCCAACGGAAAGAGCTTGGACTTGTGTAGTTGCAGATTTTTTGATGCTTTAGGTACTTTTTGCACCTACATTTAGGGGACTGCAGGTGCGGTGTCGCAGATGCGGGAGAGAACAATGCAGATACGGTCTTGTGAGGGCACGTCAGGTATCGCAGATGCAAAGTTGGGGCCCACATCTTCGGAGTCGCAGCTGCGACTATTTGACCACAAATGTGGGATTAGGGCTTTTAGTGAATTTTCGCAGAAGCGGAGCTTTGCCCGCAAAAGCGGTAACGCAAAAGCGGTTATCAGACCGCAGGTGCGGTTTCGACTTGGCAGAAGGTATTTAAGGTTCTCCTTCGCGATTTTTGAAGGGTTTAATCATTTTGAATTCGGACTTGGTGGTTTTTGGGCGATTCTGAAGAAGGATTTCAAGGAGCTTCGATAAAATACGGATTTTTGGACCTAAAAAACCATCATATGGTGTTATTACATGAATTAAGACTAGAAATTTAAGAAAATCAGTGACTAAAAATGGAGGTTAGGGCCTGAAATTAAAAGAGCTAAGATTAGGGATTTGAGGGGTCAATTGAACTCCGATTCTTGTGATTTTGATATGTATGAACTTGTGGCGAGATAAGAAATCTATTGATGTAAAAATTTCTGAGTTTCAAGATGTGGGTCCGGGGCTCAAATTTTGGTAATTTTGGGATTTGTGCCCGTAAATGATTATTTTTGCTTGGGCTTTATTCCCTTTGCATATTGTGACGCATTCGTTTTGATTTTGGATAGATTCGACGCGTGTGGAAGCCGATTTGAGGAGCTAAGGTGTCGCAAGCTGTAGATTTTGCCGGTTCTAGGTGAGTAATGATTTTAAATGATATCTTGAGCGTTTGAAACCCCAGATTTGCACATCGTAGTGTTTTATTGAGGTGAGACACGCGCTAGATGATGAGCGTGAGGTCTTTTACTACCGGGGATTGTGACTTGGTCCGTCCATATTGATGATTTTACCGTGTAGTTGACTGAAACTTATTTGTTGTTATCATGATTTGGATGGATTTCCATATTTGGGCTTCGTGCTAATTATTTTTAGCCTACGGGGATTTTTATCACTATTTCCTCATCGTTTTTAATCACAACCTGAATTTAGTCCTATTGTTATCTATTCTTTTACAAACTCAGCCACTTTTACTCAGATTTTAAACTTGTATGATATTTTTAATGATGATTTGGGATGAGGACTACTGTTTTACAAATACCCGAGAGGCTTGTGATGATTTTCGGACTGAGTGAGACTGAGGGCCATATGTGAGGATATGTTGAGTGATATGAGGCCAAGGGCTTGGGATACATTTATATTCCACGAGGTGGCTTGAGTGATGTCAGGCCGAGTGCTGAGTGATGGGAGGCCGAGTGCTGAGTAATGTGAGGCCGAGTGCCGAGTCATGATGCAACATGGTGGCTTAATATAGCGCTTCGGCCGTAAGGGGCCCATACGGCATCTGCACACCCACAGTGAGTGCAGGTACTCATTGTTATGAGTGATTGATACTATTTTGAGAGTGAGGCCGAGGAGCTGATATGAGTGATTGAGAGGTAGTTCGAGGGGCTGATACGAGTGATTGTAAGGTAGCCTGGGCGACAGGTACTGTTCTGAGATATTGCCCGAGGCGCGAACATTCATGTGCTCATCTTCCATATTTGGTTATCTTTTTACCTGTTATACTGTGGTATTTGTGCCCCAGGGGCGAAATTTTTATGTTGAGCGACACTAACTGTTTGAAATCACTTCGTAACTATTGAAAAGATCATTTTTCAAAAGAGGTTTGAATTGAGCCAAGATATTTCAAAAGATTTCAGAGTTTCATTATTTTTCTCAAAAGATTGTACACTGCTTCTATGCAATATGTTGGTTGCTTTACGTAATTTCTTACTGCTCAAATGTTATTTACCTTTATTACTCACTGAGTTGGAGTACTCACTTTACTCCCTGCACCTCGTGTGCACATGCAAGTATTTGTTCACCTGGTAGCGAGTTTTGAACTAATTAAGACTAAGTTATCGGAGTTGAGCGAGGTGCCTGACAGAGTTTGTGGCACTGCATTTCTTCCTTTTGTTTATAAATCCTATTTTGTATAATTCAAGCATTGTAGCTGTATTTAAACTATAATAGATGCTCGTGACTTGTGACACCCCGATTAGGACAGCGTTGGGATGTAATTCTGCTAATTAATATCATTAAATCATAATTAAACTGCTTATGAACTGTCTAACTACTTAAAAGAGGTGTTCGGTAATGGTCTGGTTGGCCTTGTCTTCACGAGAAGTGCCATCACGACCGGAGCGGGGTTTGGATCGTGACATTTGCACACCCTAGTGAGCGCAGTCGACCATATATATGGATCCGGTTGCACGCCGCACCTATATATGGATCGGGCTGTACATCGCAGCAGTTACTATATGGTACCTATTGAGTGTGAGTGCTGAGTGTGATCGCTGATTGGTAAGAGTTGAGACACGACTGACTGAGAGGCTTGCCCGATGGGCTATATATTTGCATGTACACAGTGATGCTTGCCCGAGGGGCCTAGTTATGAACTTACTGTTTTTCACTCATCCTTAAAGTGAGTTTCTATCGAATATGTTGATTTAATTATTGCTTTCACTCATCATTAGACCGAGCCTCTATTGAAAATGATGAACAAATGATTTAAACAACTTTCATTTAAACTGAAGTTTTAAGTTATGAAATGGGTATGAATTTCTGTTTTGCTGAGAGATTGTATACGAACTATGTTTCGCCCGAGGGGCCGATTATGATTTTTCATCACCTTCACTATATATTCATTTCATTAAACCTATATTGAAAAGGTTAGAAAGATATATTTTAATAAGAATGTTACTGAAGTTTGGAGTTTAACGAATGATTGAATAGTATCCTGATTTGGGAACATGTTGTAATCATTGTGGTGCTATGACGTGGTTAATGTGTTTTCTTACTACTCATTCTTCATTTACTCTTATTAGTTACTGCGTTGGAGTACTCACATTAGTATCTACACCTCGTGTGCAGATTTAGGTATTTCGGAACCTGGTAGCGGGTGTTGATTACTCAGAGGTGGAGTCATTTGGAGTTAGCAAGATGGGTGCACGACGTTCGTAGCACTGCTTCCCTTCCACTTACTTTCATTATTGTATTTAGTACTTTTTTAGACTCTTGTTGTATCTAGACCTTGGTATATGCTCATGAATAGTGACACCCCGATGTCAGGCTTGTGTAATTTGGGTGTTCTGTTGGCTAACGTGGACTTCACGAGATCCGCCATCACGACCAGGTCTGAGTTTAGGGTCGTGACAAGTTATTTAGTTCATTTATAAAAACTTCAGCATTATATAAGTTAAATATTTTGAAAAAGCTTTCTAACATACTAGATAAATAATCATATTGCCAAGAGTATCCAAATCATAAATTTTGGAAACAATAAACGTGAAAAGAACAAAATTATCATTATCTGTTATCTTATGTACGTGGAAATATTCATAAATTATTGTCTACTAACTTAAGTAATTATTTATAATTTATTTTTAAATAATCTGATAAACATATTTATAGCAATCATCCCATGAATTCAAGTTTTATAGCAGCACCAACAGTAGCAGAAGAAAGAAGAAGAAAAAGAAGAAGCACGGGAAAATGGGCTGAAATTGTTTAAAAAGTGGGTAAAAGTCAAAACTTTAAAAAAAAAAGAGTGTAGATTAAATGGGAGCGATCAAATAGGGCGTCTCGTGTAATTTTTACTAGAATAATTTGTGGAATTTTATTACGTATTTAGTAAGTGTAGTTTATAAGTATAAATTAGTAGAGTTCAATAGCTACTGTTTGAGCTTCTCTTTTTGTACAACAGAGGATTCTTTTGCTTTTATATTGTGTACCTTGAATATTAAATGATGTGGTATCAACATTTTTATGTATACGTTTAAATTTATCCGTTACTATTCAGTACTCGGTCCGAACCTCACTGAAACATGGCGTTTTGTATGTGTAAAAATTTCCTAATCCAGCTCATTCTTCCTTAGAGTATTCCTTAAACCTAGCTGCATATTATTGAGCTCGTGTTTATGACATGCAACCTCTTCTAGTTTATAATAGGTAAAAAATATATTTTATCCGTCGATCTTGTCCTAAATCCCTTTTACATATTTATTAAAGACGAAAATAATATTATATACCAAAAAGTTTTATAGGTGTGTCAATTACACATCACTTCGGTGTTTGACCACATCTACTTAAAGATTGATATTACATGTACCAATCAACGTGTAACACGTGTCATAAATCGTTGAAAAAGAAATTGAAAAAAAAAACCTTTGCCCCCATCCCCACTCATCTTTCCCAAAGAAAAAAACAAATAAAACCCACCCCCTCCTCATCTTCTCCACCATCACTATACTACCACCATCTCTTCAACTACATGCACCTTCTTCCCTAACTATAGATTTAACTTTTTTTCCAATTTTTAACAAGTTTTGATAATATCCATCACAAATCTTTATAGAAATTTCAAAATCAAACTCAAACCCAAAGCTTCAAACTTGTCAATGGTATTTTTTTAATTTTATAAAAATTATTCACCTAAGTAAATTTTAATTCAACAATAATCATGAATTCAAACTAATTTTCTAGGTCATGGAATACCAGAATCAACAAGGACCGATTAAATTTTCAAGCATATTCAAAAGATCAATAGTGGTAATTTTTACAACACCCAATAACTCCTCTTTTCTTTTTCTTTTTCTTTTTTCTTCTTAGTCATATGGGTTGAAGAGAAGAAATATGAGTGATATACAAAATTGGGATGCAGGTTGGGGAAGAAGACATGAAGGAGGGGGAGGGGGAGGGGGGGGGGAGGGGAGGAATCGTTGGGCTGTGTGTTGGGGAAGAAGACATGGATTATATTATTTTTCTTTAATTTGTAAAAAAAATAATTTAAAAAAGGAAAAAATAAAATAAAAAACTTAATTTCAGATGAATTTTGTAGTGTTCACGCGATTCTTTTATGTGTAATACACGCGTGTGACACATGGGAAAAGAGTATGTAATTGACACACTTTTAAAAAATTTGGTATGTAATACTATTTTCCTATTTAACATGTGTATAAGATGGATTTGAATACAAGGTCGATGAGTAAAGTATGTATTTTACCTTTATAATAAGCTAAAAGCACTTCTCCGTGATGACAAAATATCTCAAATTTTAACAAAAAAACAACAACAACAACAACTACCCAGTATATTCCCACCAGGTGGGAGTCTGGGGAGGGTAATATGTAGACAAGCCATACCCCTACCCGAAAGGACAGGGAGGCTGTTTCCAAAAAAAAATTTTAACAAAAAAAATTGTAAAAATATAAATACTTTTGACTTCGTACAAGTTTGGCCGAAGTGTCAACACATAAAAAAGGTGAATTCGGTGAAAAACGTTTTTTCAATTTTCTACTTCCTTTGCTCTCCTCGTTCACTATTATTTGTATACTTTATTAAGAATGTATTTTATTTTTATTTGTCCGTTGTAGTAAATCTAGAGAAAGATAATTTTTCCATGTTTTACCTTATTATTGATTACTTATTTTTTAAATTATTTTTCATGATTTTTTAAAATACTATCATTATTATGGCTAACACAACTAATACTAATTGTTTGAATTTTTTTTTTGTCTCAAATTTTGTAGATTCAAAACTTTATGGACCCAAAAATATAATATATAAATTCACAAATTTGTAAGATTAAACAAGAACTTATACAACTAATATCAGTTATGTAATGCCCACCATACAACTTTTGTGTCACCACTAAGTATAAGTGTTTAGTTGAGAAAGTGGGAGGACCGACTTTACAAAACTGTGCAAGTTGGATGTCAATTTGCTTATTCGTCCAAACAAATAGTAACAAGTGAAACTAAACAAAGTTTGAGAATCTAATTGATATAAAGAGAGAACTGTAGGTAGCAGAAACGAAATGTTACTAGAACCTTCGATGAAAAAGCCCTAAAACCCTCTCCTTATATCTTCACGATGGACCCGGAAGTCAGCGGCGGAATGAATCTCACCAATTCTGCTCATACCCTCCTCCTCTTTTCTGGTTCTCCTCGTTCTTCTTGTGTGTATACATAATTTGCAGATTATTTTGTGAACTCAATATTGAAATAGCAATGCCTCTTTGAGTAGCCATATGAACAGACGTTTTGTTTCTATTTCATATTTGGCTTAGTTAGGAGGCAGAAATTAAACTCTGTGAACCCAGAAGGTTAGGTCTTTTTGGAATTCACTTATACCGAAGCCTTTTGAGTGGACTCTTTGTTATTTTTCATCAATTGTCCTTCAAGCAGCTTTGGACATTTTATTATTACCCCTTCACCTCTATTATTATTGTTTTCCAGATTTATGCTAATTAATATCTACAGAGTCATGTAAATCTGACACTTTTATAGTCTTAGTTGCTGACTAGATTGTATATACTAATACAGTAATCTTTATTCCTTTGAAACTGTCACATTTGAGAATCTAAGTGTTTGTGGATTGCCAATTTGATTGTTCCATTTTTGCATCAAATAATATTTTGACATCCTAAAGTGTATTGTGAATTGCTAATTAATTTGCCTCAAGAATTCCTAGATGGTTTGGTGGAAAATTCCATTTGGTTCAGACAGGGGCAGATGGTAAGAAAGAACAAATGACGAGATGAAAGTCTCAGAGTTGTTTTTTCTTGAATTAGTTTGAGGGATAGGAACGATTTCTTTCCTCTCTGCTGTTCCTTTCCTATAGGTAATTTCAAACATTTATATTTTTTGATAAATAAAATTGTGTCAACTCTTTGATTTTAATTGCTGGTTTAGCTGCATTTAGAGAGAAGATCAGCGATAAAATGCTTCCTGAGACCAGCAATATAAATTATTGTAGTCGATCGTCTGACCAAGGGAGCCTTTTTGCTACTGGCATCTCTTTTGTCAAGATCTGATACATCCTAATTCTTGCTATTTTGGTTATATTCTTATATTAAAACAATGGTACCTAATGGGGAGCAGATGATGATTTATATTATTTGGGCTGATTACACCATGAAGCTCCAAATTCGAGCTTTTTAAAACTGATGCAACCCCCATTATCTTTTATTTTTTCTTTTGCTTTGTAGAATATTGCTGTATAGTAAAACAGTCGCAGTTGCCAGGTTAAACATTCTACTAAAATTAATTTTAAACGATAGTTCTTGTAATTGTAATTGCGAACAAAACACTTTTAATTGTGATATTGGTATGGTGTTAACCGTGGGATATATAGCTGTTAGATTGGAGACCAGAAGATTGTTTACAGCTGTTGAAATAAATGCAGACCTGTATACTCCAACTAGGTTTGTGTATGTCCTTCAGCATTGGTAAATAGGCAAAAAGAGTGGACAACTTGATTGAATCTGTCTTTAAACTTTAATTTAATTTGATTAGGGGTGGCAAATGGGTGGGTATCTGTCTTTAAACTTTAATTTAATTTGATTAGGGGTGGCAAATGGGTGGGTTGGATTGAATTTGGGTTAGTCAAAATGAATTAGGTAATGAATGCTTTATTGTGTCCAAAGTGTATTTAGGTTAAGATGGATTAAATAATGAGTTATAATTTAACCTACTCGCCCAACTTGGCAATCATGCTCATCTTGCTTATAATTAAGACGGATTACATAATGAGTTATAATTTAACCCACTCGCCCAACTTGGTTTATATTTTAGAATCATGCTCATCTTGCTTTAATATACATTACTTTAAAATATGTAAGTTGTTAAATATTTGGTGCATAAAATAAAAAATTAAAACAGAAAATTAAAAATACAAAAAAAGTGAAATTTTTTAGGGGCCTAGGGAGGATTGGCGGTGGAGGTTAGGAGGGAGGGTGGGTAATGTAGACACACAAAAATAGAAAATTAAAAATAAAAAAAGTATTATTTTTTGGGAGGGGGTAGGGTTCGGTGAGTAGGTGGGTGGTATAAAACATAAAATAATAGAAAATTAAAAATACAAAAAAAATGGAACAATTAAGTAAATGTTTAGATAAATTGGGTTGATGTCATTTATTGTTGGTGAGTTTTATGTGTTGTATTTGGCTGTTAAATGAGTTATAATGGGCTATAAAAATAATAAATTAATTTGGGTTAAATTCAAATTGACCAATGAACTAAAATGTTATAGCTTAACGCATTAATTTCTAAGTTAATTAGACGAGTTAAATATATTTAGGTTCAAACTGCCACCCCTAAATTTGATCGCTACAATTATGTTTTGAAACTTGTTCGTCGGAAGAAAAATGGCAAGCGAGTTTAAAAAGAAGATTTTTGGACTTTTACCCTTAAGGTATGCTGGCCCCGAATTATGACACAAGTATGAAAATAAAGCTATAATTTGATATAGGCAAATATAAAACTTGGTTGCACATTAAAATTTTGACGGACATTCGAGTTTTCTCTTTTTATTATTTATAGTGAAATTAATACCTCCTTGACTAAGTTGGCAGAGAAAATATTTACACTTCCCCAATTCCGGTGATATGGGGCTACACTTAACCCAGCGCTAAACTTACACTCCAGATATTCTATCTTAGACCTACTTAGTTTGAAACCCTTAGACTCGAGAGTCTGTCTCCAGACCTCCAACGTCTCGTTGACTCCTCGTCTCGTTGACTCCTTGTCTCGTATATCAAGACTATGTCATCAACAAATAGCATATACCATGACACTACCACAGCACATCTCCTTGAATATGACGAATCAGAACATTCATTACCGAGGGGTGAGTTGGGCACACGTTATAAAACCGACAGAACTCCTCCACCAAGGGATAAATGAGGAGACGATAACCGATCAAAAATGGTACTCATAAAATATGCAGTATCCCGATCTGTGAACATTTGCGTAACCCGTTCTCGCCGAAACCATTTCTACATGAGCCAGTATGTTGTGTGCCGCCCGAAAGTCGTTTAAGTGACTTTGTGTCAGTTCACTGCGTTCCCAGGGAGAGTAGGGCATGTCTTTTTGAAGTCACCTCGAACGAGAAGTTCCTCCGGAAACACATTATCCACAGTAAGAGGAATAAGAACCTTTTCTACTTCCTCCTATTCGCCTCCAGAGGAAGGCGGTACCCTAGATGGGGCGATGTCTTTAGCCTTTTTGCTATCTTGACGACGCTTTTCCATATTTTTTGTTTAAGAAATGAGGTATGAACAACAGAAAGGATAACTTCTAAGAAACAGATCTCAAATGGAAGAATGGTTATTTGGGAAGGAAAACAAAGAGAGAAACCAGAAAGTGCTTGCAAAGGGATCGAAAGACAAACCTTGCTGAACCCTTCCCCTATTTATAGGGTCAGGTGGTGCAAAAATCGAAGAGGCATAATTCGAAACGAGCGCGGGAAATCGAAGAAGCATTGCGGAGAGGTGATTAGGCATGACATGATTAGAATGCAGGTTTCCGAGGACATGACCCTTGATAGGAGAGTCTGGAGGTCTAGAATCAGGGTTGTAGGTTAGGGGCTCCTAGAGTTCTTCGTACGCCTCAACCGGGATTGGGTGTGGGTCAGCAGGGATACCCATAGATGATTTGTGTTTTAGCTTATGTCCCCCCAATGGTTGTTAGTTATGGTAGTTACTGTATGATATATTGCATGCGATTGTATTTATGTTTCTTATGTTTAGATAATTATTTACGTTTTCTGCGGGAGTTACTAATGCTCTATTGTTATTGTTTTTGTTTTTGTCTTTGTTTTTGTTTTACAGCTGTTTTTCCTTTTATCCTATGCGCTGAGCGTCGATTGGAAACAGCCTCTCTGCCCTTTTGGGTAGGGGTAAGGCTCGTCTACATATTACCCTCCCCAGACCCCACCTGGTGGGAATATACTGGGTAGTTGTTATTGTTGTTGTTTTTGTTGTTGATCTCCTACTATATAAAGGAGAGTCTAATGTTGTAAAAGGAGGATTCATTATTCTTGGATAATACAACTCTCCCCTTCTCTCTCTATCTCTAAAAAAGTATTCTCCCAATATCACTAGATCTACTAAATCAATATTATTTTCGTCTTTGTCATATTATATTTGATTATAATTTACTCTTATTTTATTTTAATTGTTTTTACTTGCAAAATATATTGATAACTTTTGAGCCAAAGAATGATTTCCCTCAATCTCTCTGTATATAGTTAAACAGATACTTGGCTAGCTATAGGTGAAAACAACATGGAAAATATACAGCATATTATTGATCAGCCTATTAATCACAGAATGTGCAAAAGGGTTAAATGGACCAAACCTCCTCCTTTGTACTACAAGTAAAACAGTGATGGAAGGTGTGGAAAGATCTTGTGGGGGTAGGAGGAGTAACTAGAGATTGCAATGGAACCTTTATCATGGTATATTCATAAGCAAATGTTGTGGAAGGGTCAGGTGTTATGTCCCTCTTTCCCAAATGTATCATATCCTTTCCTCTCATGAATAAAGGCTGGTCCACCGATAAAAATAAAAATAAAACTTAAACCCTTTAAGTCCTAGATTAGCCTCCAGAAGTCAATTGCATGCACAACACATAACCAAATATCAGACATTAGCAAACTCCTGTCTTTTTTTAGAATAACTGACCTTGCTAAGCTCATGCAATATAGGAAATCCAACATATATCTGTACAACATTTATAATAATCTTATATTTATAAATACTAGGATCTACTTGGACATAACAATGACTCAGGAGGCTGATTAGGTCATTACTGGATATTCATTGCTTCAGGCAGCATCATAGTATCCTCCAACTGTGATTTGTGCTCTGCTTATAGGAACTCCTCTTGTTGCTGATATTGCTTCATTCAATTTGCTTGCGTGGCGAACTACTTGCTTCATCCTCTGCAACACCACATAACATATTATTCTGATTAGATCAACAATCAAAATCAATAATAACACCTTATCTTTATATTATCTTGCATTTTCGCAAACTAAACTCGTTCCAAAATAAAAACAAGGAGCACTTATTGTTATTTCATCTCAAACATACATGTTCTATTTCAATTAGTGTAGCGTTAACTAAGTGAGATAATTGAAGAGCGATATATTCTATTGAAAATCTTCTTGAAGGTGTGCAAAAACATTAAAAGAGCAAATAATATGGACCAAAATATCATGTTGAACTGCTTTACTTTTTTAGCATAATAAGTACTTAGTTTTAGGATAAAATTACTTTTTTAAATTTAAATATTTTTCTACCGATTATGTGTAATGGGCTATTTAAAGTCTTGATATGCTTAATTGAGAATCAATATTTTTAATTCAAAAAACCAATAAAGCAACATCTGTCTCGAAGATAAAAACAAAATTGAAACTTGTGGTAGTACTAATTTTGAGTAATTTTCAATATCTAACCTTTTTTTGACTTTAAAAAAAATCTGTCAACATTGACTGTCAAAATTTGTCTCACCTTATCATCAGAAAAGATCTGGAACCGAAGCATCTGATTCTGCTGATTTTGCTTATGTTTTTGGCGATTGCCAATAATGCTGATGCAAATGGTAGCAGCAGCAGCAACCCCAAATGAGCAAATAGCACCAATCCCAGTCAAGCTCCAGTTCAATAGGTTTAATCCACCTCTGTTATCTTCATGAATTATCTCAGCTTCCATCTCCATTTTCTTGATCACTATATCTTTGTCAATTTCAATATTCTCCTCAAATGGAAAAGGGTACTCTTGATCAATTTGTGGCACAAAGGTCTTGTTACTTGACTTGGGTGACTCTATTTTCATGTCTTGTGTAAGTCTACTTTCAGTATCCTTCATTTTCTTGAAGAAAACTTGTGACAGTACTTGATCTGTTTCCATCATAGCTGCTGGAGCTTTGATCTTTTCAGAAATGGTTGATGGTAATATGTTGATCTCAATAGGAACTTGAGTAGTGATGACTTCTTTAGAAACCTCATCATCATCATCATCTTGTGTTTTCTGGATTCTTGGCTCCAGTTGAATTGAGAGTGGGATAAGTTGTTTTGGCACTGTTGAGTCGACAAATTGACAAGGATTTGGAGTTGAACAACTAAAGTAATCATGGAAAACTCTATTGGAATCAGAAATAAATTTTCTTGAGAAAATCTTGTTGCCACCATCATCCTGGATTTCAAGAAACCCATCCTCAGGAAGAACCTCCCACTCTTCAAGATCCATTTCTGTTTTTCACGTGAAAACTAATACTTATTACACTATTAGTTATGGAGATCTAATTCTTTGGTGATGAATTATTGGAGTCAAGAAAGAGTGGTGGCTTTCAGGAAGTTTAATTAGTGTGGAGTTGCTATGAGATGTTGAAGGCGGTGTCTTGTTGGTCATGTAGGTGGAAGCTTATCCATCAAGCTACACTGTGACAAACTAGGGAATGGTCCACATAGACAGAAGCCCCCTTTAGTTGGATTACTGGATATTTTTTCAATATTTAATGAACTATTTTATCATAATTTGATTATTTTATTACAGGTTGATTACTTTAATGTCACTTTGGATAAAATTGAACCATGGTATTCACCAACTTTGGACTAAAATAATGCCTCTCAAAGTCCTTTAGTTGAATAACTTCTTGTCTAATGTTCCGAGAGGAAGATAAGGTGTGACAAAGTAAAAAAAGTTTCAAGTCTTCTCTGCTCCAAATGAAAGTTGAAGATTCAACTCTATACAAGTGTCCATTATTAGGCATTTTGACTGCCTTAAATACCCTAGGAAATAAGGTGACCCTTTTTTAACTCCCTAAAACCTCAACATTTATATACAAAGGGGCTAACCTATCCTCATTTAAATTAAGTTTTTTACCTATGTATACGATATAGTAAATTTTATTATCTTCCATATTTAAAGTTTGTATTTATTATATTTAAGTATATCAGATTTTAATTTATATACCATAATTCAAATTAAGGATATAATTATTGTTTTATTTACTCTAGGCATGATTTTACGAGCATATATTCCTTTTTCCTTTTTTTCTTCTTCTCTTTCCTAGTGTTCTGTTTGGTTGCTTATCTTTCACTAAAGTCATAGCTTCTTCATTACCTATTTAATTGTTTTTCTCTTCATTTCCATGTCAAGTATTATACCAAAGCAGAAAATACACAATGATTCCTGAAGCCAGGAGGATATTTACATGCATAGACAAGTCGTATTGCAAATCATGGGACTTCAAATGAAACGATTTATATGCGTTGGCTGTTATAAAATAAATTATCACAACAACAGCCAATGCATATAAATCGTTCTTGCCCTTTCCAAATTTGCGGCACTCCCAAAATTGAAATTTTGAATATTAAGAATTGATTAAATTTGGTATGCTTAAATTTTTTTGACACAAAATTGTAGTTTAATTGTAGTATAAATGTAACAATACAACTTTATACAATACTTACACTGATTTGTAGTTTATTTTTAGAAATTGTATCTACAAACTGAATACATTGAATTTTAATATTCCAATTCTCATTTCAGTTGTAGCATAATTGGCATTTTCGACATAATTGTAGAAGACTTGTAGAAGTTTTAGTCTTCTCAATCTACAATTTATCTACATTTCTATAATTTAACTACAATTTCTGGAAAAATATGTTTTCTTCTTCTTCGACGAGTTTCAATATGAAATTCAGTCAAAACCAAGTCTAATCTTCACCAAAACCCCTCAAAATTGAGATATAAACTCCTAAACATATTTCGAATTATTTACAACAACACCCAATCCAAGGGATTTTCAATTGTAGCATAATTGGCATTTTCGACATAATTGTAGAAGACTTGTAGAAGCTTTAGTCTTCCCAATCTACAATTTATCTACAATTCTACAATTTAACTACAATTTCTGGAAAAATATGTCTTCTTCTTCTTCGACGAGTTTCAATCTGAAATTCAGTCAAAACCAAATCTAATCTTCGCCAAAACCCCTCAAAATTGAGATATAAACTCCTAAACATATTTCGAATTATTTACAACAACACCCAAATCCAAACAAATAATGATTTTTGAAAATCCAAATTTGAATTCAAAGCTTTCAAGCTTTTTAATGGCTATCAAAGGTGGAAAATATATGGAGAAGGAGAGAATTACGCTGCAATGGATTTTCTTCCGTTTTAAATTTCGAAATTATTGATGATAGAATCACCATTAAATCTGATTCCTACAAATTTGGAGCCTTTTTAGGGTAGGAATCTATCTATTAAAGGTTTGGTACATATTTTGTAGCAAAACTATGGACTAGGCGGATAAATACAATATTATGAATATTTTTGGTAATAAGGTTTGTTATATGGTAGATAGGTAAAAATCCCTTAAATTTATACTCCTTCCATTTCTTTTATCTGAATTAGTTTGACCGTGTACGAAGTTTATAAAAAAAATATAATCTTTGAAACATAAAGGATAAACACTTTGTGTGTCATAATATTTGTATGGTTATAATAACTCTCTTATTAAGAGTACATAGAAAATTTAAAGTTGAATTATTTGTAATATAAAATTATATTTTTTTAACAGACTAGTAAAAAGAAGTATATCTTATATATCTAAAGTGATGGAGTAATATTATTCCTTTTCAATTTTCAACAAAAAATGTAAGAGAAATTGATATTTTGGCCTGCTGATCCCAGTGAATAACGGGGTATTTGCAGTCGTACTCATTTTTTGTGCCACATTTTAACTTGTGCCCGCTTTGTCTTTTAGTTTGCAAGCGCACCCGCTTTTCCAACACACTTCAGCTATTAGGCCGAAGTGTTCCTCCTTAACTGGCTAGTTCACTTCGGCCTAGCAGCGGAAGTGCTTTAGTTGTTTATTAAAAACTTCGGTTGTTAGGCTTAAGTTGTCCAGTTATAAAATAAACACTTAGGCTGTTAGACTTAAGTTGTCCAGTTATAAAATAAACACTTAGGCTGTTAGGCTTGAGTTGTCCAGTTATAAAATAAACACTTAGGCCGTTTCCAGCTTAAGTTGTCCAGTTATATAATAAACACTTAGGCCGTTTCCAGCTTAAGTTGTCCAGTTATATAATAAATACAATGTGAAAAAGTGGTTACGGATACAACAAAAACATAAAACGGCTATAGGTTAAAAGGGGGCGCCCAAATTGGACATCCCGGAATTTTTACGTGAATAACACAGGTAAAAGCTTTGATTTGTTATATGAAACAAGTTATAAATATTTATATGGTTATAAATTATCTCATTAAAAATAAAATAAATATTTTAAGATAAAATTATATTTCAATATATTTAAAAAAATGTTGACCTAAATTAAGATAGATGACAATACTCTTCGTCATAAAAATGAAAGAGAATTACTTGATTACAAATTTCTTTAGAAAGCTTTAGGAGCAATAATGGACATCCACAATTAATTATATTTATAACAATATGAAATTAATGAGATTGCAATCAAAATAAACTACTAGAATCCGTCATGTCATCTTCTTACAAACAGGTCCAAATCAAGATGTTTGCATATTGTTTCTTACAAGAGCTAGCAAAGGGTCATTAAGCGAAAGATGGCCATCTAATAAACGTGGAGCAAAGGCTAAAGGGATCGTTCAAATTCAATGACGCATGGCTACTGTGCATTGGACCACCTTCTACCTAATTGATTGGAATGAAAATGTGATAACACAGAAAAGTCTCGAGGAACTAACTTTTATCTTTCTTTTTCATTTCTCTTACATTTTTCTTTGAAACGGTAATATTTAGGCTAGCTTTTAGATATATTGATTAAAATATCAGTAGGATCTCTTTATTTATAATAAAATAATTCGAGTTTGAGTCTTCAAATTGATAATATTCTAGATAGGAATTGTTATAGAAATTATGTTGGATGGACTTTTTCTAAATTATCATTTATAATTTGACCTCATTAAGCAATATTTTGCAAAAATAGCTTGGTGCCAGAATTTTAAGCAGGCTGATCGCCAGAATTTTGAAGGATAGGAAATTCTAGTGATAACTAAGATTTTTCAGCCACAATGATAAAAATTCTGGTGATCCGTCAGGATTTATGGCACAATACTGGCGATCTCCATACAATGTAAAAGAAAAATTGTCCTAACATGCATTAAAATTCTAGCTCAGAGAGATTTTCTCCCAAAACTTCTATTGCTGAGGTCAAAAAATAATAGTTGTGTAGAAATATCCTATTTGTGTCATTCACCCGAGAATGTGTCCCTCACTATTCGGCCGTCTGCAACGCGAATTTTGAGTTAATTGGATCCCGTGCTATATTGAACACCGGATGGAAAACAAAAAAATATTAATTAAAATATAAAATACCTATTTTTTTCCTATAAAAATCACCTTAATCTTTTTCTTTCCGATGTTGGGATTTAAATCTTAGACTTCCATGATCTATTTCAGCTTCAGTGGTAGATTGTCTTTTTTCTCCAACTCAACCCTTTTATATTATTCAGTTGGCTTTATCTATTCAAAGTTCTAAGAAATTGAGCTAATATTACTTTGAAATAAAAGATACTATCTGTTTATAGGCTCCTAATATTTTTTTTGTTTCATCATTCGGTTTAACCCATCTCTATCACAATCAAACTATGAGATTCAAAGCATGATTGCGATATTTTCCAATATAATGGAGCCAATAAATAAGAGTAAACCAAAGATTTTTTTGGTAAACCAGTGAACCAAATGACCATGATAAAATATGAACCATTTATTTCTGAAGCTTTATTTGAGAAGACTATTGCACCATACAATTTAATTACGCCATTAATCAATTTGGAACAGAGGAGCAAGTTGATAGCAAGTTGATTAGATATTTAGAAGTTAGAGCATTAAGCTCTTCGGAGAAATTAAATCTAAGTATTGATTTGTTCAACGTCAACGTCTGTTTTTTTTACCCCAAAAAAGAAACATATAGTTGAGCTTATCCATAAAAGTCACTTCTGGACCAGCAAAATAATCATTTCATAGTGTGTCATGCAAAGTCGCAAAGACAGCAATATGTTTCATCTTCTGTCACACACAGGATGACACGAAGTAATCTATATCATGAGTCTTCACTACTAATACACAAGGGGTTGGGATCAAACCATTTTTTGCCGTTTATTTTACAGGAGAAATCTCCAATGCCACGATTGATACTCTCACCATTTTTCTTCTATTCCAACCCTACAAATCCCTTTTCATAGACTATTGTGCATTTAAGTAGAACACCTTCTGCAAATGTTGTAAGCAAGATTTACACTCTAATATTCTTATTACCCATTCTTCCATAGCCCTGGATGCCTCCGTCCATACGTTAAACAGCAGAAACTCTACAAAGGACGCATACTCTGACAAACACCGCAGGACACAAACAATAGGGGAAGATCAGTATGATATATAGATTTCCAGTAAACGTCCAGGTCTCCTTTTGGCTTCTCTGTCTCCCTTCGCTTTACTTCAAACCGGGGAGGTTTTCTTTTTAGTAAGCTCAGAATTCCAACCCCTCCTCACAGCAACTATATACAGTCAGAGATTTTTGTAAGCGCGACTATCTAGAAGTTGATGATTCACCGAGGGAGACAGAAGCCAAAGATGAAGCCCACACGCGTGCATTCCTTGCACCATGGTGCAAGTTCCTGATCTTGCATTGTCTTAGCTTTGTCCAAAGCCCCTTCATATCTATCGCCTGAACAATCCGCCTCAAGATTTGGCCAGTTTCACCGAAGATGTCTAAACTCGGATTGGGTCTGTACCTCGTCCAAAAAGCTTTGATATGGTACATGAGTCTTTGGGCAACAATCCATATTACCCTTAAACAAAGGAATGCAACAGCAAATGACAAGTAAAGTTCTTGACTTAACATTTCACTGAGCGGCAGGGAGAGCTTGGACTCCGTTGCAAATCTTGCATTTTTCCTTGATACACCAGATTGGTCAACATCTACAAACTGAATTGGTTTAAGTCCTGCATTCAAGACAATCAGAAGAGGAAATTAGACGTGGTAGGCAGATCAAAAGAAGCAGCTATAGTTCATACTTCAGTAGACAGCGAAAAGAAACTATTAACTGATCTCCTTGGACCCCAAAATTCCTCTTAATCTATATCATGGAGAACATACATTGGTCCCAGAATCATATCTACATGCCAAAATTAATTACTCCTTTATAAAGTTTTCTGGCAATTAGTTGAGAGAGGGAAAAGATTTTCACTCAGCACATTCTGCCACCCCTCCTAAATACGAGGAAATTTTATTCTACCTAGATTCAAGCGTGTATGATGTATACGGATGAGCCTTAACTATAACTAACCCCAATTTGGCCCAAAAACCCGATACTAATTTTTGCTTATTTAAGACAAGTACCTGTAGTTCTCCGGTAAAATTTTGAAAGCAAATCAAGATCTTTGGAATCCTGAAACCACATCCTTGACGTTTGGTTAAAAATTAGTATCGCAGGCACGCTATGTATGCCATATCTTGAGAACAAGCTGCACCATGGATCATAAAAAAAGCAGTTTAGTTAATAGAAGAAATTGCAAATATGTACCACTACCCATAAATGAATGATCTCGTTCTTGGAAAACATAAGTGTTTCCCTGTGTTAGCCTGTTTTAAATATTTCATGTTATTGAAAAGAGGAAACTTCGTTCCTCGCCTTTAGAAGAAATAAATGCTTCTCCAGACACACTAGCACCAGCAGATTTAGCAGTGAAACCATAAGATTCCAATCATATCAGAAGCAAAGATTTCACAATCATACTCCATTCCGGCAATTATGACAGCACGCTTTCTTATTGACAAAGAGGAGCATTCTCTCACCTCGGCATGGCTGAAGATTGCTCAACGGCTAGGTGTTCAATTTGAGGGTACATAAAACTTAAGGCTTCAAACATGAAATAAATTCTCCTTGAAAACGGGCACCAGGAAGCATAGAACAACACTGAAGTATATGTACTCCGTTTCCTGGAGGTCAAGGCTCTGTCAATGAAGTCTCCACTAACCTGAAAGTGACAGAGACATGAAAGGAGCAAGTATTTAATCACTGTACTAGAGGAAAACTCAAATGAGAACCATTGAAACATTAAGGCTAACATCCAACCTTGAGCAAGATAACGTTAGGCTCATTTTCTAGGTTGAAATCCAATAATCATAACTCCAATGAAGACAATGAATCAATTCAAAGAATGTGACAACTTAAGAGAATCAGTTGCAAGCACATTAAGGGTGTATTGGTACGAAAGAAAATGTTTTCCATAGCCTGGAAAATGAGTAGTTTTATCACTTATTTTCCTTTATTTGGTTGGTGAGTCAAACGTTTCCGGAAAAAAAATTCTAGAGTTTGGTTAGAGAGTAGAAAATATTTTTTAGGAAACTAATTTTTTATGCTATTCTCCTCAACCCCTATTCCCCCAAATTGCCATGTTTCTTGTGCCCTCTCCCCAAATTGCTATGTTTCCAGAGAGAGGGTTGGTGGGGATGGGAAATAGGGTGAAAAAGATTGAAAAAGAGTTTTGGAAAATGTTTTCCATTCTCTTGATAAGGAAAATATTTTCCTCCAGTTGAAAAAAAATTAATTCACGAGGAAAATATTTTCCAAAACATTTAAACCAACCAAACATGGAAAACCGGAAAACAATTTCCGAAAAATATTTTCCTCCGTACCAAAATCACCCTAAGAAGTTCTTTTTTCTTTTTCCTTTCTAATCAGTACATTTATATGCATCAATTATTCTACTCTGCTCATCAAGGGGCTGCAAGAGAGAAAATATTATCCGTAAATTTCATGCGCTATGTGTGAAAAGTCTTGCAAAATTCAAGGTATTTCAACCTTAAAATACGTGAGTATTTATCTGTCATTTTTACCGGATTAGAATGATTATCTCACTTGTGCAATACAAATTGACTGCGCCAATAATCTTTGGAAATTTAAAGAATGCAAATCGAGAATCCAGACTGAAGGCGAGCCACGCCAACTAACTTGAAGTAAAAAAGGCAGCCCGATGCAAGAAGCATCCCGCATTCACGCAGGATAGGTATGTTACTTAAGAAGCCTACCCTGATGCTTGGATGATTTCATGGCTCGAGCCCATGAACTATAGGTCACATGGAGACAACTTTATCGTAGTATTGTCAAAGGCGTGCTTAAGCCCTGAAGAGGCGCAAAACATGTTGATCGCTTCACTTTGCTTAACGGGCGCTTCAGTGTCGTCATCAATATTCTAAGGTGTACTTTTCCGTGCTAACAAGCATAATCTTGAAGAGGAGATACTAAACAACTGATATTTTACTTTATCGTAATTTTTTTTTCAATTTCTTTATCCATATGCTTGCTATTCATGCTTATAAGTACTAGTCTTGAATTACACATACATATTTGTATTTTTTCTCCATTTGCGGCTTTCTTCATTAAAGTCCACGCTTTATTTGCGCTTTGTACTAAAATCCCCACCGAACCTTAGAGTTTTTTTACGCTTTTCGCCTTTAATAATACTGCTTTATCGTTGCTCCAAGGCTTCTGTGAGAAAGCACGGGAGAAAAATATAACTGATATTAAACATGATACAATGAACCCTATATATATACACATAACCTATCCTATACTCCTAATAAATATTGGATTAGGCTACTCCTTATACACATTGGATTAGGGTTCTACTATTACATATTCTAACACTCCCCCTCAAGCTGGTGCATACAAATCATATGTACCGAGCTTGTTACATATGTAGTTAACATCGAACCCGGGTTTTTAGACCCGAAAGCATCGAGTCCCAAAGACATTGTTGAAAACTTGCTGAAATAGATGAAGGAAATACTGTTTTTGCCGGAACATTACTGTAGATGCCGGAAAAACTTCAAAGTGGTCGGAATTGAAAAGTAAAAATATGGGTAGGCTCGGAATTTGAGGGCGATCTAACTGCCTCGAAGGACCTTCGTCAGAATCTCACCGGAATAGTGCTCACGCGCCGGCGCGTGGGGCGCGTGAGTCGGATCTGCCTGGATAAATCTGGCGCGTGAGGGCGCGTGAAGGGCAGTTTTCCGGTGGTGTTTGCTGGGGTTTGGTCGGATCTCTCTTGGAAACCTTGTGGTGGTGTTGGTTTTTGCACAACACTGATAATTAGTGACTTTGACGTAATTAGTCACTTAGGTCACCGGAAAATTGCATGGTGACTGAGTTATTTCTTCCCGGATGTCGTTGGAATGACGCTCAACGATAATTATCTCACCAAAGCTCTGATACCATGTGAGAAAGCACTGGAGAAAAATATAACTGATATTAAACATGATACAATGAGCCCTATATATATATACACATAACCTATCCTACTCCTAATAAATATTGGATTAGGCTACTCCTAATACACATTGGATTAGGGTTCTACTATTACATATTCTAACAGCTTCCCTTCACCAACTTACTTGATTTGAATTGTTATATTCATCATAGTCATGAGCACTGTACAACTGCAAACAAACGTGGATTATTTTCAGCACTGAAGAATCAAATATTAAATGTTCCTTATCGGAAGGGAATAGAGCCAAATGGTTGCACAAAATGTGATGTAGTTTTATTAGCTTGGCGTAACGGGAAAAGTTGCTACCATGTGACCAGGAGGTCACGGGTTCCACCCGTGGAAATAGGCTCTTGAAGAAATGTTGGGTAAGACTGCGTACCATAGACCCTAGTGCACCGGGTTGCCCTTTTTTCTTGTTAAAACCCAAAAAAATAAGAAAAAGGACCAAGGAAGAATTCTAAGATATTCTTGTAGAATTCTAAGATATTATTGTTAATTCCTTTGGCAAGGGCTCCTCTATATGAAAATTCAAGTCAAACACCGAACCTCTTTTCATTTTTAAAGAGATAAGGGGCTGATGGGGCTTTATGAACGAAGAAGGCAGCCAGAGAAGCAGAGATCAGACAGGCTCTAGGTTACTCTTACTTGCAGCAAGCAATGATCTTATCTTATTACTAAATAATAGCTTAACCTCAGATCGCATAACTTTGTTTCATCTGTTTGCAATCCGCCTTGAGACTCCTTTTTGTCTCTAGGAAGAAGACAAGTGCAGATTAACGTTTTACATTCTCTGCGGACCTACATGAAGTTACTCTTCCCAATCCCTTCTAAGGTAATTTAGCAGTTAGACAGGCTCAAGTGAAGCTTTTTTTTGGGGTAGGGAACCTATCTTTCCATTCGGTGAAGTAAGACACACATTTGCAAAGCAAGAAGGCAGGGGAACCTGAGGGAACAACCAAGGAATTCAAAACCAAAGTGGCTTTAGAGACATAATAAAGACAAACAGGTGCTACAGCGAAGGGTTATGCAAACAAAATATGGGAAACTCAATGAGTAGGTCCCCACAGGCCAAGAAAGATGATTGTGAGACTAAAGCCCCTTACAAGGTGGCTGGCTTTGGTTGGGTGATAACACACTTAAGTTCTAACTCAGCATAATCTACGGATGAGAGATATCCATATATGCAGCAGGTCCATCTTTTTCTGCATAGTGAACATATTTGGGATGAATTGGATGGTGCCAAAGAGAATTAAACAGGTCCTTAGGTGCTGGAATGGATGCAGAATCCAAAAGGGGTTGAGGAAGACATGGAGGACTATACCAGCTTGTTCTTGAACTATGGGAAGAAAGGAACCAGAGCGTTTTGAGGGTAGAGGTACAGCTTTAGACGTTTAAAATAAGAAGTGCCTTATTACTTAGCTCGTTGGTGTAAAATGTACATGATGAACAACAAACCCAAACCCAGTATAATCCTACATAGTGGGGTCTAGGGAGGGTATGTTCGCAGCCTTACCCCTACATTGTGGAGATAGAGAGACTATCTCCAATAGACCATCGGCTCAGAGAAGCATAAGCACCACATTAAAAAAGAGAAAAACAAGAATAACAATAGAAAGAAGTCAAGTAAAAGTAGCATAAATCACAACAAATAATCAAGAGACCGCAATGAAAGAAATGACTGGTAGTCATAGAAATCTAATGTCAACGGAAAACTAAGGTACCAACTAGCACAATCTAGTGCTTGATTGACCAAAGAAAAAGTAAAACTCGTGCGTATAAAACAATAAAATTAACGTTCTCCCCAGGGATCAAATAGTTTCTAGATAGAGAAACCAAAGTATGTGCAAATTTTTCCGAACAAGTTAAAAGGTTGAAGTTCAGAGTTTTATCATTGCATTGATAGCCTATAGAGTCAAACTTCATGCTTTACAGGGAATGTCAGAGCTTTTTTTCAGACATCGGTGCAAGACAAACAAGTGATTAATCCAACCTACCTGATTATTCAAGAAGAATTGACAAGAAGAAGACTATCACCAATAAGTTAAGGGACAGCTAGTGGGCTAAAAGTGTGACCACAAGAACAGCAGAGGGGTTGGGAAAACTTCTCAAAGAACAGTTCCATTGAGATGCGAAACGAGACTCTGACATTCTTACCAGCTACTTCTTATATATTTGTCAATAAAAAATTAGTACCAACTTAATGGTATGTCATTTTAATTCAGTCTAGCAACCCGCTAAGAAGTCCCACGTCCACAAAATGAAAGTAGCTGAAATGAGGATATTGAAATGGATATGTGGGCATATCAAGAAGGACATGATTAGGAACGGAATTATTAGGGACAAGGTAGGAGTAGCATATGTGAAGGACAAATTGCGGGAATCGAGGTTGAGATGGTTTGAGCATGTGAAGAGGAGAAATATAGATGCTCCGGTCAGGAGGTGTGAGGGGTTGTCTATGGCGGGTCTGAGGAAGGGAAGGGGTAAGACGAAGAAGTATTGGGGAGGACATGTCGTTGCTTCAGCTTATCGAGGATATGACCCACGAAAGGAAGGTGTGGAGGTCGAGAATTAGGATTGCAGGTTGACTGATAGTAGTGTGTTCCTCCGAGGTTTACCAGTAGTACTGGGATTATTTTTGTATTATCTTATCTAGTGTTTGGAAAAGTGATCGCTTCGTCGCTTTAAGCGCGAAGCGATACGAAGCAACAGGGTATCGCTTTTTTCTGTTTGAGGCGATGCGATCGTGTGAAGCGCACGCTTCAGTGAAAAAAGCGACGAGGCGACGAAGCGAGTGAAGCGATCGCTTCTTTTAAAAAATCGCAGCTGGGCCCTTTTTAAAAAAAAAAATAGATTGGGTCTGTTTGTAAATTATACAAAACAGACCCCTAACCTCGCTTCTGTAATTGCTTGACAAAACAGAGACCTTTTCTCTCTTTTTCATCGACAAAACTAGGGTTTCCAGGTAAGTTTCTTCTCCTTTCTTCTTCTCATTTTTTTTTCTTTCTTCTTTCTTTCTTCTTCTTCTTGAGGTGCATGGTGGCTTTCGGCTTTGGGGTCAGGAACGGAGGAGGCACTTCGCTGCTTGATTTCGCCAGGGCTTCCGAGCTTCTGATTGCGAACTCGACATTCCAGAAGAGGGAGGAGCATTTGGTCACCTTCAAGAGTTCGGCGGCGAGGACTCAGATTGATTACATCCTCATAAGAAGGAGCGATAGAGGTATGTGCAAGGACTGCAAGGTTATTCCGGGAGAGTCTCTTTCAACTCTTCACAGACTCCTAGTGATGGATGTCGGTCTCTGGGTGAAGAGGAAGAGGAGGGGCGCTCGGGGTCAACCGCGTTTTAGATGGGGTGCTTTGACTAAGGAGAAAGCACAGGAGTTGGAAAGGAGGTTAGTTGAGGGCGGAGCTTGGAGAAGTTTTGGGGAAGCGGACGCAATGTGGACAGTGACGGCGAACTTGGTTAGGGGGTAGCACGGGACGTGCTCGGGGTAGCCAAGGGATATTCAGGCAGACATCAGGGTGATTGGTGGTGGAACGATGTAGTCAAAGGAAAAGTGGAGGTGAAGAAGGCGGCGTTCGCTAGGTTGGCAGGGAGCACAAGCGAGGAAGAACGGAGAGCGAACAGGGTGATCTACAAGGAGGCGAGGAGAGAAGCAAAGATGGCAGTCACGGAAGCTAAAAACGCGGCATTCGGTCGCATGTATGAGGAACTAGGGGAGAGAGGCGGGGATAAGAAGTTATTCCGGTTAGCTAAAGCAAGGGAAAGGAAGGGGTGATCTAGACCAAGTTAGGTGTATCAAGGGCGAGGATGGTAGAGTTCTGACGGGGGAAGCTCAAATCAAACAGAGGTGGCAGGCGTACTTTCGGGACCTACTTAACGAGGAGGGGGATCGTAACATAGAGCTAGGGTAGTTGGGGCATTCAGAGCAACATAGAGACCTTGGGTACTGCAGGCGCATTAGGGTGGAGGAGGTCATGGGGGCTTTGCGTATGATGAGTAGGGGTCGAGCGACCGGGCCTGACGAGATCCCGGTGGAGTTCTGGAAGTGCATGGGTAAGTCAGGAGAGGAGTGGATCTCTAGGTTGTTCAATGCGATCTTCAGGACCAAAAGGATGCCACATGAGTGGAGGTGGAGTACAGTGGTGCCCTTGTACAAGAACAAAGGGGACATCCAGTGCTGCAACAACTATAGGGGTATCAAATTAATAAGTCACAAGATGAAGGTTTGGGAGAGGGTAATTGAGGCGCGGGTGAGGGAGGTGACATCTATATCTGGGAACCAGTTCGGTTTCATGCCGGGCCGCTCCACCACAGAGAATATCCACCTTGTCAGGCGGCTGGCGGAGCAATTCAGGGATAAGAAGAAGGACCTTCACATGGTGCTTATCGACTTGGAGAAGGCGTATGACAAGGTCCCAAGGGAGGTGCTATGGAGGTGCTTGGAGGCGAAGAGCGTGCCGGAAGCCTACATCAGAGTAATCAAGGACATGTACAATGGAGCTAAGTCTAGGGTTAGGACGGTGGGTGGCGAATCAGACCATTTTCTAGTGGTTATAGGGCTCCATCAAGGATCGGCGCTGAGCCCCCTCTTGTTTGCCTTAGTGATAGATGCTCTAACCCGACATATTCAAGGGGATGTGCCTTGGTGTATGCTATTTAATTATGATATAGTATTGATAGATGAGACGAGGGTCAGTGTTATTGAAAGGTTAGAGGTATGGAGACAGACTCTCGATTCTAAAGGTTTCAAAATAAGCAGATCTAAGACAGAATACCTGGAGTGCAAGTTTGGCGCCGAGCCGAGCGAGGTAGGCAGGGACGTGATGATTGGTTCTCAAGCCATCGCCAAGAGGGACAGTGTCCGATATCTTGGGTCTGTGATTCAGGGGGACGGAGAGATTGACAGGGACGTCACCCATCGTATAGGAGCGGGGTGGTCAAAGTGGAGGCTTGCATCAGGGGTCCTGTGTGACAAGAAAGATCCACACAAACTCAAGGGGAAATTCTATAGAGCCGTGGTTAGACCTGCGATGTTGTATGGGGCGGAGTGCTGGCCCATGAAGAACTCTCATGTTCAGAGAATGAAGGTTGCGGAGATGAGGATGCTTAGGTGGATGTGCGGGCACACTAGGCTAGATAAGATTAAGAATGAAGTTATTCGAGAGAAGGTAGGGGTGGCTCCGGTGGATGAGAAGATGCGAGAAGCGAGGCTGAGGTGGTTCGGGCATGTACGGAGGAGGGGTCCCGATGCCCCGGTGAGGATCTGCGAGCGGCTGGGGATTGTGGGCGGTCGGCGAGGCAGAGGGAGGCCTAAGAAGCATTGGGGAGAGGTGATTAGGCAGGACATGACTAGAATGCAGGTTTCCGAGGACATGACCCTTGATAGGAGAGTCTGGAGGTCTAGAATCAGGGTTGTAGGTTAGGGGCTCCTAGAGTTTTTCGTACGCCTCATCCGGGGTTGGGTGTGGGTCAGCAGGGTTACCCATAGATGATTTGTGTTTTAGCTTATGTCCCCCCTATGGTTGTTAGTTATGGTAGTTACTGTATGATATTATTGCATGCGATTGTATTTATGTTTCTTATGTTTAGATAATTATTTACGCTATTTCTGCGGGAGTTACTAATGCTCTATTGTTTTTGTTTTTGTCTTTGTTTTTGTTTTACTGTTGTTTTTCCTTTTATCCTATGAGCCGAGGGTCGATTGGAAACAGCCTCTCTGCCCTTTCGGGTAGGGGTAAGGCTCGTCTACATATTACCCTCCCCAGACCCCACCTGGTGGGAGTATACTGGGTAGTTGTTGTTGTTGTTGTTTCTTTCTTCTTCTTGTTCCCTTCCAGATTCTGCTCTTTATTTCTTTCTTTTTCCTTCTTTCTTCCTTTTCTTCTTCTCTTCTCTTTTTCACTCTTTCTCCTCCAGCGTCTGCACAGCTAGGGCAGGCGCTGGCTTTCTTTTTCCCCTCCATTTTATTCTTCTTAATTTTAATATGTATTTAAGTTTATAAAATTACTTATTAAATATATGTGTTATATCTTTCAGTTTATTTGATTTTTTAATGTGTATTTCAGTTAAAAAAATTAATTATTTTATATATGTTATATTTTTGATTACCTATATATATATATATAATATATATATATATATATATATATATATATTAGTTTATTTGATTTTTTTAATGTGTATTTCAGTTTGTAAATTAATTATTATATATATTATATGTATTTTCCCAATTGCGCTTCACTTCAATGAAGCGTGCGCTTCGTTTTTGAAGCGAGGCGAGTTCCTGTCGCTTTTTTGCGCTTCGCGCTCTCAAAAACACTGATCTTATCACGGTTCTTTATTATTATATGTTGTGTCATTCGCGCTAGTTACCATATTACATTATTGTTATCATTGTTTGCTACTTGGCTGCTTTATCTTATCTCCAATATTCCCTGAGCGGAGGGTCTATCGGAAACAAACACTCTACCTTTATAAGGTAGGGGTAATGTCAGCGTACACACTACCCTCTCCAGACCCCATTTATAGGATTATACTGGGTTTGTTTTTGTTGTTGTTGTTGTAGAGATACAGTATAATATTATGGTAAACAACCTCAATTAAACATCTGGCTTTTCAAATATCAGCAGCAAGAGAACACGCAAGTTGTATGCAGAAATATCCATTAAAAGAGAGTCCCCTGGAGATATAAAGAGGTTGACGGTCAAAGGAGAAATCAAGATGTTGGAACTTGGTTTCATGAGAAAACTATTCGTGAACAGATCATGAGAGCATTTTTCTATAACTGGAACAGCATAATCCTAGTGAATGATCAATGCTGGATGCTTTAAATCTAGTATGAGATTCAAGCTTCCAGATGTTGAATAACAAACTGGTGTTATCAAATTATAATGATAACACCACTACACCACCCATGAAACCATTACAAGTTCTAACATCAGTGACTTAGTGCAAGACACACTTGCACTAGAGCTCAAGTGACGAATTCCAACAAAGCTACAACGGTCACCGCCAAACTGTTGATAGTCTCCATCCAAAAACTAAAACAGATTTACAAACGCCAACTTTTCAAACTTCCTGACCATACTTTTGAAATCAAAGATATTACTAGCAATTAGAAATACAATCCTCTTAGATTTTTTAACCATTTGTTGAGATCATATGTATCTTTAAGATTTTAGCAACACCTACTATCTAGAAAGGCTTAGTATCTACACGTATCTTCCAAGATAAGTGCCCGAGTGCAGAGACAAAAGAACAAAACATAGGCAAATATGCTCACCACAGAAACGTTTTTGAAAAACAAGATTACAAAAACAACAACAAAATTTCATAAACAAAATTCTGAATTTCACAAAGAAATAACCATATTAAGAATCAAGTGACATGAAAAAAATTTCCAAAATAACGTTCAAGAGAAAAAAAAATCTGTTATCATAAATAAAATTCAGAATTTCTTAAATCTATATTTTCCAGTTTGTTAAGTTAAAAAGTTTCTAGCTTTATGAGTTATTACCCAAAAATCAACGCAAAAAACAAGAGAAACCCCACACAATTGCGACAATCAACATAGAACCAAAAATTGCATAAAAGGGAAAAAGCAGAAAGAAACACCAAATATACACACAAGAAATTTGCAACAGAAAAATACCAAAAATAAAAACCAGCAAGAAATGAAAAGGTGACCTGAAGAGGGGATTGGAAAGAAAAAGAGAGAGGACATTGAGAACGAAGAGCTAGCAGAAATGGAGGAGGTGCTGACGCATCGCATGGTGAAAAAGATATGAAACAACAAATGCAGAAGAACAATACTATTCCACAAACCCTTTTCCTCAATTCCTCCATTTTTCAACAGCTTCAAATACAAAAATTCCACAAAGAAAAAGGAAGATAACAACACAAATAGGCCTTTGATTTCTTCGTCAAACCTATCAGTTTCTCTCTCTTCGGAAAAAAGGATGTTTCTCTCTTTATATCTACTGTATAAATCTATATGGCGTATCTATAAGTCGTTCTTTGCCTATGGATTCTATATTTCCCATCCATCCATAATAAATAGTAGCAGAAGGGACCTCCAGGACACATTTCTAATTCTGACTTGCTAGGCGGATCATGGATGTTAATTTTTGTTATTAATTTAACTGAACTAATTAGATTATTACAGCTTGAATGGACTGTATTTTTTATGGATATGATGTTTTTGGGTTTCCATTTTATTTAGGCAGAATGGGTCCACTTTGGTAAACATCGAATTACGTATCAAAATCCAATATTTTGATATTTGGTACGCCATCCGTTCCAATTTATGTGAACATATTTGATTGAGTATGAAATTTAAGCAAAAGATAAAGACTTTTGGAATTTGTGGTCCTAAAAAAGTCCAAATAAGGCCCATAGAATTTGTGTGGTTATAAAAGCTTCTCATTAAGGGTATAGTTGTAACTTTAAGCTAAATTGCTACCAAATTTAGAAAAGGTTCATTCTTTTTGGAAAGGACCAAAAAGGAAATATGTTCACATAAAATGGAACAGAGGGAGATTTGATATTTTAGTATTCCGCATGGTATTTAGTTTAAATTTAAGAAAAATATTGATGTTATAAACTAAAGCAAAAGACAAGAACAATAGAACAAGAACAATAGCAATAGAGAGAAGAGTAGAGAGAGTTCTTCTTATTGAGTTGAGAGGGGTCTCAAGGGATGATTTACAATGGTAGGGGGCACCTCTATTTATAGGGGAGAGGAAGATTTAGCTACCACTAATAGAACTCTAAAATCTCTCTAATTAGATACATTAAAGACATTCACCTTAAATAGAAGTGTAAGAATCTTCTATTTCATAACACTCCCCCTTGAATGTCTATTCAATGATGTGCCTCATAAAACCTTAAAACCAAAACCCATTGGGAAAAATTAAAGAAAGGAAAAAGAGTACACATGTTTGAATATGCGCCTATTGGTTGCCTCGTTAAAAACCTTGCAAGGAAAACCCAGTGGGACAAAACCTTGTAAGGGAAAAAGAGTGCAACGCGCATTGACTCCCCCTAATGAGTACATCGATTTATACCCTTGAGCATTTGCATTCCAATCTTGTGCATCATCTTCAGAACGATCTTTGGTAGAGATTTGACAAATCAACCATATTGACTTGAATAAATATTCC
Source organism: Nicotiana benthamiana (assembly GCA_034376525.1). NCBI lineage: Eukaryota > Viridiplantae > Streptophyta > Magnoliopsida > Solanales > Solanaceae > Nicotiana > Nicotiana benthamiana. The sequence goes on from CM067329.1 coordinate 120,355,047, forward strand.
GCACCTTGAAATCATCATTCTTGATAGATATGAACATCTTCATATAATGTCGTGGAATAGCTCTTCAATATCTCCATAGATGCATTCTTAAATCCATCATGCTTATAGTTATGGCAAGATACATATGTACACAAATTGCACTTAGGATGTGGTACTTCAGGACCACGAATTGCATATGCTTCAAGCAACTTAAATCTTTCAAGTTAAGTCATATAAGTCGCATAATAGACTTTAGCTGCATATCAATCTTTCATTAGTGATACTAAACAAATAAGATATCGAAAACTGACTATACATACCTTTGACTTTTATCTTTCAAGCATTTGAACTATAGGTTCAAAACTACATGTCTTTCATATGGAATCAATTCTTCTTGAATTGTATCTCTTCCATTTAGTTACTTTCTTTGAGTCAGCAAATGCGTATAGCATGCTTTGCAATATGTTGCAATTGCATTTCCCTTTTTATGAACTACAGGTTCATATCATAATATTCGGGGATATACATATACAAATGAAAATTCATCCCATGTAACACTTTCTCAAGTGTTTATCATGTCTCCCCCTCATGTTAGTAAAGCTAACATGTTTCCTCAACTTTGGGAAATCATCTTTGTGCATTATGTCAATATACACAGTACCTTAATATAAGATGAAATTATTTGGTTCCTGACCCTGAACCACTTTTGAGGGGAGAATATACTCTTGTATACAACTTATATCAAACTGATATATACAACTTCGTTCTCATAAGAAACAGTTTAGCTATTAAGTGGAAGCACTCAATAATTATCTTGCTAAACCAACTTTAATATAAACCAACTTATCAAGATTAACTGTCTTGAGTAGAGAATCTGGAAACTATGCTCGAAGTTAGATTACTGAGCGATTTACCTCGCAAGCACTGCCAGGCTGCGGGTTAATAACGATGGCGCATGTAACCATATCATAGATGCATCATATGTGGTATACATGGCAGGTGAATGGGCCCATACTCACCTTTCATATTTCCAGAATTTATGGGCTTCAACCCGAACTCTTTAGTTGGTCAGTTCATTAATGAGAACAAGAACTTCTAGTTCTTTGATATTCACCTATGTGAATTTGCACATCATACTTCAAATGAGATGGCTAACACGAATGTCAACTGAATAAATTATCAATATTGGTAAACTTCAAATTTACACCATGACATGTGCACTTATCAATAAACTTCGGGTTTATTATGACATGGGTTTTATACCAATAGATATCCACTTTATTGTGGCATTCTTTAGTTTGTGTAGTACAAACTGGAGAACAAAGCGGGTAGCTTTTCATATACAAATTACCCCGCTACAAGTTGTAGTAATAGGAGAATCAAAGCCTTCCTTTATTTATAGTCTCAATATCATCAATCGCCTTCGCGTGTACTTTTGGAAACTGAATAAGTTTCTTTGAGACTTACTACAGCACAATACTCAATTGTGTTTCTCCAACATAGTAATAATTGGCTCTTCGAGAGCTCTCAATTAACTTTGTACTACCACAGGTTCATCAACATCCGTGTGGTGAATATCTTTCTTTAAAGAGAAAGTTATACCATTATGGTCATGTCAAACTTATATGCAAGATATGTTTCTTGCATTATCGTTGTCCTTTAATGGTCATATTTCCAAAATACTTTGGCGTACAATAGGTACGCGACCAACGATCATTCATGCCATATATCATCTCAAACCTCCTTCTAGGGGTGAGGGTGGTATCATCTCAAGCCTCCTTCTAGGAGTGAGTGTGGTATATTCAATACCAATTTCATGTTCATATTCTTCCAACATTGAATATGTATTTGTGAATCACATTCACTTCGAGGATATGTGATTTTGTTATCCTTTTCAAATCTATAAATGCTTCAGGCATTTGATTTGCTATTCTTTGCAAATGGATAATCTTTTGTGCCTCTTTCTTTCAAATAGAGGTATGTGGATCAAGATGAGATAATGATGCATTTTTCCACAAAATTTCCCGTTTGGTTTCACCAACTTCTCCCCCTAATTTTGGGAAAAGTGTCTCATCAAATTGACAGTCTGCAAATAGTGCAGTGAACAAATCTCCTGTCAATGTTTCGAGGTAGCGAATAATGGAGGACGCGTCAAACTCAACATATATTCCTAACCTCCTTTGCAAACCCATTTTGGTGCGGGATGGCGGTGCTACAGGCACATATACTGCGCATCCAAAGCTTCTTAAATGGGATATATTGGGTTCATGACCCAAAACCAATTGCAATGGGGAATATTTGTGTCAATTCGTCAGTCAGAGACGAACTAACATTGCTGCATGCGAAATGGCGTGACCCTAAGCTGAAGCGGGCAGCCGACAAAGTAGCATTGCTGCATGTAAAATGGCGTGAACCCAAACCAAAGTGCGCAGCCGACGAACTAGCATTGCTGCATGCAAAATGGCGTGAACCCAAACCGAAATGGGCAGCCTCGTTTTCATGAAGAATTCAAGATTATTCTCATCTATTGTCTCAATATGATATCCATTTTGAATGATATCTTTAAAACTCAACAAGTTCTTCTTAGACTTGGAGGAGAATATTGCATTCTCTAAGATAAACGTCATGCCTTTGGGCAGAGTTACAGTTGCTCTTCCGGAGCCTTCAATCAATTTAATTCCCATGGTTTGATATACAAAAGAAAATATACGAACATGAGAATAAACAACTTCAATTCGTTTGTGTCACATAATATTTTCAAAATCTGCTGCTAACAGTTGACTTACAAAATCAGATATGTTATCCATAATCAATTACTTTGCAGTTTGAAAATTTCAGCGTTTTTCATAAGACAATCGATTATTAAACACACACAATCGATTGTTTGAACATAGACAATCGATTGTTAAACGCACACAATCGATTATTTGTTATTTTTGAAAAACTTCAGATCACACTGTCTTAAGACAATCGATTGTTAGACAAAGACAATCGATTGTGGATGATTTTTGAAAAATTCCAGACCTCACTGTTTCAGGACAATCGATTGTTAGTCAACGACAATCGATTGTGGATGATTTTTGAAAAATTCCAGACCTCACTGTTTCAAGACAATCGATTGTTAGACAAAGACAATCGATTGTTGGCTATTTTTGAAAAATTCCAGAACTGTTTCGAGACAATCGATTGTTAGACAAAGACAATCGATTGTTGGCTATTTTTGAAAAATTCCAGAACACACTGTTTCAAGACAATCGATTGTTAGCCAAAGACAATCGATTGTTGATCAATTGTTTTTCAACTTTAATGCGAAAATAGTTGATAATCGACTAGTTTTTCAGGCTAGTCGATTACCCCCACTGGAAAATAAAAGTTTTATTGATATTTGAGCATATTGAAGATATTCTAAAGAACTACTGCTAACATTGCATCATGAACTAGCTAATACGAGCTAATACTAATGACTATTAGATTATTCACTAACTAATACAAATAAGTAGAACAAAATCAAATAGCTCCATCTTCTTTCATCATGGTCCCATCGCCGATTAGGTGGTCTATTTTCCCCTCGGGTTGCTCAAAAAAGTCTGCCACATCCAGGTGGGTGATGTCCTCATTGTCGTCATAGACAAAGTTTGTTTCAGGGCCTTTTCTCTTTCGAGATGCTTGATAAAGGTCAACCAAGTGTCTTGGTATACGGCAAATCTTTGACCAGTGCCCTTTCCCACCGCAACGATAACATATAGTTTCTGAACTATTTGCCTTAGGATCTTCGGGATCCCGTTTCTGCTTTCGGTGGTTATCTCTCTTTGGGGGGTGACGGACTTCTTTGGAATTTCTTCCTTGTCCACGTCCTTGGCTTTGACCCCGTTTATGACCGTGATCATGGTCCCTTTTATGTTTGGCATAATGCGAGTGCACCATATCTGCTTCAGGCAGTGGTGTAGACCCAGTTGGTCTATTTTCGTGATTTCTCATGAGCAGGTCATTATTTCGCTCAGCCACTAGTAAGAGAGAAATCAGTTCAGATTACTTCGTAAAGCCTTTCTCTCGGTACTGTTGCTGCAGTACCATATTGGAGGCATGAAACGTTGTAAACGTTTTCTCAAGCATATCGTAATCGGAGATGTTATCTCCACATAGCTTCAGTTTAGAAGTAATTCTGAACATAGCAGAATTATATTCAGAAACGGACTTAAAGTCCTGTAGCCTCAGATGGGCCCAATCATATCGTGCTTGTGGCAGAGTGACCAACTTCAGGTTGTCATATCTCTCCTTTAAGCTGTTCCACAAAACGAGTGGATCCTTGACGGTGAGATATTCAATCTTCAAACCTTCGTCAAGGTGGTGGCGCAAGAAAATCAAGGCCTTCGCACAATCTTGGGTGGATGCTTTTTCTTTATCTTTGAGGGTGTCTCCGAGACCCATAGCATCTAGGTGGATTTCAGCATCCAACACCCATGTCATATAGTTCTTGCCCGAAATTTCAAGGGCAACGAACTTTCTTTTCATAATGTCAGACATACTCGAAAATTAAATTAGGAAGAGGGAAAATACCTTGGATTTTCGAGAATGATACTTGAGACGGTAGAGTCTCGTGCTGATAACGTGTTATAAACTAAAGCAAAAGACAAGAACAATAGAACAAGAACAATAGCAATAGAGAGAAGAGTAGAGAGAGTTCTTCTTATTGAGTTGAGAGGGGTCTCAAGGGATGATTTACAATGGTAGGGGGCACCTCTATTTATAGGGGAGAGGAAGATTTAGCTACCACTAATAGAACTCTAAAATCTCTCTAATTAGATACATTAAAGACATTCACCTTAAATAGAAGTGTAAGAATCTTCTATTTCATAACAGATATTAGGTATGGTACTTGGTATTTTAAAATAAAATACCAAAATACCGTTACTGTACCGAAATATATATTATATTATACAAGACACATAATTAACTATAATATTAATATAAAAAATCTAAAATTTTACTTTCCTTATTCACTAAGTTCATCAATTAACTCTAAGCAAGTAATAAGACATTTTTAATGATCAAATTTATTTTTTTATGTGCAATTTTGTCTCTCTAGGTTGATATTTGATGGTTTTGGACAAAACTTTTATCAACAAACATTTTTAGCTTTGTACTTTTAAGTAATTTAACTAAGAATATTACAGCCTGTAATTCTATGTACTAGTTAGTATTCAAACCGAATAAAACGAAATTACCGAACCGAATAAATCGAAATCGAAACCAAAAGAAGAAAAACTGAACCATGCCGAATTAATTAGATACGGTATTGGTATAACATTTTAAGAAATCAAATACCAAAAATATCGAATCAAATATCTAAATACTATACCGTACTAATCGACGAACACCCCTGTGTCCGGCCTCCCTCAACTTGGTACTGTAACTTTTATTTAGTTATCTTTAAATTTTATGTGGTCTTGGCAATTTAAGAACCTCGACCCCCTAGGTGCTCACAGTCCATGGAAATATGATACACGTATTGTGAAATTTTTTGCCCATGTGGCATTTTACAACAGAAAATATATATATTTATCGTTTTAATTCCACCAACTATTTAAATGTGCCAAAATCTGTATAAAATAAATTTAAAACAACATTATTTTAATTATAATTTTTTATTTAGCTAAATATAATAATATTTTAATCTAGTTACTCTTACATATTTGGTCAGGAGAAAAAGGAATATATCGTTAGAACATATTATCATTGCATCTCAATAAAGCACGTTGTTGGAATTCCATATAATAGGCTTAATAAAAATGTTAGCTAAGAATAGTAAAATTTCGATCAAATATTTGCCAATTTGGTTCGAAAAAATGCATAGTTTAAATAAATAATCATTGCATGAAAATAAAAATATACAATACTTTTTCCTTTTTGTAAAAAATATACCATTTGAACTTTATTACTTTACCTAAATCTTCTTAATTGGCTAGAATATATGATGTTTCAACTAATTTTTATAGATTTGGATTGGGAAAAAAAAGATATGAAATACATAGTAGAACATATATTCATTGTTTTTAAAAAAAGTACAATTGGGAAAAAGTATGCAATTTACATTAAGAAGAAAGGACGAGAAATACAATTGGAACAAATAAATCGTTATATTTGATTATGTGATAATTAATATTAGAAAAATACCCCAGTTGAAAGCTATTTTTTTTCTTTCCTCCCACGCGTGTAAAAGAGAGTGTATTCACGCTCTTTGCCTCATCAACATTTAGAAGGGGCCAAACGATCAAATTTCGAAGTTTGGGGTATCAAAGACCATGTAAAATTTAAGGGGAACTAAATAAAAGTTGCCAAGTGTAGGGGATCCTAGACATTTCTGCCTTTATATATATATATAAAGTTCAAGTTTCGACATGTGTGCTTGTCTATAAATTAGAAATCAAGGGGATTTTTGACTTTCATATACTTAGGTGTTCAAATCTCATGTCTTTTAATTGTATAGCCACAATGTAAGAGTTTACCAATGTTTGAATTTTGAAAAAGAATTTTATATATATATATATATATATATATATATATATATATATATATATATATATATATATATATATATATATATATATATATATAAGAAAAGTTCAAGTTTCGAAGTGTGTGCTTGTCTATAAATTAGAAATCAAGGGCATTGTTAACTTTTCATGTATTTAGGTATTCAAATCTCATGTCTTTTAATTGTATAGCCACAACATTAGTGCAATCCACGTGTGTTTTAATGCAGAGGCCACAACATCATCTTCGAACTTGCAGCAAAAAGTAGAGCTCCATCAATCTATCAGACTAAAATTGCTATATTCTCCATTCTAGCCTCTGCTTGTAACGACCAGATCAATTATTTTGAGATTTCGCACTTTGTTCGACGGTTTGTGACCTTTAATATCTTCACATTATGTATTATGACTCGTGTAAATGATTGATTTTGATTTTAGAGAGGTTTGGAGTTAATTTGGGAGAGTAAATCTCAATTCAGAAGCTTTATGTTTGAAGAGTTTACCAAGGTTTGACTTTTGAAAAAATAATCTTGGGTTTGCGTTTTGATGGTCACAACAGGTATATGGTTATTTTGGACTTGTGCATACGTTCAGATTTAGATTTATAGGTTTCTAGGTTGATTTGGCCCTAATTGTCGGTAGTTGAAAATTTGAAGGTTTAAAAAGTTTATAAATTTAACCGAGAGTTGTCTTTGGGGATATCGAGGTCCAGGGGCAGATCCACGGTCTTAAATATAGTTCACATGAACCTATGGTCTTCGGGTATATATATATATAGCACATAATTTGGTAAAAATACATATACATATTTGATGGAACTCATGGTCAAAAAAGGCGAAGTGGTTCACTTATTTTTGCCCCTTATTTCCATCAGCTTAAGGTCAAGGGATCCAATCCCCTACCAATTTTTTTATTTAATTTCTTTCTTAAATATTTCCTTGTGTTCTATTTCTACTAACGTAACTTTTCTTTTTATTCTTTAAATCACTACTACAATCAATTCCCAACTTCTCAGTTCCCACACACCTGGAGTTTACTTTATTTCCCCGGCCCCAAATATAATATTATTCCCTAAACTAATCCCAATTCATCCAAAAATTCAAAACATAAAACCCTAGTCAACTATTCTTGTATATTATTGTTCTTGTCTCTTGCGTTATTAAAAGTGAACAAAATTGTTAGATTCAAGACATTTGGACCTCATTTGTTTTTTATAAGATTAAGACGTCTGAATCTGAATACACATATGAATGTCAAGACGTGTATTAAGATTAAGACATCTAAATCTGAATACACCTTTGAATATATTAAGATGTGTATTAAGATCTGAATAAAAATAATTAAGACTATTTGATTTTTAACATCTGAATGTATAAAATTTATTTTTGTTTAAAAATTAATAAACACAAAATTCAAATGAAATACTAACTAATCTAATATTATATCAAAAAAATATAGTTTATTAAAATATATTGGTGGTGATGGCTAATAGGTGAATGCCGACTAGAGGTGGTGGTTGGTGGTAGTTTTGGTTGATAATGGTGGTTCGTGCTAGTAGCTAGTAGTGATTGATAATGGTGGCGATTATGATTGAGAATGGTGGTAGTGGATGGTTATAGTTAATAATGGTGGGTGGTGGTAGTAGTTGTGACTGAGAAAGGTGGTGGATATGTGGTGATAAGTTATAATGATGATCAGTGCCGGCTGTGGTTGCTGATGGTGATAAGGTGCTCGGTTGTGGTAGTTGAGGTGGATGAGTATTGATTGTGGGTGAGAATGATAATGATAGGAGTGGTGGGGATAGTAGGTAGTGATGGTCGATAATGGCGACAACAATAATTGAGGATGATGGTGGCATCGTGGTGGTGGAGGTGGTGGTAGTGGTGGGGGGAGGGTGGTGGTGGTTGAGTATGGTGGTGATGGTGGCAGTCGATAATGGTAGGTGGTGGTGGCAGTTAATAATGCATATATGATAGCATCTTAATGAGATTAAGTCTCTGTTATGGATCTTAATCATACAGACCTATTCAGACCCATTAAGTGGTTGTGAGGTAAAAAAATATACTTAATGATTAAGATCTAAATCATTAAGATTCAGACTTTAAAAATAAATCCACTTAATGTCTGAGATCTGAATGATTAAGATTTAGACGTCTATTAAGTGCAAACAAATGAGGCCTTTGAAGGTTTTTTGCCTAAGTGGTAAGGCTTTATTTCAGTTTGTTTACAAGTTTTGAAAAAAATTCTTTGGTTCTTCTTTTGTTTCAATCTGTTGCATGATTTTCTTGATTGACTTGATTTGTTTCTCCCTATGTTCTCTTAGTTAGCATCTGTAGTTTAAACATGAGAGATTTCATGTAACTCAACTAACACAGGATTATACATAAAAAAACTTTGAAATCAAGTGTTTCCGTATGAAAGTGAGATATTGTCATGACCCCAAAACCGATTCAGTCGTGATGGTGCCTATCGTGAATCTAGGCCAGCCGACACGTTTCCAAAATAATTCACATTTCATTTAAAACTTAAGTTAAACCATTTTTGAACTGAAATCCAATAATAGATATAAAGTCAAAACCAATATAAAAGCAGAAAGTAAAAGCCCGACCTCGTGTGTCACTAGGTCATGAGTAATACTACAATAGTTCCGAAACAAGACAAGACTAATATAGTCTGGAAATAGCAACAATGTACTAATAGGAAGATAGAGAAGGAGAAAATCGGCACTGCGATCGTCAGGCAGCTTCCTCGCTATCTCCGTGAATATGTAACCGGAATAGTCAATAGCCACTACCGTGCTCTGAGGTACCTGGATCTGCACACAAGGTACAGGAGGTAACGGGAGTACACCAACTCAGTAAGTAACAAGTCCAAACTATGGAGTTACAAGTAGTGTCGAACCAAACCCCAACATGTAATAAAATTAAATTGTACAGTAAAGTAGGCATGCTTGCAAGTCAAGTATTCAACTCAACAGTAAATAAATACAATCCAAACAGTGTGGAATATAAAATCTCAGCAAATCTCTATCTACCAATGCAAAAAAAAAATGAAAAATGTACCATGTACCTCCACTCTCAAGTGCTCAACTACTCGGTACTATATATGGCCATCCGACCAAAGGGAGATCCATCCTAAAATATATACACATCACTGACCGCAGTCATCCAGTACCGAGGAAGGCCATTCTAGCCCTATGGAGAAGATCGATCTCCCGGTATAAACACATCGGACAAGATCCATGTCCAAGGAAGATCTATCTCTAGGTATAAATACTTAAGACAAGATCCATGTCCAAGGAAGATCCATCCCTCAATAATATCAATTGTGCTCACTGAGGGTGTGTAGACTCCGGATGGGCTCCTTTCAGCCCAAGTGCTATCACAAGCCAACAAAGGCATAAACCCGAGTCCATATATACCAAAATTATCAAAATCGAACCTCAAATGGTCCCTCAAATCCCCAATTTAAACTCTCCAATTTCAAGTCCTAATCTCCAAATTTTTCCCCTAATTTTCACTAATATCATGATTAAATAGTGAAAAAATGGTCATAAACACAAGTAATAAAGCTTAAGTTGCATACCCAACTGATAAACCTTGATCCTTCTTGAGAGATCACTGCCCAAGCTTAGCACCCATCTTCAAAATGGAGAAATCAAGAAATATTTGCGAAGAAGACCTTTTATACCTTCTGCCCAGTGTTTTCTGCATCTGCGGTCTCAAAGACTCTTCTGTAATGCTGCATTGCGGTCATAACCCGCATCAGCGATCTCGCAGGTGAGGTCCTTTGTGCGTACCTGCGGATTTGCCTCAACTCTCAATTCTCCATATCTGCGACCTCCCTCTCGCACCTGCGATCCCCGATCCGCACGTGCAGAAATGATAGAAGCAGCAGCTTCAGCTGTAGGCCCACAACTCCAACTTTCCAACTCTCTGATAACCGTTCAAAATCATCTCGAGGCCCTCGGGACCTTAACTAAACCTACCAACAAGTCACATATCAATATTCAAAATTATTCCAACCTTCAGAACACTCAAAACAACATCAGAACACCAAATTAACCTCGGATTCAAGCCTAAGGGTTCCAAACTTCCAAATTCCGCAAATGGTGCCAAAACCTATCAAATCACCTCAGAACCTGAAATATTCGTCCTCAAACGAGTCTAGACACATACCTGAAGCCTCAAATAGGTGTGGATAGTTGCTTCGTATCTCCCTCTCGGTCTCCCAGGTGTCCTCCACTAGACGACTTCTCCACTGCACTTTCACTAAAGCTATATCCCTTGATCTCTACTTTCGGACCTGCCGCTCCAAAATAGCCATTGGGTCCACATCATTGGTCAAATCACCATCTAAACAAACCGTGATGAAATCCAAAACATGGGACGGATCGACGATATACTTATGGAGCATAGAAACAGGAAATATCTGGTGAACACTCGACAAGCTAGGTGGCAAAGCCAACTCATAAGCCACCCCCTAATCCTCCAAAGCACCTCTATCGACGCCCCTTTCTTTCTTGAGAACGGGTTTTGAAATCGGGTATACGACATTATGAACAGACAACTCTTATTCCCTTGCGAGAATTGAGTTTTTGAATTTGGAGAGTCGCCACCTAATTATTATAGTGCACTAGGACACTTTTAAAAAAAGAATATGAGATGAAGAACTAGAGTTTGGGTAAGGGCTAGAAATTATCTCTACGGGAAGGTGTTAGGCACCCCTCAAGATCCATTAGTTTGGTTTCCGGCCATACTACAATTGTGACTTTAGAAGACAGATGAAGAAGCAAGTAGAGTTTTCACATATTCGTTGCAAACAAGTTCAAAAGTTTAAAAGAGAAAAGAGATGGAAGTTTTAGAAAAAGTTAGTTTAAAAGAAAACTTAGAAGCAACATAACAAATAAAAGGGAAAAATTTGTCCTAGGTTTATACAAATTATGGATCACTTCAATGCAATACCCAGCAATCACTCCTCAAAAGAGGGGTCACACGTGGTATTAGCGCATCGGTCATCATCTCCATATTCTACCCTTCCCGCCCGTTAAGGTTTTAAAGCGCGGACGATCTTGTTTACTTATTGCATTCTAATACCTGCCCCAATCCAATTAGTCTCGGGGTAGTAGGACTTCTAATTCTAAAAGGGGAGAGAGGAATGGTGGCCTTTATGGAGTTTAAAGGGGAAAAAATACTAATTTGACATTCAAAACATTGTATGCAAATACGAGAGAGGCAGAAAAGCAAATGAGGCTTAAATAAACCTCTTAAATCAGATAAGTCATGTAGTTTAGCATATCCTTGCAAATACTGGTTTGGTCTTAAATTAGATAAAGTGATGAGCGGACTGGTTCAACACATATCTTTAGATAGAAAGTCCGCATTAGGCCTATTCGGATGCAGTTGTTAGAGATTAAGGCACTAAATTAACACGAGTAGGACTATTGATTCCTTTGAAAATATACAGAAGAAAAAGATAGGCTGCAGACATAAGAAAATGGTTTAGAATAGTTTCCAGAAATATAGACTATCCAATTGCAAATAAAACAAAGTGGATTTAAAACGAGTTCCAAAAAGGCAGATTGTTTAAAGAAAAATGAATTTGAATTGCAGAACTAATTTAAAGATGCAAAAAGTGAGATGTAATTGAGTTGGAAAGCGTTTGTCAAACTACTAGAAAGGCAGTAAGTTTCAGAAAAGCATGCAAGAATTTGAGAACATTTATAAAAAAAGGAACAAGTTTAAATAGAGATGTACTGATATAGACGTGAGAAGTAGTTTTAATTGTACACAAAGCCATTTTTCGTTTTAGTAAGTTATTCAGTAAAATCGTTACTACTTTTAGACTAGTCAGGCAAGTTTGACTTAAATTTCCTATAGGCATGATCTCTACGAGTCATTGATTTTAACCCCTTTTTAGACGTTAACACACTTGTAAACAGATGCTGATTTTGATTAATCCTAAAGTTTGCCTAATGTATAAATTTGCACATTCCTATATGCATGATGTCTATATGTATGATTGCAAAAACGTAAGTATAGGTCCTATAGGCATGATTTCTATATGATTGATTTTAAACATACTAACAGTAAAAGAAATCCTAGATGCATGATTTCTACCCTTTATGCAAAAGTAAACCCCCACCGTTTTCACTAGATCCCCAACTTTATACAAGTTATTACAAATTAGTAGAATAAAAAAATACTTTGGAAGCTAATTGCTACATCCAAGGTACTGCTTAATGCCTAACAATATGAGATTGAACCACTTCCGTGATCCATATTTCAAAGCCTTTTATTTATCTTGGGTGTTTCAAAGTTTCAAGGAATTTCAGGAATTTCAGGCATTGCTTACACCCAAGATACCAATTAGAATTAGTTATAGTACAGTGTGGAAAGGCTAGCTCTCAGGCCTCCAAGTTCAGAGGGAACTCCAGGGTCCCAAAGGAAGGGGTACAAGAGAGGGAGCAGAACTTAGGCTTTAAGAATGAGTGTATGTGCAGAGGGGTTGGGGAGCCATAAAAGATTGGTGGTCATACCCAGCCATAAGGCAGGCTAGCACACTTCTGACCTACCTATTTAGCCAAAAAAATAAGAGCAGACTTATTGAAGGTCAGACTATGGTCTGGACAGTGATTAGGACACTGCCAGACCAAGGTCTTAGTCTCAAAGCACGCATAGAGAGAAAAAGGGAATGAGAATTTATAGAGTTTAGGATTCCAGGAATCCAGTTCAGGAACATGAGCAACAACATCAAATGCTGTCATGCTTTTCTGAACCATAGCTCACATACAAAGGGTTTAGGGAGAGGGGATTCATGTAAGAGCAAGGATAACAAATATGCAGAAAAAGTAAAGTAAACACGCAAAAGAAACCGAAGTGTAAACACATAGGGAAGAGGCAGTATTAAACTAAAAGGACATACAAGTTGAAAAAGTAAACAAAAAAGGAGTAGAACACTTGCAGCCACAAACATCCAATGACTTCAGCAGAAACTCGAATGTTTTTTGAGAAAAAAACTTAGAAGTATTTGAGAAAGAGAAGTAGTGAGTATAATGTACGTGTGTTTGTTAGAACTTGTATTTTGAAAGAGGAGAGGGAGAGGTAATTATTGTTTTTGAAAAACGAGTAAAGTGTAGAGTAAAAGCACAAATATGGGCTTGATCACAAATCAGAATCAATTAGTAGAAGTCTTCTCTATAATCAGGGGATTCTTATTCAAACGGATACTAACAAGATCCACACAAGGAAAGAAGAATCAATCATATAGCATAATGGCTTGTTGCCATAAAAGAACCAATAAAGTCATACAATAAGCAAACAAGTCAAAGTACAAGACTTGTAGTTATTTTTGGAAAGATTCAGTGAGGCAAATCAAAGAAAGGGAATCAAATTGACCCTTGACATGCTAGTAAATCAGAATTTCATGGAAGTAAAGTTCGAAACCAAACTCGAGCTTAAAAATAAATTACAGGAAGGAAGGCATTCACAAATAACAGACATGTGAGGCCAAGCTATGACAAAAGAACCATCGAACAGTAGTAGCATAGAGTGGACATTCAAACATGCTAGTTAGGTTTCAGTGTAATAGAGAGAGAAAGAATCAAAGTATGCAGAGAGTTTGAGCAAGAACTCAGAATATATAGAGAAGACGGACGCAGGAATTTATTTGCATAGTTCTAGACAGACAAGTCAAACAAACAACTTCAAAGAACTCAAATAATCCCCAGAAGAACTAGGGTTTTCAAAAATTAGTTGAATATAGAGACGACAAATAGGCGAATCAAACAATTTCAGAGTTCCAAGTAAAAACCCCTATAATTAAGGTTTCAACTATTAATCAGTAGGACAAATAGCCAGGCTCAGGAACTCGAATAAATCCCCAAAATTTAGGGCTTTTTAACCATCAAATAAACTTAGAGAAGATAGGCATGAAAATTGAATAAAAGCGTAACGAATAGACTCAAACAAAATCAAAAGATTAGGGTTTTCAACACACTTACATAGATAAAGAAATTAACATAAGCAAAGTACGGAAACATGCTAAAACAAAAGAAGAAATTCGAAATAACTTAAACAAAACCCTAGTTAAAAAGTCAAAGAACTTTGAAAACAAGAGAAAATTGGGGAAACTTTGAGAAATATGTTCAGAAAACTCAAACACACATAGATTAAGGCAAATCTGTAAATAAATCGAAGGAAGCTTAGACTTAGGGTTTCGTAAGGAACACAGGAAGTGAGAAAGTCTTTGAAAACTCCCGATCTAAGAAGGATAGTTGAAGATTGAGCTCGAATGGCCATGGCTGGCCGGACAGAGGTTGAAGATGACGGGAGAAAAACCATCGAGCAAAGGCCTGGTTAAGACGCCTTCAAGGTCTGGTCATAGGACTTGAGAGATGAAGACATGGAGGCCATGAGAGGCCGATATAGGCCTCAGATGAGAGGCAACAGCCATGGATTAGGGTTCCGATGGGAGGCGGTGGATAGGGTTTGAGGTGAGTCGAGAGAATAGAGGAATCAAAGGCGGCATTTATTAAGGAATGGAGTAGGTTTAGGGGTCGTTTGGAAATTAAAAAGGAAAGAATTAATGGTGGTCGATGATCAGAGAGAAATTCTTTTTAGGAGCTATTTCACGCCCTAGGTCATATTCCTTTCTTTCTCGATGCTTTTCATAGCCCAGTTTCGTAAAGAAGGGAATGACCCATGGCATCAGTTGACTTAAACGAGTTGGGGAGCGAAGCAATTTCCGGGGGACACTGCAAGGTGGGTAGTTTATCTTGGGCGGATGCCTCCTAAAGAGTAACAGAGGTGTGCGAAGGTAGGCTCAACTAAGATTCTACTTGTGAGCGTAATGGTATAAGCCTGCCTGACTGTGAGACCGACTGGTCGAACAGAGACGAGAGTCGGCCATAGTGATCGTTTAGTTATGTGATTCTCCTAGTTTTATAGCACACACATGTTGAGGGATCTTTCCGACGCTAAGCGCGCTGCATCTCCTGTCCACATGTGATGTGTGAACAATGACAGTTGTGTACCATAGTCACTAGCTAGATACCGATAATTGGGTTGGGATAATTGGGCTCGATTTGGGGTCAATACGGGGTGCCAATTTGGCTAAAATTGAAAGCAATAAAGGCTAATCCGTAAATAGCGACTTTTCCCTTTTATTTTTTGTACAAATAGTAATATGATTTTAAAAGCAAATTAAGTGTACCGAGTAAATAGATGTTATACAAATATTGATTTGAAAATGCTGGAGCTAATTTCATAGGTATAAAATGCTGTAAATTACAAGATAGGCCATAATTGCAACTATATGCAATTTTACTTTAAAAATGCCAAAGAAATTTGTAAAAATATGCAAAAATTATTTTAATTATATTTTGGTACAAAGACAAGGATAAAATAAGTTATTCAGAAGAATGATAATTTTTGGAAATAATTTTGGATTTTTGTGGTATAAAAATATATAATAAATTGGTTTAAAAATTATGAAAAATACCAAAACTCATGGGTGTGCATATTTATGCACATATACTATTTTTGAAGTATTGTTGGTAGAAAAATACATAGGAAAAAATTGGGTATCAACAGCTGCCCCTCTTTACACGAGGAGGATGAAAGAGTTGTCTAGTAAAGACAAGATGGACAATTTTGACTGAAAATGGCGATTTGAAAGGAATTTTGATCGATATATGGTCTCTGAGCTGCCTACATATCCTTGGTTTTACATAAATCAGGCTATATTTATTTTAGGAACCATTGACGGAATGTGCCGATGGAGATTTGGAAAAGAACAGACTCGATGTTTAGATTTGAAAGGATATTTGAGGTTTAACAGGCTGCGATAACTGGAGCGGGATAGCTCCTGATAAGACGACCGTTTGCTAGCTGGTGTACCTTCAAGTAGGCAATAAAATGTATATCATGCATAATTTAAATATGATGCAAGTTCTCATTGGACCATGAATGCTCTCTTTGGATGGTTAGGATGACGTCCTCAGACTATCATGCCCTAGGCCACGAAGAGCATAAATAAAGATTCGCAGGCCATGAAATGATGTTCTTAGGAAATGCATATGGTGCCTCTAAACTATGATGCCTTTGAATAAGTTGGCGATCTTTCATCCCATGAAAAAGTGGCAATCTTTTAGCCGATTAATGCAAAGGGTGGCAATCTTTCAGCCAAAGCAGAATTAAATGCTGGTGGCGATATTGCAGCCATACGAAAAAAAAAGTGGCGATATTTCAACCATGCATGATGGAGACAATGCTTAATCTCGGAAGGCAGATGGGTAGCCTTTTGCAGAAATGCAGATGGAGACATAGCTTAGTCTTAAAAGGTAGATAAGTAGCCTTATGCAGATGGAGGTAGAGCTTAACCTCGGAAGGAAGATAGGTAGCCTTATTCAAGATGGAGACAATTCTTAGTCTCGAAAGGCAGAAGAGTAGCCTTGTGCAATATGCAGATGGAGATACAGTTTAGTCTCGAAAGGCAGATGAGTAGCCTTATGCAAAATAATGTAGATGGTGGAAGAGCTTAGTCTCGAAAGGCAGGAGAGTAGCCTTATGCAAGATGCAGATGGAGACAGAGTTTAGTCTCAAAAGGCAGATAGGTAGCCTTATGCAGAAATATAGATGGAGACAAGGCTTAGTCTCGAAAGGCAGATAAGTAGCCTTATGCAGATGGAGGTAGAGCTTAACCTCGGAAGGCAGATAGGTAGCCTTATGCAAGATGGAGACAATGCTTAGTTTCGAAAGGCAGAAGAGTAGCCTTATGCAATGGAAGAATGTAAAGGGGGAATAGTGGTAAGATTTCTTAGCTGATAGCCGATTACGATATCATGACTGCTGGGGAGGTTGCGTACAGATAGTGATTGTGAATAAGCAAACGTTCTAAAAGTTCCAATCCTGAAAAGTATGAGTGTAAGAACGTATTCAATGATTTGTGACTTGGATGCCTGAATCAAAGAAAATTTGTGAGTTCTGTAGAGGGGGAGAGGTTAGTTCGTATCTCCTGACTTCTGACATCCCATATCATTGGGGTAGCACTGCTAAACAAAAGCGATTCTGATGATGGTTATGCATGATTTAGTAAATATATCATAAGTACATAATCGAAAAATAATAATTTCCTTGAATGAACCAACGACTACGACATGGTTCATGACATTGCAACCTCTCTAGCTCTGAAATTTTGAGGGTCCTCCTCAAAATTTTGCCCCAGTTTACTGGAGTGGTAATTTTGACGACTGTACTGAACGACTAAAAAATCATCCTCAAATTTTTGAGCCCCCCCTCAAAATTGTGCCCCAGTTTACTGGGTTGGCACTTCTAGCGATGCATGGACTAAAATCAACTTCGAATTTTGAGGGCCCTCCTCAAAATTCTGCCCCAGTTCTAATATCGGGGAAAAATGGAATTTTTATTAAATTGTGACCGAATCCATAGGGCTGACGTATCCCCTCTTAAACAGGAATCAGGTCAGGAGTAGTTCAAATTACATCATGAAGGAATCACAAATGATTACACATAGTATCATTTTACTGCATCTGAGTTGATTGGCTTTGGTTAGACTTCTCCGTCCATCTCTGCAAGAATAAGAGCTCCGTCGACTAGAACTCGGTGAACCATATACGAACCCTGCCAATTGGGAGAGAATTTCCCCTTGGCTTCATCTTGATGTGGGAATATTTTCTTCAACACCAGCTGCCTCGGTGTAAACTTCCTTGGTTTAACTCTTTTTTTAAAGGCTCTGGACATTCTGTTATGATAAAGCTGACCATGGTAAAATGCGTTCATCCTTTTTCCATCTATTAGGGCTAATTGCTAGTAGCAGCCTTTTACCCATTCCGCATCATCCAACTCTGCTTCTTGTATGACTCTTAAGGAGGGGATTTCTACTTCGAGGGGAATGACCACCTTTGTACCATAGACTAACATGTAGGGAGTTGCCCCGGTTGACATGCGGACTGTGGTGCAGTATCCTAATAAGGCGAATGATGACTTTTAATATCATTGCTTACGCTTTTCGATTATCTTCATTAGTATCTTCTTGATATTCTTGTTGGCTGCTTCCACAACTCTATTCATCTGAGGCTTGTAGGCTGTAGAGTTTTTGTGTTTGATCTTGAATGTTTCACACATTTTTTTATCAGGTCACTGTTCATCAGGTCGCCGTTGAGATTGGAACCCTTGTCAGTGATGATTGATTCGGAATTTCGAATTGACAAACAATACGATCACGGACGAAATCTGCCACAACTTTCTTGGTTACTGCTTTGTATGACGCTACCTTGACCCATTTGGTAAAGTAATGAATTTCCACTAAGATGAACATGTGCCCATTTGATACGGCATGTTCGATAGGTCCGATAACATCCATTCCCCAAGCGACGAATGGCCATGGTGAGCTTGTTGCAGTAAGCTCGTTTGGAGGCACCTTTATCATGTTTGCATGTATCTGACAGTGATGGCACTTTCAAACATATTGGATGCAGTCCATTTCCATAGTCATCCAAAACTACCATGCTCGGAGTATCTTCTTTGCTAAGACAAAACCATTCATGTGTGGACGGCAGGTCCCTGCATGCACTTTGTCCAATAATCTGGATGCTTCTCTTGCCTCGACACACTGCAGTAATCCCAAATCGGTAGTCCTCCTGTACAGGATTCCTCTGATGTGAAAGAAGTTTTTAGATAGCCTCCGAAGGGTACGCTTCTGAGTAGCGTTGGCAAGCTCTGGGTATTCTCCTATGTCAAGTATTTTTTTATGTCATGGAACCATGGTTTCGCATTTGCTTCTTCCTCAACGTGGGCACAATAAGCTGGCTGATCATAGATCTTTACTTGGATGGGATCAATAAAATTCGTATCTGGATGTTGGATCATGGATGATAGAGTAGCTAATGCATCAGAAAATTCATTCTGGACCCTGGGGACATGCCGAAATTCTATCTTTGTGAACCTTTTCTTCAACTCCGTATGTGATGCAGATAGGGGAGTTTCTTAGAGTTTTTGGTTTCCCTCTCTTCTCGAACCTGATGTATGAGCAAGTATGAATCCCCAATCACTAGCAATTCTTGAATATTCATATCAATGGCCATTTTGAGCCCCAAGATGCAGGCTTCGTATTCGGCTATATTATTAGTGCAAGGGAACCTGAGCTTGGCGGATATCGGGTAATGCTGGCCGGTTTCTGATACCAGGACTGCTCCTATGCCAACTCCTTTGAAATTTACCGCTCCATCGAAAAATAACCTCCAATCTTGATAGGATTCTGCAATATCTTCTCCTATGAAAGATACCTCTTCATCAGTAAAATTCATTTTTAGAGGCTCGTATTCTCCTCCCATGGGATTCTCGGAAGATGATCGGCCAAGGCTTGACCTTTGATTGCTTTCTGGGTCACATAAACAATGTCGAATTCACTTAGCAGGATTTTTCTTTTGGGAAGCTTGCCAGTGGGCATAGGCTTCTGGAAGATATATTTTAGCAGGTCCATTCTGGATATAAGATAAGTGGTGTAGGCATAAAATTAATGTCTCAATCTCTGAGCCACCCAAGTCAGAGCATAACAGGTGCACTCCAATAGAGAATACCGGGCCTCATATGGGGTAAAGTTCTTGCTTAGGTAGTAAATGGCTTGCTCTTTTCTCCCTGTCTCATCATGTTGTCCCAAAACACAACCGAATGCTTCTCTAACTGCAAGGTAAAGCAATAGGGGTCTTCCTTGTTCGGGCAGAACCAAGACTGGTGGCGTTGACAAGTATTCCTTAATTGTGTCAAAAGCTTTCTGACAATTGTCAGTCCATTTGGTGGTAGCGTATTTCTTCAACATTTTAGTGATAGGTTCACAGATAACAGTAGACTAGGCTATGAACCGGCTGATATAGTTGAGTCTTCCCAGAAACTCATCATGTCTTTCTTGTTCTTTGACGGTGGAAACTCTTGAATGGCCTTGACCTTTGACGGGTCCAATTTTATTCCTTGATAACTCACGATGAAACCCATTAATTTCTCATCAGGAACCTCGAATGCACACTTGGCGGGATTCAAGTTCAAATTGTACCTCCTCAATCTGTTGAAGAATTTCCTCAAGTCCTCCAAATGATTTGTGGCTTTCTTGGATTTGATGATGACATCGTCCACATACACCTCAATTTCTTTATGTTTCATGTCGTGAAAGATGGTAGTCATGGCTATCATATAGGTGGCACCAGCATTCTTCAAGCCAAATGGCATCATTCTATAACAATACATCCCCTACGGTGTGATAAAAGCACTTTTCTCTGCGTCTTCTTCATCCATCCATATCTGATGGTATTCGGGAAACGATCGACAAATGACTGCCGCTCATGCGTGGCGCAGTTGTCAATCAAATTATGTATGTTTGGCAAAGAGAAGTCATCCCTGGTACTTACCCGGTTGAGATCCCGGTAGTCGACATAGACTCTAACCTTCCTATCTTTCTTCGGTACCGGCACAATGTTGGCTAACCATGTCGATATCCACTACCCTAAGAATCCTGGCTTTGACCTTTTTGGTAACCTCTTCTTTGATTTTCAAAATCATGTCGGGTTTGAACTTTCTGAGCTTTTGTTTTATCGATGGACATGTTGGATCTGTTGACAACTTGTGAGCTAGAATTGATGTACTGAGAACAGTCATGTCATCATACGACCAGGCAAAGATGTCCTCATATTCTTTTAAGAACTCTATGTACTTCTCCTTTTCTAATGGTGACAAGTGCATACTGATAACCGTTTCCTTGACATTCTCTGTGTCTCCCAAATTAACGACCTACGTTTCATCCAGGTTAAACTTAGGTCTAATCTCAAAATTCTGATCTCTTCTGGTATATCATCCTCTTATGAATCTATATCCGTTTGTTGCGTTGTCTCGTTGCAAGTCACAGTCGTTGGTTCATCATCAAGATAGGTAATAGTAATACTGTGTAAATAAAGTAAGTGATAAAGGAAAATAATAAGAGCGAGATATATAATAAACTTGGAGATGCTTTGATTAAATTCAAAATTATTTGGAACATCAGAGCTCTTTTCAAAATTAAAGACAATGCGGAAAAAATCAACTAGGAAAAGTTTAAAAAAATGCGATGCATGGTGCTTTTTTAGCCTTGCTACCCTGAAGCATTCGAGCCCTGGTGGTTCAGGTCGACCAATTATTGAGGAGTTCCCCTCGATTCACAGCTTGTCTGCCGGCTGGAAAGTCTGCTCCAGGCAAGGTATCGGATGCTCAAGCGATATTAGAGGCCGCGCCATGGTGGCAACCAGTCATCGAACCCCTTTCAAGTGTATTCATACCCCAAACCGAATGTAGTACCATATTTCATCAGCTTGATGGGCTTGTTGATTCCTTAGAGGTTTTTGCCAAGTCCTTTTCCACGTTCGTACCCACACAAATTCAGGATACTTTCAATCTTGTTATCCCACTATTTGTCCTTGTCTACAACGTTGACCCTTTCAATGTGGTGGTATGTTTCTCCGCCTATTCTCCTGTTGCCTCCAATCATCGGGGTGGTCTGGCGACTATATATGGGGTTGCTTCCATCACCATGAATAATCACCTCTTGGTGATTCCATTCGAATTTCACTACCTGATGCAGGGTTGATGCAACAGCTCCAGCGGCGCGGATCCATGGTCGTCCCAACAGCCAATTGTAGGTTGTTGGGACATCGATCACTTGAAAGTAAATGTCGAATCAAGTTGGCCCCCTTTGCAAGCATAGTCTAATCTCTCCAATAGTAGACCTTTGGGACCCATCAAAGGCTTTGACATTGATGGCTCCGTCTTTGATCTCATGCAGGCTCTTTCCAAATGTTCTAAGAGTGATCAGCGGACATATGTTGAGACTGGATCCTGCATCGACTAAGATTCTAGTGATGAAGTAATCTTCACATTGCACAGTAATGTGCAATGCATTATTGTGACTCAGTCCTTCCGGTTGCAGCTCATCTTCATGGAAGGTGATTTTATGACTCTCCAACACTTGTCCCAACATATTCGCCATTTGACCTCCAGTTATGTTGCTGGGCACATAAGCTTCACTCAATATGTTCATCAAGGCATTTTTGTGTGCGTCAGAGCTCTGCAGAAGAGCTAGGATAGAGATCTGTGCTGGTGTTTTGTTCAAATATTCAACGACCAAATATTCCTTAGCTTGTATTTTACTCCAAAGATCATTAGATCCAGTTTCAATAGGCCATCCTGAGGCTTGCTTACTAGACTCAACTGTGTTCTGGAGTGTACACCCTGCCTGTTCTGGTCATACTCTGTGCAACAGTTGCTTCTCCAGTTTTGGTTTTCCCTTTCCTCCTAGCCTCCGTTGTGTAATCCCCTGGTATGGCATTTGAGTGGAACGGTTTTAGGTCTAACATTGCTACAAGAATAGGTACCCTTGGTGGTAACAAAGTAACTTCAAAGGGCATTGGTGCTTTTGGAACTCCAAACTCAACTTCAATTGGCTTTGGTGCCTTTGTTGAAGAAGGTGCTTCAAATTCAAGAGGTATAGACATATTTACTTCATCGCCCTTGGAGAGCTGATTTTTCACAACAATAGGGTTAAGCGTGACCGCCAGTTTCTTTAGCTCATCACCCTCAGCAATCAATCTTATCGACTCCTTGGGGTCCCAGTCATCTTCAATCTTGATCATATGAATGCCCCACCCTTTTGGTCAGGCAGAGGGTTGTTGCGGACATTGGAAGTAGGCTCCTTTGCTACAGTAACCTTATTGTCGATTAGAGTCTGAATCTCGTCCTTCAACGAGCAACACTCATCAATGGCATGTACCTTCATGCCGGAGTGGTATGCACGGGTCGTATTAGGGTTAGCCCACTGGGAAGGATTTTCTGAAGTTATGGCAGGGATAGGTAGACGTAACCAGTATCATTAAGTCTCTCATAGAGCTGGTCAACTGGCTCAGCGATGGCTGTGTATTGTCTGGGAGGTTTGCAATCAAATTTGGTCTGGGTCTAGGGAAATTTTGGCGAGTGGGAGGTGATTGGTAGTAAGAGGGTTGCGTATTATAAGCTTGGTAGACAGGTGTGGGTTGGGAATATCTGGGTGAGGTGGGTTGATATGTGGGAGGTTGAGATGATTGGTAAACGAGTGGTGGATTTTGGTAAGAGGGTGGGGGTGCTTGTTAATTCGGGATAGGCTGATATGTAAGTGGAGGTGACGGGTAAGTGTGGTATTTTAGTGATGATTTGGCTCCCTGTGAGACCATCAAGGTTCTCACATCCTTCTTCTTGGACGTTCCACCAGACTGTAAAGCCTTGTTGGTATCCTTCAACGCTTCAAGATTAGTAACCATACCATTCTTAACGCTTTCCTCAATTATTTCTCCCAGCTTGATGATATCGGAGAATTTCTTACCCTCGATCAGCATCAACCTCTCATAACATTGTGGTTACTGAGCCCGGATGAAGAATCTATTCATCTGTTCCTCTTCTAAGGACGGCCTGACCTTAGTAGCTTCGGATCTCCAACGAGAAGCACACTCATGGAACGTCTCGCTAGTCTTCTTCTTCAAATTCTAGATGTAGAATATATCCGGTGCATTCTCTATATTGAATCAGAACCTATCCATGAAATCTGATGCCATACCTACCCAGCTTGTCCATTGGGGTCTTGACTAATGTACCAGGATAAAGCATCCCCCTTCAGACTTCTCATGAAGAGTATCATACGGATTTTCTCATCCCTCCCGACTCTGACCAGCTTATTTCAATATGTCCTCAATTGGACTCTGGGATCTCTTGTGATATCTAACATTTCGAACTTTTGAGGTTTGTACCCCTTCGGAAGTTCAACATCTGGATGAATGCAGAGGTCCTCATAATTCAGTCCCACTATACCTTTGTTTCCTTCCTCGCCTTGGACTCAGCTGGTAAACTTCCTGAGTTCTACCGCCAAGTTTCTGATAAGAGAGTCCTTGTCATCAGACTCAGGTGCACTTGAGATTTGTTGAGTGTAGTGGGGTAGGTAACTACGTAGATGGGAGTATTGTGGAGGTGGTCGTTTGTGGTGTTTAGTGGATCAGGAATGAGTAGTAGAGTGTTGTCTGTAGTGTGGTGTCTGTTGCAGTGTTGAGCATGAGTGGGTTGCGTCTGTGGTTATGGGGTGTTCTGTGGAGGTGCGGGATTTTGAGATTTTGGAAAGTTGATGTTAGGAGCGGTGAGAGAGAATGATAAATTTGCCAAGTTCCGAACTTGATTCAGCTCTTCTCGGAACTTCAATAATTTCTGCTCAAGTTGGGCAGCAGTTTCCTTAGTAACCGGGGTACCCTGAGGAATCTCAATTCTTTGAGTTTCCTTTCTAGCACTTGAATATCCCATTCTACATTTATTCTTATTCCGGATAGGACTCGGAGGAGGAGGAGGAGGAGGGCCCTCGGATCTCGTACTATATGATGATGGTTCCAGAATGCACGAACTAAACTTTGGGGAGGGAAATAAAAATAAAAGAAAAACAAAAAGATAACAAGTTAGTGCGGATTCTGGGAAAACTGTTGCAGTATTTAAACAAATTGTGCAAGAATGTAAATCATGTTCTAGTTTGGGTGCCTCGTTGTGCCCGAGGTAGGCCTAGCGACAAATCAATTTGGAGAACTTATAATGATGAATGCCTCATTTTATTGATAAAAATATGTCGAATCCAAACGACACTAAGTAACGGAAAGTAAAATGTCACCAATGGCCATTGGCCTTGTTACTCGATTAAAGCAAAAATAAAAAAACCATAACTACTTGTTCCCAGAAGGACCTTCCCCAGATTCGGCATCATTGTCTCCTTCGAACAGCTTAATCAACTCACGTAGTCCTAGCAGCAAATAAGCTCGGGCCAAATATCTGCCTGTATTCCCTTCAGCGTTTTGACAGTCTTCAATCCTCTTGATGAACTTTCCTTCTAACTCTACTAGACCCAGCTCCAAATACCCTAGTCACTTGTTGGCGTTGACAGCCACATCTTTCCATTCCTCGATCAACTTTTGATGTGCTTCTTCTATTTCTCGATGCTCACCTTCACACTCTCGGATCCTCTTGCATAATTGATTGTACTTAACCCGTGCTTTAGGTTTCTCGTCGATGACCTTGGGACCTCGGATGAACCCGGGATGACCCATACCATTGTGATTATTTTCCAACCAATCCGAATAGTGCGGTACACAACTGGCGGATACCTGTCTGGCTCAATAGATTCTTTTCCCAAAACAAGCTTGCAGTGCCACATGTGCTGAGCTTGGCACTTGTGAGGGCTATCATCGTCCTGGAAGTCAGCCCTAAAGTGACTCATTTTCCACCCTTGGTATGATTTACTTTCTTCCTTCCTGCCTCATGGCTCGGAGAGGAACATAGGGATAAATGCCTCTCAAACCCATGAGTATGAGAAACGGTGCATCTCGGTATCGAACAATGAATTCTTCCGTAGGGAACCACTCAACCATCCATTGTACCTGGTCTTCTTTCAGATTCTCAAATAACTCTAACCATCCTCTAGCGTCCTCTAGCTGCGCAAACATGTTAGGCATATAATTCATACGCCTTGGCTGGTGGAAGGTGATGTGATCATCCCAGTCTCTAAGTAGGATCTCTTGCCGGTATTCTTCTTTCTAAGTGCTCCATGAGCCAGAGCTGAAGTAATAAGTTGCAGCCTTTGTCACACCTCCTTTTTTACACACCTTACCCCGAAGGATAAATGTATAAGGGAGTTTTTTCATTTAAAGTGACATTATTCAGATCGGGATTATTTATTTGTTCAGAGTCGCCACTTGGGATAGATTTGGCTTTTGGTGTCCCAAGTCACCGGTTTTTTCTTGAATCCCAAAGTGAGGAAAATTTCGACTTCCTATTGGAGAGTGCGAACAAGAAATCCTGAATAAGGAATTCTGTTGACCTGAGGGAAGGTGTTAGGCACCCTCGGATCCCGTGGTTCTAGCACGGTAGCTTAAATTATTGAATTTGATTAAAACCTAATTTTAAGCATGCTAACTTATACGCCTTTTTATTTATAAA
Source organism: Nicotiana benthamiana (assembly GCA_034376525.1). NCBI lineage: Eukaryota > Viridiplantae > Streptophyta > Magnoliopsida > Solanales > Solanaceae > Nicotiana > Nicotiana benthamiana. The sequence continues at coordinate 120,381,592 of CM067329.1, forward strand.
CCGCTTTTATCTTTATTTATTTTTTGAAAGACTTGCGACGTCGTGAAAACACGTCTCTGACCGCGTCGCAGTCAAGGCACTTTACATCTCAAAATACCTACACATACAATGTACATGTCAAAAAACCATACAGTGACTTTCAGCATTGCATTTAAAGGTAATTAGGCCAAATAAACAGGTTAGAAAGCATTCGAGACAGAATGCACGAAGCTACTGGTTTGCAGACTGGGAAGCAATGAATCACGACCGCAGATACTGTCATGCGATCGCAGAGAAGAATGTGATGGAGACCAATGCGATCGCAAACAGCTGGACTCGATCAAAAATAGGTCATTGATGACCAAACGCAATCGCAAACGGGATCCTGCGATCGCGATGAACGAATTTTCTATTCAGCCAGATTTAGACCTACGCAATCGCATAAATGGACATCGCGATCGCGAGGATCTTCTTCCTCGCCCAGAACCAGTGCCTGTGGGGAATTTTTTTGAACAAGTGGTGTGCTTCATTATGGACAGCCATTTTACACCACTAACACATACATTTTTGCCCCAAAATTTTCATAAGAAAACTCTCTTTCTCTCAACCAATCACTCAACGAAAGCAAGCATAACAAGAGAACCAACAATGGCTTCTCACACCATAAACAATTTTCAAGACCTAACCTTTGAAAATAGGGCAGCCCACACGTTATCTTACCATTATCATTGCAGTTAAACCAAGCTTTAGGGTGGGAGAGTGACATACCTGAGAGATGATGCACGATTTATATGATGGAATTCAAGCTTACTTGATTTCTTTGTGGTGTTTTCTTTTCAGGGGTAAATGGGAGGAGGGATTTGTTCTTATTTTGTTTTGGGTAAAATGGGCGTGTTTAGGCTCTCCAGTGCATTTCAAGTCTGAGACTGCCACAGTGATACGTGATCGCGTGGCTACCACCGCGACCGCAGTGAACAAATTTCAAAAACCCATGCGATTGTGTGGCTATCTCTGCGATCGCGTAGAGATAGCCAAAAGCTCACTCATCACAAACGCGTGAGCTTTCCTACGATCGCGATTCATTGCAATTTTTGGCAGTTTTCTGCAGCTACTGATTTGTGGCTGCCCGAACACCCCGACCTGCTCAAATCAACTCCAAATATTCTCAAACTTGGCAGATTAGTTACAAATAATATTCTAAGCTATTCCAAAAAATAAAATTTCAAAAATGATGAAAATTTTGAAAAACGATGGGTTGCCTCCCACCAAGCGCCGCATTTAACGTCGTGGCATAACGCAAACAACATTACCACTTTTTTTGCCACTTGAATGATATGAACTGGGTCCCTAGCTTGGAATCAAGCTTGTGACCACGAGCGATGGGGGATGGTAATTTGATGTTTGATCCAATGCTTAAAATCTTCACTTTGCACTTCTTGGCTTTCAAGTGAGGAATGTCGTTTTGATTTCTTTCTTCCTCAAACTGTAAAATGTATGGCCTGAATTTTTCCTCCTCGCACTCCTTCATTGATTCATGTGGTTCAACTTCCATGTCACCACACAATTCCAACATTGAAAAGTGCTTGGAATGTGACTTCAAGCCTTCACTTTGCAATTTTCCTAGCTTGACATCCTCTCTTTACCCCGGATTAGAATCAACATCAACCAATATTGCATTTTTACCGATTGACTCAAATTCTATATTTTTGTTGGCATCAATAACACTCATTGAGTCGGTTGGCGGATGTTCAATGCTTGACTCCTCAAAGTAAAGCTTACTTTCTTCCTTGGAATTGGACTCTTCTTGGCTTTCTTCCACACACTCAAGTTGTTGGGCATAGTGAGCCTCAACCAATTTTTGCATTTGGTCTTCCAAAGTGCGGATGTGTTTATCATTGTATGCCAAGACTAGTTTCAAGTCCTCGAGTGCAAAGTTGTGCTTCTCCTCATTTTCAAGAATGGTCTCCAATATGAGGATTATTTTCTCATCTGGTGCATTTGGGAGTTCTTCTTGGTTTTGATCAAGTGCCAAGAAAAGGTTCTCACGTTCAATTTCCGAGGAAGGATTTTGGTCTTCATTCACTTCTAAGGCTCTTTGAACCCTTGAGGCTTCGATCATTTCCTCCATTTGTGAGTGCAATCGTTGGAGTGCTAAATCATTTTGGAGACTAGTCTCTAAAAGATGCTCGAAGGCATTTTGTTCTTTGTTTCCTTCATCAAGTAGACACTCCAACATGAGTTTGAACTCTCCATTTTTGTCATGCTCAATTTCTTCGATTCCCATAGCCCTATATATTTCATCACAATAAGCAAAATCATTATAGTAGGGGCTTGGGGAAGGGAAGGTCAAATATGCACAATAATACCAATGACCATTTTGGCAACCACACTTATCACAAATACTCCAACCTTGGGGTTGATATTGTGCACACAATCCACCCCCGGGAGAATTTAAATAATGTTGCCATGAGTGTGGTCCACCATAATAAGGACAAGGGTCGTAAAAATATGAACAACTCCCATCCGACCAATTATCATTATATGATGCCATTTTTCAAGAATGATAAAATAAACAAGAAACTAACAAGAAAAATAGACCCAAGGTAAGAAAAATAATTACATAAGTATTCGCAAGTTTGGATCAAAGCACTTTCACTTATTTCTCAAACAACCTAAATTACACCAAATTGTTCCCCGGCAGCGGCGCCAATTTTGGTGACGTCCAAATCCACAGCTGAAAAGCAATGGATATGGTCACAGTAATATAATTACCCAACTATCAGTCGGGGTCGAATCCCACAGAGAACAATGTGTAGGCGAATAGGAATGTAAGAGAATTACCGCTAGTCGCGCAGTGCCATACAATAAGAGTTTTGGGTTGAAAATTGTTTTTACATCTAAAATGCGAAAACGCAAACTAACCTAGAAAGCAAGTAAAATGATCATTGGCTACAAGTATGAAAGCATCGAGAATTACACTTCAAGTAACGATCCAATGTAATTCATGATTTTACAAATATGAGCGAGTTTATGTTAATTAGCCCCGGATAACAATTCTTAATTAGATTCTTCCGAAGACTAACAAGACTTCCTCATTGAGTTATCCCTAATCACAATTAGAAGATTAAGCACACCCGGAAGGCTACAAGTAGTTCAATCCTATCCCTAGGTAGAATCTATAAAATGAGGGTTAACGCCTCAAGTTCTTGTTAATTAATCTTTCCCAACCCCAAACTATTTTTCTCAAAATTAATTCAGAGTTAATGTGCGGGTCCTAGGGTTAGCTAATCCATTTGGAAACATAAAAAAACAAGAATAATTAAAGAAACAATAACTCACTTCATAAATATAAAAAAATCATTCAATACATAAGCACAACAAGGTATAAAATCCACACTTTAATTATGAATATTCCCATAAACAAGATTCAAGTATTGGATAAAATACTACACATTTAGATATTCAATACAAAGCAAGGAAATGAAGAAAGCAACATAAATATGTAAGAAAATCGTAACCACAAGCTTCAATCTTCAAGACCCAAGTGTGTATGTGCAAGAACCCTAGCTCCAAAACTTGTTCTTTCTAGTCTAAGAGACTGAAAATAAGCCAAAAATGTTCCAAAAGTCTGCTTGGACGAGTATAAAAATATTTTGGGTGAGAAAATATGAAATGTCAAAATTTCCCAGAACTGTCCCAGATATAAAGCTTCACGATCGCGTGTCTTTTCCTGTGATCGCATAGAGTGGCTGCTGAAGTTTCTGCCATCACGTGGTTGTACCTGCGATCGTGTAGGGTGGCTGCTGAAGCTTCTAGGATAGCGTGGATGTACATGCGATCGCGTAGGTTTACTTGTTCACGCTCTGCGATTGCGTGAATACTTCTGCAATCGCGTGGAGTTAATGTCTGCACTTCTGCGATCGCTTGGTCACTCCTGCGATCGCGTAGAGTAATCTGTCCAACACTCATTTTTCCACTTCAATTCCATTCAAACCACCTCAATTCCACTCAAACCACCTCATAGCATCATGTACCTAAATATCTCACAATAACCACTATAAACAACCTCATTGTATACTCAAGACATAAAAGCTAAGGAAAAGAGGCTAAAATGAGTGGTAAAATCACCCCACATCAGGTATGGAGCTTACCGATCAAGCTGAACTTATGTAACACCTATTGAAGATCGTCTATTTGCCTGACTGCACGCATGAAATGTAGCACCCCAAGAAAAGGGATGTCAGTACGAAATAATGTACTGAGTATGAATGCAAATATATTGAAAGCTGAAACTGAACTGATAATATAGTAACTGCAAGTAGTTGGAAGTAAAATATAATCTGAAGATATGCTTACCTGCAGATACTAACTCATTTCTCTCAATATAATAAGTAAAATAGATGTCCAGACCGGTAAGGCTCGATATATATATGTAAAAAATAACTACTCTGCCGTTGTAGGCTCGCTCATAAGCGCTCGGCCACAGTATGTGTGTGTGTGCGTGTGTGTGTGTGTATATATATATATATATACATATATTGTCCTAGTATGCTCGCTTATAAGTGCTCGACCGTACTATATAAATATATATATTTGGTACTATATTTTATGTACCTAATATGGGGTGTAACATTGGCCGAGGGTGACATCGTACTTTTTGCAAAAGGCGATAATGATCGGGTCTAAGGGACTTATCTTACCATAAACGCTTAGATACCCTTCAACATAAGTGATGATCCATTCCTCAAGAGAAGGAAGTACTACATCCTTGTTCACCCAGTTGCACTCCTCTTTATCCTTTTAGAGGATGTCTTCGATTATCGTGTATATGTACCTCGAGACCGGTTCACAATGACTAGGTACTGAGGAGGCATTTTCAATCCTAAAAGCAGACATAGTAGGGTACCCTCGTGGAATAAAATCCTCCACGGGGTTCCGCCGAAGGGCTGTGAAGATGAGGGGGTCTCCTTTTGCTGTACGATTTTAAAAGTTTTTGCCATTACAAAATAGAAGAGAAGGGAATTTGGGTGATTTGCTTGAGATTCAAGAGATTTTGAAGCAACAGATGCAAAGCAAAGAGATTTTTTGAAGAAAAGTAGCAATGAAGGAAATTTTGAGCGTAAACGTTTAAGGGTAAGAAGGTGGCGTTGCTTATAAACTTGTTGGTGGCAGTTCAAATCCGATGGTGGCTGACCAGCAACTGACAGGCATTTAATGCCTTGGTAACCGACAGGACGTTTCAGTACTGTCACGACCCCAACCCGGTCGTGATGGTGCCCAGCACACTACTAGGCAAGCCCGACCATTTATAACAAAACCTCATTTATTAAACAGATGAAGGTAAATGCCATTTAAGTCAAAGGTCTAAAATACTGATAAGAGTGCAGAAAATATAACAAAATACAGTTTACAATCCCAACCAAGGACCCAGTGACACGATCACGAGCCTCTAATACAACGTTTTCATCCTAATACAAATCCGTCTAAAAGCTGAAAGTACGGAATATAAAGATAGGGATAGAAAGGAGAATCAACGACTGCGAATGCCCTGCAGCTACCTCAAATACTCACGGAATAAGAACTTTGGAAAGCTGGTCAAAGCTCACTCAACTAATGAATGCCTCGGATCTACACACAAGGTGCAAGGAGTAAAGTGAGTACTTCGACCTAGTGAGTATAAATATAACTACAATATGAAAGTAAGAAAACACAAAAAATACACAAAGTAAGCTATATCTAGCAGTTTAGATCCATGTCAGTGAAAACAGTAACCAACAAATAATAAAGTCAAGAAATAATGCATGAAGAAATGCAACACATATAACGGTACACATTAGTAAGCGCTGCGACATGCAGCTCGCTCCACTTATTTAACATCGACGGCGCTCACTGTGGGTGTATATAGACTCCGGAGGGACTCCTACAGCCCCAGAGCAATATCAATCATGTTGTGGCATCAAACATCTCGACCTCAATATCAATATATCATCGCTGCGGCGTGCAACCCAATCCATATCAATAGAAACATCCTCATTGTTGGGTCCTCGACCCATCTCTGTCAAATTAGTCCACTACCAATCAAGCATGACATACCATAGGGATCTTAGCCCTCTTATCCTTTTCATTTAATATTCATGTATAAAACAAAGTTATTATATTATTTTTAACAGTTGAAAACATGACTGAGAGTATATGTTATGCACACAAGTGAGAAAAACACATAAGGATCCCTTAAGGATTCTACAAGTGGGCATAAGGCCCCAAACACGACAATAAGCCCAATTCATAGTGATAGAGTATGCGTTTAATACGCAAATATAGTAGAAACTAACACTCGGAATGGACCAAGTCTCAATCCCCAATAGTAAACGACCCCGCGCTTATCATGGAATGCGTGTCGCATCTCAATATAGTGTTACAATGTGAAAGTCTGGGGTTTCAAACCCTCAGAACAACATTTACATCCATTACTAACCTCTAGCCGGCCAAAGACTAGCTCGCAATGCCATATCTCTCGAATCGACTTCCTTGTTCTTGAATACGGCCCAAACCACAACGAATATATTACAATAGGCTAAGGGGATATAACTCAATCGAAACGACTCGAAAAATATCGAAAATCACAAAGTTCGCAAAACCCGAGCACCGGGCCCACTTCTCAAAATCCAGAAAATTATATATCAATACGATCCTTATCTCTTCATGAGTATATACATATCAAGTTCATAAGAATCGGAATACATTAGACCCCTCAAATCACAAGTTTGCACTTTCTTAAGTTTCAAGCCCTAACTTCCATCTTTAACCTTTTATTCCTTAGGTTTTCAGAGTTAATCCATGTTTGTACACCATAATATCATACTTTCAAGTCTAAGAATTCATACCTAATGATAGCATCCGAAACCGTCTTCAAAAACCGCCCAAAATTTCCTTAGTTCGAAGTCCAAAATGTTTCTTCTCTTTCAAAATCGTGAAAACATTGTTCACTTAAACCCCAGTCAGATTTCGTTTATGCTGTTGATATACCTGCGGCTCCCGCTTCTGTGCTCAATCCACCACTTCTGCGGTTAATCCCAAAATACCCAAGACCACTTTCGTGGTCCAAAATTGCATCTACGTTGACCGCTTTTGCGAAAACCTATCCGCTTCTGCGGAAATTCCAGGCATCCTCTCAACCGCTTTTGCGAGCTAACCCACTGCATCCGCGGAACCTCTTCTACGGTCCCTTTTCTGCAGATGCGGAAATACCAGAACCAAAAAAGTTTAGCAATCACATAAGTCCAATTTTCACCCCGTTGACCATCCGAAAAAACCCCGAGGCCTTCGGGACCACAACCAAAAATACAGATGTGACCCAAAACCTTACTCAAACTTGCTCGAACCATCAAATCACCATAGTTACCACCAAAATCATCAAATTTCACCAAATCAAAGCCTAAGTTTATCAAATTCTTCTGAAACTCATATTCGACAAAAACCTGATCTAAACACCTCTGATTCAACTGAAGGTTTGCACACATATCATAAATCACCTAACGAAGCTACTACCGGATATCGCCAAAATGCTAACTTTGCCAATTCAAGCCTAATTCTACACCGAGCCTCCAAAATTACTTCCGATTGCGCTCCTAAGCCTCAAATTATCCCCCGAAGCTAACTGAATCGTCGGAAATCACATCCGAGCCCTCTAACTAACAAGTCAACTTCCGGTTGACTTTTCCAAACCAACCTTTCCTTAAAGAAGCTAATTGTCCCATTTCCTACCAAATCCAATCCGAATCAACTCAAACTCATGCAACACACATAATAAATCATTAAGAAGCAATACATGGGGAAAAAGGGATGGAAACACATGAGACGACGGGTCGGGTCGTCACATCCTCCCCAGCTAAAACAAACGCCCGTCCTCGAGCAAGTTAAGAAACAACCTGAAGTCCCAAATAGGTGAGGGTATCTGCTCTGCATCTCCTTCTCAGTCTCCCATGTGGCCTCCTTCACGGGCTAACCTCTCCACTGTACCTTCACCGAAGCTATATCCTTTGATCTCAGTTTCCGAACTGTTGACGTAAAATAGACACTGGCCCCACATCATAAGTCAAATCCTCATCCAACTGAATCGTGCTAAAGTCCAAGACATGAGAAGGGTCCCCGACATACTTCTGGAGCATGAAAACATGGAATACCGAATGAACGCCCGACAAGCTAGGTGGCAAAGCAAGCATATATGTCACCTCCCTAATCCTCCTAAGAACCTCAAAAGGTCCGATGAACCGCGGATTCAGCTTCCCTTTCTTCCCAAACCTCATCACACCCTTCATGGGTGAAACCTTCAGCAAGATCTTCTCACCCACTGAGTAAGATACATCTCGAACCTTCCGATCCGCATAACTCTTCTGACACGACTAAGCTGTACAAAGTCTCTCCTGAATCACCTTCACCTTCTCTAAGGCATCCTAGACCAAATCTGTCCCCAGCAACCTAGCCTCGCTGGGCTCAAACCAACCGATCGGAGATCTACACCATCTCACATATAAGGCCACATACGGCACCATCTGAATGCTAGAATGATAGTTGTTATTGTGGGAAAACTATACAAGAGGTAGAAACTCATCTCAAGAACCTCCGAAATCAATCACATAGGCACGCAACATGTCCTCTAATATTTGAATGGTACGCTCGGACTGTCCGTCTATCTGAGGATGAAACTCTGAACTCAGCTCCACCTGAGTACCCAACTCGTGCTAAAAAGTCCTCCAAAATTGAGAAATGAACTGAATACCTCTATCCTACATAATAGAAACTGGAACACCGTGCAACCGAGCGATCTCCTGAATAAAGATCCCTACCAGCCCCTCCAAAGAATATGTGGTACATACTTGAATGAAATACGTAGATGATCCACAATCACCCAAATCGAATCGAACTTCTTCAGAGTCTGAGGAAGACTACTCATGAAATCCATAGTAACTCTCTCCCATTTCCACAAAGGAATAACCATCTGCTGAAGCAAACCACCCAGTCTCTGATGCTCATATTTTACCTGCTGACAATTGAGACACCGAGCCACAAATCCCTCAATGTCCTTGTTCATTCTCCTCCACTAGTAATATTGTCTCAAGTCCTGGTACATCTTTGCGGCGCCCAGATGGATGGAATACCACAAACTGTGGGCCTCCTCAAGAATCAAATCGCTAAGCCCATCTACATTAGGCACAAAAATACGGCCCTGCATCCTCAACACACCGTCATCACCTATAGTCACATCTCTAGAATCTCTTTGCTAACCTCTGTCCTTGAGGACAAGCAAATGTGGATCATCATACTGGCACTCTCTGATGCGATCATACAAGAAAGACTGAGAAACCATGCAAGTCAATACCCGATTGCGCTATGAAATGTCTAGTCTCACCAACCGATTGGCCAAAGCCTAAACATCAACTGCAAAGGGCCTCTCCCCAATTGAGATATAGGTCAAACTCCCAATTCTAACTGCCTTTTGGCTCAAAGCATCAGCCACTACATTGGCCTTACCCGGATGATTCAAAATGGTAATATCATAGTCTTTAAGTAACTCAAACCACCTCCGCTGCCTCAAATTAAGATCTTTCTGCTTGAACAAATGCTGAAGATTGTGATTATCAGTGAATACCTCACAAGATACTCCGTATAAATAGTGCCTCCAAATCTTCAAAGCATGAACTATAGCAGCCAACTCTAAGTCATGAATAGGGTAGTTCTTCTCATGGGGATTCAACTAACGAGAAGCATAAGCAATCACTCTACCCTCATGTATCAATACACAGCCAATCCCGACTCTCGAAGCATCTCAATAAATGGTGTAACAACCTGAAGCTGATGGCAAAACCAATACCGAAGTTGTGGTCAAAGCTGTCTTAAGCTTATAAATGCTCTCCTCGCACTCATCTGACCATACAAATGGCGCACCCTTCTGGGTCAAGTTGGTCAGGAACGAGGCAATAGATGAGAAACCCTCAACGAACCGGCGATAATAACCCACCAAATCGAGGAAACTATGAATCTCTATGGCCGAGGACGGTCTAGGCCAACTCTAAACCGCCTTAATCTTCTTTGGATCAACCTGAATACCATCACTGGACACCACGTATCCCAAGAAGGCCACGAAGCTAAGCCAAACTCGCACTTGGAGAACTTGGCATACAACTTCTCCTCCCTCAACCTCTGCAATACTACTCGTAAATGCTCTACGTGCTCCTCCTGACTACGCGAGTATATCAAGATATCATCAATGAATACAATAACAAACGAATCTAGATACGGCCAAAATACATTGTTCATTAGATGCATGAACGTTGCTGGGGCATTGGTCAGCCCGGAAGACATAACCAAAAACTCATAGTGAGCATATCTAGTCCTGAAGGCAGTCTTAAGAATATCTGAATCCCTGATCTTCAACTTGTGATAACCTGACTCGAGATCAATCTTAGAAAACACCCTCGCTACATGAAGCTGGTCAAATAAATCATCGATGTGAGGCAGGGGATAATTCTTCTTCATTGTTACTTTGTTCAACTGCCTTTAATCAATGCACATTCTCGTTGTGCCATCTTCCTTCTTCACAAATAACACAGGTGCACCCCAAAATGACACACCAGGCAGAATAAACCCCTTTTCTAGGAGTTCCTGAAGCTGATTTTTCAATTCTTTTAACTCTGCTAGCACCATACGATACGACGGAATGGAAATGGGCTTGGTTCTCGGCACCAGGTCAATACAAAAGTCAATGTCCCTGTATTGGGGCATACTCGGAAGGTCTGAAGGAAATACATTAGGGAAGTTTGTCACAAAGGGAACATAATCTATACTGGGAGCCTCAGCTCCAACATCACGCACGAAGGCCAAATATGATAGACAACCCTTCCCAACCATGCGCTGGGCTTTCAAGAAAGATATAACCCTACTAGGGACATAATCGGTCATACCACGCCACTCGATCCTCGAAATACCCGGCATAGCCAAGGTGACTATCTTTGCATGACAGTCTAGAATAGCATGGCCCAGAGATAACCAGTCCATGCCCAGAATAATATCAAAGTCTACCATGCTCAAAAGCAATAAATCAACTCGGGTCACCAGACCCCCAATAGTAACAAGACAGGACTAATACACATGGTCCACAACAATAGTATCACCCACCGGGTTAGATACGTGCATAGGTAAAGCAAGACCACCCCGGTCGTACCCAAATGATGAGAAAAATATGATGACACATAAGAATAGATAGAACTGGGATCAAATAAGACAGAGGAATCTTTGTGGCAAACTGAAATAGTACCTGTGATAACAACATCTGATGCAAGGGCATCTGTCCTGCCTGGGATTGCGTAAAATCTAGCATGGTCGCTACTGCCTAATTGTCCTCCGCCCCTAGGGCGACCCCTGGCTGCCTGGCTTCTGCCCCTCTCTGACTGGGCTGGTGCTGAAGAAACCTGAGTAGAAGACAAGGGCTGATCCCTCTGCTGAGACTGACTACTACGATGCCGAGGAAACTTCCTCCTCGTATGGACAAACTTGCCACACTCTAAGCAGATACCAGATGCTGGAGAAGGGGACTAAAGGGAACCCCTCGCACCAGAATGGCTAGCCGATGCACCCTGCGCAGAAGAACCCTGAGCTGAAAGGGCATATGATGAGCTTTGAGCTAGGAGGGCACTAAGTAAAGATTGGCCCTGTTGGAACCCCTGATGAACACAGCCTGAAGACGCCCCACGGTACTCAGGACGAGCCGACAAATGAAGCCTGAAAGAACTACCACTACTCTACTGAACCTGACACCTAGACAGAGCACCACTGAAGCTACCCGATCCTCGAGGCCTCTTGGCCTCCGTCTCCACTCTCTTCTAATGGCAATCCATCTCAATATCACGAGCAATATCCACTGCATCCCCAAAGGTATGACTCAGAATCCTCTCTCGGGTCATTAGAAAAAGGACAGGATAGATAAGTCCGTCCACAACCTCCAAATCCTCTCTCGTTCAGTTGGGACCATCCATGGAGCATAACAATACAACTCCGAAAATCTCACCTCATACTGTGACATAATCATATCTCCCTGGCAAAGCCACTCAAACTATCTCCACAGCTCCTCCCTCTGAGACTGCGGTACCCACTTCTCCAAGAAGAGAGTGGAGGACTCCTGCCATGACAAAGAAGCTGCGCCTATCGGCCTACGCCACTCATATGCCTCCCACCAAGTAAAGGCTACTCTTTAGAACTGAAAGGTAGTAAATGATACCCCACTCGACTACAAGATCCCCGTGGTCCAAAGCATATGCCGACATTTGTCGAGAAAAACCTGAGCATCCTCGCACGGAACACCACTGAAAGTAGGAGGTGAGAACCTACTATATTTCTCAAAACAACATTGCTCATCGTCTGGCATAGCTCGAATGACATCATCTTGAACTAGTACAACCACCTGAACTGGGGCAACAGTCTGAACTGGTGGTTCCTCTGGTGTCTGCAAACCCGGTACTACGTGCTCAGGCGTGCAAGCATCGGGGGTCTGATTGCCTCACCTGGCCTGCAAAGTAGTTGTTGCAGTAGTGGCTGAGACTACCTGAGCCAGGCCAGTGCAAACTGATAGAATCTGAGCTAGGGCCTCCTGAAGACCCGAAATTAAAATAGGCACAGCTGGTGCCTGAACAGGTGCTGCTGGAGTCTCAACAGCTGGAGCCTATTCCTGAGCCGGGGCAACCGGTGGGTCAACAGGTGTTGCACCGTCGGCTCTGCCTCGACCATGACCACGACCGCATCCACGGCCTCTGATGGCCTCAGTAGGTGGTACAGGTGGTCGTACTCCATGTCCAGTAGCACGGGTTCTTCCCATCTTCGAGTGAATAGAATAATAGAATTTAGTTCTCGGATCAACAAGTCGCACGATAAGAATTCCAAGAATATGAAGTTTCCTAAAGGTTCTGCAGCCTCCTGAGGATAAGTACAGACGTCTCCGTACCGATCTGCGAGACTCTACTAATCTGGCTCATGACTCTCGAGACCAAGTAACCTAGGCTCTAATACCAACTTATCACGACCTCAACCCAATCGTGATGGCGCCCAGCACACTACTAGGCAAGCCCGGCCATTTATAGCAAAACCCCATTTATTAAATAATGAAGATAAATGCCATTTTAAGTTAAAGGTCTAAAATACTGATAATAGTGCAGAAAATCTAACAAAATATAGTTTATAATCCCAACCAAGGACCCGGTGTCACGATAACGAGCCTCTAATATAACATTTTCATCTTAATACAAATCCGTATAAAAGATGAAAGTGCAGAATATAAAGATAGGGATAGAAGGAACAATCAACAGCTACGAACGCCCTGCAACTACCTCAAATACTCGCGGAATAAGAACTGTAGAAAGCTGGTCAAAGCTCACTCAGCCTGTGAATGCCCTGGATCTGCACATAAGGTACATGGAGTAAGGTGAGTAGTTTGACCCAGTAAATAATAAACATAACTACAATCTGAAATTAATAAAACGTAGAAAATGCACAAAGTAAGCTATATCTAGCATTTTATAGCCATATCAGTGAAAACAGTAACCAACAAGTAATACAGTCAAGAAATAATGCATGAAGGAAATGCAACACATATAAGAGTACACTGTAGTACCCACTGCGGCGTGCAGCCCGCTTTACTTATTTAACGTCGACGGCGCTCACTTGGGGTGTATACAGACTCCGGAGAGGATCCTACAGCCCAAGCGCAATGTCAGTCATGTCGTTGCATCAAACAGGCTCTCGGCCTCAATATCAGTATATCATCGCTGCGGCGTGCAGCCCGATCCATATCAACAGAAACATCATCACAGTCGGGTCCTCGACCCATCTCAGTCAAATAAGTCCACTGCCAATCGGGCATGACATACTATATGGATCTCAGTCCTCTTATCCTTTTCCATTTAATATTCATGTATAAAATACGGTTATTATATTATTTTTAACAGTTGAAAACATGAGTGGGAAAATATGTTATGCACACAAGTGAGGAAAACACATAAGGATCCCCTAAGGATTCTACAGGTCGGCACAAGGCCCCAAACACGGCAATAAGACCAATTTATAGTGATAGAGTATGCATTTCAATTGTCAATATAGTAGAAACTAACACTTAGGATAGACCAAGTCTCAGTCCACAACAGCAAACGACCCTACATTCATCGTGGAATGCGTGTCATGCCTCAATATAGCGCTACGATGTGAAAGTACGGGGTTTCAAACCCTCATAGCAGCATTTACATCCATTACTCACCTCTAGCCGGCCAAGGACTAACTCGCAATGCCTTTTCCTCTCAAATCGACCTCCTCGCGCGCGTCGAATCTTGCCAAAACCACAACAAATATAGTATAATAGGCTAAGGGGTATAACCCAATCGAAAAGACTCGAAAAATATCAAAAATCACGAAGTTGGCAAAACCCGAGCCCCAGGCCTACTTCTCAAGATCCAAAAAATTTTACATCAATATGATCTTTATCTTGCCACGAGTCTATACATATCATTCACAAAAATCGTAGTCCATTAGACCCCTCAATTCACAAGTTTACACTTTCTTAAGTTTCAAGCCGTAAATTCCATTTTTAACCTTTAATTCCTTGGGTTTTCAGTGTTAATCCATGTTTATACACACCATAATATCATACTTTAAGTCCAAGAATCCATACCTGATGATAGCCCTCGAAACCCTCTTAAAAAATCGCCCAAAATCTCCTTAGTTCGAAGTCCAAAATGTTTCTTCTTTCCAAAATCGTGAAAATACTGTTCACTTAAACCCCAGTCAGATTTCGCTTCTGCGGTTGATATACCGCACCTGTAGCTCCCGCTTCTATGATCAATCCACCGCTTTTGCGGTTAACCCCAAAATACCCAGGACCACTTCTGCGGTCAAAAATCGCACCTGCGATGACCTATTTTGCGAAAACCTACCCGCTTTTGCGAAAATGCCAAGCCCTCTCTCAACCGATTCTGCAAGCTATCCCATCGCATTTGCAGAACCGCTTCTGCGCTCCCTTTTCTGCAGATGCGGAAATACCTGAACCAAACAAGTTTAGTAATCGCATAAGTCAAATTTTCACCCCGTTGATCATCCGAAAACACCTCGAGGCCTCCAGGACCTCAACCAAAAATACACATGTGACCCAAAACCTTACTCAAACTTGCTCCAACCATCACATCACCATAGTTAACACCAAAATCATCAAATTTCACCAAATCAAATCCTATGTTTATCAATTATTTCTGAAACTCATATTCAATCAAATACCCGACCTAAACACCTCCGATTCAACTAAAATTTTCACACACATCATAAATCACCTGACGAAGCTACTGCAACTCTCGGAATTCCATTTTGACCCTTGGATCAAAATCTCACCCATCGACCGGATATCGCCGAAATGCTAACTTTGTCAATTCAAGCCTAATTCTACACCGAGCCTCCAACACTACTTTCGATTGTGCTCCTAAGCCTCAAATAATCCCCCAAAGCTAACCGAATCATCAGAAATCACATCCGAGCCCTCTAACTCACAAGTCAACTTCCACTTGACTTTTCCAAATCAACGTTTTCTTAAAGAAGCTAATTGTCTCATTTCTTACCAAATCCAATCTGAATCAACTCAAACTCATCCAACAAACATACTAAATCAGTAAGAAGCAATAAATGGGAAAATGGACGAAAATACATGAGATGACTGGTTGGATCATCACAAGTACCCACTTGTAACTAATGTCATAATCGGTTTCGTTGCTTACATCACGGTACATTGAGACGGGATTAGAAAAATTCATGTCATTCCCATCGTCTTGTCTCCGATAAATGAAGGGACTATCTGTATACGGTCAAATTTGAGTTTGTCATCGTCTTCTCTCCGAGAAATGAAGGGACTATCTGTATACGCTCAACTTCGAGTTTGCTCTTTCCGTGCAAATGATCGAGACTAGAGCACGATAAGCAAAGGATCAACCTATGGTGCAAAGTTAGGTTGCCAAGCTTGAGACCCTGAGACCGATTAAGTTCGAGACCGACCAAAATCGAGATCGATCAAGATCAAGATCAGCCAAGATCGAGACCAAATAAGATGGAGATCGAGGGAAGCTTAATGAGTCAAATAATTGAAAGATGAAATATTCGCAATCGGGTGAGGATCACGGGCAAGTCCTGGCACGTATCAAGATGAGGTGATTAATTATCCAATCATGCGATATCTTATTGTATTTAGAATTTTATCAAGAGTAGGACTCCCCTACTATATAAAGGGGTCTGATCATTTGTAAACCCTATCACATTTTACGCAATACAAAGAAATATACTACCTTTTTCTTAATCTCTCGATACTCAGTTACTTTGTTCATATTTTCCAGTAGAATATTCGTTCGGTTCGAGGGAGATGTAGCTTGAGAGACAAAGCCATACATTTCCTTTGTTTCCCTTTTATTTCTATTTGTAGTCAATTTTAATATTCATTTAACTTGCATACAACATATTTATTTCTTCCTACTTGAGTTTTAATATCAAATTCCAACTAAAACCTACTCTACTCTTCCTAAAACTCCCTAAAAGTCGAGATATAAGCTCCAGTAGATATTTACAATCTCTCGTAATAACACCTAATACGAACAAATAACAAATTCACATAACCCAAATTTCAAATTCAAAGCATTAAAGCCAACAACATTACTGACTAATGGTAGATACGTATATTTCTTACAGGTACTAAATACAACTCCATGAATGAGTAAAATGAAGGTTGCATTAATGATAAAAATCTCTGGGGAAATCACTAAAAACGATTGAAATTTGGTCCCGTAGATCTTCTATTTCACTGGAATTCGTTGATCGCTTTGTATGAATTTATAACGGAAAACTCATGTACATTGTAAGATTACTGAAGGAAAGGTTGGTCATAAATTTGGAGAGTTTTCTTCTACGCATAAACGAAGACTTTAAAGAACAAATATTGGACTGGAAGGACAAAAGGAAAGAAAAAGTGAAGTATAAACACATAAGGCACTCTTTTTACTGGTTGTCATTGAAGTTTAAGCTCATGTTTCACACCCCCAAATAGAGTTTAATGTTTATTAATTTCTGATAAATGTATGGTGGAAAAACTAAGAAACCAACCAAATTAAAAAAGAATCATAACAAAATTTAATCACATCAAGTCGTGGTGTTCAATCAATGATGAACAAGCAGGACGAAACTTTAGAAGAGAATGGAAAAAAATATAAAGACAATGAAGAAAAGGAGGAAAAGTAAAATGCTACTAATCGAAATCCATCATAAGATGGGTGGAACTTGAGGAAGAGGAGAGATATCATGACCCAAAATTCACTAATGGATAATGACACCTAACACACTGGCTAGGCTAACAAAAAATCTCAAATCACTAAATAAAAGCAATAGAATAGATATAGCACGTCTAAGCAGGTGTAGTAATATCATAGATAAGGTTGTCTTATAAACAAGTACAAAACAACGCAACATCATCGAATATGGTGTCACTGAGTACATGAACTTCTAAGAGTAGCAAAATACAATGTCTGAAATAAGTATAGTACTATATGAATCGAATAATAGTAGATATACGTGAATAAGTCGACTTCTAGGTCCTGGGGTCGAACAAGAAACACTACCTTGAGTAAACGGGATTATAGCTAAGCCCCTTGCTATGCTCTATTGGTACCAATGCCAGAATCTACACAAGAATATGTAGAAGAATAGTATGAGCACAATCGATCCAATATACTTAGTAAGTATTAAGTCTGGCATGAAAGAAGTAGTGAGGAAACTCTTACCAACATGATACTTACTTCCACAATCAGATAATTAATAAGTATAAATAAAGAGAAGGAACAATTTTGAAGCAGTGAATATCAGTAATATAAGTCACAGTCATGAAGATTACATGCATGTTTCGCAGATATAATACTCAAATTAACCAAACAAAATATATAATACTCAAAACTAAATACTTTCCCAGAGTCCATGTAATATAATCATGTCAACAAAATAGCAGGTAAATGAATGCTCCTACATGAATGCATGAAGTGTAATCTATACACATATCCCATGTGCCTAGCAAGAAGTATCTGTCATAATCACACACAATCGATACTTTACATGTGCCTCACATAAATTTCTTCACTAAGCACAAATGCATGTGCCTGGCACTCATAGGGCCCAAGGTAAAATAGGTAATTAGCTAACTCCGGAGGGATGGATCCATATTCAAGTGTCACTGTAATAAGAAAAATATTTGTATCCTAAATCTGCTCATATATCTCAATGTGCAAACTATCTCAAAGTACCATAACTATATTAATTCGTATGGAAAAGTACCATCCTGCCCTAACTCTGCTTATATAATAAATGTATGGTGTACAGATATAGAAATAAAATATGCATATTTATGTGCATGATAATGATGTATGACTATGATTAAAGAAAACAACTCAATGCATAAAAATGTGGAATCATGTCAAATTAAAGAACCATAAGACTAGACATGATTTCTAAATAAAGGCCAGTCACAACCAAGTAAACATGTGTCATGAAGGATGATGGCGTCCAAATCCACTACTAAAAAGTAAATGAATACGGCCGCATAAAATATAATTTATCCAACTATGAGTCGGTGTCGAATCCCACATAGACCAATATGTAGGCAATTAGGAATGTAAGAGAATTATCACTAGTTATGAAATTCCAAACACTTAGAATTGGTTTTAGAAAATATTTATACTTAAATACGGAAATGTAAACTAACCTAGAAACCAAGTAAAATGATCAATGACTACAAGGATAGATGCATCGGGAAATACACTCAAATAATGATCCAGTATATTTCACGATTTTATTATTATGAATGAGTTTATGTTAATTAGCCATGGATAATAATTCTATATTAGCTTCTTCCAAAGACTAACAAGACTTCTTAATTGAATTATCCCTAAAACAATTAAGAGATTAAGCAACACTCGGGTGTGGCTACAGGTAGTTCTATCCAATCTCTAGGTAGAATCTATAAAATAAGGGTTAAAGACTCAAGTTCTTATTAATTCATCTTTTCCAATCCCGAATAATCTTTTCCAAAATTAATTCAAAGTTAATGGGTGAGTCCTAGGGTTAGCTAAACCCTTTGGAAACATTAAAGAACGAGAATAATCAAAGAAACAATAACTCACTTCATAAAAAGATAAAAATTATTCAATACATAAGCACGGCAAGGTATTTAATCCACTTAAATATAATTGATAATAGGTGAAATCTATGTGATTTAGCCATTGTTTATGCTTCCGCTTAATTATATTCCAATGATATAATATGGTTAATTGACGAAAAATATGGTCTAATTCTGAATTGTATACATTGCAGGGTGAGGAGCTTATAAGATGCTTTCAAGAGGCAATAGGAATGATTTATGAGCAAAAATGACCCCTCGAAGTTGAGTGCGCGCAAGGGCGAGACAAGAAAATGGAAGAAATCAAGCCCAGATGTGCGAGCGGACACGCGAGTTAGCGTAGAACTTTGCGCGCGTTAAGGGCTGAGACAGAATGGTATGCGAAGAGATGCGCGAGTTCGCACAAAGCTGGTCCGGAAAAGCGTTATGTAGCGGTAAAATCAAAAATCTGGACAGAAACCCACTTAACCTATATAAAGTCAAGCTCGCCCAAGGTTAAATTATCAAGGTTTTTATAGTTTAGTGCAAGAAATACAGAGGCAAGAGGAAAGGAGGAGTTTTGACCATCAAGTTCTTCTTTTCTTCTCTTTGTTTTTGCTATTTGTGATGAAATTGAACTTATTTGTGAACCACACTAGTATGAGTGGCTAAAACCCACTGTTCTGGATTTGTGATTTAGCCATGAATATTGTTGTTAGATATTAACTTGACCTTGATTATAATTTATATATGGTTGTTTCTTCAATTTTGTGTTTTAATTTTCTTAACTGTCTGGCCAGCAGTTAGGTTCTATCTATGCTATGCTTGGAAAAGTCGTGTTTAGATTAGAGAAGAATTGAAGAGAGCATGATCTTAACCCTTAGGGGGAGGGGATTTGTGATTACGATAGGAATATACCTAATCACCATGCTTAATTGAATATCGCAATCTTAATTCATTCTTAATAGATTAATTTCGTAGGAATATAGTAATTAATCTATTGAGAATAGGTGAGTAATACTCAGGGAGAAGGCTATGAGAGCATTTATCGCTTAATTAGCAACCATAAGTAAATTATACGAAAGGGAGAGTTAATTAGAACACAATACGATTGGTGAATCGATCACAACCGTGGAATACTTGTCTCTACTGAAGACACAACAATCAACTTGTTACTTGATAATTTAGATATTACTTAGAATTGTATTTAGCATAATTAAACTCTTGTACTCGAATTTAGCTTGACGGAATAACAATATTGGTTTGTTAGTGAGTAGTTGATATAAGTCTCTGTGGGTTCGACACTCGAATTATCATTTTATTACTTGTACGACCACATATACTTGCGTGTGCATTTGGAAGCAACAACTTTTTGGCGTCGTTGCCGATGACTTGAATATTAACTACTCTCTATCTTTTGCTTTAATTGTTTATTTGGTCTAGTTTAACATTACTTGATTTTTGCTCTAATCTCAGAAAATTTTATTGAATATGTAGGGTCAGAAGCCAGGACCAACTTCAAGTCTTTGACCCCGAACCTGTGAAAACATTTCACTGGAGGTTGAGGGAAGCAATGGATACAAACAATATTCAAGCACTCATTCAATTTCCTGTGAACATGGTAGAGGAGCAACATATGGTTGTTCAGGAGGTAGCAATGCCCAGTATTGCAAATATTACTCCAGCATAGTGAAGCCCAGGATCACTGGGCACTTTGAAATGAAACAAAGCATGATCCAGTTGTTTCATGCAAACAGGAAATTTATGGGACTTCCACACGAGGATCCACGACAACATATTTTGAACTTCTTGGAGATTAGTGATACTTATACCACTAAAGGGGTCACTCCAGATTATGTGAGGCTCACACTTTTTCCATTCTCTCTGTTGGGCGAGGCAAAGCAATGGCTAAAGCCAGAACCAGCAAATTCCATTACATCATGGAACGATTTGGCAAGAAAATTTCTGGCAAGGTTCTTTCCTTCAGGAAAAACTATAAAGATCAGAAGTGAGATAAATTCTTTCAAACAGAAAGTAGGAGAATCTTTATACTCGGCTTGGGAAAGGTTCAAGGGGAGGGTCTCGTGGAAACGGGATCCCTGCCCCTCAGGGTAGGGCTAAGGTCTACATACATATTACCCTCCCCAGACCCCACTTGTGGGATCATACTGCGTTGTTCTTGTTGTTGTTGGGAAAGGTTCAAGGGGCTACTCAGATACTGTCCTCATTATAATCAGATGGATGAAGTGTGAGCTCACACTTTCATAGAGGGGTTACATTTTGAAACAAAAATCGTGATAGATGCTGCAGATGGGGGTCAGGTGTTGGAGAAAAGCTTTAACGAGATATATGCATTATTGAACAAATTCTCCAAGAGCAATCCGGATTGGCAAGGAGAGATGGGCAGACACACAGTGCAAAAGTCTGCAGGGGTTCTTGAGTTAGAAGTCATGTCAGCATTATCACCGCAGATCGCTACACTGACCAATCAAGTCAACCAGATGAACTTGAGTATCAATAAGCAACAGGTACATCAGGTTCAAGCTTTTTGTGAAATATGTGGAGAAGGTCACATGAGCAATCTATGCCCAGCAAATGCAAAGTCTATATACTTTGTGGGTAATGCAAATTGAGGCCAAACAAATCAGTATGGGGTCACTTACAATCCCAACTAGAGGAACCACCCAAACTTCTCTTGGGGTGGAAACCAGGGCACTCAAAATCCATACAGGCCTCAAGCACCTCAACAGCAATATAGACCTTTGTTGAACCACAAGTGAGTCCTACAAGCCACCTTGAAGTTTGTTGAAAAAAGTGATGGCTGAACAGCAAGCCCTCTCTCAGAAAGTGATGGCTGAACAGCAAGCCCTCTCTCAGAAAATGATGGCTGAACAGCAAGCCCTCTCCACAACAGTGAGAAATTTGGAGCGTCAAATGGGACAGCTTGCTAGTGCTCAAAACACTACACCAGCTGGAGCTCTTCCAAGTGATATTGAGCCCAATCCTAAAGCTCAAGTCAATGCAGTTACCTTGATAAATGGAAGATCACTAGAAGAAGTTCCAAAGAAAAAGAAGAATACAGATCATCCTGAAGGAGAATTAGCACCCAAGCGAGTTGAAGGAAATGAGAAAGATTATAAAGGACCCAAGCTAGTAGTTGAGACTAGGCCACCAGCTCCGTTTTCACAAAGACTGCAGAAGCAAAAAGATGATGCTAAGTACAAGAAATTCCTAGATATTTTTAGCCAAGTGAGTGTGAATTGCCTTTGGTGGAAATTTTGCAGGAAGTGTCTAAGTATGCAAGGTATCTCAGAGATATTGTGCCAAACAAAAAAAGACATGCAGAGTTCGAAATAGTTGCACTTACTGAAGAGTGCAGTGCCAGAGTTCAGATCAAACTTCTTCCTAAGTTGAAGGATCTTGGGAGTTTCACAATTCCATTGTCTCTTGGAAAACAAGAAGTTGGTAGAGCCCTATGTGATTTAGGGGCTAGTATAAATTTGATGTCATACTCTTTGTTCAAGCAATTTGGATTAGGGGCACTCAGAACTACTACAATTACTTTATAGCTAGCAGATAGGTCACTAATCATGCCCGAAGGAATCATTGAGGATGTGTTAGTTCGTGTGGGAAAGTTTATTCTTCCTGCTGATTTTATTGTTCTTGATTTACAAGGCAGATGAGGAAGTGCCAAGTATTTTGGGGCGACCATTCTTAGCTACTGGTGGAGTAATTATTGATGTGAAAGCAGGAAAGTTAAATATGAGAGTTGACGATGAGGAGGTCACTTTTCATGTGTACAAGGAACTTAAGCTTCCTAAGCATTATGAGAACTTGTGCATGATTACTGTGGTATAATCGAAGGGGATAAAGTAGGGTCCTTATGTGAATTGTAGTGATCCATATAGGACAATTGAATTAGAGGCGGTAGTGTTTTTAGCTGAACGTCTTAAGATGATTCAGAAAAGAGACAGAGACGAAAGAGGAGACCTTTCGAGAGCCCGCAAAAGAGCTAGAATTCAAGAGAGAAAGAAGAAGAGAAAGCGCCCAGCTTGAACAGAGTAGAAGAGTCGTGCCACGACTATAAATAAGGCGCTTGTTGGGAGGAAGCCCAACATGTATATCTTTTAGCTTTGGTTAATTTTTATTTTTTTTAGTGTCAACTTTATTTTTATTTTTGCAGAGTAGGGGAAGTCTGAGTACCCAAAGTTGAAGCTGAGAAGCATGTTTGAGCTTAAGTGTGGGGTCGTCCCAGCCCTTAATATTGAGGATCATGTCCGAGCTAGGTCCAAGAGGGTCTCAAGGAGTATTTCTCACCCTTGTTTTAATATTTCTCTATGATGATGCATCGAGGACTATGCATAATATAAGTTTGGGGTGGGGAAACTACTTTCTAAAGTGTAATTATATAAAACTATTTTTTTAGTTTTTCTTTTAGAACTCGCAATAGACATAGTTTAGGTTTAAAAATAAACAAATGAAAAATAAAGGCTCTACCTGATGACGGATCTTTTCGATGATTTTCTTGAGGGAAGTGAGTCTAGAGAAAACACCAAAAAGATTTTTTTATTTTCTTAGGTAGTATAGCAACTCCCCCTTGGTTTTTCTTTAGGCCGCGGTTCTTTTCCAAGGGTTTTGCTTGAACCGGGCATAGGTAGTTTTTATATTTGTTTTCTTTTTGATTTGAAGATTAGGGTAATGGGCTACGATCTAGGAAATTGAAAGAGAACCCACAGCATTAACACACCTGAACACAATAGATCCTAGAGTGTAACGCTTAGTCCTAATTGTTGAATCTCATTGAAAGTGCCTTAATTTGTATGTTTGTTACTGAATTAAATTCTCGTAATGGAGCGACTTGAGGAGCTGACATGAATGAGTCATATGCCATGGGTGGTGAGTATTTTTGTAGTCCTTGTATTGTACTTGTTTCTAGAACTTTCTCGGTATGTGAGTTGAAGCGAAATCCTAGGTGATGCTCGCTTTGAAAAATGATTTTAGGCTTTCTTTGACCTTTTTGAGCTTAATTTCTTATCATAAATAAAATTTGTCCCTAGATAACTCTTTTGAGCCTTTAGACTTTTGTTTGGCACCCGCATTACTAGTCTATACTCTTTTGTTCTTAATTGACATTGTTTTGATCCTTTTTACCTCTTAAAGAACTTTAATTGTGAGAGGAGCGATAAAAGACACTAAGAAGGAAATAAGTGTGGGGTGGCTTTTGAGTGGAACTAATAAAAGGATAGAAGATGCACTTGATTTGTAAACAAATACAGCACTAGCGGAAATTGTGTGACAAGAAAAATGAACTGAAAAAAGAAAAGGAAAAAAAAGAGATGAATACAGTGTGTCCTTTTCCAGCTAGAGGATATAAATCTAGGTGATTTAGCTATTGTTTATGCTTTAGCTTAATTATATTCCAATTACATAATATGGTTAATTGATGAAAATTTGACTCTAATTGTGAATTATATACATTGCAGGATGAGGAGCATATAACATGCTTTCAAGAGGTGATTAGAATAATTTATGAGCAAAAATGACACCTCGAAGTTGAGTGCGCGCAAGGACGAGACAAGAAAATGGAAGAATCAAGCCCAGATGCGCGAGCAGACGCGCGAGTTAGCACAGAACTTTGCGTGCATTAAGGGCTGAGGCTGAATGGTGTGCTAAGAGAAGCGCGAGTTCGCCTGAAGCCGGTCCATCAAAGTGTTATTTAGGGGTAAAATTGGAAATCTTGAGAGAAACCCACTTAACCTATATAAAGTCAAGCTCGACCAAGGTTAAATTATCAAGGTTTTCATAGTTTAATGCAAGAAATAGAGAGAGGCAAGAGGAAAAGTGGAGTTTTGACCATCAAATTCTTCTTTTCTTCTTTTTGTTTTTGCTATATGTGATGAAATTGAACCTATTTGTGAAGTACACTAGTATGAGTGGCTAAAACGCATTATTCTGGGATAGTGATTTAGCCATGAATATTGTTGTTTAATATTAACTTGACCTTGATTATAAATCATTCATATTTGGTTGTTTCTTCAATTCTGTGTTTAATTGCCTAATTGCGTGGCCGCATTTAGGTTCCATTTACTATCTATGCCATGCTTGGGAAAGTCGTGTTTACATTAGAGAAGATTGAAGAGAGCATGATCTTAACCCTTAGGGGGCGGAGATTTGTGGTTAGGATAGGAATATACCTAATCACCGTGCTTAATTAAATATCATAATCTTAATGTATTCTTAATAGATTGATTTCATATGAATATAGGCATTAATCTATTGAGAATAGGTGAGTAGTACTTCCGAAGAAGGCTATAAGAGTTATTAGCAACCATGAGTGAATTATATGAAAGGGAGAGTTAATTAAAACACAATACGATTGGTGAATCCCCTAGAATACATGTCTCTGCTGAATACACAACAATCAACTCGTTACTTGATAATTTAGTTATTACTTAGAACTGTAGTTAGCATAATTAAGCACTTAAACTTGAATTTAGCTTGACGGAATAACAATATAGGTGTGTTAGTAAGAAGTTGATATAAGTCTCTATGGGTTCGACACTCGACTTATAATTTTATTACTTGTACGACCATGTATACTTGCATGTACGTTTGGGAGCAACAATAATTATTTCCATAAACAAGATTCAAGTATTCAATAAAAATAAGGAAATAAAGAAATGAATATAAATGAGTAAGAAATTCTTAACCAAAATCTTCAAATCTTCAAAACCCAAGTGTAAGTGCATAACCATAGCTCCAACCATGTTCTCTCTAGACCTAAGACTAAAAATAAGCCAAAAGATATGTTCCCAATAGGTTTGGTCGTGTATTTGTAGGTTTGGAATTGAGAAAATGTGAAATGTCAATCTAGCCCAGTTCTGATGCCTGTTTACCGCACCTGTGGAAGAATCCTTGCAGGTGCGGCTCCGCATAAGCGGATACCTTAACGCAGAAGAAGAAAATCAAAGGAACTCCAAGCACCGCAGATGTGGGCTTTTGAGCGTAGATGCGCGACCGCTTCTGTGGTTCTCTACTCGTAGATGCGGTTCCTGGCAAACAAGCTCAGTGTTTAACCAAAACACTGATACTTTGGTCAAAGCCAGAAATTAAGAAGAATACGGGTAACT
Source organism: Nicotiana benthamiana (assembly GCA_034376525.1). NCBI lineage: Eukaryota > Viridiplantae > Streptophyta > Magnoliopsida > Solanales > Solanaceae > Nicotiana > Nicotiana benthamiana. The sequence goes on from CM067329.1 coordinate 120,407,908, forward strand.
GATAATGAAGAAAGAAAATAAGAAAAGACTTTGAGAGAAAATATAAAGAAAATAAATTAGATTATATTCCAGTAGTATCTCAATTGTATTTTGTGTCCTTACAAATATTCTAATTCCTTCCTTTTATAGTAAATTCTAGAGGAATATACATCGCATTTGTCTTAATGAGGCAATTATGAGCATTAAATGACTTTAAAAGAAACGTTACTTAATCATTTACATTAAATACAAATTCTCTAACGTATGTGGCATTGAATGTTGAATTTGGCCTCTTTTGTGTTATCAGATTTATTCTTTAATTCCTTCTGGTCCTTGAGCTCTAAATGTCTTGAATAGGTATGAGCCTCGTGTTATTTGAATAACAACTCGTGCCTCTTTAAGTTTCTTCTCTCGTATTTGTTATTGCTCGTACCTCGTGGCTGATTATAATTCTTTGACTATTTGACTGATACACGTGTCATGACACGTCACCTTCAACATGTAAGTTCAGTTTTTCCCCATTACAGATAGACCCCCCCCCCCCCTTTCATTTATTTATCAATTAAATATTTGAGAAGCGGATCTCATTAAAAAGGGAATTTTTGCCATCGTTGATGTTATCACAACATTAACATTTCAATTGTCTTTTCCATTTAATGCTTCTACACACGTGTCATTCTACCACTAGCTTTGCAGTTTTGCAACCTTTTTTCAAGGCTTTTACGGCTCCACTAATCGCGAAGATAGTTTCCTTTATTATAGGCTTTCCATCATTATACTTCTTACTTTTGATGGTTGTTTTCATGTATAAGTTCAACCCTTTTTCTTTTGTCTTCTTCTTCCTAAAGTTTTACTAAGTCATTTATTCTCCAATACTATCGACTTCTTCCTTAATTGATCTTCTTTCACCATGCCGTCTTCAAACCTTAACCCTCGAAGAGTTGCAAGCCTAGATAATTTCCCCAATGCCCCTATTAGACATAGAAGGGGTAGAGGTGGTAGGCTTTGTAGCCTTGGATCCACCCGTGGTGGAAGTCCTTCTGCAGGTGCTTCTTCACCTTCTTCTAGTTCTGGTGCTATTTCTAGAACTAGAGGCTCCTTCACACAAAAATCCTCTTCTAAAAATAAAGAACCCTCATAAGAACCTACACTAGATGAGATAGTACCTAACAATCTATCCTTTAATCATGATAGAGAATCCCTTCGTAAACAAGTCATAAGCTTAGATCATGTCGATATTTACCCCACATTAATCACAGATGTTTTAATTCCTATGGTTTGTAGAGATTGTTGTTGGAGTAGTGATATTAGTATTGAAATTCCCAATCCAAACCAGAGAATTTCTTCTTACAAAATTGGATTTTCTTTTGTCTACACTTCCCTTTTTAGTTTGGGATTTATACCAGTTTACCATGTTATCCTTAATTTCTGTCGCTTTTTCAAGGTTTTTCAAGCACGAATTGGCCCACCAATTTGAAGAGCACTGGCTTGTTTGAGGCATTTGTCTGTTAAGGCAAGTGTTGTTTAGGGGAATATTCATCTTTATTCCCCCAAGCTATTTCGTAATGGTGTATTTGCCTTAGCAGCAAAGAGTAAAAGGGTTTTAGTGATCCCTGAAGATGATAAAGACTGTGGGTGGTATGCCCCTTTTGTTGCGGTACCCATTGTAGGTTTGGTGGGTAGAGAAAATATGCATTTCCCTAAAAAGTGGAACCTTTCACGTAAGTCTTTGCTCTTTTTTCATACCTCTTTTTCTATATTTTGACACCTTATGTAAGTTTGCTCTATTTTGCTTTTTAATAGCAACCATGGGAGTTGTGGACCCCATTCCTAATTTTTGTGATTGGGTTGATTTGATATTGAGAGCTGAGCCTATGAGGATAGGACCTAGAAGTCTATTTCCAGGTATTATGGTTGGAAGGTGAAAACTCACTGTAAGAATATTTTATACTTTCTCGTATGTAAAATTCTTTCATTTTTGTTTTTATCCTCATCCTTCTTTTTATCAGGATTTCCAATTGGAGGAGTTTCAGTTGAATCTGTTATTGTTGCTCGAACTCAACTTTCTTTAGAGAGTGCTGAAGGCAATTCAACAAAGAGAAAAATCGTTAAAGAAGCTTTTGAAGAAGAAGGAGATGAGGATTGATCATTAATAGCTAGACCAAGAGCTAGGAGGCGTATCACATCTGAGGATGAGGCTGAAATTTTGCCTTCTTGTACCGCCCCTAATGAGCCCATTCAAAACCTTGTCTCTGATGACAAAAATAACCCCCAACGGCTTTTTATTGAGGGTTCCGAGAGTGGTGAATTGGGTCCGGTTTTAGATGAGCTTCCTCTTTCCTCTTTTTAATCTCCCATTCCTTATATTCTTCCTTTACCTGCCTTGTCCGCTTCTGCTCCCTTACCTGTTTCTACACCTTCAACTCCTCCTCCTGCTATTTTCACTTCTTCTACCGCTCCTCCTTCCATAGTTCCCCCTCTTACTACTCACCATAGAGAGGTGGGTTTTACAAGAAGAAACATAGCTATGAGGAGCATGACCATTGAAGTTCCTGCTAATAGCAGTCTTTTAAGAAAGTCTGGTCAAGAAGATGACTTTCTTGAACCTTTGATTGGTGATATCGAAAAAGAGAAAATGCACAGCCACCGTTGCTTGACCTTGATGAATGACATTGTTCATTCCACTTTGAAGGTATTTCCTTTACTTGAAAAACTTTTCTTTTAACCTTTAAATTTTGATTTGCGTGCCTTATCATTTTCAGGCTAATCTTATTGGCACAGAGTTAATGGGTAGGATTTCCCTACTAGAAAAAGTATCCCGTGAATCTGAGAAAACTATCCTTGAAGCCCAAAAAGTGGCTCTTGAAGTTGAGCTAGAAGCAGCCAATTGGAAGGAGCAATTTAACAATGCTCAAATGGCTATTGAAGACTTGCAGGTAAGCGGAGATAACTTGGAGCAACAAAAGCATATACTGACCTCAGAATTAGCAGTTGCCAAGGCTTCAACAAGTCAGGCAGAGAAGGACAAAGAACGCCTTGAGTGTTCTTTTTCAGAATAGTTATCGAAGTCAAGTGAAGAGATTAGAAAACTTAGGGAACTTCTCGGCAAAAAAGAACAGTACGCAGGAGAGTTAGTGCAAAGCTTGACTCAAGCTCAAGAAGATTTAAGAATCTCGTCTGCTAAGATACGTGCCTTAGAAAGTTCTCATGCCTCTCTCCAAGCCTCCTTTGATTCAACTGTAATTGAGAATGAAGAGCTGAAAAGTGAACTTGATGTCTGGGTAAGAGATTATGAATTACTTAAAGAAAAGTCGGATATGGAGGTAAGTTGGACTTTTCTGAACTCCCGTCGTGACGCATTAACCGAGTTCATCAAAGAAAACTTTAACTTAGAGTCAGAATTGGCTAAAGTCTTGGAAGCTATTGAAATGACTCAACAACCACTTGACTTTCCTTCTCTGACAATTGAGGCTCTCGTGGCTGAAGAACCTGCAAACAAAGCAGTCGTGGACGTAGCTCTTGAAAATGTTGTAGCTCAAGCTCCCGAGGGTGAAACTTCCATGACTCAGTCAGCAGAAGTTGAAGCTTCCGTAACTCTTGCTCCCCTCGCTGAACCTTTTACTTCAAGTCAAGTTGACACCGCACCTGTTGCTGCTTCTTCAGAAGTTGATGCCATGCCTATGGTTGATCCTAAAAGTGAAGATAATATCATAACTTCTTATGCTCCAACCCCTTGGTGATCAGTTTATCTCTCTTAACTTGTTTTTATTTCTTTTTGATGAATGATGGTTTTGTCCCTTAGTTAATTTTTAAGGGTTTCTGGAAAAAGTTCCCAGTTATCATAATAGGGCACTTGTATAAGCATTTCAATGACTAAGTCTATACTTAGTCTTTTTAACTATATTGAGAAGTTTTTCAGTACTTCTATATGTTTTATTCCTTCTTTTTCATCCTTATGGACTTAGAGAATAATTTTTCCATTTTATACTTTGAAAATGCTTTATGATTACTCTCATGACTTAATAATATGAGGTTTATAAAAGATGGCCCTTTTATATGTAGACACTTAATGAAGAAGACATCTCAACTTTATAATGGTGTTATAATACGATGAAAGAAATAGGAACACACATGTTTTGTTTGAAATAACTTTGATAGGTTTCTATTTACGAACCTTGAAAAATTGTCGAATAAAACTTTACATGTATTTGAATTACATCTATAGATTTCTCGTATTTATTTTTCTTGTCACAGATTTTACAAAAGAAGAACAATGGAAACTGGGTTTTCTCTTTATAACCCATTTTGATATATAGTTTTTATTCTAACTATTTCTAGGATACATCAGATCTCTTTGAAACATTAAGAAGGGTTTGAGAAGTGACTTCATTGTTCTCAAGGGGAAGAACACTATGATGAGTGTTTTGATGGGAAAGAACAATATGATAAATGTCTCGTTTTCATAGTTTTTTTTGTCATGAACTTGCTAACTCAAAGCTTTGATCTTTCCTTTAAATCTTACTTGACTTTGAATCTCGCTTGATTTTCCACACATATATGTGTATTCCACAAGTATTTTTCACATATATATATATATATATATATATATATATATATATATATATATATATATATATATATATATATATATATATATATTATGTAGTCCCCCAAGTGTTTGAGCGTAAAAGTATGAGACCTTGAGCAGTTGTTAATTTCTTGCACTTGGTCCTTTTCCTGAAAAGGAAAAACATACAGGACTCGGGGATGTGATTTTAGATGAAGACTGCTTAACCAATTTGTGTTTCTATCAGAATAATTGTAACTCTAGGCTAGGAATTTTAGTATATTCCATTTTGCCTACAGTTCGTGAGTCATCATTTAGTATGGGTTAATGTTTTGCCTAGAATCTAAAATCATTAGTAAATTTTAATAATTCAAAGATAAAAATTTTAACATGGTGATACTTGACCGTGGGTATTCTCTCAGAAGTAATATCTCTTTAGATGGACAGCGTTCCAATGTGGAGGTAGAACTTTCCCATCCATTGTTTCCAACTCATATGCTCCTTTTCCTGCAATATTACGAACTTTGTATGGTCCTTCCCATGTTGGACTCAGCTTTCCTAAAGTAGCATCTTTCGTAGACTGAAAAACCTTTTCAAGCACGAAGTCCCCAAATTTGAAGAATCTGAGGCGTGCTTTCCGGTTATAATATCTTTCAATGACCTGCTTTTGCGATGCCATTATTATGGGTGTAGCTTCTCTTTTTCCCTCGAGTAAATCAAGGTTAACTCGCATCTCTTCATTATTTGATTCCTCCCTTGATTGAACAAACCGTAAGCTTAATTCTCCTATTTCAACTAGAATTAAGGCATCAACACCATAAACCATTGAAAATGGTATTTCTCCTATGCTTGTTTTTGTCGTTGTATGATAAGCCCATCAGATCCAAGGTAATACCTCAGGCCAGTTACCTTTTGAATCTTATAACCGCTTCTTCAAGTTATTGATAATGACCTTGTTTGTGGATTCCGCTTATCCATTACCTACTAGATGGTACAGTGTGGACGTTATCCTTTTGATTTGTCAACTTTGAAAAAAAATTGTCATTTAAGATCCTATTAATTGCGGACCATTATCACACATGATCTCCTATGATACTCTAAAGCGGCATATTATGTTTCTCCATATGATATCCTTAACTTCTTTTTCTCATAGCTGTTTAAACGCTCCTGCTTCTACCCATTTAATGAAATAAGCAGTGAGTACAAGTAGAAACTTTACCTGACCTTTTGCTTGTGGTAATGGACCCACGATATCCATTCCTCATTTCATAAAGGGCCACTGGACTATGACTGGTGCAAGAGCTCAGTTGGTCTATGCATATTATTACCGTATCTGTGACATTTATCGCATTTGGATACGAAACTCACTACTTCCTCTTCCATCTTAGGCCAATAATAACCAGCCCTAATCAACGTATTTACCAATAACCTTCCTCCTGCATGATTCTCGCAATGTCTTTCGTGTATTTCCTTCATTACATATTCTGTTTGGGAAGGTCCGAAATACCTTGCTAAAGGTCCACCAAACATTTTTCGATAAAGATTTCCTTAATGTAAATAGTAACGAGCAGCCTTTTTACGGAGTGCATGAGCTTTCCTTTTGTCAATAGGTACAGTCCCGTACTGCAGAAAAGCAACAATTTCGTTTCTCCAATCCCAAGTTAAATTATTGAAGTTTATCTCACTCAAATCAGGTTCGCAAATGGAATGAAATAAATGAATAACTGTAGCAATTGCATCGTTTGCCACGTCAGCTGGAGATCATTTGGATTCCATTAGTAATAAGGATTCGGAATATCACACATTTTCATCTCTTGGTATTTGTACAACCTTCCAATTTTAGAATTGCCTTATCAATTCGCGTGCTCTTTCTAAGCACTATTGCATTCTTCCCTCCCTAGCTGTGTAAGTCTCCAGCATTTGATTAACCACGAGTTGCGAATCAATTTTAATAATAATTTGGGCTATGCCTAGTTTTCCTGCAAATTCTAGACTTGCAATCACAGCTTCATACTCTGCTTCATTATTAGTTACAGAATGATATTTTATAGCTTGTTTAATAGTTTCGCCCGTATGTGGTACAAGAACGATTCCTAAACCCGCACCTTTTACATTAGATAAACCGCCAGTAAATAAAATCCAAGTCCCCGGGTTTGCGTCATTAAAAACTTGTAACTCCTTTTACGCTTCTAATTGCATCCCTTGGCTAAAATCAGCCACGAAATCAGCTAATACTTGAGATTTTTTAGCAGCTATAGGTTGATAAATGATTTCGTATATCACTTAATTCAATAGCCAATTTTGCTAATCTCCCTGATAATTCATGCTTATGCAAAGTGTTATATAATGGGAAAGCAGTCACCACAGCAGTAGGATGACATTGAAAGTAAGGTCTTAATTTTCTAGATGCCATGATTAAAGCAAGTGCTAGTTTTTGCATCTAACAAAGACTTCCTAACATAATAGGGATTGTTTACCTTGGTCCTCGCGGACTAAAACAACACTTACCACAAACTCTGACACGACTAAATAGACAAGTAATGTTTCCCCTGCCTTTGGTTTTGCCAACAACAGTGGATTTAACAAATATGCTTTCAAATTTCTTAGTGCTTGTTGATATTCATTATTCCATTCAAAATAATCTTGCTTTTTGAGTGCCGAGAAAAATTTGAAACACTTTTCTGAAGATTTGGAAATGAATCTTCCCAAAGCTGCAATTCTTCCCGATAGTCTTTGGACCTCTTTTTTACTTGTAAGAACGTTAGGGATTTCCTTAATTGCTTTTATCTGTGAAGGTTTTACTTCAATGCCATGGTTAGAAACAAGAAAAATAAAAAACTTACCTGATGCGACCACAAATGCGCATTTTTCTGGATTAAGTTTCATATTAAATTTGCGCAAAATTTGAAATATAACAGATAAATGAGAGATATGATCGTGAGAATGCTGAGTTTTGACGAGCATATCGTCTATGTATACCTCCATTATTTTTCCTAAATGTTCCTAGAACACTTTTGTAACCAACCTTTGATAGTTTGCACCTGCATTTTTTAGACCAAAGGGCATTACTTTATCACAGTAAGTCCATCTGTCTGTGATGAAAAAGGTTTTCTCTTCATCATTTGGATCCATTTTGATTTGATTGTAACTTGAATATGTATCTAAAAAAACTTATCAATTCATGCCCTGCCGTAGCATCAATTAACTGATCTATATGGGGTAAAGAGAAAGAATCTTTTGGGCAAGCTTTGTTGAGATCTGTATAATCAACACAAACTTGCCACTTTTGGGCGGTGAAACAATCGACTAACTAGAACCTAAAGCTTCATCTGCTCCTTCAAATTGTTCAGATTGCTCCTGCTCATCAGCACGAGACTCAAGAGAAGGAGTGCCTTCACGAAATTGTTGTGGTGAGCCCTGGGGGGAAGAAACCACATTAATGTTTTTTAAATCTCCTTGATCTTGCTGGGTTTGATTTTCCTGGTTTCCCAGGGTGTTGTCAGAGTTGTTGTTGTTTGCCAAAATAGAGGAAATTAATTATCAGATTCCTGGTAACGGAACCAATTTGTTTAACTAAAACTGATACTTTAGTCAAAGCCAGAAATTAAAAAGAATATGAGTTACTGATAATCAAGAAAGAAAATAAGAACAGACTTTGAGAGCAAATATAAAGCAAATAAATCATATTATATTCTAGTAGTATCTCAATAGTATTTCGTGTCCTTACAAATGTTCTAATTCCCTCCTTTTATAGTAAATTCTAGAGGAATATGCATTGCCTTTGTCTTAATGAGGAAATTATGAGCACTAAATGACTTTTAAAGAAACGTTACTCAATCATTTACATTAAATACAAATTCTCTAATGTATTTGGCATTTAATGTTAAATTTGACATCTTCTGTTTTATCACATGTCACGAACCTAGTTTACCAATTGTGAACATGTCATGACAGCACCTAGTCTTCATAAATAGGTAAGCCTAACACATTGAGGAAGTTACAACATTTACGAAATTTATAATCCAAAAGAGAAGTAACACAACTAATGCATAGATTTGCCTCTTGGCGCATACACTTTTACACTTTACATTCCGAAACTATCCCAAAGACGAAAACCCATGGGCAAACACAGGCTAAGAGTAATACATAACACTGCTATAATCATCCGGAAAAGTCTATAACAAGGAAGGACAGAATAGAATCTAACTGCCTAAAGGGGTAGAGTGAGAGAGACTCTCTGGTCTACGGACGCGGCAGATATACCCCAAGTCTCCGAAGTTCCCCCTGCAACTACTGATAATGCGCCTGCGTAGAGGTACCTGGATCTGCAGATGAAAAACATACGCAGAAGAGGCGTGAGTACACCACAGCGGTACTCAATAAGTGCCAAGCCTAACCTCGGTTGGGTTGTGACGAGGAAAGGTCGAGGTCCTACTGAGATAAAAACATAATAATCAATAGAATAAGGAAAACCCATATAGGGATAATCTACTGCGAGAATCTAGAATAATAAAAATTAAGACAGTGACCGAGAACTAACAGAGTAAGTAAATAGTAGTGCAAATCACCACCGAATATCTATCATCGGGGATCTCTTGGTATCCCGAGGATCTCCTGGTATCTTCATCATATGCTCGAGGGATCTCCTAGTATCCCGAGGATCTCCTAGTATCCTCCATTTTTACATAAGGGATCTCCTAGTATCTCGAGGATCTCTTAGTATCCTTCATTTTTAAACAAGGGATCTCTTAGTATCCCGAGGATCTCCTGGTATCCTCCATTTTGTAATCATATATGTGTCATGGATCTCTTTGTATCCCACACTCTCAGTCATAGAACAAAACACTTACAAAGGGAATTATCGAAATGCCGTCCCATAGTCCCAATTCGTAATACAACACAATTCAAATAAGATGAAGTGTTAAGTAAGAACAATTAATAAAAATTTCTAGTCTAGCATGCTTTATGTAGAACAGATAATACAGTTTAAGCAATTAAGCAAGTAAGTCAGCTAAGCATGCTTGTCCTAACCTAACACAGGTTAAATTGCATTTAGAATAGACAATTCACAAGAAAACATAGTTAAATATTCTAAGTAAAACGGATTTTTCAACAACTATCACCAGTACACAGTCGTCACCTCGCATACCCGGCATTTAAAATAACAAATAATAGATCCTAAGGGGAGAGGTCCCCTACACAAAGTTAGACAAGCCACTAACCTCGAACCAGTGCAAAAATCAATAAGGAACGATGCCCTTGCCACGAGTATCCAACTCTGAATGGCCCAAATTTATTCAAACCAATTACATAATGTAAATAGCATTTCAAATAACTAATTTCTCTGTTAAAATTAAAGCTAAGGCATGAAAATGGGTAAAATAACCAAAATACCCCTCAGGCCAATGGCTAGGAATCGAATAATTTTCACATTTTTCGAAACTTCATACTCTCACGAGTCTAACCATACAAAAATTTCACAAATCGGAGGTCAATTGCCCCCTCAAATCTCAATAATTAAACCAATGAACTTTCGCCCAAATTCTCCCATTTTTTATACTTAATTTGAATTTAAAAGACGGATTTAACTAAGAAATGATGGGATATAAGTAGAAAGGATCATAGAAAAGTTACCCAGTAAGCTCCTCTTCGTAATCCTCTCAAAATTGCCCTTACCCGAGCTCCAAATTGAATTTTCGAACTTTTGATATTAAGTCTCGGATAAACCCTTATCAGAGCAGTGGTTTCCGCTTTTGCGGTCCCACTTATGCGGACAAACCACCGCTTTTGCGATTCTACTTGAAACGACCAGAGTTTGCTTTTGCGACCAATAACCACATTTGCGGTTCTACTTAGGCGGGAAGGAGACCGCTTCTACGGTTTCCTGAGGAAGGGCCAAAATTTTCTTTTGTGATGAAGAGGCCGCTTATGTGACGCCGCTTCTGCGGTTCCCAAGCCGCAGAAGCGGAAATACCACAAGATGTAAAGTTCAAGTGCTGCACACTTTAGGAAAACAACCCGTCGGCCATCCGAAACCATCCCGGGGTCCCCGGGACCCTAACCAAAAACACCAATACCATCTAACGCCTCATTCGAACTTCCACCAATCCCTAAAACATCTAAAACAACACTGGAAACCTGATTAAATCAACGATTCAAGCCTAAGAACTTCAAGTTCATCAATAACACGCTTTCAATCCAAAACCTAACCAACACTCATCCGATTGACCTGAAACTTTTGCAGGCACGTCCCAAATGACATGAAGGTGCTACATCAACTTCCGGAATCCCATTCCGACCCTCGGATCAAAAATTCACTATCGGACCGGAAACCTCCAAATTCTAACTTTTGGCTTTTCTAGCCTAAATGAGCTACAAACATCCAAAATGCATTCCGAACATGCTCCCAACCCCGAAATTACCTAAGGATGCTAACGAAACCATCGGATTCGCATTTCGAGGTTGTCTCTAAGCTGTTCCAATTTACGGACCACTCTCCAACACTTAAGCTCTTATTTAGGGACTAAGTGTCCCAAAACACTCCGAATTCTAACACCAAACGTCTTGGCAAACCAAAAAAGCATAAATGAACTTAAGGGAAGCAGTTAATGGGAAAATGGGACATAAATTCCAAAGAAGACCGGCCGGCTGATCACATCCTCCTACACTTAAATATTTGTTCGTCTTCGAACGAGCATAGAGAACATACCTGAACTAGCAAATAGATGAGGGTATCGGCTGCGCACATCCCGCTCGTCTCCCAAGTCGCCTCCTTGGCCGGATGACCACGCCACTGAACCTTTACTGAAGCTATATGCTTTGACCTGAGCTTTCTGACTTTCCTGTCCAATATTGCCAGTAGCTCCTCAACATAGGACAAGTCATTGTCCAACTGGACTGAAGTAAAATCCAACACGTGAGATGGGTCACCGTGATACCTCCAAAGCATCGAGACATAAAATACCTGATGAACCTCGGCCAAAACGGGGAGGTAATGCAAGCTCATAAGCAACCTCCCCGACTCGCTTCAAAATCTCAATAGGGCGGGCTCAACTTCCCTTTCTTCCCAAACCTCATGATGCCTTTCAAAGGTGAGACCCAAAGTAGAACCCGCTCACCAAACATAAAGGAAACATCTCGAACCTTTCGGTTGGTGCAACTCTTCTGTATGGACGGGCCGTACGAAGTCTGTCCTGAATCACCTTATCCCTCTCGATCGGATCTTGGACCGAATTAGTGCTCAATAGCCTAGCCTCACTCGACTCAAACCAACCCCGAGGATCTGCATCTCCTACCATATAAGGCCTCATACGGCTCCATCTGAATGCTCGACTGATAACTGTTGTTGTACGCAAACTCAGCCAATGGCAAGAGCTGATCCCAAGACCCTCTAAACTCAATTACGCACGCATGGAGCATATCCTCAAGAATCTGAATACTGCACTCGGACTGTCCCTCTATCTGAGGGTGAAAAGTTGTACTCATAGTCACCTTGGTACCCAACTCCTGCTGGACGGCTCTCTAGAACTATGATGTAAACACTAAACCCCTGTCCGAGATGATAGAAACCGGAATGTCGTGTAGACGGACAATCTCCTGATATAAATCCCCGCTAATCGCTTCGTTGAGTAAGTAATACATACTGGAATGAAATGAGCGGACTTGGTCAGCCGATCCACAGCAACCCAAATAGAATCAAATTTCTTCGCAGTCAGAGGGAGACTAGTTACAAAGTCCATAGTGATCTTCTCCCATTTCCAGTCTGGAAGCTCCATCTGCTGGAGTAACCCTTCCGGTCTCTGGTGCTCAGCCTTTACCTGCTGACAGTTGAGGCATCCAGCTACAAACATTGCTATGTCCTTATTCATCTGCCTCCACCAGAAATGCTGCTTCAGATCCTAATACATCTTTGCGGCACCCGGGTGGATGGAGTACCGCGAGCTATGGGCCTCTGTCAATTTCAACTCCCGAATATCATCAACATCGGGTAAACAAATCCAGTCCTGAATCCTCAATACCCCGTCATCTCCAATAGTCACATCCCTATCATCGCCATGCTGAACTGTGTCCCTGAGGACAAGCAAAAAGGGTCATTATATTGCTGCTCCCTGATACGATCGAACAATGAAGACCGAGAAACCACACAGGCTAGAACCCGGCTAGGCTCCGAAAGGTCCAATCTCATGAACTGACTGTCTAAGGCCTGAACAGCCATCGCCATGGGTCTATCCAAGCTGATAAATATGCCAAACTCCCCAAACTCTCCGCCCGGTGACTCAAGGCATCGGCTACCCATTGGTCTTGCCCGGGTGATAAAGAATAGTAATATCATAATCCTTCAGTAGCTCCAACCATCTCCTCCGACTTAAGTTCATATCTTTCTGCTTGAACAAGTGCTGCAAACTTCGATGATCCATGTATATATCACAAATCACGCCGTATAGTGACGCCAGATATTCAAGGCATGAATAATTGCAGCTAACTCAAGGTCATGGACAGGGTAGTTCTTTTCGTGATGCATCGCAATAAACTATATAGGACCCCGAACCAGTAGGCAATATCAGAATAGGGGCTGAAGTCAAGGCTGTCTTGAGCTTCTGAAAGCTCACCTCACACTCATCTGTCCACTGAAAGGGAGCACCCTTCTGGGTCAATCTAGTCATAGGGGTTGCAATCAATGAGGACCCCTCCATAAAACGGCGGTAATACCCAGCCAGGCCAAGGAAACTGCGGATCTCTGTAGCTGAGGAGGGCCTAGGCCAACTCTGCATGGCTTCCACCTTCTTCAGATCCACCCGAATGCCCTCACTCGATACCACGTGGCCTAGGAATGCCACAAAACTCAACCAAAACCCACATTTTGAGAACTTTGCATATACTTTCTTCTATATAATGGTCATAAGCACTGTCCTTAGGTGTTACTCATGACCTTCCCGACTCCAGGAGAATACAAGAATATCAGCTATAAAAACAATGACAAACGAGTCGAGATAGGGCCTGAATACACTGTGCATCAAATGCATAAAAGCTGCTGGGCATTGGTCAGACCAAAGTACATGACAAGGAACTCTTAATGACCATACCGATTCCTGAAAGTAGTCATCGGGATATGCGGCTCTCGAATCTTTAACTAGTGATAACCTGAGCGCAAATCAATCTTAGAAAACACATGTGCGCCCTGAAGCTTGCCAAATAGATCATCGATACGAGGAAAGGATATCGATTCTTCACTGTAACCTTGTTCAACTTACGATAATGTATACACATGCGCATAGAACCATCTTTTTTCTTCACGAACAAGATAGGAGCTCCCCACCGTGAAACACCGGGTCGAACAAAACCCTTATAAAGCAATTCCTGTAACTGATCCTTCAAATCCTTCAACTCATTAAGAGACATACGGTAAGGAGGAATGGATATGGGCTGAGTGCTCGGCAACAAATCAATACCAAAATAAATGTCCCGATCGGGCGGCACGCCTAGAAGATCAGCTGGAAACACATCGAGATAATCCTGTACCACTGGGACAGAATCAACATAAGGGGTATCTGCACTAACATCTCTCACATAAGCTAAATACCGGGCACCCCTTCTCAACCATACACTGAGCTTTAAGAAAAGATATAACTCTACTAGGAGTGTGATCAAAAGTACCACTTCACTCAATACGCGAAAGACCTGGCATAGCCGGCATCACGGTCTTAGCGTAACAATCAAGAATAGCGGGCGACAACCAGTCCACGCCCATGACAATATCGAAATTAACCGAGTAATAAAAGATCTGCCCTAGTATCAAAACCATGAATAGTAACCAAACATGATCGATAAATTCAGTCCACGACAAGGGAATCTCCCACGCGAGTAGAAACATAAACAGGAGAGCTCAATGTCTCTCGGGCTATACCCAAATGCTCAGAAAGACAAGATGACATGTAAGAATAGGTAGAGCCTGGATCGAATAGAACTGATGCCTCTTTGTGACTAACCAATATAATACCTGTGATAACAGAATCGGAGGCAACAACCTCGGCACGAGTAGGAAGAGCATAATATCTGGCACGACCCCTCCCTCAATGGCCACTTCTATCTCCCCGATCTCCGCCCTTGGCTGGCTGGGCAGGTGGGGTGGCAGCTAGAGTTCGAATAATGGACTGAGAATCCTGTTGGGCACGCTGCGGTTGAGAATGTTGTGGAGTTGCACTCCTCTCAAGCCAAGGATTATCCCTCGCTACATGGCGGGTATCACCGCACTCAAAACAAACTCTGGGAGTTTGCGGTGGTTGTGACTGACTGGGCCCACCCCTGCTGGACTGACCTCTGGAAACACCCCATGCAGGAGGTGCACTAGAAATTGGAGGTGCATAATAAGGCTCCTGAGATCTGGGAGGAGCTGGAGTACTGCTGGATGAAGGAAGAGCTGAATGAACTGAGCGACCCAAATAGACCCTACCATGACGTCCTGCTATTGATGTACGAGTACCAAAGTAGTGACCCGACTCTCGAGACCTCTTGGCCTCTCTCTCCTCTCACTCTCTAGCGTGCATACCCTCTATCCTCCTGGATATTCTCACTACTTGCTAATAAGTATATCCATCTCCAACTCTCGAGCCATGCCAGACCTGATGGGGGAATCAAACCCTCAATAAACCGGCGAACCCTCTCGCAAACAGTAGCCACCAAAGCCGGTGCATGATTGGACAACCTAGTCTAATGGATGGCATACTCAGAGGTAGTCATAGTGCCCTGGCACAAATGCTCAAACTCCACGCGCCATGCATCTTGGAGGCTCTGTGGAACAAACTCCCTCTGAAACATATTTGAAAACTGAGTCCAAGTCAGGGAGGCAGCCTCGTCCGGACTGTCTAACTCAAAGGTGCGCCACCAATTATAGGCGGCTCGCCGAAGCTGGAAAGCAGCGAAAGAAACCCCTCTCGAGGCAGTAATACCCATAGTGCGAAAGATGTAGTGACAATCCTCCAGAAAACCCAAAGCATCATCGGTAGCTAGTCCGCTGAAAACCGGAGGGTCATACGTCTTGAACCTCTCCAGTCTAGGCTGCTCGTCTTCGGAAGCAGGTGCCCATCCTCGGTCTGAGCTGGTAGGGACACTACTATTGGGCCAACAAAATATATATACAAGGTAAAACTGGAACTCAAAGTCAGAATGCAGTGCCGCAAACGCTGGCGGTCACCTTGCTCAACTACCAAAATATGGTCTTCAGTCCTGCTAATAACCCGTTACCGAGTGAACAATACCTGCAACTGCACACAAGGTGCAGGGAGTAAAGTGAGTACTTCCAACTCAGTTGTAATAAGAGAGAATAATATCTGAACGATAAGAAAACACATATGAGTACAAACTGCTATAATAGACAGAACAACCCTTTTTGAGAAAAAAAGAAATACTGTGAAAAATCCCTTTACAAAATCTCAAGATCAGTTCAAAATCTCTTTTGAAAATAAGCATTTTCAACAGTTGCAAAGGTAATTTCAGCAAGTAGGAAGTAATCAGAAACCTATCCCTCGGGCTCAGTATCAACCTCTCAGTACAGTATCAGCCCCGAGGGCTCACTCCCAACTCACAACATTCAACATCAGCCTCTCGGGCTCAACACTCATTGACATATAACACTATGGTATCTGGTCAACAAGGCAAGTAACAGTATGTATGTCAATGATATATGAGTGCTAAATGTCATGACACGTAGTACAATAAGGAGTAAAAGCATGAATGCAATGTAATGCAATGCATATGGCTGCCACGGCGCATGGCCTGGTCCATTTGGGTACCCGCGCTCACTGTGGGGCTTCAGACTCCAGAGAGGCTCCTACTGCCCAAGCGCATTATCAATATCACACCGCTACAGCGTGTAGCCCGATCCATGCAATATGCTACTACGGAGTGCAGTCCGATCCTTGCAATATGCTATTGCGGCGTGCAGTCCGATCCATTCATGTATATGCACATGCATACATAACACTCGAGGACTAAAAACCTCCTTACATCATCTTCATGCCTTCACATATGGCCCTCAGCCTCAATCATTCCAAAATAGTCAAAAACCCCTCGGGCATCCGTAAAACAATAATACTCAGCTTAAACAATAGTTCAAATGTCATCTAAAACTCCATGTTTAAGAAAAATATAGCTGAGTTCATGAAATATTGTAAATCACATGGACAGAGTTCAAATAATCTTTCAAATAGTGAGGAAAACTGTGATGATAGTTCATAAAGATTTCAATTAGTCGGCAATAAGCCCCAAGTATGGCAATGAGCCCAATTCATAATGATAACAACAAATCATTTACTATTTCGCGATAAAACCAACAACCGGGACGGACCAAGTCATAATCCCCAACGGTGCTCTACCCCATGCTCAGGTCCAGCGTGCAAGTCACCACAATACAGCACTAAGATCTGCAAATCCGGGGTTTCAAACCCTCAGGATATCATTCCCAAGTATTACTTACCTCGAACCAGCGTAATCTCAAGCTCGCGACGCCTTTGCCCCTCAAATCGGCCTCCACGCGCGTTGAATCTAGCCAAAACCAAAGCGAATACATCACAATATGCAAATGGGATAATACCCAATTGAGAACAATCGAATTATAGCAATAACCTCGAAACTAGCAAAACCCTAGACCCGGGCCGGCTTCTTGAAAAATTACGAAACTCATATTTCTGGAATCCTCGTCTCTCCACGAGACCGTACATATAAAATTTATCAAAATTGGAGTTCAAATGGGCCACCATATCCCAAATTTACATAGCAAAAACCAAGCCCTAATTTTCTTCAATTTCATATCCAAATTCAGAGGATTAATGGATAAATCTTCAATATAATCATGTATTTGACTCATAAAACTTACCTCCAATCGATTCCCAGTTGAAACCCTCTTAATTCCTTGCCAAAAGCTCCCAAGCTTGCTCAAAATTTGTGGAAAAATGACCCCAACTCGCGGATGAAATGTTTTTAAACATTCTGCCCCAGGTCCAAAAATCCTTCATCGCGTTCGTCACTTCTCCCACGTGAACGCGAAGACAAAATATTTTAACAGTCCAAATACCCTATGCGAACGCGTGTCTGGCCACGCGAACACGATGCACAACATGGCTTCTCTATGCGGACGCGACATCTTCTCCTGTGAATGCGTTGGCCAGACTTCCAAGCCTACGCGAATGCGATAACCTTCATGCGAACGCGATGTACGAAAATGCCAGGCCCTCAAATTACTCTACGCGTTCGTGTCTATCACCACGCGAACGCGATGAACATGAGTCTGTAACCCTTATAGCAGAAAGACTAATCTCAATACAAACCAAAATGGGTCCGTTTGACCACCCGAATTCATCCGGAGGCCCCCGGGACCTCAACCAAAGACACCAACATGCCCCGAAACATCATACCAACTTGTTCCAATCATAAAAACACTTCCTTCAACACAAAAATCATCAAATCATGACGGATTCAAGCTTAAATTTTTCTTAAAACTTCTGAAACTCATATTCAATCAAAAACCTAACCAAACGATGTCCAAATGACTTGAAAATTTGCGGACATATCCAAAATCACTTAACGAAGCTACTGCAACTCTCGGAATTCCATTCCGACCCTCGGATCAAAATCTCACCAATCAACCGGAATCCGCCAAAATTCAAACTTCGCCAATTCAAGCCAAATTCTACACCGGACCTCCAAATTCAATTCTGATCGCTCTCCTAAGTCACAAATCATATACCGAAGCTAACCGAACCACCGAAATTCACATCCGAGCCCTCTAACAACATAGTCAACTTTTGGTTGACTTTTCCAAACTAGCCTTCTCTTACAGTGACTAATTGTCTCAATTCCAACCAAACTCTGTCCGAATAACTTCAAACTCTACAAACACATATAATGCAGCATATAGATACATAAAACGGAGAAAACAGGGCGGTAACACATAAGACTACAGGTCGGTTCATCACATCCTCCCCAATTTAAACAAAAGCTCATCCTCGAGCGTACCAGAGTTGTACTAGAAGCAACCCAATAGCTGAATGACCTTACCAAACATATACTCTGGGTGATCCCACGTCAACCTATCTCACATTGGTCCGATAACACAACATAGCCGGAATTTCGTAGTCCATCTAAACCATAAACCACATTGCACTTCCCGAATCATGCACCATATCAGAACCCCACGTCTATACTCAGAATAAACCTGAACAAACTGTAATAACCCATACTCGCCACTCCATGTGAGACCATATGGTATACCACACAACCCAAACACTCGAGACGATGGCATCTATTCCCAGCAATTGCCCACAATAACCAAATACTGATAGATTAACCTTTTTATTAGCTAAAGTATAATCCCAACACCTTCATATAGTGCCAACGGCAACTGAAACACGCGAAAAACCGAACCCATCTCTCAGATCACCCATTCATGAGTCCATTTTCCTTTCTGACTGATACTACAACAGATTTTGGAGCCAAACCTCGATATTACCTTTCTAACAAGATGAAATCAAATATGCTCGTACTCATTAATGACTCCAACGATCATCTCAACTACAACACGCCACTCTGGTAAGATGACACCTCAACACCGGCCTAAGCCACAAAGTGATCAACAGAAACACCAATAAGAAACGATCTGAACACACTCAAATCATGACAACTGACTCGAACGAAAGAGCTGTAATTCAAATTCCTCCGTGTGATCACTACATAGAACTGAGATCCCATCTAACACCATAGAAATAGAGCACCTGAATCCTCCTCGAAAGGTTATAACATCACGTGGCCTTACCACAACACGCGATTCTATCCAAGCACTATTACCCATGAAGCACCTCAAGTCACCATGCTCAACACAGGCAGTCATGCACAGATTAAGTTCTGAAATCAAGTAATCCATCACACCCACGGTGTAAAAAGTATTATACACTATTCAATCCTGAAAGGACACAACCGATGCGCTATTCGCCGAACAACACCAAATACGGACTTTCCTCAGAAACTAGGAAGTACGGCGTACAAAGTAGCATATAGAAAACTATTCTCAACATCACACTATTGTGGCGTGCAACCCGCTCTATATACCATACCCGTGGCGGCGTGCCACCCGATCCAGATAACATACCCGTGGAGGCATGACTTCTGATCCGCACATATATCTCACAAAAGAAGATGCACATCGAGTCAAATTTGGTAATTACAATAAACACATATAAACTCATGCCCGGCTGCAAGAAACGCATCCGAAAAGTCCTTCAATACTGGAACTGAATCAATGGTAGAAACCTATGCACTGACATCCGCCATGAAGACCAAATTAACAAAGCAATACTTGCCAACCGTCCGATGGTCTTTAGAATATAAACTACTCTGCTAGAATAATGATTCGATGCACCTTACCACGCAACCCGCGGCTCTTTCCGACATAGCCCATAACACATTAGTCTAGACAACCTGACATTAGGACAAATAGTCTGCAATCTAATATCATAACCCAAATTTAACATAAGAAGCAAAGAAAGATCCACTCGGACCTCCAGTATCCAACTGCAAGACGATGTCTATACACACGACCAACAACCACCGCATGGTCGGATCACTAGAACTTCTAGTCTCCAACACTTATGACGCATGAATCACTATGTCTGATCCCACACTCTGCTGTACGAATATGTACACACATCAAGTATCCATTCACACCACGAAAGATATTCAAAATTTCCTGTGCCATACATAAACTCAAATATCCACAGTCGATCCAACAAGAAATTGTCGCAATACAACTGATGTATCATCAATTTATATCACCTTAATCATCTGAAGATCGATTCTTTACGCACCCATAGCTATCTGTGTTTCTCAATAATTTAATGATTTCCCATTATGAACTGAACCAAAACCTTGAAAACGTAAATCTCAATTCTCCATATCATAACACATAGACCATACCACACTAGGATAACATGAGGACTTCTATCTCTCTCATGTGCCGCAGACATCAACCCACTCAACTAGTTAAGAACTTTCATGATCCCATTTAGGAGATAAATTATTACACACTCCATGCTTCGCTTACCTGTAGGAAACATACCCATCTTCAAACAACGGTAAAATACATCAAGAGCTCTTCCTCCCTATTCCATTCCACAAGCTAAAGTACCATGACTGAATCCTTCTACCCAAACCAAGCTAAGCAACTGCCAGCACGCAAGAGCTTTGATGCACAATTCCTGTAAGGCTCATTGCCTCAAACTCATATAAGAATTAATCATACTCTTACCATATCGATTAGGTTTATTATCAAGCTATTTCACCTATTTAATTTCCTTCATGATTCATCATTAATTTGATATTCTCCCTTGCTGTAGCACCATATTACCTCAACTTAGGTTACCACACGAGACTAGCACATAAGACCACACTATCTAAGACCCATAGGCCACTGCATACCCTCTCGGCCGCTTCCAAGAAATACAATATTCCAGAATGCTTTATCTTGAAGAACTTCCTGCGAATAAGAATTTGTTACCATTACCTTCCAAATATGGATACATAGAATCCCGTGATAACATAAAATACCACAAGTCTTGATCTTTTCTAATGAAAATACAGTCTCTAGCCACATACGCAAACTTAAGACACCTGATTGTTACGTGCAAAATACGGAACATAGTAAAACCATTCTCGAGAATCACTCACTCTTATTCAGCTGTAATTCACCTGCCCTAATTGAACGGAACCACTAGTGCCTGATTAGTACTCAGACACTGCAGAACATGATTTCATACAGATTCAACAACCATCTTTCTTCTCTATACATTGAGCATTCTTTATTAACAACAGCTCAAAACATCCTAGTATTTTCTCACATTTACGAAAGCACCATATAACCTTTGTAGATATTTTCCTTCACACGTACGATCCTCGGCTCAATTTCTATAAGCAGAACTGATCCCCCATCATACCTAAAAACGGAACCAACATACCACATAACCCTGCAATCAGCTGACCAACAGCAACCTCCCCAACTTGGCTCGAAGCCATATATTAAGGCAATCTTAACAACTCTTAACATTTTTACTCCAATGATGCCACAATGTTATAGTGAGATTAAACTCAAGTCATTTACAAGTTTTGTGAATACACAGATCATCTAGCACTAACATTCTCTGCAAACCTTGCATTCATTTCCACATCAGTTGAGTCCACTTTCTTAAGCATCCCAATTCTTCAAAATACAACACATACCCTTCAATTACACATGAGATATTTTACATACACATAAGGATCATACCGCTCAAAACCCTCCGCAGGAAATAACCCACCTGATTCCCCTCATTTCAATATTTCCACATACCTTCGACCATCATATATGTAATACACAGCCATTTAGTCTTTCTGAGTCTGAACTCATACCCCCACATGTATAGCACCTAACATTCCAGCTAGAGAATACAAAAATATTCTTCACGCGCCCATGCCTCAGGCTACACAACAGACCACAATAAGAAATAAACACTTAACAGGTCATCTACTATCCATCAGACTTCTTCGTCACTACCAAAATTATATAGATACACCTCGGACTACTAACATACTCATTACATGGATATCCAGCTGCCATTTCGGCTACTAAGAACAACACTGAACATAAAGTTCAAAACACTTGCTCACATAATCAGCACCTCGGTGCTCAAACAATAGGAGAATATCCGGCCTCAAGTCCTCCAGACTGTCCCAACATGAAGTCTCGGAGATTACCTCTCGCCCCGCATTCAAGGAATCACAAGCCATCAAGGAACATATACCATTGAGCGCTCACGTGCGCATACCGACGTGTGGAAGGAATTTATCAAGAGTTATATCAAACTGAATAAAGTATGCACGATAAGAATTCCAAGAATGGGAAGTTTTCCTAAAGGTTCTGCAGCCTCTCGAGGATATATAAACATCTCCATACCAATCCGTGAGACTCTACTAACCCTGCTCATGACTCGTGAGACCTAATAACCTAGGATCTGATACCAGCTTGTCACGACCCAAATTCCATACCCGGTCGTGATGGCGCCTCTCGTGAAGACAAGGCCATCCAACACCCCCAAATCCTCTTTAAGCAGCTATTAAACATAAATGAATAGAAATACTATTTAATGGCATTTAACTATGAAATTTCATTCCAATACAACCCGACCGGGGTGTCACAAGTCACGAGCATATAATGAGTAGGGACACTACTATTGGGCCAACAAAATATATATACAACGTAAAACTGGAACTCAAAGTCGGAATACAGTGACGCGAACACTGGCGATCACCTTGCTCAACTACCAAAATATAGCCTTCGGTCCTGCTAATAACCCGCTACCGGGTGAACAATACCAGCAACTGCACACAAGGTGCAGGGAGTAAAGTGAGTACTTCCAACTCAGTGGTAATAAGAGAAAATAATATCTGAGCGATAAGAAAACACGTATGAGCACACAAACTGCTATGAAAGACAGAACAAACCTTTTTGAGAAAAAACGAAATACTATGAAAATTAACTTTAAAAAATCTCAAGATCAGTTTAAAATCTCTTTTGAAAATATGCTTTTTCAACAGTTGCAAAGGTAATTTCAACAAGTAGGAAGTAATCAGAAACCTACCCCTCGGGCTAAGTACCAACCTCTCAGTACAATATCAGCCCCGCGGGCTCACTCCCAACTCACAACATTCAACATCAGCCTCTCGGGCTCAGCACTCCTTAACATATAACACCAGGGTATCTGGTCAACAAGGCAAGTAACAGTATGCATACCAATGATATATGAGTGCTAAATGTCATGCCACGTAGTACAAGCAGGAGTAAATGCATGAATGCAATGCAATGCAATGCATATGGCCGCTACGGTGCGTAGCCCGATCCATTTGGGTACCCGCGCTCACTATGGGGGTTCAGACTCTAGAGGGGCTCCTACAGTCCAAGCGCAATATCAATATCACACCATTGTGGCGTGCAGCCCGATCCATGCAATATGCTACTACGGCGTGCAGTCCGATCCATGCAATACGCTACTGCAGCGTGCAGTCAGATCCATGCATGTATATGCACGTGCACACATAACACTCGAAGCCTGAAAGCCTCCTTACATCATCTTCATGCCCTCATATATGGCCCTCAGCCTCAATCATTCCAAAATAGTCAAAAACCCCTCGGGCATCCGTAAAACAATAATACTCAGCATAAACAATAGTTCAAATGTCATCTAAAACTCCAAGTTTAAGAAAAATATAGTTGAGTTCATGAAACAGTGTAAATCACATGGACTAAGTTCAAATAATCTTTCAAATAGTGAGGAAAACTGTGATGATAGTTCATAAAGAGTTCAATTAGTCGGCAATAAGCCACAAGTATGGCAATGAGCCCAATTCATACTGATAAGAACAATTTATTTACAATTTCGCGGTAAAAACCAACTACCGGGACAGACCAAGTCACAATCCCCAACGGTGCTCTACTCACGCTCAGGTCCAGCGTGCAAGTCACCACAATACAGCACTAAGATGTGCAAATCTGGGGTTTCAAACCCTCAGGATATCATTCCCAAGTATTACTCACCTCGAACCGGAAAAATCCCAAGCTCGCGACGCCTTTGCCCCTCAAATCGGCCTCCACGAACGTCGAATCTAGCCAAAAATAGAGCGAATACATCACAATATGCAAATGGGACAATACTCAATCAATCACAATCAAATTATAGCAAGAACCTCGAAACTAGCAAAACCCGAGCCCTGGGACCGCTTTTCAAAAAATTAAGAAAAAATCCTCGTCTCTCCACGGGTCCGTACATATAATTTTATCAAAATCAGAGTTTAAATGGGCCATCAAATCCCAAATTTACATAGCAAAAACCAAGCACTAATTTTCTTCAATTTTATACCCAGATTTAGAGGATTAACGGATAAATCATCAATATAATCATGAATTTGACTCATAAAACTAACCTCCAATCGATTCCCAGTCGAAACCCTCTTAATTCCTTGCCAAAAGCTCCCAAGCTTGCTCAAATATTGTGGAAAAATGACCCCAACTCACAGATGACATGTTTTTAAAAATTCTGCCCCAGGTCCGAAAATCCTTCATCGCGTTCGCGACTTCTCCCCCGCGAATGCGAAGACAAAATACTTTTAAGAGTCCAAATACTCTATGCGAACGCGTGTCTGCCATGTGAACGCGATGCACAGCATCCCTTCTCTACGCGGATGCTACATCTTCTCCTGCGAACACGTTGACCAGACTTCCAGGCCTACGCGAATGCGATAACCTTCATGCGAACCCGATGTACAAAAATTTCAGGCCCTCAAATTGCTCTAAAAGTTCGCGTCCATCACCACGCGAACGCGATGAACAAGAGTCTGCAACCCTTACAGCAGAAAAACTGATCTCAATACAAACCAAAATGGGTCCGCTTGACCACCCGAATTCATCCCGAGGCTTCGGGACCTCAACCAAAGACACCAACATATCCCAACACATCATATGAACTTGTTCCAATTGTAAATATACGTCCTTTAACAGAAAAATCATCAAATCACGAGGGTTTAAGCTTAAATTTTTCTTAAAACTTCCAAAACTCGTATTCGATCAAAAACCCGACCAAACGACGTCCGAATGACCTGAAAATTTGCGAACATATCCAAAATCACTTGCCGAAGCTACTGCAACCCTCGGAATTCCATTCCCACCCTCAGATCAATATCTCACCTATCAAACGGAATCCGCCAAAATTCAAACTTCGCCAATTCAGGCCTAATTCTACGCCGGACCTCCAAATTCAATTCCGATCGCTCTCCTAAGTCACAAATCATCTCCCCAAGCTAACCGAACCACCGGAATTCACATCCGAGCCCTCTAACCACATAGTTAACTTTCGGTTGACTTTTCTAAACTAGCCTTCTATTAAAGTGACTAATTATCTCAATTCCAACCAAACTTTGTCCGAATCACTTCAAACTCTACATATAATGCAGAATATAGAAGCATAAAACGAGGAAAAAGAGGGGTAACACATAAGACGACGGGTCAGGTCATCACAGATAGCCTCCCGTAGATAAGTACCGATGTCTCCGTACCGATCAGCAAGACTCTATAAACCGGCATGTGTCTCGTGCCTCCTATGAACCTAGAGCTTTGATACCAACTTGTCACGACCCTAGTTTACCAATTGTGAACATGTCATGGCGGCACCTACTCTTCACGAATAGGTAAGCCTAACTCATTGCGGAAGTACATCATTTATGAAATTTATAATCCAAAAGTGAAGTAACACAAATAATGTATAGAGTTGCCGCTTGGCATATACACTTTAACATTCTACATTCCAAAACTATCCCAAAGACCCGGAAACCCACGGGAAAACACAGGCTAAGAGTAATACATAAAACTGCTCTAATCACCCGGAAACATCTATAACAAGGAATGACAAAATAGAATCTAACTGACTAAAGGGGTAGAGTGAGAAGGAGACTCTCCCGTCTGCGGACACGGAAAATACACCTCAAGTCTTCGAAATGCTCCCTGCAGCTATTGATAATGCGCCTGCGTAGAGGAACCTGGATCTGCACATGAAAAACATGTGCATAAGAGGCATAAGTACACCACAACGGTACTCAATAAGTGCCAAGCATAACCTCGGTGGGTAGTGATGAGGAAAGGTCGAGGTCCTACTGAGATAAAAACATAATAATTAATAGAATAAGGAAAACCCAAATTGGGATAATGTACTGCGAGCATCTAGCAAAATAATAATTACTACAGTAACTGAGAACCAACACAGTAAGTAAATAGAAGTTCAAATCACCACCGGATATCGAACATCGGGGATATCCTAGTATCCTCATCATATACTCGAGGGATCTCCTAGTATCCCGAGGATCTCCTAGTATCCTCCATTTTTACATAAGGGATCTCCCAGTATCCCGAGGATCTCTTAGTATCCTTCATTTTTAAACAAGGGATATCTTAGTATCCCGAGGATCTCCCGGTATCCTCCATTTTATAATCATATTTGTGCCAGGGATCTCTTGGTATCCCGCACTCTCAGTCATAGAACGAAACACTTATAAAGGGAGTTATCGAAATATCGTCCCATAGTCCCAATTCGTAATACCACACAATTCAAATAAGATGAAGTGCTAAGTAAGAACAATAAAAAATATCTAGTTTAGCATGCTTCACGTAGAACAGAGAATACAGTTTAAGCAATTAAGGAAGTAAGCCAGCTAAACATGCGTGTCCTAAGCTAACATAGGTTAACTTGCATTTAGAATAGACAAATTCGCAAGAAAACACAGTTAAATGTTCTAAGTAAAACGGATTTTTCAAAAACTAGCACCAGTACAAGCTCGTCACCTCGTGTACCGGGCATTTAAAATAACAAATAATAGATCCTCAGGTGAGAGGTCCCTCACACAAAGCTTAAGCTCTCATTTAGGGACTGTCCCAAAACACTACATCTAATACCGAACGTTCCGGCAAAACAAAATAGCATAAATGAACTTAGGGGAAGCAGTTAATGCGGAAACAGGGCATAAATTCCAAAGATGACCGGCCAGGTCATCACATCAGATTCATTCCTTTAATTCCTTCTGGTCCTCGAGCTTTGTCTTTAATGGGTATGGGCATCGTGTTATTTGAATAATAACTCGTGTCTCTTTAAGTTTCTTCTTTAGTATCTGTTATTGCTCGTACCTCGTGCCTGATTATAATTCTTTGACCGTTTGACTGATACACGTGTAATGACACGTCACCTTCAATATGCAAATTCAATTTTTTTTTCCAATACACTCAGCTCCACATATGTATTGCATTTCACACAGATGCGGGGTCGCTTCTACGACAACTCTTCCACAGATGCGGAATCACAGGACTGTTCTGCATTGTTTTCACCCTTTTTTCCTCAATTCCACTTCAATTCAATTCGAATTACTTCATGGTGTTATTTACCGGAATATCTAATAATACACACCATAAACAACCTCATATTATAGTTAAAGGACATAAAAACTAAAGAAAAGAGACTAGAATGAGTGGTAAAATCACCACTCATCAATACTCCCAACTTAAAGCTTTTCCTCAAGCAAATCAAACCAACACTTCAATGAGGCTCTACCATTTAAAGAACAAATAGTATTGCTATCACTTACAAATCACATTATCCAAATAATTACCATACTTAGGGATTTGGTTGGTAGTAATAATTAGGCTCAAGCAAGTGAATCTTAACCAAATAACTCCTTCATTTAAAAACACTTTCAAGGATTGCAACGTATTTTCAAAGTAATCAAGTGACAACTAAAAGCCTCAAGAAGTGACTTTAAAGCACTAGTCTATTACATATACTCCATTTGTTCATTTTCGGATACAATAATCGAATTCATCCTAATTCATTTGACTCACAAGAAGAAAAGTCCCAAAATCACCATCTTTACAATAATAACACAAGGGACAAATGCACAAAGATGCTCACTCTCAACAAAGAATTTCAAGTGTTACAAAATATCATACCATAAGTTTGCCATTATTTTAAGTTGCTGCTTATTCAAGAACATTCGGTTGGAGATCACATAAGGACTTTTTAAGTTTGTAATGTAGGTTTAGGAAAGGGTAGGATAAGCATTTGGGATATAAGTGACTACACCCTCCTTGAACACTACTCATATTTGTCTTTCTTTTTGCATTTTGCTTCTTTTTAAACCTCATATCCTTTATTTTCATCTAGTTACCAACATAGAACCACCTTGAAGTTCCTCTCTAATTTTCTCAAGGCTCCTTATTTATATACACATATTTTATATATATATATATATATATATATATATATATATATATATATATATATATATATATATATATATATATATATATATATATATATATATATATATATATAACTACTTCCTTTTGGAGCTTGAGTAATTATACCTCAATGTACAACCTTACCAATTTTCACTTTGACACCAACACCCCCAACTTAGGCTTTTAGCATCATTCGCAATATTCAAGGAGAGAGGGGTTCAAAAGATAGAATTATTTCACAAAAGGGTAAAAGTTTGTAATGAGGTGGCCAAAAAAAAAGGTTAAAGGCTCAAATGGGGTAAGCTAGTTATAATATTTATGCAATGGTAGGCTTGAAAGGCAAAAAAGGTTTTTCAAAGATCACAAAGAATGCCTAAGGTCATCCCTCCAACCAAACATAACTAACATTAGCATTGAAAGACCAACCGGACAAGTTCTAAATTATATAAGTAAACACAAGAGTTATTCCTAAGAAAAATTACACACATGGCACATGAACTAGTCAAGATTATTTTATTTCACTTTTTTTTTAAAAATATTTAGAGCAATGTCATGTCAACTAGTGGGCAAAGTGTCACTAAAATAGCCAAAACGTTATCATAGAAATTACTCCTTCTCATGCATTTGCTTTTTAAATTTAAAATCAAAATTTGGAGGGGTATTCTTAATTAATATTTCACATACAAGAGACTAATCCTGTTAGTACCAAATAAATCAAAAGTTTACACATAACAAAATAAGACTAATTCCCTTAAAAAGTCATCATGTCATCCATCATAGGAAAAAGTCACCCGTTCAACATAAAAATGTTCCTCAAGAAAGAACCGTAGAAGAAAGAAAACTCAAGGAAATACTACTAAATAAATAAAATAATGAAAACTACTAAAAACATTATTTACAACATAAACCATAAACTACTAAAGAATAAATAAAGGAAGAAAGAAAGAAAAGAAATATAAAATAGCGCAATAAAGGTGACTAATATGCACATATATAGCTACTCACACTACACTTGGCAAGAGCACATGATACACAATATCCAAACAAGCCCGGCAAAGGCACAAAATATTCATACAACAGAATAAGCTCGGCAAGAGCACAAGTCAAAGTAACAATGTGCAGACAAAATGAACACCACCCCCAACTAACAACATTGCAATGTCCTCACTGCATAATATAAAAATAAAACACAAGTAGTTTGAGGGTCTCCCTGAGGTCAGCATCAGACTAGCACACTGTGGAGGAAGGTTGATCACTATTGTGCTTGTCAAAACCCAAAATCCCTCCAAATGAGTTGTGATGGCACCTAGTATCTAAACTAGGTAAGCCTAACATTTTATGCAATAACATGGATATTACTAACTTTAAATTAAATTACTCTGAATAAATTACATTTTCCAAATCGGTAATACAAGTCATAAGCCATTCTAGGAGTAGTTATACAAAATAAATATATCACTCTTTCGAAACAAGGGAACATATTGAAATAAGTACAATTGAAGGTGACTCTGAGGTTTGCGAACGCTATAATTGGTTTACCTTGAGTCTCCACCGCAACGATTCGTACAACCACTAACAATCAATTACCTGTATCTACACAAAAAAATATACAGAAGAGCAATATGAGCACACAATGCCCAGTAAGTATCAAGACTAACCTCGGTGGAGTAGTGACGAGGTACAGTCAAGACACTCACTAGTCTAATAACATGTGCAATATAGCATACAAAAAAAATATAAAGCAATTAACAACGATGGAAACATTATTCAACCAGTGATATAAATAGCAGGGCAACAAGAACACCATAATATTGTTTAACGAATAATGAATACAAGTGTAATCAATTAGTCAAGTCCTTCATATATAAACCTTTCGCCCATAAATCCTTCAAGTAATAATCTCTACGATATAATAATTTCCAATAAATATGTTTCGAATATATTTCCTTCAAATAAACATCTTTCAAATGTATTTCTTTTGAGTAAAGATCATTTTGTGACGCCTCATTTCATAATCATAAATAATATAGGTTTCAGCCCGCTTTCATATTTATACGGCATCACGTGCCCATATTTCTTTCATAGCCGCACGGGAAACTCACATGCCATTAAATAAAATCATAATTTTTTTTCCGACACCTTGTATCCACATATTTATGTCTTACATTGCGCAACAACATTCTAAGGTTACTCAATTCATACGGTATATAACCCAACATAATTAAGAATATTCACGGAGCCTCATTTACTTAACATGAAGTAGAGTAGAACTTCTAAACCCATTTAGAATTCATCAAGAAAAAGATAAAGTTACTTATAAAAATCATTCGAATAAAAAAAGTACCATGTTTTAATTAGAACACAACATCGAATAAATTATTACTTTTACCCAGGGATTTGATAAATTAACTTAGTAGAAATCCCTTCTTAAGTAAAGTACAATCTCAAACAGTTTAAGGAAAATTTAGTTGAGAAATCGATTGAGTTAAAAATATAATAATTGTTGAAATTTAAAGTATTGAAATATATCTATAAAATACTGCAAGGTATTGTAAACACTATCGATTACAACACAAAGGATCACAACAATAAAGGAATCTAAACAGTTAAAACACTTGAATTGGTACAAACAAATACAACATAGACAAAATAATCACAGAAGGAGTGCAACTCAATGCAGAGGTAACAACCGGGGATCTCCCAAGATACCGTCCTGTTGTCCCAAATATAAATACTCGGGAATCTCTTAGTATCCACAATATAAATGCTAGTATCTCCTAGTATCCCGAGAATCTCTTGGAATCCTCAATATAAGTCCCGAGGATCTCTTGGTATCCTCAATATAAGTGCTTAGGATCTCTTCGTATTCTCAATATAAATGTTGGGAATCTCTTGGTATCCCGAGGACCTCTTTGTATCTTTAATACAAATGCTAGGGATACCTTGGTATCCCGAGGATCTCTTGGTATCCTCAATATAAGTACAGGAGGATCTCCCAGGATATCGTCCCGTAGTCCCAAAGTAAACACACAGCACCAATACGAAGTAATACTCAAAAACAATCCAACAACCCAATTACAAGGGAATTCCACCACCAAGAGTATGAATGGACGACAATAAGAGAATCACACTAAAACCAAGAAACACAATAACCTTACAAAAACACCAAGACATAACATGCATGTGATAACTACACCAACAACCACAATAATTTGGACACCTAGCATATATACAAGGGGTCATAGAGGAATTTCCAATTAAGAGATAACAAGATAATAAGGAGAACAGTTACTTCAATTAAGGCAAATAAGGCAAGTAAAAGCTAAGGAATAGAGGAAGTCTAACAACATTGTATGGAGCATATAGAGGAAAATTATGCAATTAGGTAACTCAATCATAACTGAACATTTCTCTCATAATGAACATAAGGACCTAAGAATCTTAAAGGGCGATTCTCCCACAAATAAGACCGAGTACACGCTCCTCACCTCGTGTACACGAACTACAATTATCATAGAGGACTCAAATCTTAAGTGATAGTCCCCCACACAAGGTTAGAAAAGATACATACCTTAACGGAGTTAGTCCGATATTCCAAAATAGCATTCTTGCGCGAAATGACCTTCGGACGTCTCCAATCTTTCTTGAGCTTTTCTTACCTTACTACAATATTCTGGAAATTCTAGAAACTTCACTATTTAGAATCATACAAAAGTGAACCACAAGTAGGAGGATATTCGTGGGTTTACCTCATTTAGGCATTTCATCAAACACTATGTGTGCATATTTGACTACATCTCTTAACCATAGAATTAGTTCAACCAACTACTAATGTGTACCAATGATTCATCTCACCATTATTTTTTAATAATTTATACGCCTAACATCACATGTGTGATCAACCATTCACACCCAACCAACAAAATTCCATCAATAATCACCTTTAAATCCCTACCATGAACATGTATTTAAATTGGGAATTTATGGCTTCCAATCACCAATCACCATACCATAAGTTGTAATGCTTGATTCATTCTCATAATTCTATAATAACTCCATATATGTAATTCTAAGGGCAAAAGATTACCTCTTAAAGACTAAATCTTGAAAGACAACTTTGGGGTGTTCTTGAGATTTTGAAGAAATCCTATGAATCCAATCAAAACCATATTGTAATTAGTGATTGAGAAGTGAAATCACAATGAAAACACACTTAAAAACTCACCTTAGGTATGCAATTGGATGCCTTGGCCGGATTGGGGATGGAGAGGATGCCCTAGTCTTGAAAAATGACTTAAATCCTCTCCTTTCCCATCCTTAGGTGTATTTAGAGGTCTGCTACTAGAGCGCTCTTGCTAAGGCTGCGCTCGTGAGGCAGAAACTTCTGAATATGCACGGTTGCAAACCTGGATGCGCATATGATATAGGTCAAGTAAAATGGTCATAACTTATTGTATACACTTTCAAATGACAAATGGTATGATGCGTTGGAAACTAAATTCATAGAGATTTAATTTGATAGGTTCTGCGTCACACAACTCTTTACATATATATATATATATATATATATATATATGTATACACACACACACTCATCCAAAGTGAGGTCTTATGCGCACTCATTTGCAACTTTAGTCTATTATGAAAACTTTCAACTTGGCTAAGACTTAGGACTTTCCTTAGACCCCATATATCTTGTAATACACCTTGTACACTTGCTATCATATCCAATTGATATCCATCATAGTAATGGACCTCTTCCACATATAAAATAATATAATTAGAACACGTCAACTTTCTAACTTCGCCAAAACGCACCGAATTGTCCTGTGGACTTCTAAGTCCAATTTCGAACACACGTCTAATTCCGAAATGACCATACTAAGCTATTGACATCATTAAAAATTTCAATTTGGGGTCGTTTGCTCAAAAGTCAACTCTCCGGTCATTTATTTCCATTTGAGCTTCAAAAATAAAATTTTGACTTTTCTTTAAATTTAACTCCGAATCTTACGAAAACTAAACTTGACCATACATGCAGGACATAATGTGTATTACGAAGCTTCTCAAACGAGACGCAAATTCTTAAAACGAAATTTCAGGTCATTACATTCTCCACCTCTTAAACAAACGTTCGTCATCAAATGTGCTAAGATCATTTTGAGGTTACCAAATTGATATTTCTACATTTACATATATACTCGTGGTTGATCCTAAATTACCACATTCGAAATAAGTTCGACAATACCGTTTCAATTGAGGCTATTTCTCTTACCCATATTTGTAAACTTTAAGACCAAATTTCTTACACTCCGAACATTTTCAAAAAAGGTACAATTATTTACATTATCACACAATCTTAGTCTCACCTGGCTATAGCAACTTGTGCCTACGCACGCATCAACTTTTTAATAGTGCTTAACGGTTGGTACATCCTCCCCCGCTTAGGGTCATTTACCCTCAAATAAGAAGTAGAGTCCGCTCTCAAACATATAATGTGACTTCTCTTTTTCTCCGCACATCTCAATGTCCCAAATTTTTTTATCTCTCAATTTTTTTAGAAATTTTAGTAGAGTCTCCTCTTTAATTGTGCCTATCCACCTGTTAGAGTAAAAGCAATATATATATATATATATATATATATATATATATATATATATATATATATATATATATATATATATATATATATATAACGCTTACCTCCGCATTAAAAGCACGACATTATCATAATGATATTGGGATATGAAACATATCATAAGTATGACCATGACTACTTCTCTAGTCTTAATAGTTGTTCACAATCGATTACAAATTGCCAATTAACCTCATGTAAACAACAATCTCGTTTTAAACCTCCATTTTCTAACAACGAGGCACAGGGCACGAAAACCTCATTATTACTTACCCGGACTAATGAGTCACATTTAACGCCACCAGAGCACTTACCTCGCAGACTAAAACTCAACAATTACCATAGAAACTTGACAAATTATGTACAAAGATATTCATACAAGAATTTTCAAATAAGCCTCATAGGCATGACTCCCTATAAGTACTATAGTACAAATTTTAAAATTTCACAAGGGAGAATTTAAACACATAAATTTTTCACTACAAGGACCTCGTCCTTATATAACATCCACCGCAGCTTGTAGTTGGTTGAAATATCTCACATCATAACCAATACGAGGATCTCCTCCTCACCTCCATACCACAAGTAATATGCACATTGTGCCAACTGAAATTTTCCATTTTCTTTCTTTCTTCTTCTAAATAAATTCCGTCAAACAAAATCACAACATAATTAACCCTCATACCAGTATGGCATATAATTCACAGTTGAAATCAATTATTTTGAAATTACATCAAACTCACTGAAATGGTTAACAAAAGTCACTTTTGGCCTCACAACTATTTTCAGTGACCAACACATAATGATAGACATAGCTATCTCCATATATTCTCCCAACATGAGTATTCAAATAAGTAAAATTGAGATTACGAAGCTCACTCATGAGTAGAGCATAGTAGGAGGACTTGCCTCGATACTCATAAACCGAATAAGGTTAAGGTAATTGTTCCATTATGATAACTCGAGTTCGTACTTGTGGTGACTCCATCTAGTGTAGAGACCTCAACTATACCATAACAAATATATCAATGGGTCGGGCCTCCACCTCTTAGGCGCCATCTACCCACTTTTCCTCCACCCCTAATTGATAGTGTAAGTAGAGTAGTAATTGTAATAGAGTACGTGGCACGTGTGCTCTGATGGAACAGATTTCTCCCAAGTCTAGGACAATTTCTCAGGATGTTCCTAGTATCACCATATTCATAACAACCCATCTGCAGTTCGACTTCTCATAACGAGTCCGTACCGGATAACTTAAACAACCATTGCAGGAAATTCCATGCCACTGGTACATTAAAAGATGACTGTCCCACACAGGTGTTGTGGTTAACTTAAGCACTACGAGTATATTGCATATGTTTCCATGACCCCGTTGTTACTGAAATGTAGAATTATTAAGGATGCAGGAATATCTAGAGTCTCATCATCATCCCATTCAAATCTCAGCTCATATAAGTCAACTAGACTCCAGAGCCCATTCCAAATCTTGGCAACACGTGGTAACAATTATTGAGCAATCATGGCTCCCTTATAACCCCTATGGTACCACTGATCGTTGGCACATAGTTATTACTGAGTGCGCAATTTTATACACAAGTGGATGTAACACAACATAACTTATATACTTCAAGTTGAATAAACGCTGCACGAAAGGAATGAAAGAAGTGAGGTTATCCTAATAGTTCTGTAGCCTCTCAATGATAAGTACATATGTCTCCGTACCGATCCGCAAGATTCTACTAAACTCGTTTATGACTTGTAGCACCTATGAACCTAGAGCTCTGATACAACCTTGTCACGACCCAAAATCCCTCCAAAGGAGTCGTGATGGCACCTAGTATCTAAACTAGGTAAGCCTAAAATTTCTGCAATAATATGGATATTTACTAACTTTAAATTAAATTACTCTAAATAAATTACAATTCTCAAAACCGGTAGTACAAGTCATAAGCCTTTCTAGGAGTAGTTATACAAAATAAATACATCATTATTTTGAAACAAGGGAACATATGGAAATAAGTACAATTGAATGTGACTCATAAGCCTGCGAACGCTGCAACAGGATTATCTTGAGTCTCTACCGCAAAAATCCGTACAACAACTAACAATCAATTACCTGGATTTGTACAAAAAAAATATACAAAAGATTAGTATGAGCACACCATGGTGGTGCCCAGTAAGTATCAAGACTAATCTCGGTGGGGTAGTGACGAGATACAGTCAAGACACACACTAGTCTAATAACTTGTGCAATATAGCATACAAAAATAATAGGAAGCAATTAACAATGATAGCAACATTATTCAACCAGTGACGTAAATAGCAGGGAAACAAGAACACCATAAATATTGTTCAATGAATAATGAATACAAGTGTAATCAACTAGTCAAGTCCTTCAAATATAAACCTTTCGCCTATAAATCCTTCAAGTAGTAATCTATAAGAAATAATAATTTCAATTAAATATGTTTCGAATATATTTCCTTCAAATATATTTCTTTCGAGTAAAGATCACCTTGTGACGCCTCATTTCATAATCATAAATAATATAGGTCTCAGCCCACTTTTATATTTTTACGACATCTCGTGCCCATATTTATATCGTAGCCACACGAGCAACTCACATGCCATTAAATAAAATCATAATATTTCCCTGACATCTTATGCCCACATATTTCCGTCTCACATTGCACAACAACGTTATCAGGTTACTCAGTTCATAGGGTCTACAACCTAATATAATTAAGAATATTCACAGAGCCTCATTTACTTAACATGAAGTAGAGTACAACTTCTAAACAATTTGGAACTCATCAAGAAAAGGTGAAGTTATTGATAGAAATCATTTGAATAAAGAACGTACCATGTTTCAATTAGAACACAACATCGAATGAATTATTATTTATACCCAGGGATTTTATAAATTAACTTAGTAGAAATCCCTTCTTAAGTAAAGTAAAACCTCAAACAGTTTAAGGAAAATTTAGTTGAGAAATCAATTGAGTTAAAATTTTAACAATTGTTGAAATTTGAAGTATTGGAATATATGTATAAAAATATGGCGAGGTATTGTAAACACTATCGATTCCAACACAAAGGATCACAATAGTAAAGGAATCTAAACAGTTAAAATACTTGAATTGGTAACAACAAATACAACAAAGACAAAATAATCACAGAAGGAGTACAACTCAACGCAAAGGTAACAACCGAGGATCTCCTAGGATACCATCCTATAGTCCCAAATATAAATACTCGTGGATATTTTGGTATCCCGGGAATCTCATGGAATATTCAATATAAGTCCCGAGGAACTCGTATCCTCAATATAAGTGTCGGGGATCTCTTGGTATCCCGAGTATTTCTTGGTGTCCTCAATATAAATGCTAGGGATCTCATGGTATCCCAATGATATGTTGGTATCCTAAATATAAATGCTAGGTATCTCTTGGTATCCCAAGGGTCCCTTGGTATCCTCAATATAGGTACAGGAGGATCTCTCGGGATATCGTCCCGTAGTCCCAAAGTAAACACACAGCAGCAACACAAAGGAATACTCAAAACCAATCCAACAACCCAATTACAAGGGAATTCCACCACCAAAAGTATGAATGCACGGCAATAAGAGAATCGCAGGAAAACCAAGAAGCGCAATAACCTTAACAAAACACCAAGACATTACATGCATGTGATAACTACACCGAAAACCACAACAATTTGGACACCTAGCATATATACATGGGGTCATAGAGGAAATCCCAATTAAGAGATAACCAAACAATAAGGAGAACAGTTACTTCAATTAAGCAAATAAGGCCAAGTAATAGGTAAGGATTATAGGAAGTCTAATAACATTATATGGAGCATATAGAGGTAAATTATGCAATTAGGCAACTCAATCATAACTGAATATTTCTCACATAATGAATATAAGGACCTAAGAATCTTAAAGGGTAATTCTTCTACAATTAGTATATAGGACTCAATTCCTAAGGGTAATCCCCACACAAGGTCAGGCAAGATACTTACCTTAATGGAGTTAGTCCAATATTCCAAAATAGCATTCTTGCACGAAACGACCTCCAGAGAGCTCCAATCTTTCTTGAGCTTGTCTTACCTTACTACAATATTCCGGAAATTCTAGAAACTTCAATCTATTTAGAATCATACAAAAGTGAATCATAATTAGGAGGATATTCGTGGATTTACCTCATTTAGGCATTTCATCAAACATTATGTGTGCACATTTGACTGCATCTCTTAACCATAGAATTAGTTCATCCAACTACTAAACAACGATTCATCCCACCATTATTCTTCAATAATTTATACTCCTAAACTCACATGCGTGATCAACCATGCACACCCAACCAACAAAATTCCATCAATAATCACCTTTAAATCCTTACCATGAACATGTATTTAAATTGGGAATTTATTGCTTCCAATCACAGTACCATAAGTTGTAATGCTTGATTCATACTCATAATTCCATAATAACTTCATATATGTAAGTTTACCTCTTATAGACCAAATCTTGAAAGACAACTTTGGGTTGTTATTGAGATTTTGAAGAAATTCTATGAAATCCAATCAAAACCATGTTGTAACTAGTGGTTGAGAAGTGAAATCACCAAGAAAACACACTTAAAAACTCACTTTATGTGTGCAATTGGATGCCTTGACCGGATTGGGATGGATAGGATGCCCTAGTATAGAAAAATGACTTAAATCCTCTCCTTTCCCATCCTTAGGTGTATTTGGGGGTCTGCTACTAGCTCGCCCGTGCTAAGGCCAAGCTCGCGAGGCAAAAACTTCCGAATATGTGTGATCGTGCACCTGGCCGCGCACTTGGATGTTCATATTATACAGGTCTAGTAAAATGGTCATAACTTTCTGTATAAACCTTCAAACGACAAAAGGTTTAATGCTTTGGAAGCTATACTCATATATCTTTAATTTTATATTTTGCGAGCCACACAACTCCTTATATATATATATATGTAAATATGCTCATCCAAAGTAAGGTCTTGTGCGTACTCTTTTGCAACTTTAGTCTATTATGGAATTTTCCAACTTGGCTTAGACTTAGGACTTTACTTAGACCCCATATATCCTGTAGTACACCTCGTACACTTGATATCATATCCAAATTGTATCCATCATAGTAATAGACCTCTACCACATATAAAATAATATAATTAGAGCACGTTAACTTTCTTATTTCTCCAAAATGCATCGAATTTTCCTATGGACATCTAGGTCCAATTTCGGACACACGTTCCGAAATCACCATACGAAGCTATTAACATCATTAAAATTCCAATTTGGGGTTGTTTGCTCAAAACTTAACTCTTCGGTCAACTCTTTCCATTTGAGCTTCAAAATAAGATTTTGATTTTTCTTTAATTTTAATCTGAATCATACGAAAACCAAATTTGACCATACATATGGGTCATAATGTGTATTACGAAGCTACTGAAACGAGATGCAAATTTTTAAACGAAAATTCGGGTCATTACAATGCTGAACTCACAGCCTCATCATCATCATCATCATCATCATCATCACCACCAGCATTGTTTGACATGAAGGAATACTCCTCGCTATCATCTTTAGCCTCCACCAGTATCTTCTTTCCCAACTGCCCCCATTTGAAGATGGCCTTTATGCCTCTCCACATCTTGATCATGAATTTTCTCTTCCTCTTATTCTTCACCTTCTCCTTCTGAAAGTCTAACTGAAGATCTGCATGCGCCTTGGCCAAGTTGCCATAGACTCTTCTTGACTTTTTTGTGCATCTAAGTGTCTCCTCATGTTTTCCCTGAAGAAATACTCGGGCCCAGGCTGGGAGGATGGGGGCCCACTATGGAGTTGTGACGATAACTCCCGGATGGATGTAAGCCGGGAGTTTAGCACACCAAATAGTCCCCGAGGTGCAGCTGCTTGTGAGGATGACTCTGGACCGGCAACAGTAGTGGTGACTTTTCTTTTCTTGCTTTTTACTACACTACTCTCAACTATTACTCTCAGTTGATGAAAAGGTTTATCGGCTGGCAATCAATGATCGGTGCTACGCACCTTAACCTCTGACCTCATACATAACTCTGTGATCAGCGAAGGAAACATCAACCCTACATCATTGTCCAACAAATACTCTCTCGGCTCCCGCAAGATATAGTAACCGACATTCACAGGAATGACGTCCAGGATGCATGCAACGATCAAGGCCCTAGTGTAGGAGACATATGAGACATTTCCACAAGGTGACACCCTGTTTCAGAGGATTTAGAGCCACATTTTTGCTTCAATTGTAAAGTCAATTGACTTCAAACCCTTTCTCCTGTTTCCCCATTTTGCTCTCATGCTGGGAGGGTAGAGTTTTGAGATAAGCCATTCCCCGTTGTTGCACCAATCCTTCTCTCGCACTGGCTCAAGTGGATAGTTAGGAATCCCCAAGTGTTTCATTAATCTGCTCTATCTCAAACCTCAGTTGTGGGTTGGTGAAGTTTGTGCGCTTAAGATTTGTGTAGAATTCGGGCACCCACTTTTCATTGGCTTTGCATGGAGTAGGAATGAAACATGACCATCCAGAGGCTTGGAGACGGGTGTAGAAATCTGGGAGCCGCTCGGCCAATTTCTCCTCTACGATCCCTTTTTCAAGAACTAGCTTTTTGGTGATGAGGTTATCATAATATCTGCTTTGACCGTCATCCAACATGAAGCATGAGTTATCAAATGGTTCATCAACCTCCTCCATAATTTCATGATGTTGCGGAACATTTTCGTTCATGGTTGGCTCCATTTTAGCTCAAAGTACCTTCACAAAATCAAAAAATGTTAGTCGGGCAATAGAATCATGTAAAGTAATTTAAAACACTGCAATTAGGCCAAAGAATCAAGTTGAACAGGCCCGGGAGGCTTCAGTTGCAAAGCTACTAGAATTTGGCAAACTCCGTAGTTTCAGCTGCGAAGCCACTAAAATTTGGCAAACTCCGCAGTTTCCGCACCTGCGAAAAGACCATCGCATATGCGGTCCCGCTTATGTGAATTTTCCTCCGCATCTGCGGTTTTTCTCAATATGACAAAAATTTCACCTGTGGTAAATTTTCCGCATTTGCAATGTTCATACAAGTGTTCAGACACCCAAAGGTTTTCAAGACTTGTCAATTCTTAAACCTGATTTGGGCATCTACTCAAAACTTCTAAATTAGTGCACTACATAAAACTATGACTCTATTAGGACTCATTTTGTAGCACATCGCAAGCAATTTTCTTTTAGAAACTTTGTCGAACACCTTGAAAGCAGTGATAACATATGCTTTTTGAATTAAAATCGGTACTCATACTTCCAATCATTTTGATTCAGCAATAGAAACAAACACACATTCACTCTCAACCAATTTCCTCACCCTAATCTCAACATAAATCGGAGGGAAATAGGTTATTAGGGGAAGCAACCATGGGAACTCAGATATGGGGAAGAAAAAGAAGAAAATAGAAGTAGAAGAGAGAAGTAGGCCAAGTTACTTGTGTGGTCTTGTGCTTGATAAATTTAGGTGAGATCAGTGTGAGTAGTAGTAGTCTTAGATATGAAAAGAAATTTTGGATTTTTGGGAGACACCAAAGTTCAGAACATACCGATGAAATGAGGGTTTAATTAATTGATTGTGCCCGATTTCTGCACCTACAGATTTTTTAATGCTTCTGCGACACTGCTTATGCGGAAAAAGAAATGCATCTACATAAAAGTCTGGATCTACGGCTTGAAACCTGTTATGTGTTCACGCATCTGCAAGCAAAATTCCGCAGATGTGGTTACACTAGATGAATGGTGCCCATATTTTGCAGCCACTGTTTTGTGCCATTCCAACATCCCAAACTCTTCAATTCGACTTCAAAAAATATTAAACTTGGCAGATAAGTCAAAAATAATATACTAAGCTATACTAAAAAAAAGAAAATTTTAAAAATGACTAAAATTTTTGAAAAACAATAGGTTGCCTCCCATCAAGCGCCGCATTTAACGTCGTGGCATGACACAAATTAAATTTACAACTTTTCACGCCACTTGGACTATATGAATTGGACACCCAACTTGGATCAAGCTTGTGACCAAGAGCAGTGGGGGTGATAAGTAGATGATCAAGTCAAGCCTTAATTTCTTCATCTTGTACTTCTTGGCTTTCATGTGAGGAATGTCATTTTGCCTTCTTGTTTCCTCAAATTGTAAAATGTACGGCCTTTGTCTTTCCTCCTTGCAATCCCTTTTTGACTCTTGTAGTTTAATTCCCACTTCACACACAATTTCAATGTTGAAAAATTCTTGGAATGTGACATCAACCTCCCAAATTGCATTTCTTCCCGAATTTTAACATCCTCTTTTTTCCCCCGACTCTAGTCAACCTCAACCAAATTTTCATGCACACCATTTGACTCTAATTGTATATTTTTCTTGGCATCCCTAACACTGATGGAGTCGGTTTGCGGATGTTCAATTCTTGATTCCCCAAAGTAGATCTCATTTTTTTTCCTCAAAATTGGACTCTTCTTCACTTCCTTCCATACTCTCAAGTTGGAGGGCATAGTGAACCTCAACCAATATTTTCATTTGACTTTCCAAAGTGCGGATATTATCATCATTTTGAGTCAAGACTTTATTCAAGTCCTCCAATGCAAAGTTGAGTTTTTTTCCTTATTTGCAAGAATGGTCTCTAACATGAGCATTATTTTTCTCATTTTGAGCTTTTGAGAGTTCTTCTTGATTTTGACCAAGCGCCAAGGAAGGATTTTCGACTTCCATATCCAAGGAAAATTCTTGGATATCATTAACTTCCGAGACTTTTTGGACCTCTAAAGCTTCAAGTATTTCTCCCATTTGTGAGTGCAACCTTTCACGTGCCAATTCATTTCGGAGATTATTTTCCAGAAGCTCATTCAAGGCACTTTGTTCTTTGTTTTCTCCTTCAATTAGGCATTCTAATATGTGTTCGAACTCTCCATTTTGACCATGCTCAACTTCTTCCATTTCCACATCTCTATCATTTTCATCTCAAAAAGTAGAATCATCATAGCGGGGGCTTGGGGAAGGGAAGGACAAATAATCACAATCATCCCAATGACTACTTTGACGACCACACTTATCACAAATACTCCACCCATGATTTTGAGACTGTGCGGACAATCCACCCCGAGAGA
Organism: Nicotiana benthamiana; assembly: GCA_034376525.1. Lineage (NCBI taxonomy): Eukaryota > Viridiplantae > Streptophyta > Magnoliopsida > Solanales > Solanaceae > Nicotiana > Nicotiana benthamiana. The sequence continues at coordinate 120,451,138 of CM067329.1, forward strand.
ATTTGAACAGTTTTGCCACGAGTGTGGCCCTCCACATTAAGAACAAGGGACATCAAAACATGAACGACTAACATCCGACCAATTTTCATTGTATGATGCCATTTTTCAAAAATAAGAAAATAAACAAGAAAAATAGTCTAAGATAAGAAAAATAATTACACAAATATTCACAAGTTTGGACCAAAGCACTTACTCTTATTTCTCAAACGACCTAAATTACGCCAAATTGTTACTGGCAACGACGCATATTTCGATGACGTCCAAATCCACTACTAAAAAGTAAATGAACACGGTCGCATGCAATAGTTATGAGTCGGGGTCAAATCCCACAAAGAACAATATGTAGGCGATTAGGAATGTAAGTATATTATCACTTGTTATGCAATGCGAAACACTTAGAATTGGTTTTAGAAAATGTTTATACCTAAATGCGGAAGCGTAAACTAACTTAGAAAGCACGTAATATGATCAATGGCTATAAGTATGGATGTATCAGGAATTACACTCAAGTAGCGATCCAATGTATTTCATGATTTTACAATTATGAGCGAGTTTATGTTAATTAGTCGCGGGTAATAATTCTATATTAGCTTCTTCCAAAGACTAACAAAAGTTCCTAATTGAATTATCCCTAAAACAATTAAGAGATTAAGCACACCCGGATGTGGCTACAAGTAGTTCAATCCTATCCTTAGGTACAATCTATAAAATGAGGGTTATAGCCGCAAGCTCTTATTAATTAATCATTCCCAACCCCGAATAATCTTTTCCAAAATTAATTCGAAGTTAATGAGCAAATCCTAGGGTTAGCTAATCCCTTTGGAAACATTAAAGAACAAGAATAATTAAAGTAATAATAACTCACTTCATAAAAAGATAAAAATTATTCAATACATAAGCACAACAAGATATTTAATCCACACTTTAAATATGATTATTTTCATAAACAAGATTCAAGTGTTGAATATAGTACTACACATATTCAATATAAAACAAGAAAATGAAGAAATGAATACCAATGAGTAAGAAATTATTAACCACAATCTTCAAATCTTCAAAATCCAAGTGTAAGTGCATAAACCTTAAGACTGAAAATAAGCCAAAAAGATATGTTCCAAACAGGTTTGGTCGTGTATTTGTGGGTTTGGAATTGAGAAAATGCGAAATGTCAATCCAGCCCAGTTTTGATGCTCGTTGACTAGACTTGCAGAAGAAGTCGCAGGTGTAGCTCCGCATAAGCGAATACCCTAATGCAGAAGCGGAAGACCAAAGGAACTCCAAGAATTGTAGATGCAGGCTTTTAAGTGCAGATGCGCGACCGCTTATGCGGTTCTCTACTCGTAGATGTGATTCCTGGCAAACAAGCTTAGCTCCGCAATTGCATTTCATGCAAATGCGGGGTCGCTTCTGTGACCACTCTTCCGTAGAAACGGAATCATAGGAGAGTTTTGCATTATTTTCACCCCTTTTTTGCTCAACTCCACTTCAATTCAACTTAAAGCACTTCATGGCATCATTTACCTTAAAATCTAACAATACGCACCATAAACAACATCATATTATAGTTAAAGGACATAAAAACTAAAGAAAAGAGACTAGAATGAGTGATAAAAACACCAATCATCAAAGGATGCATAATCAAACAAGGCATAAAGAAGCCTCAAACTACTCCACATGTGATATAATCCTTAGTTCATATATATACGCTCGTCACCTTGCATATACACCAACCCAACTCAAATAACACATAGCAATCAAGTCCATTTTAGATGAATTCCCTCTCAACAAGGAGAGTCAAAATACTTACCTCATTTTGGAACTGCTTCAACCTTCCACAATTGTCTTTTGTTTAGAATCACCTCCAACCGGCTTCAATCTAGTCAAATAATACTCAATAAGATCAAATAATTCATAAAAATCAATTCCAAGTAATAAAACTTTAAACTTTAATCACTTCTCAAAAAGTTAACAAAAGTCAACTCGGACCCACATGATCAAAACCTAAGTCTTGGACTAGAGCCTGTTGGCACATAACCTCAAGAGTCCAAATATGTATCTAGGTTCTAAATTTGATTCCAAATTAGTATTCAAAACCTCAAAAATACTCTCTCTTAAGTTGTAGATAAAAATCCTAAATTTTACTTTAAAATCCATAGTTTAGGTATAGAAATTCATGAGAAATCAAGATATATGATTAAAATGAAGTATAAATTACTTACCCTCAAAAGTGTAGTGAAATCCCTCTTCAAAATCTCATCCTCTCATTCTCCAAAACTCCGAAATATGAAAAATGGGTAAATTCGGGAATTCTGGATTTAAAATGCCCCCGCCAACGAAATGTTCTCTGCAATCGCGATCATTACCCACATAATAGTGACTTGCTTCTTGCCAACCTTTGTGATAGCAGTTCAACCACACTCGATCACGATGCACAAGCCATCCAGACCAGACTTATGTCACGACCCAAAACTTCACCTTAAGGATCGTGATGGCACCTAGTCCTTAGAACTAGGTAAACCTAATACATGCTAAATTATTAACAAATTTAACCATTTAAACATTAAACATAAACCGGTAAATGATACACATAGCTAAAAAGATCAATTATTATACATTTTTCAAAAATCGGTAGTATGGAGTCATAAGTCTACTAAGTACACTAAAATCTCTAAATACAATTGGTTCGAATGAAAATAAACAGTAGTAATGATAGACAAGAGAAGGTGAGCCCGAGGCCTACGAATGCACTAGCAGGTATACCTTGAAGTCTCTTCGGCAAATCACAAGCAGCTAACTAATGTCCAACACGCTCTGAGGTATCTGGATCTACCCAAAAATACACAGAAGCATAGCATAAGTACACCATAGTGGTACCCAGTAAGTATCAAGACTAATTCCAGTGGATTAGTGACGAGGTTCAAGTCAAGCCACCTGCTAGATAAATAACCCGTGCAGAATATTAACATAAAGCTAACAACGGAAAAGCAAAGTAAATAAAGATAATCATGTTATAAGCAATAAAATAATCAAGAGACTGATTATATAGAAGTGAAAGTAATTAAGGAAAAACTATAATAGTTCTAATCATCAAATCATTCCGCCACAGGAATTATGATAAGAGTCAACCTGAGGTACCACACCTCAACTATCACAAATCACGAATCATATACACATGATATCTCGTGCCCAGATTATTGATCAGAACCATACAGACAACTCACATGCTGCACAGACAACTCACATGCCAAAAGTAACAATATCTTATATCTGCATGAACAACTCACGTACTACCAGTCCAATCCATAAATAGAAGGCAGATATACAAGAATACATGCACATGATTACCGAACATCAAGATTTATATTGCTGGACTGGTATAGATGACATGTTATAGTGTATGCTTGTGCAAGTGTACGATCACAACTCAAATCAGCAACTAATATTAGAGACACTGAGTACCACATTGAAAGTAAGACAATAATTCACATAATATGCATGACACATACAGAGAAGTCATACCACCACACGAATATCATTAATAATATGCCCCCAAACCATCTCATATCATCCTTAACATAGTCCCCTTTGTCTCGTCCTATGCATAATATAGTAGATGTCCACCTTATCTCGCCACATGCGCATCAATAATTATCTCACCTTGCCTCGCCACGTGCGAAAACCCTACATATATATATATATATATATATATATATATATATATATATATATATATATATATCACCTTGTCTCACCGCATGTGCAATATCAATATAACAATAGCACGACAAAAACCTTGTGCAAACACCCCGACAATCTTCTCAACACGTCCACATGTGCCAAAATCACAACAACGCAACAAATCAACTCACACCACACGTCCCAAATAGATCATGTTGCACAACTACAAATAGATCAGCGCTTGAGCCACATTAGTAGGCCATCCACCAGTTGTTGGAGTCACTCCATTTACTACCAGAGTTGCTTATCTTTTGGTAGGTGTACAGTCAACTAGTTTGGGTATGGCGGGGCCTATTTCGGCCGGTGCTAGTTTGGGTATGACAGGGCCTTGTTCCGTCTGGTGCTTGTTTAGTTCAACACTTCTAGAGGCCTGTAGATATGCACGTGTGCAGTTAGTATATTTTGATATGTCAGTTTGTGTTAGCCTTGTCGATTTCCAAATTGTACAGTTCTTATCAGCTGTGCTTATTTATAGAGGAACTTAACAAGGCGAGTGATAATTTTTCTAGGTGAGGAAATCTAGTTTCGGCCTCACCTAAGGTCCTACTGACATAATAAATTAGAAATTGCGTACCTTGTTCTTCGTGAACTAGGACTCCACTTACCGCTATTTTCAATACCTCTAGGTACAAGTACGGCCATTCGTTCGCCTTCGACGTGTAAAGCAATGGTGGTTCGATAAGTATCGATTAGGTTTATCTAAAGCTCGTTGGCATTTTGGGGTCCATGTGAATGTTGCGCCCCCTTTTTTCCCCTCCGAAGAGAGGAGTTTCGGGTTTCGACATTCATGGGGTGTAACGACTTATTTCCTTTTGGGAATGGGTTATTTGATGAGTCACCACCTAACGATTTTAAGGTGCGTTAGGGTACCTATAAGGTTCAACTACAACTATGTTTGATAACCAGAGATAACGTAAGGGCTTGAAATTATCCTAAGGGGAAGGTGTTAGACACTCCTCACCCACTAGTGTGGTTTCCAGCCAGACATCTTTTGTGAATTTGTGGAATTAGCAAACAAACAAATAAAGGCTCAAGTAATAGGGGATTTAAGTTTAAATATACAAGTGTTTGGAAAAACCGATTGATAAAAGCAAGGTTTTTGAAAAAATTGCTTATTATTTCATTGGTCATTTATTGTTCTTCATTAATTGCTCATTATTAACTGCAAAAGGCCATTTTTGTGGCCATCATTATCATTGGTCCTTCATCAATTTCTCATTGATATTAGCCCGTCTAGACCTCGAGGCCCTACTTCACCCAGCTCGAGGCCCAGCTTTTTAATTCTATTGTTTTGTATTTGTTATTTTCTTCACTTACACTTAGCATGTATTGCCTAACAACTCGTACAAAAATAAGTCACATATTTTAGAACCGTAAAATCAAATAAAAATGTAGTTACCATTTTCCAAGTGAACAGTTTGGCGCCCACCGTGGTGGGGTGGGGTGGGATTGTGTGTCTCGTAGCCCATCCCACCAAATCTAAACCGTGGTCGACCTGTAAAATACCTGAAACAAAAAACGAGACAGAAGTCAGAAATAATCTAATTACTCATCTCTAGTGTGTGATAAAACGAAAATCCCAGTAGGGTTTTGTTTGATCCGTTCTCTTCAATCATCAGTGCAATGGGAGCGAGTCGAAAGCTACAGGGTGAAATCGATCGAGTTCTGAAGAAAGTTCAAGAAGGCGTTGATGTCTTTGATAGCATATGGAACAAGGTATCAATTCTTTTTCTTTTGTTTGCTATTTCTACTACTTCAGTAGCCCACACTTGCAGAAAGCTTTCTTTAATTGAGTGTTCTTTCTTCAGGTTTACGACACAGATAATGCGAACCAGAAGCAATGGGGTTATGATTTAGTATCATAGCCTGCCCTCAAATGCAATAGACTCATTTTCCATGTTGGCAAATTCTTTTGTGAGGGCACACGTTGGTGCCATCAAAGTCGCCGCCAAGAAATTCGATGTCTTCAAAATCAAACAAAGGGAGAATGATATGCTAAGGGAATTCAGATCTCCTTTTCAAATGGAGCGAATGGAAATACCACCAGACTCTGACGATTGGGCAGTACATGCCGTCATTCAACGCTTGAATGAGCGAAGCTCGGTAGCTTCAAGGCAGTTAAAAAATATAATCGAATATCCCGTCGTGACCTGGGCGGAGGTGCACAATAGGTATCAATCAAAGATCAGGGTTAATGGCAACCAACTAGGAGCCCCCTCGGGCTTAGTATATCCCAGCAGGATCTTTACAAAGGAGCAAAGGTTTACAGAAAGGAAGCCTATATCAAACAAAGAAAGATACCAGCCGTATGCAGAAGTTGGAAGAAACGCAACAAGGCGTAATGCGCCTCAGGGCGATTAGAGGCTGCATCGAAGGTCCCAGGAACGCACTCCTCGACGCTGGGGGCGCTACCTTTTTGCTCTTAGCTGAGCGTGACGAAGAAGGGGCTTTTCCCCTTTTTGAGGTACTGTTTTAGAAGTTTTTGCCTTGGTTGTAACAAAGCAAGTTGACAAAGAACTAAACACGGAAGAATGGTGAAGGTAGGAAACTGTTAATGAGGACTTGAAGATTTGAAAATGTTGCAAAGGTCTTAAAGATAGAGGATTGGAGTATTTATAAGTCACTAGGAGGAGTTAAAAGGGCAACCAATAGCGGTTCGTGGCTTTTCAAGAACCGTATTTATAAGACCCCTATATAATTTTTCTATCACACCATTTAATGATCTCACATGGTTGACGTCATAATGGGGGTATCGAAGAAGAAAAAACTCAAGATTGTTTCTTATTATTTCATTCTAAGAAACACGAGGACTATATGTATGCGACCAAAATTGGAGAGTTTGATTCTGGGGCTACTATGCCGCCCCACGCTTAACGTCGAAGAAACCCGAAGCAGAACGTGAAGTGCAACCCCGAGGTGTTCCTTCGAGGGAGCGTATCGAAGGCTCACTGTGGTTGACCTCGGAGCAATACAATCGATTATCGTCATGGAGAGGCACGAAAATTCTCAAATGCACGTGGTTAGAGCTGATCAGGTCGGCATAGAATAATATTAATCTGTACTAAATCATTATAGAGCTATACTAATAACATTTCCTCGTTATTATTAGACATGTACTATGTTGGGATTCCCCCTCTTATATAAATGGGACCCTTGTCGTCTTGTAAAGGGATTCATATTATTACATAAAATATTGAATACAATACAACGTTCTCCGTTTTTTGCTTAAACAACTATTCTACGTATTTATTGCTTATTCTTTCATTGTTCATTCAATGTTTATTTATTGTTCTTCATTTATTACTCATTATTAACCGCAAAAGGCCATATTTGAGGCCCTCATTATCATTCATCCTTCATCAATTTCTCATTGATATTAGCCCGTCCAGACCTCGAGGCCCCTGCTCCAGCCAGCTCGAGGCCCAACTTTGTAACTATACTGGTTTTCATTTCTTATGTTCTTCACTTGCACTTAGCATTTATCGCCTAACAACTAGTATAAAAATAAATCACATATTTTTTAGAACTGCAAAATCAAATATAAATGTAGTTACCATTTTCCAGGTAAACAAGTTATAAATTATTGAGATTTACAAACAAAAATGCTTAACATTGAATTCCTTGTTAATTAGTTAACAAAAAATATAATCCCAAAGTCCCAAAAAAAAGTGATTTAGAAAATATTATATACTTTAAGTTATGGATTATATGCGATGTTGTTAGAAAATATTACTTGTGATCTATATTTTTAATGGAGTGTACTTAATATTTTATTTTTTATTTTATTATTATAATAATCTATTTATGAAGTACTTATTATTATTTTTAATATTATTAACTTGTTCCACTAATTTTGATAGAATTTGCATGAATTTAATTGCTTAATTTATATATAAGACGTAATTAGCTATTTATAAATTAGTAGAAATTGGGAATGGGCAGAATATACCTTTTTACTTTATTAATTATCCTAATTTTCCTTAAACCTTAAAAATGAGTTACTACTTTACAAAGAATTATATCAGGGATTTGGGGTGGGGGTGGGGGGTGGGGTGGGGGGTTGTGTGTCTCGTAGGATTTATGGACCCCTCCCACCAAATCTAAACCATGGTCGACCTGTAAAATCCCTAAAACAAAAAACGAGACAGAAATCAGAAATAATCCAATTACTCATCTCTAGTGTGTGATAAAACGAAAACCCCAGTAGGGTTTTGTTTGATCCGTTCTCTTCAATCATCGTTGCAATGGGAGCGAGTCGAAAGCTACAGGGTGAAATCGATCGAGTTCTGAAGAAAGTTCAAGAAGGCGTTGATGTCTTCGATAGCATATGGAACAAGGTATCAATTCTTTTTCTTTTGTGCCGTTTCTACTACTTCAGTAGCCCACACTTGCAGAAAGCTTTCTTTAATTGAGTGTTTTTTCTTCAGGTTTACGACACGGATAATGCGAACCAGAAGGAGAAATTTGAAGCGGATTTGAAAAAGGAGATAAAAAAGCTTCAGAGGTATAGAGACCAAATCAAAACATGGATTCAATCAAGTGAAATCAAAGATAAAAAGGTACCAATTCAGGCTGTTTTGTTTATGGTTTACATAGTACTATTCAATTCAGTCTTGGTAGTTAGATGCATTTACTCGTCATTCTAATACTAGCTGTGCTTATTGGTTAATAAAACTTGCTATATCAATATAATTGAAAGTTAGTGATCAGTGTTCTCTCAATTTCATAATGCATGCTGTTCTGGGGGGAACATAGTATTTCGGCTGGAAATGTTTGATTTCTTGTCACTTATTAAAGAACAAAATTCTGCATGTTTGGTGTCAAATTTAACCCGACATTGATAAAAGTATTTGGCAGCCACTCAAAGATATGTATGTGCCTTATCTAAAAGTATGCTGAATATCGCGAACTCCTCAATTTTAGTTGATTGACATCAAAATAATAGGATGATTCGGACCTGATTATTATTCTAAGGAAAAAGAATTGCAACAACAACAATAACATACCCTGCAGAGGGTAGTGTATACGCAGAAGATAGATCTTACCCCTACTTTGTGAGGATAGAGAGACTGCTTCCAATAGACCCTCAGATTAGGAAAGCATAAGCACCACATTAAAGAAAATATACACAAGAAGGGACGGTGCCAAAAAGCCATATAAAAGCATAATAAAAATAACAAGATAGTGAATAATCATCAATGAAAGAAAACAACAGTTCGTCATAAAAACCTACTACCAATAGAAAGCGAGACTGCGTGCCAATACTATCGATATGAACACTCTAGACTACCTACTCTACTACCCTAATCCTCGACCTTCACACCTTCCTATCAAGGGTCATGTCCTCGGTCAGCTTCAGCTGCGCCATGTCTTGCTTAATCACATCTCTCACCTCTTTTTTAGCCTACCTCTACCTCTCCGTAGTCTCTACAATGTCAACCTCTCACACCTCCTCATCGGGGCGTCTGTGCTCCTCCCCTTACATGCTCGAACCACCTAAATCACGCTTCCCCCATCTTGTCCTCATAGGGGTCACACCCACCTTGTCGCGAATAACCTCATTTCTGATCCTATCGAGCCTGGTGTGCCCACACATTCATCTTAAGATCCTCATCTCTGCTACCTTTATCTGGTAGCATCTTCTAGACATGAGCGATCTTGACTGGCCAACACTCCGCCTCATACAACATCGTTAATCTACCACTACTTTGTAGAACTTACCCTTAAGTGTAAATGAACTATAAATGAAGAAATGTAGAGAAATCTCCAGATAAGATTACAAAATTCTAGGAGAACCTAGTTAAAGCTATTAGTCCGGTGAGTATAAGTTGCTTTAGAAACCTAGACTATTGTGATCATTCACTTTTGCTGTTTTTGATCTTAACTAAAAGAATAAGTTTTAACTGTCCAAGAAACTGCGGATGGATATTGTGTTTGGGGAAGTTTTGACCATAACTACTTCTTTATGTAGTGTCAACTATTCTAGATAGAATGATGATTCCGAACCTTCTTTCTCACCTCTGAACTTTGAGTGATTTTTGTTCTTTCTTTAATGTCTAAGTTTAGGTTATCTTAGACATGTTTTTACTCGAATATTTCGAGGGCTGCATTACATAGTCAGCCTAGTTTCAACCTTGGCGTGCGAACTCCTAAATATGCCCACTACTCTTTCCTACCAGCTGTGTAATGCAATTGAATAATTCTAACAATCTCTTCACAGATCCCGGCAAGGGAAAACACCATAATTCCTTCCTTAGCTCATTTGCTTCTCAACTATCATTTCACAGTCCGTTTAACAAGTAATTATCACAATTGTTCACTTCTTTCGACAATTTAATAGCAATTATGACTCACGGTCATGCTAGACTCGGGCCCATAGGTAACCGTCACCATACCTATACTTTGAGTGATTTTTGTTCTTTCTTTAATGTCTAAGTTTAGGTTATCTTTAGACATGTTTTTACTCGGATATTTCGAGAGCTGCATTACATAGTCAGCCTAGTTTCTACCTTGGCGTGCGAACTCCTAAACATGCCCACTACTCTTTCCTACCAGCTGGAAACTGTGAGAAAGCACGGGAGAAAAATATAACTGATATGTAAACATGATACAATGAGCCCTATATATAATACACATAACCTAGCCTACTCCTAATACAGTTTAGACTAGACTTCTAATACAGTTAGACTTCTAACACTCCCCCTCAAGCTGGTGCATATAAATCATATGTACCGAGCTTGTTACATATGTAGTTAATACGAGGACCAGTGAGGGACTTGGTGAAAATGTCTGCAAGCTGATCATTTGACTTTAGAAACTTTGTAGCAATATCTCCCGAGAGTATCTTTTCTCTGATAAAGTGACAGTCAATCTCAATGTGCTTAGTTCTCTCATGGAACACTGGATTTGACGCAATATGAAGAGCTGCTTGATTATCACACACAAGTCCCATCTGACTAACATCACCAAATTTCAGTTCTTTGAGCAACTGTTTGACCCAAACTAGCTCACATCTCGCCATAGCCATTGCTCGATATTCTGCTTCTGCTCTAGACAGAGCAACCACATTCTGTTTCTTGCTTTTCCAAGATACCAAATTTTCTCCTACTAAGACACAATATCCAGAAGTAGAACGTCTGTCAGAAGGCGATCCTGCCCAATCAGCATCGGAGTATCCAACAATCTGCTCATGGCCTCGATCCTCAAACAATAAACCTTTACCTGGAGTTGATTTTATATATCGAAGAATGCGAACAACTGCATCCCAATGACTATCACATGGCGAACCCATAAACTGGCTCACAACACTCACAGGAAAGAAAATGTCAGGTCTTGTCACTGTAAGATAATTTAGTTTACCAACTAACCGCCTATATCTTTCAGGATCGTTAAGAGGCTCCCCCTGTCGTGGAAGAAGTTTAGAATTCGGATCCATTGGAGTGTTAACAGGTTTACAACCTGTCATTCCTGTCTCCTCAAGAATATCTAAGGCATACTTCCGTTGTGAGATCACAATACCTGAGCTAGACTGTGCGACCTCAATACCCAGAAAATACTTTAGTGTGCCCAGATCCTTAGTCTGAAAGTGTTGAAAGAGATGTTGCTTCAATTTAGTAATACCATCCTGGTCATTGCCGGTAATAACGATGTCGTCAACATAGACCACTAGATAAATACAGAGACGTGAATCAGAATGCCGATAGAATACAGAGTGATCAGCTTCACTCCGAGTCATGCCAAAGTCCTGGATAACAGTGCTAAACTTACCAAACCAGGCTCGAGGAGACTGCTTTAGACCATAAAGTGACCGGCGCAAGCGACATACAAGGCCACGAGACTCCCCCTGAGCAACAAACCCAGGTGGTTGCTCCATATAAACTTCATACTCAAGGTCACCGTGTAAAAATGCATTTTTAATGTCCAGCTGATACAGGGGCCAATGGCGAACAGCAGCCATAGAGAGAAAAAGGCGGACTGATGCTATCTTAGCCACTGGAGAGAAGGTATCACTGTAATCAAGCCCAAATATTCAAGTATACCCCTTGGCCACAAGACGAGCCTTAAGACGATCAACCTTACCATCTGGACCAACCTTGACTACATACACCCAACGACAACCAACAGTAGATTTATCCGAAGGAAGAGGGACGAGCTCCCAAGTACCACTCGCATGTAAAGCAGACATCTCGTCAGTCATAGCCTGTCGCCACCCTGGATGAGACAATGCTTCACCTTTAGGCTTAGGGAGGGCAACAGAGGACAAAGAAGATAGAAAAGCATAATAGGGTGATGACAAACGATGATAACTTAAACCAATATAATGGGGATTAGGATTAAGGGTGGTCCGTATACCTTTCCGAAGTGCAATCGGAAGAGACAAGTCCGCAGTAGGAGCAGGGTCAGGTGCAGGAAGTCAATCAGCCGGGCCGGATGCTGGGCGAGGACGACGATGATATGTCAAGAGTGGAGTGTCTTGTGCATGGAGTCTAGGAGGAGCCACAGTAGGTGGTCCAACGTTTGGAATGGGTAAGACTTCTGTAGCGGAAGGTGAAGGAGGAGATATAGACTCCCTAAAGGCCGGTATAGGTAAAACTTCAGATATAGCCAGATGGTCAGAATGGTCAGAAGAGGTAAAGAAAGGCTTAGACTCAAAAAATGTGACATCGGCTGACATAAGGTACCTACGAATATCAGGTGAATAACAACGATAGCCCTTCTGAACACGAGAATAACCAAGGAAGACACACTTGAGAGCACGAGGAGCTAACTTATCTTTCCCAGGAGCTAAGTTATGAACGAAACAAGTGCTCCCAAACACACGAGGGGGGACAGAGTACAAGGGTGACTGAGGAAACAATACCTCATGCGGAATCTGATTTTGGATGGGAGATGAAGGCATCCGATTAACCAAATAACAAGATGTGAGAACTGCATCGCCCCAAAAACGCAGCGGAACATGAGATGCAATGAGAAGTGTGCGAGCAGTCTCAATAATGTGCCTATTCTTTCTTTCTGCAACCCCATTTTGCTGAGGGGTATAAGGACAAGAGGTCTGATGAATAATTCCATGAGAGGACATAAATTGCTGAAATTGAGAGGACAAATATTCTAAGGCATTATCACTGCGAAGGGTGCGAATAGAAACACCAAATTGATTTTTAATTTCAGCACAAAAATTTTGGAATATAGAAAACAACTCAGAACGATCTTTCATTAAGAAAATCCAAGTACATCTTGAATGATCATCAATGAAACTAACAAAATAATGAAATCCTAAGGTTGAACATACTCTACTAGGACCCCATATATCCGAATGAACTAAAGAAAAAACAGACTCTGCACGACTCTCAATACTACGAGGAAAGGAGGCGCGGGTATGTTTCCCGAGCTGACATGACTCACACTCTAATGTGGATAAACTGGACAAACGAGGCACCATCTTCTGAAGTTTGGACAAGCTAGGATGTCCTAAACGACTGTGAAGTAGGTCTGGAGGATCTGCAGCTAGACAGGCCTTAGAGGATGTTAGGGAGTTAAGGTAGTAGAGTCCGTCTGATTCAAGTCCTGTTCCAATCGTCTGTCCCGTACTGCGGTCCTGCATAATAAAAGAGTCATCAATAAAGTATATTCCACAATGGAGGGCACGAGTCAAACGACTCACAGATGCAAGATTAAAAGTACAGCCAGGGACATAAAGGACGGAATCTAGAGTGACAGAGGGTAGAGGAGTTGCTTGTCCAACTCCTTTTGCTTTAGTTTGAGACCCATTAGCTAAAGTAACGTTGGGAAGAAACTGTGAATACGTAATATCTGACAAAAGGGATTTATTACCAGAGATATGATCAGAAGCAGCTGAGTCCACCACCCATTGTTCAAGAGGACTAGACTGGGAAACACAAGCAAAAGAATTACCAGCAACAGAAGTATCAGGCTGAGCAACAGTGGCTATTTGTGGAGACGTCTGCTTACTTGCTCGATATTTAAGGAACTCATTATACTCCCTTTCAGATACAGAAAATCCCTGGTTACCTGTAGGCTCGGTCTGAGCAACATAAGCATTTTTTGTTGGTCGACCATGTAAAGAATGGCACACATCACGAGTGTGACCAAGAACACTTGGGTCTAGATCTTCCAAAACGACCTCCTCCTCGTCTATACTCCATAGTATGAGAAGCCCGATTGTCCACGGATTGAGAGACGAGGATAGATGAATCAAGTGTCTGTGATGAGCTCACTGGGTGACTTGGTGCTGCAGCAAGGCGAAGTAAGCGAGAAAATAATTCATCAACTGTGGGGACAGTCGGACTAGCCAAAATCTGATCGCGTACTGAGTCAAGATCATTAGGAAGCCCAGCAAGAGTAAGAACTAGAAACAGCTTTTGTTGTTGCTCTTGCTGCTTTGCAACGCTAGCAGAAACTGGCATCAACGTCTCAAATTCCTCCATAACTGTCTGCACTTGACCCAAGTAAGTAGACATCCAATTCCTGTTTCTTTAAATTTGTCATCCGAGATATCACATCATAGAAACGAGATATGTCATTAGTGTATAAAGTACGAGCCTTTTCCCAAACCAAATAACATTTTTGGAATGGACGAAACAAGGGCATCAACTTGGAATCAATAGATCGCCACAAAATACTGCATAACTGAGCATCAATCTTCTCCCAATGTGCTTTGGCTTTTTCATCTCCGTCACTAGACTCTTTGGTTAGATGATCCTGAACACCTTGGCCTTTACACCACAACTCGACAGACGAAGCCCAAGCTAGGTAGTTTGAACCTCCCATTAAAGGTTCTGAGGTAATCATAATACCGGAACTGCCAGAACCCTGGTTTTTAGGCCCGAAAGCATCTAGTCCCAAAGACATCATTGGATTATCAACTGAAAACTCGCTGAAACTGAACAGAGGACTGAAAACTGGTGCTGCCGGAAAACAGGAACACTGTAGCTGCCGGAAAAGCACTGTAGCTGCCGGAAAAAAATTCAAAGTTGTCGGAATTGAAAAGTAAAAATATGGATAGGCTCGGAATTCAAGTAGGAGCAAACTGTCCTGAAGAAATTTTGGCCGGAAAGTACTGTAGCTGCCAGAAAGATCACTGTAGGTCGCCGGAAAAAATCAAAGTTGTTGGAATCGAACAAAAAGTGGATGGGTGGGGTCGGAATTGTATTCCGAGCAATCTGTTCTGAAGGAGCGAAGCCAAAAAATGGCCGGAAACAGCCCCACGCGCCGGCGCGTGGTCTGACGCGCCGATAGCTGTGGTCTGACGCGCCGACAGCTGTGGTAGCGCGTGGGAGCGCGTGACGGGGATTCTGCCGGAGAAATTTCTGGGGTTTGGTCGGAATTGTGAGCCGAACCTCGTGGTGGTCTCGGATTTTGCACAACACCACCAGAAAAGGTAGTTTAGGTATACTGACAGATTGTTTAGTCGCCGGAAAATTGCACGGCGACGAGGTCTTCTTCCCGGAAGTAGCTGGAATGATGCACAGCTATACTATTCTCACCAAAGCTCTGATACCATGTGAGAAAGCACGGGAGAAAAATATAACTGATATGTAAACATGATACAATGAGCCCTATATATAATACACATAACCTAGCCTACTCCTAATACAGTTTAGACTAGACTTCTAATACAGTTAGACTTCTAACAGAAACACTTCCCATTTACTTGAGGCCCCTGTTGGGCTTGTGGTTTCAATTCTGTTTCAACATACTTGAGTAAGATCTGAGTTCCTTATGTTGGTGACAAAAATGGTTCTAGAGAGTGTATGTCCCATGTGTGTTGTTGATTGTTGCACAGACATTTGTTTACTCAAATTTGGTATTATTTTAAGACTTTGCACGGAGAAAATAAATCTACCTATTATGCTGCAGCTTTAGAAGGAGAAGGAAAGTGGTCTTGTTGGTAGGAAAGAAGTGGCAAGGGGCGCTAATGCACTCTCTGTATGAGTGACACATGCACCTTTACAATATGACTGCCAATCTTTATTGTAAAAGTAGTAGGCATTCATTTTGTTTTCTTTTGGAAGGTAATGTACTCCATCTCATTGAATATGAAGTGGTAGGGATATTGACGGAGAAAGGAAAAGGACAAGAAGAGATAATGTTACTACTGAAGGGTACTAGGGATAGACTTGGGATAAGGCAAGAAAGTGAAAATGTTCTGTTCTAGGCAATCAAATTGAGACTGCTACTGATTTGATAGGACATGTTGATATAACTAGTTTGTTTATGATTCTTAGAGAAGTTTTAGCTGGGTGCTTATTTTTCAATTTGTACTTTTTCTTCTCCATGTTAAGTGCCTTATTTGGTTGAGCATGGTTCTTAAGGTTAAGAGTTAAAATTATATTGGTAATTTTGTATAAATACGATGAAGATGGATTCATAATTGTGAATGAAGTTTTAACTAATTGATGAGATGACCTTCTGTCGATACACTCTTTTACAGTATATAGTTATGCACTTCTCTTTCTTTTTGTAGATTAATAATGACTTATGGGTACTAATTTTAAAAACTGTTGGCTTCTTGCCATGCAATTGCATAGTTCTGACCATTGAGTTGGTGGCCTTTTTGCATCAGTGCATCCATTTACCTTCTATTGGAAACAGCCTCTCTGCCCTTTCGGGTAGGGGTAAGGCTCGTCTACAGATTACCCTCCCCAGACCCCACCTGGTGGAAGTATACTGGGTAGTTGTTGTTGTTGTTGCTGCATCCATTTACCTTCTGCGTGATCATAGATTCTACTTTTTGTTATGTTTTCTACAAAACCATGCAATTTTGTTTGACTAGTTTTATTTTTGCTTATTGATATAGGTAAGTGCCTCTTATGAACAAGCATTAATGGATGCTCGTAAGCTTATTGAGCGTGAAATGGAGCGATTCAAAATATGTGAGAAAGAAACTAAGACCAAAGCATTTTCAAAAGAAGGTTTGGGTCAACAACCTAAGACGGTAAGCGTTGCTCTACAACTTTGAGGTTACCATTTCCTAGCTCTGTATGTTTTATTTTTTGTCATGTTTTTGGTTTCCATGTAGAAGTTAATAGGTCCCATCTGAAAGAAATCCTTAGAAAGTGGCTATCCTATTTTGTGTATTTTCCATGTAGCAAACATACACCTTTAAAAGCCCAATACTTACTATCTTAGAGAAAGATTGATGAAAATGATCTTTTCTTAGAGAAAGGAAAGCATTAGATTGGAATATAAATACAAATACTTGCCACCTAGCATAGGTGCTTTTTAGTACTAGGCTTGTACTATTCTCGACAATAGTTAATCAACTTTTCCATCTCCTATTCATAGACCCTTAGTTGAGTGCTGGCAGAAGTAGTGATGTCTTTTATCATCCATTAATGGAGGCTTTGTGAATGCAAGGTCAAACTGATGCTTCTTCTGCCAATTTTAGTTTTAGCTTTTGGTTTTCCATTATATTTTTGTCCATATGTGGGTTCAAAGTCAGCTTTGCATTTTATGTCATCGTACCATTTTGGTTGTAATTGTATTAGTTGTGATTGTGTTTCATTTTGTTCTTTCAAATGTATCAGGACCCAAGGGAGAAGGCCAAATCAGAGACACGAGATTGGTTGAATAATACGGTATGAACTTGAGATTCTATCTCCTTTACCTCCTCAAATGAATTTCTTTTTTCAGAGGTTTTATTGGTTCAAAAGTTTCGCTTCTCTTTCCGAATGTTTATCTTCCAAGAGTAGAATGGCTTCTCTTCCATCTGTTTTATCTTCCATCCTTCCAAGGGTAAAAACTTAACATTTAATTTCCAAGTAACAAAATTTTATCTAAACAATAGCACCCGTAGAGTGCAATGAATGAGTAGTACAACCCCCACTATTTGCATCTTAATGCACTAGCTACATGTTAAAAAACTGAGGAGATTAACCATCCTATCTCCTTGTACATTTTCATTAATATACGGAAAGGCTATCTGGCTAAGATAGCTAATCATCTATGCTTTAAGGTACAAATATTAACCTTTTTGCCTTCATAGTATCTCTGAAGTGCAAGTTTAGTGATGCGGATCAGGAAGTGGACGGGGATGTGAGGTTGGATTCACAAGTCATTCCTAGGAGAGATAGTTTCAAGCACTTTGAGTCAGTCATTCACGGGAATGGAGAGTTTGACTAGGAGGTCACACATCGTACCAGGACGGGGTGGGTGAAATGGAGGTTCGTTTTCGATGTTTTCATTATCATATGAAAAGGCATTATCATCAATGCTTTAAGGTATAAATATTATCCCTTTTGTCTTCAGAGTATTTCTGAAGTGCAAGTTTAGTGGTGCAGTTGAGGTTGGATTCACAAGTCATTCCTAGGAGAGATAGTTTCAAGTACCTTGGGTAAATTATTTAGGGGAATGGAGAGATTGACGAGGAGTTCGCACATCGTATCGCGGCGGGGTGGATTAAATGAGGCTTGCTATCGGTGTTTTGTGTGATAGGAATGTGCTACCAAAACTAAAAGGTAAGTTCTATATAGTGGTGGTCTGACTGACTATGTTATATGCTGAGTGCCGCTAGTCAAGAAGTCCCTTATCGAGAAGATGAAAGTGACAGAAATGAGGATGTTAAGATGGATGTGGGCACATTAGGTTGGATAAGATTATGAATGAATTTATTCGGGTCAAGGTGGGAATGAATCCGATGGAGAACAAGATGCGGGAAGCGAGACTTAGATGGTTCGGTCATGTGAAGAGGAAAGGGGCTGATGCCCCAGTTAGGACATATGAGAGGTTGGTCGTGGAGGGCCTTAGGAGAGGTAAGGGTAGACTCAAGAAGTGTTAGGATAGGTGATTAGGCAAGATATGATGATGCTCCAACCCGTGATATGAATGTGTGGAGGTTGAGAATTAGGATAGAGACTTAGGTAACCGAGCGTCTTCTTTGTAAGCGTACTATTTTGTGCTAGTCTTGTATTTCTTATTCTCATATTCCTGTTAATATTCCTGTTACTACCTGTTGATTCTTGCGCTTTGGTCTTCTGATTGCCGCTTATTGTTATTTCCTGTTTTTACCTTTCTTGAGCCTTTTATCCGTTTTACTTTTATATCTTTCTGAGCCTAGGGTTTACTGGAAACAACCTCTTTACTTTATCAAGGTAGGGGTAAGGACCCCTCCCTAGACCCCACATGTGGTATTTCACTGGGTTTTTTTGTTTTTGTTGTCTTCGTCGTCTTCAGAGTATCTCTGATTTCTTTCCTTGCAACAAACAGTCAACCATATAGCCACTGGTACGCTCCACAACTTTTGTTGCCTTTTTATGATCCTCTTCTACTCCAGCAATGTAACTGGTCTCTAGGAGATTCTAGTATGCACCATTTAACTTCAAGCAAATCTAAAATCATGTACCACATCTGGTATGTGATTCTGAGGTTGACGGATAAGTGCTTCACATCTTCATAATCTTCACACTTAACACACTTCATCAAAAAAAAGCTTCACACTTAACACATGTTGCAAATATTTATACCTCTTCTTTGTAGACTGTGTTGGTTCAAGAAAGCCTCTCTGAGCCATTGAAACCACTTTACTTTACAAGGTGCTTTGTTTTCCAATTTCCATGGTCATACTTGTTCTTGTTGTCTACTTTGTGACAAAGCTTTATGCCTGAAATTGGTTAGTTTTTGGTAGATCAACTTAATGTGATCCAAGTAGAACTGCAAGGGAAAGGGGTATTTATCCTAGAGAAAAGAGTTGCTCTCTCTAAACTCCAAGTTGCATAACAGATTGGTTATTTATACATTTAAGAAAATATTCAGTCTCGTGAAAGTTATCTAAATCTTCTTTACATTCCTTGATTATTGTCCACCATTTTTGATAAAAAGATATAGTAAATTCGTCCGATCCTGGCTGCTTCCACTATTTCTTTCTCTTCAATGAAGCCATTCACTTTTCTCCAGGCAGTTCCTTGTCTCCCCATTTGTTCACTAATTCTTGGTTTTTGAGGATAAAGTCTTCTAGAAGTTTACCATGTGATTACTGATAGCCTCTCCTTCATCAATCATTTCTCCATTTACTTCTAATATGTCAATATGATAGTATGTCCTTTCCTCATATGTCATTTTCCAAAGCACCTAATGTTCTTATCCCGATTTTGCAACTAAAGGCACTTGGTTTTCTGTCTCCAAGAAATCTGCTCACAATTTGCTATCTCTTCGATTTCCATTGTCACGTCTGCTTTCTGCACCAACTCTCAGTTCGAGAGTGGCCTACTTTCTGCCTCTCTGTCCATTTCGAACAATTTCTCCAGCACTTCTGGTTTCCTCGTCCTTGTGTTGCTAAAGACATATGCGTTCTATTTTATCTGATCTTTTTAACATTTTCATTTTGTTGGTGAGTTTGAAATTATGTCTTCCCGTCGCTTCAAAACCATCCCACCATTTTCTTACTATGTCCATAAAACCTCATGTGCCAGCCACATTTTTGAAGTTAAACTACTATGTCCTCTCTTATTGCCCGCAATATAACATTAGAAGGCTATGGTCTGGTACTACTTTTGGAAGTAATAATTGTTTTATGCATTTGAAATTTTCAGTCTCATTCAGTTGAATAAGATCCTATCTATTCTTGATGCTATGTGTGATTTGCTTCTTTGACCACATAAATTCTCCTGTATCTGTATTTTCAGACTCGCATGAAATAGAAATTGTCCATTAAGACAATCCACCCTGTTTCCATTCCACCTTTACTACCAAACGGTTGTATAACCTCATACTCCACCCATTGTCTCACCTCTCTATTTGTCCATCTGGCAATCTGAATTTCTTGTATAAAATAGATGTCAACCTTCCATTTTGACATTGACAACTTAACTGTCCTATGTTTAGAACAGTCATTTAAACCTCTTACATTCCAACTTAATATTTTTATGTTTATTGGTAAATTCTACAACTCCTTTTCCTCTTAACTTTGCTGCCTGTCCTACTTCCAAAGTTGACATGGAAATCCAATTTCTTCAATTCCTTCCTCCCCTTTTGAATTTTCAGTTTCAGCCCTTCTATTTTCCATTCTCAGTATGAGGCCTAGGATTTCTTTTATCGAAGTCACCATTTATCAAACAACTACATGTTTCTAAGATAGTTTTGTGATGCAGGTCATAACATATAACAGTCTGAATGCACTTCCTAGTTGGTCTCTTTTTATTTCTGGATTTGGTAATATTGTGTTCAGTATCACTAACCATCTAAAACATTGTGTGAGAAGATATATGTCTAGCATGTTCCTTTCCAAAATAAGCGCGCACACGCGCACGCGCACACACACACATACATATATATATGTGTGTGTATAAATGTATATATATGTATAAATATATGTGTATATATGTATATATGTGTGTATATATATATATATGTATGTATATATGTATATATATGTATAGCATGTTCTTCTCCAAAATAAGCACACAGAAGGTGGAGATTTTACTCGTTGGTGTCAATTGGGGGGTCTGTGGACTTTTGTTGCTCTCCATTGAGCTTTTGGCCTAATAGGTTTCATGTTATGTCAATTCGAGCTTGCTCGATCTGTTCAATTGAGACCTTATAATGCAATCGCATTCTCTGGTCGAATTGCTGTTTTTGTTTCTGTATTTCTTATTTATCCACCGGGTTAGTCTGGTTGGTTCTTTGCTCCTAGTTTTGGTGTAGCAGCTATATTTCGATCTATCCTCTTTTTTCAAGGGTTTCATAATTAGACGTTGAACCCGTTTCATATGATGGGAGTTGCCGGTGTATTGGGCGCTGCTTTGCTATGCTCCATTCATGGTGGTACCGTAGAAAATACTTTGTTTGAAGGTGGGACTTAAAGAATTGGGGCGAACATTGTTTGCTGGCAGGAAACTAAAATGGAAACGGTGACGGATAGCATTGTTTGGAGTTTGTGGGGTGGAAGATGGGTGAAGTATGAGACTATTCCAGCTAGGGGTAATGCATGGGAAATTATTTACCATGGGACGAGAGAAAAGTTGAATGTTTGGAGGTTTAAAGGTCAAGTTCTTTTTAGTGGATCTCATAGTTGTAGGGTTGGAATGGAGTGAGGTTTTGGGGGGACTGTATGGTCATGTAGGGGGAGGATCTAAGTTGCTGTTTTGGGAGGGTTTTTATAGAGGAATGGGATATTCCTTGAGTGTCGGGAGGGGATTTTAACACCATCCGAATCCTAGAGGAGAGAAAAGGGGGAAGGGTGATTTTGAGTGCTATGGAGGAGTTCTCGGAGTTTATTGATAATCAGTTCCTTATTGATTTTCCCCTTTCAGTTGCTAGAACATGTGGTCTAGATCAGAAGAATCTTTTTCTAGATTTGGAATGGATAAATTCTTGTTTATCCAAATGTCAACGAGGTCCTCCTTTCGAGATTGACTTCAGATCATTCACCTATATTGTTAGATGTAGGGAGATAAGGGTGTGTAAGAGCCCAGGATATTCAAAATAGAGGGGCAGGTTGGAAGACTAGTTATATGGTAGAGGGGGACCCGTTGTTTGGCTTGCTTCTAAGTTGAAGATGCTTAAGAGGGACATTAGGGTATGGGACAATAATACGAATTTAAGTGCGGAATTGAAGAAATTATAGATCAGATAGAAATTTAGAATAGCCCCAACAAAGTAGTAATTGTCAAATAATCGAAATAATCAATTACCTAACAATTACAATACTTAGTAGGCCTAAACTATATGATTACCCTAAAAAGGAGTGGAGTTCCTCTTGTAAATACACCTTTCAAGAGTTTGAATCAACAAGTTGGAAACCATATTCCTCATAATTCTTCAATATTCAAAGATAAGCTAAGAAAGAAATGACCTCATTATATGTTATCTATACTAGATCTAAATAAGTTAATAAAGACATAAGAACCCCTAATGGGTCTAACTAATATGCCTGCTAGGGTATTTTATAACCCAAGTCTCCAATCGTTGGAAAGCATGGCCTTGGTCCACATGCTTGCGTCAAAGTCATTAAGGGGGTTCACATGTGCGCCTAACACCATCCATGTAGGTGTAGCATTCCCGGTGGGCATAGGCTACGACTTCTTCCATGTAACCTACGTCGTTTCCATGCTTCTCCAAAATCTCCACCCTCAGCACATTGTATGCCTTTTAAGGCCTTCTATCATTGTCTTCCAATACTTCCAAGATATCCCAATACTTGGTGAAGAGGTGCAAATCTTGTAGTTCCTTGGCTTGAGATCTTGTGCATGGCCTACATGCTATTGGTGTTCCTTCGGGTGTATCAAACAAGAGATTTTTGTGACGGTAGAGGTGAAGATGAAAGAGCTCATCCACGAGATAGGGGAAATAGAAAGGATAGAGGGGGAATGAGTTGTGGAAGGAGAAAGAGCAGGGAAGGAGGAGGTGGAAAGAGAACTAGCTTCGCTAGCGTTAGCTCAAGGAGATCAGCTGGAGACAAAAATCGAGGTGTCTTTGGTTGCAAGAGGTGGACTCAAATACAATTTTTTTTCACAGGATAGCGGTTGCAAATAATAGGACAACCTTCATAGCAGTGTTATAAATAGCGATCGCTACAGCACTAAAAGCGTGTAGCGATGCGATGCGAGGCATTGCTGCCATTCCTGGACTGTTGCGTTGCGATGAAGAAAAGCGAGCACCTCTGCTTTTATAGCGAGAGGTGCTGCGATGCGAGAAGCAATTCGAGGCGTCGCTATTTGAATATAACGCAAGAAAGGCATCTGTTTATTGCTAAAAGTTTAAAACAACAAATTAGGGCTTGGGTTAAAACACTTCTCATGATAGGAGCAACGACCATCTTCTCCAGTTCTCCTTCGACAAAATTAGGGCTTGGGTTTACATCTTTTTCTTCTTCCATCGTCAGCCATCAGCGACCCTTTCTTTACCAGGTATGTTTCTTTCTTTTCTTTTCTTCTTCTTCTGGTCGACCACCATTCCCGATCTTTTTTTTTTTTTCTTCTTCTTTCTTCTTTATTCGGTGATTGTTGTTTTTCCTCTTCTTTCAGCTCTGTTTTTTTCTATTTCAGCCCAACTCTGTTTTTCTTTCTTCCATCATCTCTTTCAGCTATGTTTTTCTTTTTTCTTTCTTTCTTTGCTCTTTTTTTGGGTTCTTTGCTCCGTTTCTTCCATCATCTCTTTCGGCTCTGTTTTTTCAGAGTATAGGTTGTAGCTTTATCTTTTTTATTGTTGTGTTTTTAAAAATTGAGCAGAGGCATTAGCTTTATTTAATTTGTTGCTCTGGTTTTCAATATCGAGCAGAGGTAGTATTTTCAAAATCGAGCATAGGCTGTAATTTTTTTTAATGCTCTGTTTTTCAAAATCGAGCAGAAGCAGTTAGGCAGTTGCTTTAATTTTTTTTTGTTGCTCTGTTTTTCAAAATCTAGAAGCGGCAATAGCTTTATTTTATTTGTTGCTCTGCATTTTCAATTATCGATTTATAGTCGTATAGAGTAGAATTAATTGAATATTGACTTTAATTTATGATTATCTATTGAGTCTTTAGTTTTTGAATGATATATTTATTAATATATTATTGTTATTGAGTTTTTTGTTAGAAGTATATAATATTTTATGTTTTTGTATAAATGTTCGCTTCACATCAAAAAGGCGAGTGCTTCGCTGCACGCCTCTCGCTTCATTGAAGCGGGCCCTCGTCGCTATTTGTCGCTGCATGCTATCCAAAACACTGCTTCATAGAATCTATAGAGCTAGATGGGCTAGTATATGCGGGGGAAGAGGAGGTAGGGAGGGTTATTGCGTGTTTCTATGAGAAGTTGTTTAAGGATGAGGAATTACACTTTTTAGTTGGTGCTACACGTGTAAAAGCTCAGGGGAAGAAGTTGATCATCTTTTGTTGCATTGCCTTGCGTCCTCTGTTCTGTTGAGGGCAATCCTGAATCTTTTTGGTCTTAAATGGATGATGCCAAGCACTGTAAAGGAAATGTTATAAAGTTGGACCGGTTTCAGTAGAAGAAGAAAGCAAAAGGCGTGAAAGTTCGCCCCGTTAGCTATCATGTGGATAGTTTGGGGAGAGAAATATGAGAGCTTTTGGGGGGATTCAGTCTCCTTTTTCACATCGTTAGCATAGTTTTTTATCTTTGATCGCTTTTTGGTATACTCATATAGCCCCTACTTGTAGAGAAGATTGGGCGTCTTTTGTGGAGAATCATGTTGTGATGTAAATTCTCTACTTTTTGGTACACTTCCTATATATGGAAGTTCTCTCCCTTTTGATTAATACAACATACCTTATCAAAAAAAGGATGATGCAGATTATGGAGGCCTAGGTTTGGAGGGTTAGAATTATATAGGGAAAGAAAATAGAGGATGATTTGAGAGGGCCAGTGGGGAAGAGGGAGTAATGAAGGTAGATAAGAGTTGTGGAGTGGATAATGCTCCGGGTTCTGATGGTTTCACTTTGGGATCTTCCCGAACTGTTGGAATATGTTAAGGGTGAGGTGTTGGGTATCATTGAGGCTCCAAACTACGGGTGAGTTTGAAAAGATTCTCAGTGCCTCCTTATTGTCTTGTTCAAAAAAGGGAGGAGCTTCAAATGTTAAGGATTATAGACCTACTAGTCTAATGGAAGCTTCTATACGATTATATCTAAGATGCTTCCAAATAGACTAAAGAGGATGTTAGACTTATCCGTCTCTACCTCTCAGAATGCTTTTGTAGAAGGCATGCAAATTCTTGATGCAGCTTTGATGGGCCAATGAAGCGGTGGACTCGAGAAAAAAACAAGGGATCTTGTGCAAATTGGATCTTGAGAAGGCCTTTGATCATGCCATTAGGGAGTTTTTTGATTTCAACAACTACAACAACAACAACTATCCAGTATAGTCTCACAAAGTGGGGTCTGGGGAGGGTAATATGTAGACGAGCCTTACCCCTACCCGAAAGGGCAGAGAGGCTGTTTCCAATCGACCCTCGGCTCAGTGAAGGAAAGGAACAACAAAAACAAAAACAAAAGAGCATTAGTAACTTCAGCAGAAATAGCGTAAATAATTATCTAAACATAAGAAACATAAATAAAATAGCATGCAATTATAATATCATTAAGTAACTACCATAAATAACTAGCATAAGGGAGACACAAGCCAAAACACAAATCATCTATGGATAGCCCTGCCAAGCCTCACCCAAATCATCTCTAGGAGTTTTTTGATTTCATTATGATGAAAATGGGATTTGGTGCTAGATGGAGGAAATGATCAAGTTTTGTATCTCTATTGCCATGTTCTTTGTCCCGGTAAACAGTAACCTATGTGGTTTCTTTGTTAGCTCGAGAGGAATGAGATAGGGTGACCCATTTTTCCCAATGTTCATATTAATGATGGAAGCATTGAGCAAGAGGTGGATAGAGTTGTGTCCGGGGGTTGCTTAAGTAGTTTTCCTGCTGCAATCAGTGGCCAGGCTCCGGAAGGTGTCTCATCTTTTGTTTGTGGATGACACCTTTCTTTTTTGTGATGCTGACAATACCCAAATGTTGACATGGTTCCAAGTGGTGTCAGACGTGAAGATTTTTTTTATAAGTATGCGTTTGTCCTGAATATTAATTTCAGAAAATGCGAAATTATCCCGGTTGGTAAGGTGGAGAACATTGAGGGCCTAGCACAAGTGATGAATTGCAGGATCGGGGCTGTTCCTACTACTTATCTGGGTCTCCCATTAGGAGCATCTAGTATGAACCATGCAGTCTGGAATTCAATGATAGAGGGTATAAAAGAGGCTAGCAGGTTGGCAATCGATGTATTGATCCAAAAGGGGCAAGGAAATGTTACTTAAAAGTATCGTATCAAGTATACCCATATATTTTATGTCCTTGATGCATGCCCCAGCTAATGTTTTGGGCAAGCGAGAAAAACTTAAAAAGGGACGTTCTATGGGATGACACAAATGGGGGGAGGAAATTTCACTTAGTCAATTGGAGCGCTGTTACCACACCAAAAATGTTGGGGTCGGATTGGGATTAAAGACCTAATAGTCTTCAATAACACACAATTAGGAAAGTGGCTATGGAGATTTGAGGGTGGAGTGCTTGCGGAGAAGTATGTGGTTAGACCCTTGACAAAGCTGATTGGCAAGCGGCGCGACAGTGGCGAGGATTTTGGCATGATGGCTTGCCATTGGCCTTATGCGCGGGGAAAATCAACATGCAAGACAATGCAGGTGTTGTCGATGGCAACAAACTGCTGCAAGGGCAAGTGTGGCGGACTATGCTTCCATTTGAGGGCTTTGGTGTGACGGACTACATAAAAAAGATAAGGGGGATGTTTGCAAGCAAAGGCCAAGACCTTGACGGAACTAGGCGGGCTAGACAGATTCTTGACAAGGCAAAAAAGGAAAGACCTCGGCACTAAATTGGGGCAGCTTAGTGCCAAGGCAGTAGCATTGGCGACGTGATGTTGCCACGACTTAGGTGAGCGGGTTGGCACCTAAGTTAATTGTGGGCAAACGACTTAGCAACGGGAATGACATCAAGGCTTGGTGACTTGATGCTAAAATCAGATTGACATGGGCAAAGGCAAGCGAATGTGCAACGGAAAGGTAACGTGCGAGCAGATTTGGCATTGGTTCGAGTCGCGGCCAAACGGGCAAAGTTCGGGGGCAATGCTAAGGCATATTGTGGCACGAGGCAGCTGGATGCAATGGCATTGGGTCCTTGTCCAAGCCAAGCCACGAAATTGGGCAGCAACAAGGGAATGGACCAAGTCAAAGGCGGTTACCGGCACATGCTGTGCACATGATGCAGTTAGGCGGCTACAACTACCCATGTCCAGAAGTTACTGATTATATGGCTAAGTGTTTCCACGTTTTTGGGGCATGTTTTATCATGTTCCCACGTTTTAGATCATGGGGGATCATGTCCTATCAGTTGGGGG
Organism: Nicotiana benthamiana; assembly: GCA_034376525.1. Taxonomy (NCBI): domain Eukaryota; kingdom Viridiplantae; phylum Streptophyta; class Magnoliopsida; order Solanales; family Solanaceae; genus Nicotiana; species Nicotiana benthamiana. Next base: position 120,478,734 of record CM067329.1, read on the forward strand.
ATGTCAACTGAACATAGGAACTAACTTTGGGCTAACTAAACTATATATATGTGTGCTAGCAGCCTCAAAAACGGGCTGGAGTACCTAGGGAGGGAAATAGTCTATTATGTAGACATAGGGTTGTCTATTTAATGGCTTGAGCATGGCAAAGTGTGTGCCATTGCGTTGCCAAACGAGTGGCAGCACGAGCGGCCTTAGGCAGGGGTCTTTTATAAGGCAGAATCGTGCAACTGTCGGTTTGTTGTGAGTTGGTGCGGCCAAGGGTGGCAGCACCTTGCCAAACTCGAGAATTTCCTTTGTAATTGATTGTATAAAAGGTTGGGAAAAGGGTTTCCCGTAAATCTGCTTGTTTCCTTATTTCTGTTGCCTCAAATTAATTCTAAGTGCAAACCTCGAAAGCGAAAGAAAATCGGGTAAGGCTGAAGTCAAGTTGGGACTTGGTTGCCGCACGGACGAGCAAAATTTTGGGCGGACTGAAAACACCCCGTGACAGTTGGTATCAGAGCGGGCCAGGTTTCGTGACGAGGTCGAGACGGACATGAACAAGGCTGGAAGACAAGGGGTCAATTTGCTTGTTCGTGGAGGGACTGTCTTGGCTTAGAAAATTCAGAAAAGGCAAGAAATGGGTGATGCAGAAAATTTCGAGTTTGTGGGGGCCAAAAATCAGTGTGGGTTCTCTCAAATCAATCATTTGGCGTGCTGAATTTGCTGAGGGATTGACAGACCAAGAAATGCTTTGAGAAAATAGAGACGTTGCACTTGAGGTCAAGGACAACGTATTCTCAAACGGGTGCTGAACTTGTGACGTCTTGGCAAAAATGACAGCATGTGTTGGGGGATCTATTCGACGAGGACGTCGAATTCAACTGGTTGGGGAGGTTTGTTAGACCCTTGACAAAGTTGATTGGCAAGCGGCGCGGCAGTGGCGAGGATTTTGGCATGATGGCCTTGCCATTGCCAACAATGAATGTCTCTATTTACTTTGTTGTCTATACTTGTATTTGCACTTTAACTAGAGTAATATCTAACCAAATCATTACCACCCATCTTACATTTCTGAGAACACTGTTTTTGCCACTTCAATCCTAAGAAAACAGAAAATAGTAGGCAGCCACAAATATCAGATGAGCATATTCCCACTCTTACCTTTATACTTGTGCAATGGCGAAAAGGGAAACTCTATTTGTGACAAAAAGTGGTAGCACTTCTGATAGTTTTATCTTGGTGTTCCATTAACTTTAATAATTGTTTCGGGGTAGGTTGGGGAGCTCGAAAATCAAATCGACACTTTCGAGGCTGAATTGGAAGGACTCTCAGTTAAAAAAGGGAAGCAAAGGCCGCCAAGATTGGTAAGAGGATGTTATTAAATCTGTGTATATTGTGCATTTGGCTTACCATAATTGATGAAAGACTCCTTTTTAATGTTTTCTTCAGGTACATTTGGAAACATCCATTGTTCGGCACAAGGCTCACATAATGAAATTAGAGTTGATATTAAGACTACTGGATAATGATGAATTGAGTCCCGAACAAGTCAATGATGTCAAGGATTTCCTTGATGATTATGTGGAACGTAATCAGGTTTACTGCTCTATACAGTTTATTCCTCGTGTGCCTGGCGTGGGTTATTTGAAGAAATCAACATATTTATTACTCTAACCTGTTAATTTTCTGTACATTCAATGGAATTCTGTAGTGTTGCTAGGTTGCTTGTTTTCCTGTCTCTTCACTTGTTTTTCTGTGTATTCACTTCTGAAAGTGTTCTTAGGATTGCTCTTGAAGTAATGGCCTCTTTTTGGCATGTAATATTAGAATTTGTTATGGATTGTGTAATTTTTCAGGAGGACTTTGATGAATTCAGTGATGTTGATGAGCTTTATAGCACTTTACCGCTAGATAAGGTGGAGTCTCTTGAAGATCTGGTTACTGCCGGTCCACCTGGTGGTGTTAAGGTATTTTACATCCAAATCGTCTTTTCTTTTTCTAATTTCTGTCGCTAACTAAGTTATTTATTTGTTGTTTCATCTTTTAATTTTGAGTGATATATTTATTCTCTTTCCTATGCCATAATAATACGAAAATTTTCCCCTTTCTGATTTTACTAAAATTAAGAGAATTTGTGGCCATTTTCTAAATTCTAATGTATTGGGGTAGGACTATATGGGTCTTAATATATACCACCCGTGCACACAAATTTGTTCTCAATGTTTTGGCCAAAACCTTAAACTAACGACAAATATAAAAGACCTGTTGCCGATTATGGTGAAAAAAGAAAACAAATGTAGAAGCACTCCAATTAGCCTGATAGAGAGAAGTGAAAAACAAAGAACCCTATATCATCTTCTAGATATTTTGTCCAAAATCAGTCCAAAGTCAAGGGATTTTCCATTGTGGTCACTTAGTTACCAACAATATTGATAGGATTACTTCTCTGGTGGGTTTTCTTGATTTGCTGGATTTTGGGTTTCAAAGATTGGATTTTACTTCTAGGATGAGCATGGACGTTTCAACCTGCTAAATTTTAGGAGACATGGAATGCTAGTTGATAGGTATAAGAAGCAGATATGATGTGATCGTTAATCATGAGTTGCTCTGAATTTGTAACCTGAAGATTTTGCTGGCTTTAAATTGGTGGTTCCCAATTGAATTGGCATTTATAGGTGAATGTAACCCCACACCCTTTTGTTTATGTATATTTACTATTTGATTCTATAATCTTCAACACTCGACGATGGGTTTTGGACGTGTACTAGGAATTTCTACGGGCTCTGATGAAGGATTTCACAGATTAAGGTTTTTGGTCGCAATTTGGGGATTTCGACAGGCTGAGGGTTTTATGGTTGATACAAGTTGGGGGATTTCAGTATAGCTATTATGCTTTTTTCTCCTAATGTGATCAATATCGGTTAAGCTTAACAAGACTCATATATTTCTGTCATTTTTATATATTTGGACCAACATTGTCCACTTCTTATAAAATAATATGGACCATTTGCTTCATGGTTAATACTGGACCAAGTTAGTCCTACCTTTGTGGGTTAGGGACTATTTGGATTTTTGCCTCTTTAATTAGCCTTCATGATTAAAAAGTTACCAGTTTAAAAAAAAAAAAGTAGCCTTCATGATTAAACCTATAGATCACCTTATTAAAAAAGATTAAACCCATAGATCCTAAGCTTTTACTCGAGCATAGGCTTAATATACACACATTCAAGTCATTAATCTACATAGTACTTCGGAATGCTTTTCATGCTATAATATATGTCTTTGTCCTAATATCTGGGAGATGACGTTATCTCTTTAATATGGATAGTGTCGAAGTCTTTATTTAAAAAAAGAGAGGATAGGGGCAAAGCATGATGGGGGCAATGTACTTAACAAGGGTGTTCGGAATTAGGGTGGATGTCCAAGAACTTCTTGCTACAGTACTGTTCAAATGAGATATGATGCATGCTGATGGTGGCTGGTCCCACCAAATAAGAAAGAAGATTCTTGTTTTGGTGGCTGATAATTGATGTCTTTGCCTGGTTGTCTATTGACTGTTGTAGTCATTCTAGCATAAGGAAAATACTAAGGAATGATTACAAAGAATATTGAAGTTAGACGGGTCTAACAATATGGGATTATGTGAAATATAACTAATACAACATTTACTTTTAAGACATAAATTGCACATCTGGTCTTGGGGATAAAACCCAGTATTACTAACACGACATTTGGTTGCTGGTATTAGACTGGGCATTACTAATATTGTCATAGCTAATGTGTGGATCTATGTGTTATGTTATGCGGATGTGATATGGAATAAGAATACATAGAGTAAGAATACTTGCACGAGCCTAATGCATAACTATCTTTATATTGTTATCTATACACTCTACAGTTCAGAATTGTTATATTATCATTTATCACCTGGCAATGCTTACATTATAATTCTTGCCTAACTAGCCTGTGAATTAAATCAATCTTAACTCTATTGCTAGAACAATAACATTTTCATGGTTCTAACAATACTGTATTGCTTGGGAAAAGTAATACTTTCATGGTCCTAACTGTAACTATGTTGCCAAAAAGTGCAATGTTTTCACCATATCATTGATAAGGTTAGTGTTTTACGTGTTATATTTAGTTTAACATTAGGCTGACCATAATGCCCGTGGGAGTAAACTCATGGAGCAAGAAAATTTACTTGGTCAATTAAGAAGCTAATATGACTCCTAAAAGCTGGGGAGGGCTGGGAGTAAAAGATCTCTGCATCTGCAACAAGGCCTTGCTTAGAATTTGGCTATGGAGATCTCACAACAGAGGAGCATTCATTAGGGAGAGAGGTGATAGCAGATAAATATGACATCATTTGGGGGTGGGGGGTGGGGGTGGGGGAGAATAGCCAAGAACATCACTACTTCCTGTAGTTGCAGCTTTTGGAGGAACATTGTGAAAGGATGGGAAAAGTTTTGTGGGTGTATTTATCCATAAAGAAAAAGGATTTCGTTCAAGGTGGCGGGCGGGTGTAGGCTTAGCTTTTGTTGGACAGGTGGAGCAGGGACATGTTGAAGATTATTCCTGAATATATATTTTATTTCGTGCCAAAAAGTAGATGATGGTCCAACAGTTTAGGAGGTTACATGAGGAGAGTGTTATTTGGGATCTCAATTTTTTAGGAACTTTCAGGACTCAGAAATAGTGGGATTTCAAAGTCTACTTAAAATGTTACAAGCAAACCTTACTCGTTGAGAGCCAGGATTCTTGGGATGGCAGTTAGGAAGCAGTGGGCGATTTTCGGTGAAGAGTTACCACTGCAGGTTGCTAGTTAGAGATAATTTAGATTTCCCTCATCTATCCTTTTGGATACCTAATGCGCGAAGAAAGGTGTATTTTCTTGCTTGGTTGGCTGCTAGAGATGCAATTCTTACTGCCTAAGACTTGAAGAAAAGGAGGATTACATATGTTAGTTGGTGCTTCATGTGTAAACACTCGAGGGAGGGCGTGGGTTATCTCTTATGACATATTTGGTAGCACCACGTCTGTGGTGGGAGCTTTTTATATGGTTCCATATACAATGAACTATGGTTGGGTACTATGAAGGATGCTTTATTATGGTAGTTCTTCAGAAGACGAAAGCGAAGACGCCTGTCATAGGATGTTGCTCCATTAGCACTTTTGAGGATTGTATGGAGGGAAAAGAAGTATGAGATCTTTTGACGGGAAAGGGCATGGCGTTGTACTTCTGAGGAATATCCTCTTGTTTTAATGCCTTTTTAAGTCTTTCGTAGAGATTCATATCTTTTACTTTTTGATATACCTCTTATCTTTGGGTTTCGGATTATGGGCCACTTTTACCAATGCCTCATCAGCGGACGAGCTGTTATTATCATATTATTTTTAGTAGATTTGAATTATGCAGTAAGACCATTTGAACTGCCACGTGTCAGTCAGCTCGGGAAGTGAAGAAGAACGAGCTGCCTGTATCATCTTCAACGTCTTTCTCCATCCCCTCAATGACATTAAGATTTCAATGAGTATCCCAATTTTAACATCTTGTAGTGGTCATAGCCCAGGTGGGTACTGGTATTAAATATTTTAGTTCGCCTACTTGAATCAATACTTCTCATAACCTGATGACAATGCCTAGTGGCTCTATGTTTCGAGAATCAGCCACAGCCATCATCGTTTTCACCAAATAGTGTGTCCGACCATCTGGATCTTGGTTCAGCCAGTGTTCAAAAAAGCGCCTCGCTTTCTCGCTTTAAACGAGAAGCGAAGCGAGGCGGAGGGTAAAGCGCTTCCAGTGGTAAAAGCGACGCAGATACGATAAAGCGGGCGCGACAACCTTAAAAGCGTGAAGCGATGAAAGCGGAAGAAGCACCGGAAGCGGTCGCTTCTTGAAATTAAATGCCCACCCATGTCTATTTCACTTAAAAGACCCAAAAGCGTATTCTGTTTTTGTCATTCTTCAGCAATTCTAGGGTTCTGAAGCAGCCCTTTCTTCCTCAAAAAACAAACAAGTCTTTCTTCTTCTTCTTTAACATTACAACAAACTAGCTAGGGTTTTTCTTCTTCTTCTTCAAGGCTTCAACATTACAACAAAAAGAGGACACCTTTCAAGTTTCAAGACTCAAGAGGTATGTTTTTATTTTCATTCAGTCTTCTTCTTCTTCTAATCTTCTTTTTCTTTTTCCTTCTAAACGTCCAAAAAGCGCAGAAATGCTGGCGAATTTTTTCTAGAAAATTTATGCCCCGTTTCTGCCCATAATCTGCCCAGATTTCTTCCCAAATTTCTGCCCCGTTTGTGCTTTCGTTGATGCTACTCTTGACAATCTTGAAGAATAGGATGCTTTTCTGTACTTTAATTGATGCTACTCTTTAGTTTTTTAATTCGAAGTATTGAACATTTGCTTACAACATGTGTTGTCTAGGCCATATTTATTTTAATTCTTTTAAAAATTCTGCTTCACTTCAAAAAAGCGGGCGCTTCGCTTCTCGCTTTTTGTGAAATGGGGGTTGTCGCTTTTCCTCGCTTCACGCTATTTTGACAGTGGGTTCAACTTACTACGAGGATCTTGCATTCAGCAATCTAATCAATATAAAGGGCATCAAAGATCTTTGACTAGGTTTGAGCTATAAATCTTACACTTACCTATTATTATAAAGGGAAGAGATGAGATAGATCTTAATCACATGGATGGGAGTTGTCTCAGAAGAACTAAAAGTTCTTGAAATTAATATAAACTTAACTCCGCTTGACTAAGAGCATAACACTGATAAGAATGGACCTTGGGCCTAACTCAACCCCAAAAGCTAGCTTATGAGGTGAGGATTGCCCAAGCCATATAAGGAGACCAAGGACCTCAAATCCCTCCGATGTGGGACAACTCAACACCCCCCTCACGCCCAGACCTTTGGAGCGTGGACAACATAAATGGGGGCCCAACATCGGTAACAATAATTGGGATGGGTCTGGCTCTGATACCATGATAATAATGGACCTTGGGCCTAACTCAATCCCAAAAGCTAGCTTATGAGGTGAGGATTGCCCAAGCCATATAAGGAGACCAAGGACCTCAAATCCCTCCGATGTGCGATAACTTAACAAACACAATATAAGAAAAAATTCTATAGACGCAATTCCAACTACTTTAAATGAAGGCTTAGTTGTTGTTGTTAGATCTGGATATGGAGAAGTGTGAGATTTAGATAACCTTAGGTTTTAGAGAAGCCGTAAGTTCCTTAAAAGACATATTTTACCAGTATTGGAATGAGTTGAGCCCGAATAGAGTGAAATAGATATAGATGATTCACCTAGGCAGCTGCGACTTATTTGGGGCGTAATTGATGTTTATGTAAATAGCAGTTCCATTTTCTAGTATCTTTTGGTATTCACGTGCAATACTGTGTGCCTTAACTAATTCAAAATATATATTAAAAAAGTAGAGGAAAGAATTCCTTGCCCATCTATGTAGGGATGGGACATACAGCCTCTGCAGAAGCTGTAACATTGTTTTGGTTTTCCAGGGTGTCACTGTTGCCAGTGCTGTTTTGAATGTGAAAAATTCTCTGGCCTCTCCCCCTGCTCAATCATCGGTATGGTTTGCTTTTTTTTCCTTTATCTCTTTCCTCTTTTGGCATTACGTGGGCTTTTGGATGGAAACATTTGAGCACAGTGTAACCCAAAAGATTTGAGCGCAGTTTGTTACACATTTTTCTTTCCCCTTGCTAGTAAGGCAGGCAGTGGTTACTTGGAAGGCTAGTAGTATGGCACTATGGTTCTGACTTGTACTATTTCCTTTAAGCTAGATACCGTGATTGTGGTCATGTAGATTAGTTCACTTGGTAGTTGGTACTCCTTGTTTTGTTTGTTGTATGCCTTATCGAATTGATTTTCATCTTCTGCATTTATTCCAATTTGTATTTTACTACTTAAAGTTCTACTGTTTTCATGCTTAAGGCAATGGATGCCCGTTGGAACTTTTCCCAATATAATGGGGATTATGAGCGATTCTTCTATTAATCTTTGAATCTAAGTGGAAATAATTGTATTATGTCTTTCTCTTTTGCCCATTTAATTGAAATCTGATGAATAATATCATTTGTCATGAGAACTTTCTCAAAAAAAATAAATAAAAATCATTCGTTGTGAGAATGGGTTGGAAAGAAAATGATGCATGCGAAAGAATTATTTCAGGCTAATACAACAACATGAAACAATAGCAACTTAAAAGATATGGTGTCGTTTTTTTTTGATGAAAATTTATGGCATCATCAGGTTTTCTCTGAGTAACTACTGGAAAACTAGTTATCATAAAACATTATGTGTGTATGAATTCTTACAACTTGGATAAAGTTTCTGATGGACAAGTCTTGGTAATGCATTGAACTTTCAGAAGCTCAACGATTGATCTACCTTCTCTTATAGGGTAATTTTTTCTTCTTCAATTGTGATATTGAGTTTTAAAAGTTTGATTTTCTTTCACCTAAAGGAGCTTTTGTTTTTGAGAAAGTAATAATTGTATTTATTAGAATTTCATGGGTGCAGCAAAAATTCTCTACAAAGACACAGAGTCATCTATACAAATAGGAATCTCATGGGTGAAGCAAAATTAACTTAAAACAGAAAGCTATTTCTCAAATGTACAAAAGTTTTCCACCCTTTGAAAAACTTTCCTATTCCCACTTTGAAATCCTGTTCCTCTCCTTCCAAAGAACCCATATGTGAGCTAATGTATATAGATTCCATTCCTGCAAGGCCAGTCGTGTAGCATCTTCTTCTATGTTCTTGACATTGGCAGTCCACACTGTATGCCGAATCAGCTCAAGACTATATGTCACAACTAAGTAGCAATTTGACAATGCAATAATTTTCTGGTCTTAAATATGCCATGTATTTCCTATAAGGAAGTGTCATTAAGGGTAAAATGGAAATGATGAAACCAAAAACTTACTGAATATAGAAAGACAAGATATTTTTTTGAAACAGAATAAAAAAGAAGTAAGACTCATAAATTTGAAATGGAGGGAGTATGAAGGGCCGCAAACACTTTCAAAGAAATGACTCCTATGTCGTCTTTCTAGTATTGTGCTGATCTCCTTCCAGCTATTCATGGTTGAAGACAATTTGGCCCTAAAGATAAATACTATCACGTCGGTGCTCCGAGAATCGATGCAAACATTTGCGACGAAATGTCTTCTTTGTCAGTTTTACTGGAAGATATCTGTTTTACTGTTTGTTGCTGAAAACAATCTCAAGCCTCATAACAAATATTATCCCTTTTGTACTCTGAAACGACACAAACATTTCATGGAAATATGTCTGCTTCCTTATTATTTTATACTATTGTTTTTAGCTATAGTCATATCTACTATATAAAGAAGAATGATATATATCCTACATCTCACTAATCGTGGTCAAAGACACTCTCAAGTCTAACAACAAAATATTTTTCCCTTTTGTACTATTGGGTGTAGACAAACATTTCACTGAAATACAATGTCTTTGTCATCGTTTAATATTATGAATATATGTTTCCTACTGTTCATGATTGAAGATACTGAAGCCTAAAGTTATAAGTTCATCTTTTTTTTTCAAAATTGATATGTTTTTAAGTTTGTGAATATATTAAAATACAAAATTTCCCCTGAAGCAGCCAGAATTAAAGGAGCAGCGTCTACTTCTCAAAGTTTCTGAGGAGGTGTAGCATGCGTATGGTTCTTATGATGCCCCTTCCTCAAACTGACCATCCAAAACCCCAAAATACACAAATAATTTCAATCTCTACCGCCTTTCTCCTTTCTCGCAATATCTCTTTGATGCAACTGTTGAATTGTTTTTGAAGACACTTTATTCACCTTTCTTCTACATTTCTGATGTTAATACTATGATATTTATTTTCTTGTTTCATTGGCTAAAAGTAAAGTTTGAGACCCATTCTTTCCAAATTTATAGGGTTCATTAGCTTACCTAGCATTGCCAATATAAAGAACTAATTGATGATTTGCTTTCAAGGTGTCTGTAACATCTTCAGCACAGCAAGCTGCTTGTGTTCAGGATCAGGCTGATGAAACAGCATCACAGGACAGTAGCTCTGAAGCAGTTGCAAGGACCCCACCTCCTAAAAGTAGTGCAGTTGCTGCTTCTGCTCCCACAACACCTGCTGGCAGTCATGCAACACAGGGTATTAAACATGCTTCAACTCGAAAGCTCTATGATACATCAATTTATTTTTTTGTTTTCTTCAGAACTTCTGATGTGATTTCTTGGAACATGCAGGTGCTGTTGCTGCTTTATCTCCCACTAGCATGTCTAATGCGATAAAAGAAGATGACGTGACAAGCTTCCCTGGTCGAAAGCCTTCCCCTGCTCTTAATGAAACTGCTTTAAGGGGTGTCAATAGAGGTTCGCTATCTAACCAACCCGTGGCTAGTGTTACGCTTGGTTCTGGTGGTGCAGCAACTGGGAATGGAGGTCTAGGAGCTATTCCTTCAGCTTCTGAAGTCACGAAGAGAAATACCTTAGGTTCTGAGGATAGGCTTGGAAGTAGTGCCATGGGTCAGGCTTTGGTATCCCCTCTGGCTAATAGAATGATGATGTCACAAGCAACTAAGGCTACAGATGGAATTGGTGTTGCTGATGGGGCAAATCCTGGTGATGCTACGGTTATTACTGGTAGGGTTTTCTCTCCTTCTGTTGGTCCTGGTATGCAATGGAGGCCTGGCAATTCCTTTCAGAATCAAAATGAAGTGGTATGTTTTCCTTTTTATCATTTATGCGAGCTCTCAATTTCCACTTAAAGTTTTACCTGTTTGTTCCTTTATCGCATGCTACAAGTTTAAAAATCAAAGGTATTAGCCCCTCAAATATGTCATTATATCTGCCATAGTCCTTAAAAACTATTCCTGACCTTGGTATCTGCTTTGCTTGTTCGAAATTGCTTTTATTCTATGTATCTTCATTCCTAGCTGGAGAAAGTATATGAAAACTATAGCAACTCATCCATGTTGAAAGAGAATATGTTGCCTAATATTGATACGGGTTGCTGTCACTAAGAAACTCTTTCTCAATAGTTATGGATTGCTGTAAGGATACGACGGATTTCGCATGCATGATCCCAAGTATGTTTCAAGTTTAGTTTCCTTTTCATGTTGATAACATACTTTGGGGTGTGATTTAATCTATAAGTTTCTAACTTTTTGTCCAAGACCACTATATATTCAATTGCTTCAACAGGTATCATTCGAGTTCAATATGCTTCTTGTGCTTTCAGGGCCAATTTCGTGGAAGAACAGAAATTGCACCTGACCAGAGGGAGAAGTTTTTGCAACGATTTCAGCAAGTACAACAGCAGGGTCAGAGTAATCTTCTTGGTATACCTCCACTTAGTGGAGGAAACCTTAAGCAGTTCCCGTCCCAACAACAGAATCCACTTCTGCCACAGGTGCTGTTTAATGTTTGTTCATGACATTTGACTCTTTTGGTTGGTTGCATTTCTTGTTTCCCTTCATCACATGATTTTGTTACTTTAGGTCCATATTTAACTCTGCCTTTTTCACTATGCACCTCCTTTTTTGTTGATTCCCTTGTCTTCCTTGTTAACATTTTCTTTGGGAAGTATTGCTTTTAGACCCAGTGGACTTGTTATTGTATCTGCAGGATTACTTATGCTTTGTTTTGTTATTGTGTTTTGTCTTGTCTTGGTTCCTAACTTTATCTTTGTTTTCCAATGCAGCTTTTCATTCTGTCCTATGCGCCGAGGGTCGCTTGGAAGCAGCCTCTCTGCTCTTTTGGGTAGGGGTAAGGCTGTCTACATATTACCTTCCCCAGACCCCACCTGGTGGGAGTATACTGGGTAGTTGTTGTTGTTGTTGTTGTTGGACTTGTTATTGTATGACAAAACTCTTTAGAGTTAAAAGCAAAAATACTCTTTGGCCTGGGTTCTGCCGTGGCCATTGAGAATTTTTGAAAGGGCTTCCCTTCTGGGTAAAGCCCTAAAAAATTTCAAAAAAAAAAAAAACTCTTACTTTCAAACCCTAGTATATAGCATCAAGGAATCATCTAGATTTTGTTCTGTAGATTCTACATCGGTTGAAAATATCAACTCTATGGCATTGTTTTAACACCATGTGAATTTGCTAGTTTGGTTCCCTAAAAGGAGGAGATAATCCGATTAAGTAAAAAGAGAGGAAATATAGTGAGTTGGGAAGAACTTGAGAATCTGCTGCTGTCTTTGAGCTTATTGCACATTATTACTTGTTGCATTGGTTTCCTCCATCCTCATGTGGCGGTTACTTGGTCTTACTAGTGCTCTCACCTTATTTCATAATTTCAGTTCAATTCTCAAAGCTCCTCTGTCTCTCCTCAACTTGGACTGGGAGTTGGAGTCCAAACATCTAGTATTAACAGTGTTGCCTCATCTGCATCTTTGCAGCAGCAGCCAGGTGTGACACATTATTTATTTAATCAGTAGCCTTTGATATCATTAGGATCTAGGTTTGACGGTAATGGCGAATGGACATCTTTTGGCGTCCATTTCTGTCAATATGATTGCCTTCTGTATTGAGCCCATTTGGGGCTTGGCTGAGTTGAAACATAATTTAATTTGTGAGACTTGATTCCTTTGGTTCACTCCTTTCCCGCTTCTTCAAAAAAAAGTGAATTTCCCTTTTTGTTTATTGTTTATGAATTGAGATTAATCTTTTTATTTTTAGTCTGGATAAAAAGAAAAATCTTCTGTCATGTATTTTTGGTTTGTCTCATAGAATATGAAAATCACGAGGAAAGTCCATCTTTTGTACCTACTATTCCTTTTCTCTGCCTTCCGTTTTGAAGTTCTTTGTTTTGCTTTTTCATTCTTGCAATTTGATATTTGTTGTTATCTTTCTGTGCCTTCTTGATAATAAGAAACACATAGTAGTAGTTAATGAAGAAACCAAGGCTAATATTCTAGTGGTATTTGATGGTGTCTCCCACAAAACAGGTGTGAGTTTGGTTCTTACTAGCCCCCTTTCCTTTCCCCAATCCTCCTATGTAACAGAAAAAGGAAAAAGAGTAACCATTTTTTTTCTATTTAAACCTTTTAATTATGTTCCTTGAAAAGGGAAGTAAGCCGATGAGAGTGATCACATGTGAAGACTAGATCTACTTTGATCTTCTTTTACGGTTTTTAAATTAACTAATCTGTCGGACTTCTGTCTAGGAATCTGACAATTTATTTTTGGATTTTCATTACATTGCTAATTGCTAAGAGTGGATATATAATGTTAGTCAATGGTGTTGTTAGGCCTTTTCAGAACTAGAAAAACTGTCGAACTCAACACATTGGCATATGTTTATGTTTAAAGACTATCACTCCTAATGAATAAATTGCTAAAATTTATTTGAAGTGAATAAAATGGTTTTAGAAAATTCCGAGGAAAAAACTTAAAAATATTAGTAGGTTATCAAGTGTCCCTTGTTGTTTGGGAGTATGAGTTGTTGTCTCCTCATATGGTTTTGGGCATTCCTCCCCCCTTGAGCTAGCAATTTGGGTTGAGGTAGCCCAGGGCCCTTTTTCTTATAAAAAATCGATGCGGACCATCTCAGTTCTTGGTTTACCAATGATGGTAACCCTTCTTATGTTGTCCACTATCCAAATATTCAGTCCTGGGCATGTGGCAGGGTGTTAACTATTAAGCGACCCACATTGGCAGAGGAAAATATCGTCTTGTGCAATCTTCATTTCAGGTGCTAGCATTTGGGGTTGAGTTAGGCCCAATGTCAATTTTCTTAACATAGGTGATAATGACTTAAAGTTTTGGGTTTTGAAGTGTAGTGAAAAAACAATTAGCCCAATGACAGCTAGTAAGACAATTTTGGGTTTAATCTTTAATGAATGGCCAAGTGTCATGAGAATTTATTTTGGGTATTGCAACTTTGTTGGTAGTATGAATGAATTATTAGTTTTTGGGTTTATCAGTGCATCCTCAACTCAAGTATATGTAAATGAAGTACATGGAGATGGCAGAAATGAAATATCCCTGCATGAGATGCTGACTTCAACAATCATGCAGACATTAGCAGTACTTGGAAGCAAAAGTTTCCTCCCCAATCTCCAATATATGTTTGTCTTAACGATAAAATTTCTGTGAGCCTTTGATTTCAGGAACTCACAAGTCTTTTTCTTCCTCTTTTAGTTTCTTTTATGGATTTAGGTACGTGAAAGCACCTGTGACTTTTAACTGTGATTGGATTTATGAGAATTCTGTAAAATTCCATGGGGAGATAGTTAGAGAAATAGTTAATGCTCTAGCTAAATTTACCCTTATAATGCTAATCCTGATACATCTCCATTTATGTGGAGCTATCGCCACTTGGTCTTGTTAACCACACCGACAAAATTACCTTTCTTATCATCCATTCATCTGATTTGCTATATAAATTCAAGAACCGGTAAGTTTGTTGACAAATAATAGAGCTGGTAGGTCTGAGGAGAGGTAGAAGTAGGCCAAATAAATACTGAGGATAAGTGTTTAGGCAGGAGATGTCACTGCTTCAGCTTATCAAGGACATGACCCTTGATAGGAGGGTGTGGAGGTCAAGAATTAGGCTAGAAGGTTAGTAGGTAGTTGAGAATTGTTTTCCTCCGTACAAGTAGTATTAGTATTAGTCTTGTATTTTCTTATTCTAAGGTTTCCATCTATTATTTATGTCGCTTCGGTTTTCTTATTATCTTGTTTTTGTTACTGCCTTTTTTTAAATCTTTATTTGAGTTGAGGTCTATTGGAAACCGTCTCCCTGCCTTCTCAAAGTAGGGGGAAGGGTGCATACACACTACGCTCCCCACACCCCAACTTGTGGGATTATATCGGGTTTTTTGTTGTTGTCGTTGTTTTTAACTAGTAATAGGATTCAAGATGCTTTGAGCTCACTTTCTTTTGAGCAAATTACGTCATAGCAGTATGTAGACATACCTCACCTTCCAGTATAGATTCATTAGATAAACGCTAGTTATTTCACCACTCCATTCAGATCAACAACAACAACATACCCAGTAAAATCCCACTAGTGGGGTTTGGCGAGGGTAGAATGTACGCATACCTTACCTCTATCCCGGAAGGATAGAGAGGCTGTTTCCTGGAGACTCTCGGCTCAATAAAAGAGACAATAGTGTCAGAAAAGAGACAAAAGAAAAGGCTTGCCACAACAAAAGAAGACAGAAGGGTAATAACAGTATCGTAAGAGACAATAAATAAGTGAAAGGGTAATAACACAATACTATATAAAACAACAAAATAATGTGGACAAAGCATAGACCGCTAACAGTCCTAGACAAAACTCTATCGGACAACCCGGTTCAAAGAGGGAAAAACTCTCAACTACCCCTCAGCCTACAACCCTAGTGTTTGACCTCCACACGTTCCTATCAAGAGCCATGTCCTCGGAAATGTGAAGCCGCGCCATGTCCTGCCTGATTACCTCGCCCCTATACTTCTTAGGTCGCCCTCTATCTCTTCCCATACCTGCCAAAGCCAACCACCTCCTAACCAGGGCAGCTATGGTTCTCCTCTGCACATGCCCGAACCAGCTAAGCCTCGCTTCCCACCACACCATCCAGATCAAGTCTTAAAATTCATAAGATAAACACAAAGTGCCTTTTACTATGGATTAGACATTGTTGTTACCTCCGTCATCAGCTATTGGGTGACAATGCCACCAACACTTGCATTGAGATTATTGATTTGCTTATCTACGTTTTCTGTTTTCTCGTGGATCTTAAATCCCTGTCCCAATTTTTTGCTGCTGTTGTCTTTAATTTTTTGACTTTGTCACCCTTTTTCCAATTTGTTTGGCCTTGCCTATTAGGAGAATAGAATTATTGTTAGTTTCAGTCTTTCAGATGAAGTACAAATGGGACTGCGAGGAGGGAGGACCTATCGTAATGGTCTTATTATCCAGAAAATTATACAGTATAAGAGGAGATAGCTCCACTGTGATAATGGCCTTGTGTACCTAATGGACAGCTGAAAGATTTAAAAAATAAATAAATTATAGTGGTATTTTCTGTAGCATATTGAAGCAAAAGGTTGTCCTACAATACTCTTTGATTACATGGATGCTTATGCTTTTATAAATACAATGGTTGCAGATGCAGGCCACTCAAAAGTTGAAGACTTGCAGCAACAACAGACTTTGCCTGAAGATTCTTCTGCAGATTCTGCTGCAAATCCTGGGCCCGGGAAAAATATTTTAAATGAGGATGATATGAAGGCTTCATATGGACTAGATACCCCAGTGAGTTGAATGCCATCAACTGATCTGACTTCCAATATTAAGTTCATTTACTTTATCTCATTAATCATTAATTTTAGTTTATGGCATGTTGATTCTTAACTTACTGTATTTTTAACGTTGTGCCAAATTATTTTTATTAGTGATTTACAGTAACATATCTTAGAAGCCTATTATTCACTTTACATGAGAGCATGTGGTTGTGGGATATATTAACTGGATACTACTCAAGTTTGATTGAAGAGCCTGAGTAAAATGTGGAGTTCTGGAGGAGGTATTTTTGGAATCACTAAGCAAAAATAGTTTAGTGCTGAATGAGTCAGAAGAACTGGTTTGGCTCCATGGGTCCATCTTTCTATTGGATGGCTTTGAAGGGATGCTTCAAGGTGTTAAGGTCATCGTTGGAGGCAGAAAGGTAGATTCAGGAGGCTGCGTATTCTCTTAAAATTAAGCTTTTTCCGCGGGGTGGATTAGAGAATAAAAGGAGGAATACGATTGTGGATTTAGAGTAGGGACTTCAAGTGATTGATAGAAAGTTGAGGATTCTGGTCTCTTTTACTATCTAATTCGAATCTCTCCCTCCCCCCCACCCCCCCCCCCCCCCCCCCCTCCCTCTCTCTCTCTCTCCTTCCTTCCTTTGCTCCTCAAAATCTTTGTATTGAGACTAGACAAGCAATTTGGGTATTGCTAAAGGGTATGGTTAATGACTTGAGATTAGATAAGCAATTAGGATTGCTAAGATGTTCTCTACAAAAGTCACCTGCTTATTTGTACAAATAAGAACTGGTGAACCAAAAAGTAGCTGGACACGAGATTACTCCTCAGTCCTCACATTTATAAAATCACTCTTGTTCCTTTCAAAAGCTCTCCTATTCCATTCCCTCTCCTAATGAGATTGTCATGGATCAAAACCACCTCTTTTGCTGGTAGCCAAGTGAAATAGGCTATCTTGTATGGGATCTTCACTTTCCAAATATGCTTCCATGGCCAATTGGCTATTTGCTGATTGGCTTAGTTCAAGGTATTATATGCTGCGTTCACCTTGTAGATGCCCCTATTGTGTCCCTGCCACCATAAACGGTCTACTCCATTCTATATGCCTTTGAACTCTTCTAGCTTCTTATAGATTTCAATAACCTGGTCATCTCCCAGTCATTCAAGCCTCTTCTGAATATTAGATCCCAATCTTGAGGTGACTATGTTTTAGCTACTGACTTCTGATGATTAAGAGCCAAGTCATGTATATCAAGGAAGAGTTCCATTAAACAACCATCTCCCAGCCAGTTATCTTTCCAAAAGGAAGTTTTTTCCCCATTCTGCAACTTAATAGATGAATTACTATTCAATACTGGCCAAAGGTTACTTATGGATCTCCAAAGGCTGATTCTATGTGTAGTGTTCACTTCCTTCGACATCCACTTTCCTTCCTCGTCATATTTAGCTTTGATCACACTTCCCCAATATGTTGGAGGCTCTTGGAAGTACCTCCATAGCCATTTCATCTTGAGAGCCTTGTTTTGTATCTTTAGATTCCTAATGCCTAAGCCACCATGATTTGTACCAACAATAAGAGATTTCCATTTGACCAAATGTATGACCCTTTTTTCTTTATCTCCCTGCCACAAGAAATTCCTTCTGAGTTTTTCAAAGTCTTTGAATAACCGCAATAGGAATGGGAAAGAGAGACATCATAAAATTTGGGAGTGCATCTAAGACTGAATTTATAAGGGTAAGTCTACCCCCAAGGGACAAATATTGGGATATTTACCTGGACAGTTTCTTTTTACATTTTTCGATCACATTGTTCCATATCTCCTTGGATCTGGATTTTGCACCCAAAGGCATTCCCAAATAGATAGTAGGCAGGGACCCCACTTCTCCTCCCAAGATCAATGTCAATTACTCCATGTCAGGTACTTCATTGGTAGGATATAGAAAGCTCTTTCTCCCGTTGATATGCAGTCCATACATGCCTTCAAATAGAACCAGAATGACCCTCAGAGATCTCAACTGTGTTTCTGCGGCATCGCAAAAAATTAAGGTATCATCAACATACTGCAGATGTGTTACTTCCAAGTTGATGTTTTCATTTCTGACAACCTCAAACCCCTTAATCAACCCATGGGCTTTTGCTGACTTGGCCATGTTATTCAGACTTTCCATAGCTAAGATGAAAAGAAAAGGAGACAAGGGATCTCCCTGTCTTAAACCTCTGTAAGCAGGAAAAAAACCTTCAGGTGATCCATTTATGAGAATGGAAAATTTGACAGCAGAAATGCAATGTTCTATCCGTTTTTCCCCAAAGCCCATTCTTGCTAAAATCCTCAGCAAGAACTTCCCGTTGACATGGTCGTACGCCTTTTCAATATCCAATTTACAAAGAATTCCTAGAAACTTTTGTTTAATTCTAGTGTCCACAACTTCATTAGCTATTAAAGCAATATCCATTATCTGTCTTCCTTTGATAAAAGCCATATGTTGAGAATCCACCAGCTTATCTATCACCCTTTTGAGTCTCTTTTTTGAACTTTCGAGAATAGTTTGCATACACTGACTATTAAGCTTATAGGCCTACAGTCTCTCAGCTCCTCCGCTCCTGCTTTCTTAGGAATCAAGACTATATAAGTTGCATTGAAACTTTTCTCAAAAACTCCATGTGACGGAAAATTATAGAAAGCTTCCATAGTTTCATGCTTCACCACAACCCAACATTTGATAAAGAATCCCATTGTATAACCATTAGGACAGGGGCTTTGTCCATGGCACACATCTTAAGGCAGCCAAGTACCTCCGGTTCATCAAACTTTCCTTGCAACGACTCTTTCTCTTCTTCAGTTATAGCTGGACAAAATTACTAGCAGGCCTCCATTCTCCGTTCTTTGTGTATAAAATCTGGTCGATGTTGCTTCTTTTTATGTGCATTAGCTACTTTGTGAAAGAAGCTAGTATTCCTGTCACCTTTCTTAAAGCCAAAGAGTGCTGGACTTCTGTCTCCATGTTGTTTCTTCATTTTTAATGTGTTCTTCATAATCCATAAGAAGAGCGGCCTTCTTTACTGATTCATCCTCTGTCAAGACTCTAGTGTGTTGTCGAGAGTCCATGTCTGCCAATTGTCTTAGTAGGTTGTCCTTTTGTAGACCCTAATTTCTCCGACTGCTTCTGCTCCATTCCTCAAGTTTACCCTTGAGTTCCTTGAGTTTACAAGCTAGGATGTAATCTGGTTTCCCAGAAAACTCAAAAGAGGTCCACTATTTTCTAACATTGTCAACAAAGCCTTCACCACCAGCTATCAAACTTAAAATATGATTAGTCTTGTTCCCAGGAGCCACAATGTTGTGATACAGGAGCAGGAGCATGGTCTGATACTATCCTTTGAAGAAGAGCTTGCTTGATGTTTCAGAAGCTATCCTCTCACACATTAGAAATTAGTATTCTATATTCTAGAAGCATTGGCATGGTTATCCCCTTTGAACCATGTAAAGGTACCCCTTTCCAATTGTTAGTCAATCAATTCATATCCTCTATAAAATCTGAGAACTCCACCATTGCTCTGGATCTCCTTGTCTCTTGTCCAATTCCTTTTCTCGGAAGGAAACCCAAAGACATTGAAATCACCCCAAACAGCCCAAAGAGCATCCATCAAACCTCTAACTGTGCCTATTTCCCTCCAAACACGATTCCTTTCATAATTACAATTTGGAGCATATACCCCTGTTATGTGACAATTTTGCAAAATAGCCACAAATTTGCAAGTTAAGGTGTATGCTCCAACCTGTAACACCTCCCCTTGCCATATTCTACTATCCCATAGCATTAAGATCCCCCTAGTACCACTAGCTTTCAGACCAAATCTTATCCATCTTCCTCCATATATCTGATTAACTAGATCTCTTCCTTTCCCTTTCAGTTTTGTATCCTGAAAGCATAGAATATCAGCATTCCATTTTGACAGTAGACTCTTCACTAATTTTATTTTTTTCCCAATCATTTAAACCCCTTACATCCTATGAGATTAACATCAACTTTATAATTCAATCAATACACCACTTTTTGCCTTCCTTGTGTTATCACTCTTGAATTTAACATCAAAAGAAGTTAGCCCCTTCAATTCTTGAATACCATTGTATCTACACCTCTTAATAGTCACCTTCTGCCTCCATTCTTCTAGCCTTTCTACAGCTGTCGATTTGCATTAATAGTTCAAGAGCTTCTTCTTCATGACCCTGGAAATCAACCCCAAACATTTTCCCCAATTTTATCAGATTTTGATGAACACAAAGTGTCACATCCATCTCCTTTCAAGTAGAAGATTCTGTTATTGTAAGGGTTCAACATCCTCCACTACCCATTCGTCAATATTTGAACCTTCTTGGTGACTGGTCATGGCCTGATTCTTCTCAATTGCACTTTTATTGCCACTAGAATATTCCCCTATCTTGATTATTGCCATGAGGTTTATGTTTTTCTCTGCTTGCATGTCTTCCTCTTCACCATCAGTTTCAGTTGGCAGTTTCCCAGGTTTTGAAGTTGTAGTATTTTTCGTTTCTTCCTTTTCTGCCTCTAATGTTAATGAATCGGAATGATTTATTGTGCATCTCTGTTGTTCCACTTCAGATGCTTCTTTAAGTCTTCAAAGGAAGGATCAAGTCTTTCTTCTTCATTGGACTTGTTTTATAAGTCATTAAAAATGGCCCGGGCTGCAAAAAATCTGGCCCATAGGTGGTATTCATCGAATCTTAAGCATTGGGCCCAATAGAATGGCCCAAACTTGTGCTTAAATCTTCTGAAACCCTCTCTCCTTTGCACGTGCCTTCCTCGTTTTTTGTAAGATTATGACAGCAGGCTCTTCACTTGAGTATCTCACGTGATCCTTGCCTATATCACGTGAAACTGCAGGGCTGAATTGACCCATCTCTTTCACATAGGTTGTTTTAGACCATTGGTCCTTTGACAGCTTCGGACCTCCGGATTCTTCGGCAATCTCCTTCAGCTCTGATGATTCCAGTTCAAATCGAGTCTTCCTCTCCCCCAAATTGGAATAAAGAACTTGATACCATCTCTCTCAATATCGACCTTGCTAGTTGATCACTGACATCTACTGATATCTGGATCGTAGCCCACTTGAGGTGGTTCTTTAGGTCTGTCTCTTCCTCTGCAGAATTCCATCTGCCGCACAAGTTTCAGACTTTACTGAATATCTTACACGACCATACATGTAGTGGGATCCCAAAACTCTAATCCAAGTGGTTTAATCAGAATGAGAATTAGAGATACAGCCTGCAATAGTGTTCCACCAATCGAGATGCATCTTAAAGTTCTTCCATCTCCATTCTTTTTGAAGAATCTGTTCCGTCATACTCCTATTTGGAAATTCAAATAGAAACATGTTTCCGGCCATTTGGTACATGTTCCCCCCAAAAGCTGCTTTCCAGGTAGCAGAGGTCCATCTCATGATGTCTGATAAGGGTAAGGATGGTCTCTCTGTTACCTCTCCCCCGAAATACCCTGTTATGCATCTTTTGAGTAAACCAGTATCCTTCATTCCAGATGGCTCCATGATAATGATATCTCCTTTGTTAGCACTGATAGCATCTTCTTGAAGAGTATTAGATTGCCACTTACTTTCTCGGTGCTGCTTTAGCAAAGAACTAGTCCTCTTTAAAGGTTCTGCATTGCTCAGTTGAGGGGAGCATTTAATGAACCTTTCTATCTTTAAAGCTATATCTTTCCACCCCGCATTCAATGCTAGCTCAGGAATTATAATAGTTGATCTATCATTGCCCAACAATGGGTCAATACTCATATATCTTCCATAATTATTGAACTTTCTGGTGCAGATGTATTCTGTTCGCTACTCCTTGGTTTTCCATCTCCTAATCAAATTTCGTTCATCTTTCGGGGCCTCTTTGAGAACACTGTAAATCCACTCCATAATCTTTTTGCTCATTGTTGTCTTTCTCATCACATGACGACTTTTTTCCACCCAATCATAATGTCACACGATTTGAATCCTGCGTTCAAGTGGTGAGGATTGCAAGACCATTGTCTAGTGGGAACTTCTAATTGGGCCCATAGATGCTTAGTTGCTCCGATATGGCAGTTTAGGTGCTGCACCCGTGACAACAGAAAACTAGTGTGGGTGTGGGTATGGGATCGTACTGGATCCGGTCAACAATTTTGGTTACTTTAACTATGACGGACAGAAAAATTTGGGACGTGATACAATTTAGTACCGAAATCAGAATACAACCTAAGTTACGCAAACTCTTCTATTTTGGTCCCGTCCCCGTTCCGATATGATATGTGGACGGGAGTGGGATATGTCCCAGATACGGTCAACTGATTTCGGACACTTTGACCGGAGTCCATCGACAAATTTGGAAGAAAAATTTTGATTTTGATTTCTCAAAATAAAAAATAAAACAGATTTAGGAGAATGAAATAATAATGTCCATCTTGGAGAATGAAAGATTGAATTCTACAATATTCATGTAAGTTTTTTCCCAAATATCTCTCAAAATTTATAATATTTTTATAGCTCTATTATTTATTAGCCGAATCCCCCGCACCCGTATCCGGATCCGCTCCCCCGAATCTTAAAATAAAATTTTTGCCGAATCCGATATTCAGATCCGTGCCCGTATAGATACCCGCACCCGAGTCCGAGCAACTTAGCCTGCAACCGTGTACGAGCAACTTAGCATAGATGAGCCCTATCAGGCTTTTGGTGACTTGTCCTCAAAATTGTTTTGTCTATTATTCATACCTGCAAAAAGCATTTCTGGAATGTTTAGATTTCTAAGTTGGTACTAGGATTACTGATGAAGTTTGTTGGAGTTCTTGTCCAAAGTGGTTCGTTATTTCTCCTTTTCCTTTTACTTCTTTTTTCATGTTACATGCTAAGACCTCAATTACTCTTTAATCTGAATAATGTCAATACGATGTACCCATTTTCATAATTTCTTCTTGTTTATTTATACAGTTTTTACTTTTTTTCCCATCTTTCTAAAGGTCAAATTAGTAGTATGTTAGTCACTTATAACAAATTCTTAGATGCAGGGAGGAGTCAATGGCTCTATTGCTGAACCATCCCCAAGACCAAGGGATATAGATTTATCTCCTGGGCAACCTTTGCAATCCAGTCAGCCATCTGGAAGTCTTGGGGTTATTGGTCGAAGGAGTGTTGCTGACCTTGGAGCAATTGGTGATAGCCTGAGTGCATCCACTGCAAATTCTGGAGGAATGCATGACCAATTATACAACTTGCAGATGCTTGAATCTGCCTTTTATAAACTTCCTCAACCCAAGGATTCTGAACGTGCAAAGAGCTATACACCGGTAAGCTTAATACTTCATCCCCTGTGCTACTTGGAAAAGAAACTAATATGAACTTATCTTTTGCTGTTGCTACAGAGGCACCCTGCAGTTACCCCTCCAAGCTACCCCCAAGTACAGGCTCCCATTGTCAACAATCCTGCCTTCTGGGAAAGACTTGGAGCTGATAACTATGGCACTGACACTCTGTTCTTTGCATTTTACTACCAACAGGTGCACTGCAATTTCTGTTGGTTCTAATGCCCTTGGTCAATCTTAGAGACTATATTTATCTTTGTTCTTTTATAACCCTCTTTGCAGAATACTTATCAGCAGTATCTGGCTGCTAAGGAGTTGAAGAAACAGTCTTGGAGGTATCACAGAAAATATAACACATGGTTTCAGCGGCATGAGGAGCCTACTGTTGCGACTGATGACTTTGAACAGGGGACATATGTATACTTTGATTTCCACATTGCCAATGATGAGCAACATGGATGGTATGCTACCAGATTATACTTTCTTCAATTTGCATACTGCATTTCAAAATGTTTTCTTTTGATATTTGAGTGGCTGACTCCACCCAAATCCAGAAAGATATTTGGTGACAGACTTTCATGGGAATTGTAAATAACAAGCCCATTCTACCGTCTTCATTTGGTTTGGTAGTTTGGACGACGGTAAGATGTTAAATTATTCGTTTGGTATATTTAAGGAATGAAATAGAGGGAAGGAAGCTTTAATATAAAGAACATACTATCTTTTGCTCCCTTGATACTTGAAAGGGAATAGATGGAACCTAGGAGCCTTTCAAGCATGGATGCGATGTGCAATCTTAGACTTAAGAATGTGCTCTTGTATTCCACCCCTTTCCCAAACCTGATACTTAGTTTCCTGCCTATAGCTAATCTTCATTTTCTTTTTCTTCATGTTTCTTTCCATATATTCGGCCCTCCTCCATCTTAATGGCAAACAATGCAGATAAATTTTTTAACCACGAAGTTTTTATTAATTTCCGTGTCTGGTTTTTTATACCCTTGATGTATTCTTTACTTTTACCTTGGGAAGCCATTCAAAGCAAGGCTATATTGCTCTGTATAATATGATCATTTTTTGGAGCTTCCTATTGTAAAGAACTAAAGATATAGTGTATGTTGTTCGCTAATGATATAGTTCTGATTGATGAGATGTGAGATTAGAGGTAGGCCGTGGAGTCCAAAGGTTTTAAGTTGAGTAGGAATAAGACGAAATATGTGTAAGTTCAGCAGCGTGACGGGGGAAGCGGACATGGTAGTGAGGCTCGACTCACAAGTCACACCCAAGAGAGATAGTTTCAAGTATCTAGGGTCTATTATCCAGATGGGGAGATTGACGAGGATGCAACGCATCATATTAGGGTGGGGTGGATGAAATGGCGGTTAGCGTCTGGAGTCTTGTGTGACAAGAAGGTGCTACCGATACTCAAAGGTAAGTTTTACAGAGCGGTGGTTAGACTGCGACTATGTTGTATGAGGTTGAGTGTTGGTCAGTAAAGAATTGCACATATTCAGAAGGTGAAAGTAGCCGAAATGAGGATGTTGAGATGAATGTGCTGGCATACTAAACTGGATAAGATAAGCAATGAAGATATTTGGGAGAGGGTGGTTGTTGCTCCCGTGGATGACAAGATGCGGGAAGTGAGACTTAGCTTGTTCAGGCACATGCGGAGGAGAACCATAGATGCCCCGATTAGGAGGTGCGAGCGGTTTGCTTTGGTAGGTACTGGAAGAGGTAGAGGGCGACCTAAGAAGTATTGGGGCGAGGTGATCGGGCATGACATGGTGCGACTTCAGATTTCCGAGGACATGACTCTTGATAGGAACGTGTGGAAGTCGAGCATTAAGGTTGTAGGCTAGGGAGTAGTCAAGAGTTTTTCCCTCTTTGAACCGGGTAGTCTGATAGAGTTTTGTCTAGGTATGTTAGCGGTCTATGCTTTGTCCACATTATTCTGTTGTTTTGCACAGCATTGTGTTATTACCCTTTCACTTATTTGGTGTCTCTATGATACTGTTATTACCTTTCTGTCTACTTTTGCTGTGACAGGCGTTTTCTTTTATGATATTATTGTCTCTTTTATTGAGCCGAGGGCTTTCCGGGAACAGCCTCTCTACCCTTCCGGGGTAGGGGTAAGGTCTGCGTACATTCTACTCTCCTTAGACCCCATTAGTGGAATTTTATTGGGTATGTTATTGTGTTGTTGTTCCTATTGTAAAGACATTGCTGATTCATGGTGCTGCATGAGGCTTATAATTTTTCTCCTTTTTGGTTGTTAACCATTATTCTTTTCTGCTCCTAGTCACTGGCATCCATTAACTCTTCCAGAAAAGCTTGCTTCTTTTCTCCTTTCCTTTTTCTCAAATATATCTCCTGTTTCCTCGTGGTGATCATGTTTCATGTGGTTATCTCTCCTATTTTCTGCTGCCGAGCTACTCTAAATATCTTTTGGATTGAAGGAAAGGGAAGGAAAATGGAGGAGTGAATATAATATTTTGCTTTTGGATTAAGTTTTTGAGGAGTGAAAGGAAGGGATAAGGAGAGAAAGGGAGGGTAATATCTTTTATCCCAAAAAGTGTCCATATATTCATGGAGATATGTATACCTGTCTTGCTTTGTACATTTTCTTTTTGTGATATGTAATCTGCGAATGTTGCTGTCGTTTGAAGAGCAATTCCCTCCCCCATCCCACCCCTACTTCCATGGTTCCACCCTGATGACGGAAAAATTGAATGAAAGAGATTTACAGAACATCTATTGGACCGGGCATCTTGGTTACTTGATAATCCTCCATTGATTAAATTTGGCATAACCAAATATGTTTGCAACTGATTTTCATGACTTTGAAATCATTTCTGTGGCTATTTCTCAGGTGCCAGAGGATCAAGCAGGAGTTCACATTTGAGTACAATTATCTTGAAGATGAGCTCATTGTATAAGAATCGGGTTATACCAAAGACATTTATTCTATATGTGCCCTATTTTCTTTCTTTCTTGTTTAGTCTGTCTAAATTACATGGCTTTATATTGTAGTTTATATCTTTTCAAGGTGTCTTTAGTTTAATAACGCTTTAGACGCCTACCCAAAGAACCAGTAGATATTTCAGGATCCAAATTTCAATTAGTATCGGTTCACATGCCACTCTGGTATAATTCGTTAAGAGTGGCAATATTCCATCAACAGAGGCAGTCCTTCAGTAGCATATCTTGGTTTAGAAATTTACTGATCCTTGTGTTCCATTTTATGACATTTTTCCCCTTAGTCAAAAAAGGTTATGGCTTTTTCTTAAATCGCATATTTCAGAAGTTAATATTTTTAACTCTGGGAAAAAATCATTATATAAAATGAGACGGAGAAAGTATACTTCTTATCCTTTGTTTTCATGCAGTTTCATCGTACGTTAATCAACCGATTTTAAGGTCGTCTTTAGTCTAGAGTGCAGTTGTAGCATAGTGGCAGAGCTGATTGCATCAATGATAGAAAAGGGACCAAATAAGATAGCCTCGTGGTCTTGGATATGCTGAGTAAGCTCGATTAGCGAAGTAAGCTAATTTGAGTACACGAATGTTTTTTCTTGATTAAGGAATTTGCCACACGATTGTTCGAATTATATTTATTTAGACTTTTTAACCAGAGCAAGTAGAACTGTAGAGTTGTCGAGGTTTAGATACCCTAGCGGTTAGCAAATGTATGTGGCGATCCAAAATTTTGGGGTTCACTTGGTCCCACTTCTATTTGTACTGTTTAAAAAAGAATATTACTAGTATTTAATACTATATACCACAAAGAGTTGGCGAAAAAGGAATTAGTATGTTTTAGCCATTCTCAATTAACCAGCCATGAATTCAACTTAAAAATTAGTTCACAACTAGCCAATAATGACAATAACAAATAACATGCTATTCTTTCGAAATTTGCAAGTTCTAGTATTTACGATCAAGTTATAACTTCTAGAAGCTTAGGTAAGGTAAAGAGAAGCATAACTTGCCTTGAATTGAGTTGAACACACGAAACCTAGAGCCTGTTCGGATTGGTTGAATTTAAGTAGCTTTTAAGCATCAAGTGCTTAAGAGCACTTTTTATGTGCTTGAACTTAATTTTTAAATAAGTAGTTATGTATTTGGAGAAAGGTGCTGGAGCTGAAAATAAGCAGTTAATGTGTTTGGATGTTGATGTTAAAATGACTTAAATGCCCTGAAACTACCAAAACTAAATAAATTCATAATCGTTTCTTTCTTTCTTCTTTCATGGGGTCAACAAATGAATAGGTGTAGATTCTCAAATCAAGTTGATTGCTAAGCTTTATTTTCTTTAAAGTAAGATGTATTTATACTTACCGGAAGAAATATATGTTATTAACTAAAATTAATTGGAACTTAATTGAAATATAAAATAATTTTTGTCACTGCCAAAGACTTGCTTAAAGAAATACAAAAGACACAAAGGATGGAATTTGGAAGGCAGAGGAAAGAACGAAAAAGAAAAGATAGGAAAGGAGAAAAAGGAAAGATTAAAGTATTTTGAAAATTATACACAAGTATCGGGGATAACAATGTAAAATACTTGGTCAAAGAGGGGTGGCTTTTAAGCAGAAAAAAAGTTGGGCTTACCCAACTTATCGCTTTTGGCTTATTTTTGACCTTTTGGCTTAAAGACATTTGAACTTTAAGCAGATTTGAAGTTTGTCAAACACCTCAATAAGCTAAAAAATGATTTAAAAGCTAGTTTGATCAGTTTAAAGCCAATCCAAATGGGCTCCTAGTCTCTCTCTATCCAAAACAGTTCCTCAATACAACTAAAAGAAAGAGAAAGGGAGGCTAGCAAGTTGTCAGTTTTTTTGGAACTAGAATCACTATCTAAATTCACCTAGGCTTTGTGTGAGATTTTTGGGGGGAGTTGCAGGGGTTTTGTAATGCCATGTCAAAAATTTCACCAAGAATTAAGGGTGGGCATCGATTGGTTCGGTTCGGTTGTGAATATTATCGGTTTTGCATATCAGTTATCGGTTTACAAATATGATAAAGCGATAATCGAACCGATAAAATATCGCTTATCAATTACCAGTTAATCGGTTATTGACCATTATCGGTTCGGTTATCGGTTTACCCGATAAGATAACTCAATATAGAGTTAAGGAGGAGAAACAAAGACAATGCACCGGAGTAAAGCAAAAAATAGAAGAATTCACATATAGTATACTACCCTTTATGCGTTTTGGCCACAACTAAGCATGCTTCTTTTGACAAATTCAAGGCCCGTGCAATCTCAAAAATTAATAACAAGCATTTCATCTCCAATTTGCTGGAAATAGAAGTTAACAGGAACATAAATAATAATTTTTTTGGTTTCCTGCCAAATCATAATCAAGAGATCAATGTCTTTCTTCAGAGTCTAATTGTAGCAAGAGCAATAAGAATATTAGTAATTCAATAGTAGTCCAAATACAACTAAAATCGTACTAGTTCTTATTGGGATATTGGTTTACTCGATAAGAAGTTAAAAAAATCGAGGCCCGAACTGGTAACCCAATATGTTCGTTAATCCAACAACACGATATCGATACCCCAATACATTTTTCTTGATTCGGGCTATCAGTTATACCCGATATATGTCTAGTCCTACCAAGAATTTGACCTTTTTGTGGAGTCGAGGTTGGGTAATATGTTAGAAGGGTATAGAAATTTTTTGCGGTTCGAAAACTTGCTGTAGTACAGATTTTTTGGTTTGTGAAAAGCATTGTGGAGTTGGTGGAAAAATTCTTGGTAGATCATGTCGTTTCTACGGTGCATTATGTAACCGTAGAACTGCTTCACGGACTGTAGATCCGTCGCAGGACGAAACAAAAGAAAACTCAATTTTTGGAGGTTCTTTTGCGGTCCATTATACGATCACTAATTATTTTGTGAGCCGCACTACCATTGCGGAACCATCATGAGATATTATGGAGGGAGATATTGCGGTGCGTTATGCGAACATATAATTATTATGTGGATCACAGAACGACTGCAGACTTGATCAGACTAGCCCAATTTTTGGGGACTCATTTTGCAGTCCCTTTCGCAAATCGCATATCCGTTGTACGGTCCTGCCTGCGATCGCAGACCCAGTTGGTGGGTTAAATGTTGAGAAATTTTTACTTGATCCATTTTCATAAAAAAACTGTTGGGGGTTATTTTAGCTAGACTCAACAATTGTTTTAGAGAGAGAGGAGTATTTTAGAGAGGGATGAAGGAGCCCCAACAACTTTGCTCATCAATTCTTGTCCCAATTTTGAAGATTCAAGGGAAATCACTCACTAGATCACCACCTATCCGCGTAAGTTTTTTTCTCAATCTTCCATGCAAGTTTGTTACAGGTGTAGTAGGCTGTAGATTATAAGATATTTCATGCATGTATCCATAGAGGGGTCTTGGAGGTTGTTGAATTACCCGGAATTATTTGTTTGTTGATATTGGTTGTGGGGTGAAGGAAATCCTATAAGAGAACCTTGTAGTCAAATTGCACCCTTAGTATTTGATGAAATAATTAAATGAGATGAACCCATGAACTCCTTTCTAATTATGATTTAATTTTGTCATATCTCTAATAGATTGAAATCGTTAGAAGTTTCAGAATGTTGTAGTAATTCTATCAAATAATCAACCGATATATGTTGACTAAACTCTTTCCATAGAATCGAATTCCTCAAAATTCTCGTAAACTTCGATTATGGGTTGATCAAGATCCTATTTCTGTCATTACTGTTTTCTTCTATGGTTAGCTGGTTCAAATGGCTATAGTTTGATTGAGTTATAACCTCTTGTGGGATTGAGCTCTGTAATTATCTCCTTGAATTGAGTTATAACCCATAGACTAAAACTTCCTACTTGCTTCCCTAATATTCTGAAAAAGGACTATACATGATGAATTTATTATTGAACCTTCTGACTCGAATGGATAACACCTACTCACTTGTGACTATGCTCGCACCATTATAATATTTACCTACATGACATCGAACCCATTGTGACGCGGCTTACTGTTTAGATCCTTCTTAATCCACTATCCCTCTCTCGAGTGTATGTGACTCCTATGGTTTGAACAATCACTTTACTCCTTTGTGAATATTATCATGAAACCTTTTCACTATCTAGTAACATGAGAGCATATCTCGGCACCTATCGTATGTGTACATGTCAATTGAAAGGGGTCACTTGTTTGCATAAAGTTTTTGGGAAATTTGAGATTTTCACAAATTTGTCATAGGAAGATCTTTTTGTTCGCCCATCTCAGTATGGCTTTCATTTCCACTTTGATCATTCCGCAGTAAGTAGCTCACTTTGTTCCTAGTATTGTAGTTGCCCATGAAGTGGCATAGTATTGCAGTTTGAGAGTTATTACGGTAGATATATGTTTAGCTCATAGACAATTCTTCATTCTATCTAATCAATACATGATTTCGTCGAAATATTAAGATGTCCTTGCTACATGGTTTCACTCGTGTGTGGTTGAAAGTTAAGTAGCCTTATAGCGACCTTTTCCTTTCCACTTCGAGTGGATGTTCCAGATTATGACACATACCGTAAGCATATTGATTTTAAAGATAAGTTTACGTATCTGTTGTTCTCTCATATTGGATCGACTATCGGGAAGGGTTTAAGCTTCCGAAATTATAATAATCTCACAAGTGCTATTGACCTGAGTGCTTTTCTATTTATATTTGAAAAGCAAGGTAGGTTAGTTAACGAAAGGGTAAGGTGAGGCTGGAATGGGATATAGTAAGTGTGCCACTTGGTTGACGAACATAGTTTATGCGCCGCTAATGTAGCGGCTTGTCGAGCATTTGACAAACTCACACCATACATTTCAAATAGGATTTGTCCCCTGGACACACGAGCAATCCAACCCGTAGGATTTCCCTTATTCTCGAATGGTTTAGTAACCCGCTCTTGTAGCTCTTGTTCCTATGTTATTAAGCTAGGATTCCTCTTGTTCTTCTCTTGAGCTTGTAAAGGAGCCTCAGCCGCAGAAAGTAATTGAATCGGGGAAGTTGCGAGTTTTCGCTATCCCCAGACAGAACTTTTCCTTCTTTAACATGAATGACCTCTTTTTTAATCTCATGGGATTGTGGCATATATTCCCTGTGTCTGGTACTATTAAGAGCGTAATGCAACTTCATATATTTTGAAACCCATATCACATTCAGGATTCCAGAATATTCTCATTTTGATTTAAACTAATTTTACCTACCCTCCTGGAGGCGACTGGTGTCACATACTTGGCTAATTCTCCTTGAGGCTTACTATTGATGAACAAGGCACATATGGAATGAAACAATTGTTACTGTCCCTTTTATAATTCATAGTCTTCCAAGAATAACTGATGCTAATGTCTTTTTCCTCCCGATCATGCCTGCTATATTCCACATATCTAAAATGACTCATTTTTTTTAAATCTCAAGATCATGTACATGGTTTCCATGTTATCAGTTAGTTAACATAATGCGTCATTTGTTAAATCAATGATGTCGTCACAATGATTAACCATGCCAGCGCTATTGGTAGTAACCTTTATACCTCTTAGGATATAACCTCCTGAAATTCCCCTACTCAGCATATTGTTCTTGAGTAATTCCAGCTCAATTTTGAACCCAGTTGTTCCTCTACTTATTAAATCTATATGTGTTGACGGTTCAAATATGTCAAAAAAGACGTATCATTCAATGATCAAACATATTATCTAGGAAACGTTATGGTCATATTCGTGCTAGCACATCTTAGAATAATTGTTGAAGGTTGCCAAAGGTTCTGTTCAGGTGTTTGACGTAGGGTTTTAGAGTTAAAGGAAGTGAACTATATATTTTCAAGATTTTCTCCATGAAGATATTAGGTGAATTGTTAAGGAAGGTGAATTAGGTGTATTTCACATTAGGCCTTATGGGAACCTAAAGGAAATAGGCCAAACTATGAGTATAATGTTCCCTATCATTGTCCTCCATGTACTCGGCGTTTCATGTGTCTATGTTTAAGAAGGTAGTTGGAAATCCCTGTCCATTATCACGGTGAAGGCTATTGAAGGTAAAATTAGTGAGTAATTGGCTGATAAGAGGTACCTAATTGTCTTACTTGATTAGACAAGTATCAAAGTTGAGGAGACAATGCTGAAATTTCAAAAAAATTTGGGAGCTTGAGATGTAGGAGAGAAGAGATGTGTTATGTTAGGTGTTTAGGGCAGACTTTAATCCACTTCGAGTATGAATGGTCTAAAGTGGGGGAGGACGTAAGGCCCCGTAAAGTTCCAGCAAGTAATTTAAGGTTTTATGGTGCCAAGGTAGGCTAATGTGATTGAAAATTATAAAAAATGAGTCGCGACACAGTCTTTTTTGGTTGAAGAATGGACTGAAGTGTTGATGGGTAATTTGGGAAGAAGAAAGCAATTCTGTGGTCAGCTCGCGACTGCTGAACTATTCCATGGACCGTATAATCATCGCAAAGTGGAACAAAAAAAATGGGCAAATTGTGAAAACTATTCTTCTGGCTGCATAGTCATTTTGATGGTTGCATAACCATTCTGCTGGCCACATATCCATTATGGTAGCCACATAATCAATTATGCTACCCTCATATCTATTTTTCTAGCCACATATCGATTCTGCTACCACATAATTGACTTCGGGAGTCATTTTCGAAAATTTTCCTACTCGATCCCATAAGGCTAAAATCTGATATTTTTAAAGAGAATTAAGAGTGTCTTAGAGAGAAAGAGGGAGAAGAACTAGAAATTCTACTCATCCATTCTTTCCCAAATCTTTAATAATCAAGGCAAATCTCAGAAGATCTTCGCCCAAGAGGTAAGGTTCTATCCATATCAATTTCGAGTTTGGGTAGAAGATGAGTAATGCGAAGTGTGACTATTCGGTATGAGAGTTGTTAATTATGCATGCATATAGCAATACAGATGGTGGGAAGGTAATTGAGCTGTTATGAGTATACTCTTGGTACTGAATGAGTTGTAGAGTGAAGGAAATTTTGTAGAAGAACTTTGTAGTCAAATTTGCACACCTAGTATTTGATAAAATGCTTAAATAAGGAGAACCCTCGAATATCTTCCTAATTATGGTTCAACTTTGTTATATTTCTAAATAGATCAAAGTTCTTAGGATTTCCGGAACATTGTAGTAAACTAAAGAAAGTTCAAGCAAAGTATGTTGGCTAAACTACAATTTTAGAATTAAATTCTATAATGCTCCCGTAAGTTTCAAGTATGGTTGGCTCAAGTTCCTAATTCACATGTTCTGAGTTGTTCCTAATACATTTGATGATCTTGAGTAAACGAAGTGTCAAAAGTTATGTATTAAAAATGTGTTCCGAATCTCCTACCACATAATGTTATCCTTTGGGAATGTATTCAAGAATGATATGTATATTAAAAGATTATGGCATCCTAAGGGTAAGTAATGATTGTAAATGCTATCCTAAGGGTGTGAAACCCCGAATTTCACATTGTTGTGCTACTTTGAGGTGACACACATGCTAGATGATGAGTGTGGGGTCATGCAACATTGGGGATTTTTACTTAGTTCGTCCTGCATGACTGTTAAATTGCGTATTTGATTGAAAACAATTTGCTATCATTGTGTTTTGGAAATTATTACCATGTTTTGGGCTGAATGCCATATTTGGGCTAAATGCCATATTTGGGCCTCGTGCCAACTGTTTTGAGACGTTTAGGGGATTTTCACTATCATTCCTCACTGGTTTAACTTCATAATCATACTCAGCCATGCTGTATTCTACTGTTTTCATAACTCAGTCGTATTTACTCCGTTTTGAAAATTTAAATGATATTTTGGGATGAACATCATGCTTTACTATGCCCGAGTGGCGTTGAGAGATTTTTGACCGAGTTAAGCTGAGGGCCTATATTGTGAGGATATTGTGGGATCGGGCTGCGCACCGCAGTGGTGCTGTACTGATTCATGATTATGAGGCCGAGGGCCTAAATTGCTACCCCATAAGGTGGCTTGTAAGGAGGCTGAGGGCCAGTTTGAGTATGCCATGAGATGGC
Source organism: Nicotiana benthamiana (assembly GCA_034376525.1). Taxonomy (NCBI): domain Eukaryota; kingdom Viridiplantae; phylum Streptophyta; class Magnoliopsida; order Solanales; family Solanaceae; genus Nicotiana; species Nicotiana benthamiana. Next base: position 120,513,386 of record CM067329.1, read on the forward strand.
TTGATATAGCGCTTGGGCTGTAGGAGCCCTCGGAGTCTGCACACCCCTAGTAAGCATGGGTACCCAGTGTGCGATATGACATTGCCCGAGGGGTTGTTGTTGTTTCATGTTATTGCCCAAAGGGCTGATAAAAGTGATTGTTAGGTAGCCCGAGGGGCTGGTTCTATTGGTATTTTTCCTGAGGGGTTAATTTATGTTTCTATCCTTATCTACCTATTTTCATCACTCGTCTGAACTATTAAAAGACGTTTTAAGAGGTTTTTGAACTAAGGTGTTTTTTACGAGCTTTTACTATTCTATTGCATTATTTTGGTTTTACACTATTTAGTTATATCATTATGCTGTGTTTTACGTGATTTATTATAAATCACCTGCCTTTACTTATATTACTTACTGAGTTGGCATACTCACAATACTTCCTGCACCATGTGTGCAGATCCAGGAGTCTCGAATCGTGCTAGCGAGTGCTGATTGGCTTCCCAGCAAGCTTGTTTGGAGCTGACAAGGTAGCTGCTTGGCGTTTGCAGCCTACTGCTTCTCCTTCCTATCTTTATTTCACTTTGTTCTAGCTTTATATTATACTAGGTAGTCGTTTCATACTCTTAGACGAATTTTAAATGCTCATGACTGGTGATACCCTGATGTCGGGCTATATTTGTTTCCGCATTTTTCTATTCTACTCTTTATTTTAGGATTTTTAGCTTATTAATGACTTTAAATGATTTATTATAACTTTTTAGTTAGCTTTTGGGGTTTGTGTCAGCTGGCCTAGTTTCACGATTGGTTCCATCACGACCTGGTCCGATTTAGGGTCGTGAAAAGTTGGTATCAGAGCCTAGGTCACCTAGGTCTCATGAGTAATGAGCAGGTTTAGTAGAGTCTTGCAGATCGGTATAAAGATGTATGTATTTATCCTCAGGAGGCCGTATAACCTTTAGGAAAACTTCATATTCTTGAAATTCTTATCGTGAGGATCTGTTGATCCGAGTACTAAACTTCTATTATTTTATTATCTCACAGATCGCGAGGACACGTGCTACCAATCAGGATGGATGACCACAAGTACTATTAGCTGAGGCTACTAGAGGCCGATGACACAGTCGAGGCCACGGTAGCCTGCACAATAGCAAGGGCAACACTTGCAGATCCACCAATCCTCCCAGTTCATGATCAAGTCCCAGTTGTGGACGCTCCAGAAGCACCAACTGTGCTCATTATGATACCAGGTCTTCAGGAGGCCTGGCCCCGATTCTATCGGTATGTACAGGCCTAGCTCAGGCGGTCTTAGTTACTACAGCCACAACTACTTCTCAGGACGGGGGAGGCACTTAGACTCCTGCCACTCGCACACCTAAGCAGGTCGTAAAGGGACTTCATATATCGGGGGAACCTCCAGCCTAGTCGGTTGTAGTTGTTTAGGACTATGTAGCTTCTATTGTGCCAGAGAAGAGGATCACAAATTGAAGAGGTTTGATAGACTTCAGCCTATGACATTTAGTGGTACAGAGGGTTAGGATGCCCAGGGTTTCTTGGAGAGGTGTCAGAGGATTCTACATACAATGGGTATTCTGGAGACTAGTGGGGTCGCATTTACTACTTTTTAGTTTTCTGGAGCTGCCTTCACTTGGTGGGAGGCTTATTAGAGGCGTAGGCCTTTTGGTGCAGCACCCCTTGCCTGGTAGCAGTTCTCCGTTCTCTTTTTGGAGAAGTATGTTCAACAATTTCGCAGAGAGGAGCTTCGAGAAGTTGCGTTAGGGAGAGATGGCTGTGATGCAATATGAGATGAGGTTCTTGGAGTTAGCTCGTCATGCTGTTTGGTGTGTTCCTACAGATAGATAGAGGATCAGGAGGTTTGTTGATGGCCTCACATATCGGCTTCGAATTCTTATGACTAAGGAGATGGTGTCTGGTGCTACTTATAAGGAGGTTGTTGACATTGCTCGCAAGATTGAGTTAGTTTATCGCCAAGAGTGAGATAAGAGGGAGGCCAAGAGGCCTCATGGATCTGGTAGTTATGGCGATGCTTCTTTGAGAGGTCAGTTTCAGCACGACAGAGTCCATCCACTCAGTCATGCTCAGTCAGCTCACCAAAGTTATCGTGGGGCATCATCGAGTCATGTTTCTCGTAGTTCTCATCAGGTCCATTCATCACTTAGTGCCCTTCCAGCCCAGAGTTCGTCCCGTGCTTTATCAGTTCAGGGCTCTTCTACGCCAGGTGCATCTGCTAGTCATTCCGGTGCTAGGGGTTCCCTTCAGTCTCTGTCTCCAGCACCAGGGAGTTGCTATGAGCGTGAAGATTTGGGCCACATGTGGAGGTAGTGTCCTCATCGTCTTAGGGGCTTGCCTCAGTAGAGGACTCAACCATCGACTTCAGTTCCAGTTACCCCACTACCACCCACCCAGCCAGCTAAGGGTGGAGGTCAGTAAGCTAAGGGTCGCCCTAGAGGGGGAGGTCGATTAGGTGAAGGCCATGCCCATTTTTATGCACTCCCATCTAGACCTGATGCTATTGATTCACATGCTGTGATTAAAGGTATTGTCTCAGTCTACCACAGAGATGCTTCTGTGTTATTTGATTTTGGTTCCACTTTTTCATATGTGTCGTGTTGAAACACGTTCTCAAGTCGCTAAACTAAACGTGTGTTCATATTTGTAGGTTTTGATAAATGAAAAACCGATGTGAACGGAACATTGACATATGCCGAAGTCCAAGCACAAGAGAAACAAAGATCAAGATTTAGTAAAACAACAAAGTTATTCATGAGTCGTTCTATAATTGTGATCTTGATCCGACAATTGATTCAAGACTTGGCTTCTCTCGTAAAATCATTTTTATCAAACCATGCATTAATTTAAAGCAAAATGATTTTCAAATATTTCATTTTAACCAAAATGATTTCTAAACATGTCTTTCAAATCTGGACAAAGATAATCGATTATGTACTTTATGATAATCGATTATGTTAAAGCAGTGTACACCAGATTTTACAAAGCTGTAAGATAATCGATTATGTACCTTATGATAATCGATTATGTTAAGGCAGTGTACACCAGATTTTACAAAGCTGCAAGATAATCGATTATGTACCTTATGATAATCGATTATGTTAAGGCAGTGTTCACCAGATTTTTCAAAGCTACAAGATAATCGATTATGTACCTTATGATAATCGATTATGTTGAGGCAGTGTTCACCAGATTTTTCAAAGCTACAAGATAATCGATTATGTGCCTTAGACTAATCGATTATGTTGAGACAGTGAGCATCAGATTTCACAAAGTAGCAAAATAATCGATTATGTACCTTATGATAATTGATTATGTTAAGGCAGTGAGCATCAGATTTTTCAAAGTTACAAGATAATCGATTATGTGCCTTAGACTAATCGATTATGTTGAGACAGTGAGCATCAGATTTTTCAAAGTAGCAAAATAATCGATTATGGTTTTCTGGTAATCGATTATATTAAAGACCGTTGCCAAAATATTTTCAAACGCTGAAAAATAATCGATTATGTATAATCAGACAATCGATTATGTTAAGCATAAAATCGGGAATTGATTTTTGAACGTTGTCAGGTAATCGATTATACGATTTGGATAATCGATTATTCTGCTTAAAATCTGGGATTGATATTTGAACGTTGGCTGATAATCGATTATGTAGAATCAGATAATCGATTATCCTAGCACAAAATCAGCAATTTGTGATTGGCAATTAAGCAACGGTCTTGGGTGTTTTGAGCACTATAAATACAACTCAAAATCACTCTTCTAAGCACAACAACTGATTACATTCTTGCTAAAGCTTACATACTCTCTTTGCAATCATTTTATATTCATTTCATAAGTTTTTGAGAGCCAAACTCTTGACGAAATTGTTGTGTTCTTGAGCGTATTACTTTTACTCATATCTACTCTATTAAGAGAGTCTTGTCTTGAGTGCAGTGTTTGTACTCACTTGAAGGGATATTCTAATACCTTGTTGTAAGAAGGAAAAGTAGTTCCTTGGTTTGAAGTCTTGAGGTGCGGTATCCTCGAGCAGGTTGAAGTCTTGTAGAGTGTATATCTACGAGCAAGTGTAACGGTTTATTAAGCACCCGTAAGCTTAACAAAGTTAGTCTAAAACTCGAGAGAGTCTCTCGGGGACTGGACTAACCACGTGTTGTGGTGAACCAGGATAAAATTCGGTGTGTTCTCTCCTTATCTTTTTAATTATTGCACTTACGTTATTCCTGCAATTTTTAATTCCGCAAATTTACATTGTTTTTTATTATAACGCTATTCACCCCCCCTCTAGCGTTAAGTGTATATTCTAACAATTGGTATCAGAGCCTAACTCTCTGAAAGACTTAACAGTTTGAGAGAAACTTTCCATGGCTTCTACTCGTAGTGTTTATGCAGGACTAGGTGAAGGACAATGCTTCACAAGGCCACCACTTTTCGATGGCACCAACTACACTTACTGGAAGGAGAGAATGAGGATTCTTATACAATCAAACAACTTCCAACTGTGGAAAATTATCAAAAATGGAGAACTACAACCTACCAAAAAGGTTGGAGAAGAACTCGTTCCAAAAACGGAAGACGAATACGACGCCGATGATATCAGAAAAATAGAGAACAACGCAAAGGCAATCAACATGATGTATTGTGCAGTGAACCCCGATGACTATCGAAAAATATCATGTTGCACCAATGCCAAGCAAATGTGGGACAAATTAGAAATCACCTACGAAGTTACGGACCAGGTAAGGGAAGCTAAAATTGATTTCCTAACCCACGAATATGAACTATTTCGCATGAAGGAAAACGAGAGGATAGATGACATGTTCGAACGATTCTCAAAAATCATTAATGACCTACACGCCCTCAAAAAGACATTCACGGATAAGGAGCTTGTCCGGAAAATTCTACGAAGCCTCACTCCGGAATGGCGTTCCAAAGCCGATGCTATCCAAGAATCAATCGGCATCACAAACATCACCATCGACGGACTACGAGGTAATCTTAAAACTTATGAATCAACTATTCTTAACTCTCCTTTGGATGATCAAAGGAAAAGAAATATTGCGCTCAAAGCATCAACTACTCAACCTCAAAATGATGAGGAGTCAAGTGATGAAGATGTCGAGCTTGGACTCGTTATTAATAAATTTCACAAGTTCATGCAAAAGAAGTATGAACGAAAAGGTAGGCAACAAGGCGACCAATTGAAGTGCTATGGATGCGGAGAAATCGGACATATCAAATCAAATTGTCCAAACATCAAAAAGGAGAAGAAACCATTCAAGAAACAAAGAGCATACATCTCTTGGGGAGGCGACTCCGGAGACGAATCAAGTGATGGAGAAGGAAACGAGACGGCAAACTTGTGTCTTATGGCACACGAAGAAAATCAAAATGAGGTATGTACTTCTTCTAAGAACTATTTCACTTTAGAAGAAATGCAAGATGCATTTGATGAGTTGTATAAAGAGTTTATTAGCGCTTCTAAATCTATAAAAGATTTAAGAAAACAATTTTCTTCAAAAGAAAAGGATTTTGAAAAACTCACTCTTGAGAATGAGAAATTAAAAGAGGAAAACAAGTTTTATGGCAAAAGAAGCGCCGAAAAACCCGAAAGCTCAAATAAGGATTGTACTTCTTGCAAATCTCTAAAGGAAGAAGTAGAAAGTCTTAGAAGCACTTTGCAAAAATTCAATTCTTCACACAAAAATCTCAATGAAGTGCTTGTAAATTTGAAATCCACTAAGCACGGTATAGGCTTCAAACACGAGCCAAAAGAAAAAGTTGAGTCCATTCCTAAACCACCTAAGACTCAACTTAGGCCAAACAAAATAAATGTCATCACTCAACCTAGAAATTTTAATCCTAAAATTGCATCTCATTCTAGAACACATGCTAGGAGAAATATTGGAATGTATAGACCACCTAGACAAGATTTTCGAAAACCACATCAAAACTATATTTCTAAAAATGTAGTGAACACTAGAAGAAACGTTGGCATGTATAGACCACCTAGACAAGATTTTCGAAAACTACATCAAAACTATGTTCCTAAAAATAGAGTGAATAATTTTAGACCCCCAAATTACTATCATCCTAGAAGAATTCACAATCCGAATGTCATTTGTCATTATTGCAATAAAATTGGACATATTGCTCCCGCATGCTTCACTAGACATAGACATTTCACTGCAGGGCAATCACACCAATATGTTGCACCTAACGCACAAAGACCCAAAATGGCTTGGGTACCAAAATCTCATAAATTTGTTTTGTAGGTGTGTTTGAAGGGATAAAGTGTACTTTGGTACCTTGATAGTGGATGCTCCAAACATATGACCGGGGATGCATCAAAATTCCTTCAACTAAAACCCAAGGAAGGAGGAAATGTCATTTTTGGAGACAATAACAAAGGAAAGATTATCGGCATTGGATCGGTCGGTAAGGACGAATCCTCCTCCATTAAGCATATTTTGCTTGTTAAAGGTCTTAAACATAATCTCTTGAGCATAAGCCAATTATGTGACAAGGGAAATCTTGTATTGTTTGACTCCGAAGAATGCTTAGTTATCCGTCGTAGTGATTTTAAAATTATTCTTCGTGGTTTTAGAATGGACAATATCTATATGGTTGATCTTCAAAACTCTTCATCAAGTTATGTGAATTGTCTTTTGAGTAAAGAAGATGACATGTGGTTATGGCATTGTAGAGTAGCTCATGTAAACATGAATCTTTTAAACAAACTAGTTTCAGAAGATTTAGTACTTGGTCTTCCAAACATGAAATTTGAAAAAGACTCTATTTGTGATTCATGTCAAAAAGGGAAACAAACAAAGGCTTCTTTTAAATCCAAAAATGTTGTTTCAACCACTAGACCTTTACAACTTCTACACATGGACCTTTTCGGACCTTCTAGAATTAGAAGTCTTGGTGGAAATATTTATGCTTTTGTAATTGTTGATGACTATTCTAGATTTACATGGAAGTTATTTCTTGCTCATAAAAGTAATGCCTTTCAAGCTTTTAAAAGTTTTCTTAAACGTGTTCAAAATGAAAAGGACACAACCTTCACTTCCATAAGAAGTGATCATGGGGGAGAGTTCGATCACAATCTCTTCGCGGATTTTTGTGACGAACTCGGTATTGAACATACCTTTTCGGCTCCACGTACACCACAACAAAATGGAGTGGTAGAACGTAAAAATTGATGTCTCGAAGAGATGGCTAGAACCATGCTCGAAGAGGCCGATATTCCCAAATATTTTTGGGCGGATGCCGTGAGTACCGCAAGCTATGTTTTAAACAGAGCTATCATTAGACCGATACTCATGAAAACTCCCTATGAACTCTATAAGGGAAGGAAACCAAATCTTTCCCATCTTAGAGTCTTCGGTTGTAAATGTTTTATTCACAACAACGGAAAAGATAACTTGGGAAAATTTGATGCGAAATCTGATGAAGGAATTTTTCTTGGTTACTCATCACGTAGCAAAGCATATAGAGTGTTTAATAATCGAACCAAAACTGTTGAGGAATCTCCTCATGTAGTATTTTGTGAAAATGATGCTCGCTTGGCGAGAAAGGATTCTTGTGTTGATCTTGCAGATGCTTTAAAGAAAATCAATCTTCAAGACGAGGTACAAAAGGAGGATCTAAAGGAAGTTCAAGATGAAGTCATGGAACAACCTTCGGAAGAAGTACCACCACAAGAAGAAGAATCGATGATGCCTAAGGCTTGGAGGACGTCTAAAGATCATCCTCTTGACAAGGTAATTGGCAACATCGAGAAAGGGGTAAGTACACGAAACCTTCTTAAAGATACTATAGGACATATGGCTTTTGTTTCACAAATAGAACCTAAAACCATTTCTGAAGCAATTGGGGATGAGCATTGGACCTTGGCAATGCAAGAGGAGCTTAACCAATTCAAACGTAATGATGTTTGGAATTGGTGCCAAGACCCGATAATCACACCATAATTGGTACGAAATGGGTTTTTCGGAATAAATTAGATGAAAATGGTATAATCACTAGAAACAAAGCTAGGCTAGTTGCTAAGGGATATAATCAAGAAGAAGGCATTGATTATGAAGAAACCTATGCACCCATTGCACGCCTAGAAGCCATTCGTTTATTACTTGCTTTTTCATCATCTATGAATTTCAAATTATTTCAAATGGATGTCAAAAGTGCCTTCCTCAATGGGTTCATTCAAGAGGAAGTATATGTTGAACAACCCCCGGGCTTTGAAGATTTTACATCTCCCGACCATGTCTTCAAGCTTAAGAAAGCTTTATATGGTCTTAAACAAGCTCCTCGAGCTTGGTATGAACGTCTAAGTAAATTTCTCTTCGACAATGAGTTTGAAAGGGGGAAAGTTGACACCACACTTTTTATCAAAAATAAAAACAATGACATTCTATTAGTTCAAATTTATGTCGATGATATTATTTTTGGTGCTACTAATGATTTTCTATGCAAGGAATTCTCTAAGTTAATGACTAGCGAATTCGAAATGTCGATGATGGGTAAGTTAAACTTCTTCTTGGGGCTACAAGTGAAACAAATGAAAGAGGGAACTTTCATTTGCCAATCCAAATATTGCAAGGAGTTGCTAATCGCTTTGAAATGAGCAACGCGAAAGCAATGGCCACCCCAATGAGTACATCTGACCATCTTGACAAAGATGAGAAAGGTAAGGAAGTAGACACCAAAAAGTATCGAGGTATGATCGGATCTCTTCTCTATCTTACTGCTAGTAGACCGGACATCATGTTTAGCGTGTGTTTATGCGCTCGATATCAATCATGTCCGAAGGAGTCACATTTAACTGCGGTAAAACGGATTATGAAGTATCTTGTTGGAACAATAAATGTGGGACTATGGTATCCCAAAGATTCTTCATGCCAACTTGTTGGCTATTCCGATTCCGATTTTGCAGGTTGCAAATTGGACCGCAAGAGCACTAGTGGCACTTGCCATTTGCTCGGTAGCTCCTTAGTTTCTTGGTTTAGCAAGAAGCAAGTTAGTGTTGCGTTGTCCACAACCGAGGCTGAATATGTAGCCTCGGGGAGCTGTTGCGCTCAAATCCTTTGGATGAAACAACAACTCTTGTACTATGGCCTTAGTATCGATCATGTTCCTCTTCGATATGACAATACTAGCGCCATAAGCTTGACGAAGAATCCTGTTCTTCACACAAGAACAAACACATAGAAATTAGACATCACTTTATAAGAGATCACGTTCTCAAGGGCGATGTCGAAATTGAATTTGTTGAAACCAAAATTTAATTGGCCGACATCTTTACAAAGCTATTAGAGAAAGAGTCCTTCTTCTGAATTCGTAGTGAACTCGGGATTCTTGACTCCACGTTGATATAATTCATGCATTGCATTTTTATGTTTTAACGATTACTAACTTGAGCGTCGGAGGCGCCTAATTCTTTTTTGCAGGTATCGCCCCAAAGACAGGGGCAATTATCAGACACTGGTGCAGAATAATCGATTTCTCTAAATTCAATAATCGATTATTCCCCATTTACGTTTTATGTTTATTATGCTTGAAAATTGACATAATCGATTATATGACACTACAATCGATTATCTAACAGTTTTGGCTTTGCAGGATTTTAGCTGTTAAATATAAAAATCGATTATCACATATCCCTAATCGATTATGCTGACATTTATTTTCAGGTGTTAAGTCACTGTGTGACAATAATCGATTATTTAAAACAGTGTAATCGATTTTTCTATTACCGTCTCGGATGTCCGTTACTACATTTCCTGAAATAATCGATTATCTCAAACGTACAATCGATTATTCCCCGAGTCAATGAATAATGTCTTGTCTCTTTGTTTTTCTAGTTTGCATAATATTCTGTCTTTTTTTTTTATTTTTTATGTATTTGCAATATATTGTTCAATCAATAAAGAGTTAGTCATTTTTTTGCTAATGTCAAAAGGGGGAAGATATGGGCTATGCACATTGGCATAAATTGAGGGGGAATTCATAACTTGAGGGGGAACGTGTTGCATATCTATATACTTGTCTTGGATCGTCATTATGAATTAATTAATATGCATATCCCGATATTTGTTTGCCATTATCAAAAAGGGGGAAATTGTTGAAACACGTTCTCAAGTCGCTAAACTAAACGTGTGTTCATATTTGTAGGTTTTGATAAATGACAAACCGACGTGAACAGAACATTGACATATGCCGAAGTCCAAGCACAAGAGAAACAAAGATCAAGATTTAGTAAAGCAACAAAGTTATTCATGAGTCGTTCTATAATTGTGATCTTGATCCGACAATTGATTCGAGACTTGGCTTCTCTCGTAAAATCACTTTTATCAAACCATACATCATTAATTTAAAGCAAAATGATTTTCAAACAATTCATTTTAACCAAAATGATTTCTAAACATGTCTTTCAAATCTGGACAAAGATAATCGATTATGTACTTTATGATAATCGATTATGTTAAAGCAGTGTACACCAGATTTTACAAAGCTGTATGATAATCTATTATGTACCTTATGATAATCGATTATGTTAAGGGAATGTACACTAGATTTTACAAAGTTGCAAGATAATCGATTATGTACCTTATGATAATCGATTATGTTAAGGCAGTGTTCACCAGATTTTTCAAAGCTACAAGATAATCGACTATGTACCTTATGATAATCGATTATGTTGAGGCAGTTGTTCACCAGATTTTTCAAAGCTACAAGATAATCAATTATGTGCCTTAGACTAATCGATTATGTTGAGACAGTGAGCATCGGATTTTACAAAGTAGCAAAATAATCGATTATGTACCTTATGATAATCGATTATGTTAAGGCAGTGAGCATCAGATTTTTCAAAGTTACAAGATAATCGATTATGTGCCTTAGACTAATCGATTATGTTGAGACAGTGAGCATCAGATTTTTCAAAGTAGCAAAATAATCGATTATGGTTTTCTGGTAATCGATTATATTAAAGACCGTTGGCAAAATATATTCAAACGCTGAAAAATAGTCGATTATGTATAATCAGACAATCGATTATGTTAAGCATAACATCGGGAATTGATTTTTGAACGTTGTCAGGTAATCGATTATATGATTTGGATAATCGATTATTCTGCTTAAAATCTGGGATTGATTTTTGAACGTTGGCAGATAATCGATTATGCAGAATTAGATAATCGGTTATCCTAGCACAAAATCAGCAATTTGTGATTGGCAATTAAGCAACGGTCTTGGGTGTTTTGAGCACTATAAATACAACTCAAAATCACTCTTCTAAGCACAACAACTGATTACATTCTTGCTAAAGCTTACATACTCTCTTTGCAATCATTTTATATTCATTTCATAAGTTTTTGAGAGCCAAACTCTTGACGAAATTGTTGTGTTCTTGAGCGTATTACTTTTACTCATATCTACTCTATTAAGAGAGTCTTGTCTTGAGTGCTAAGTGTTTGTACACACTTGAAGGGATATTCTAATACCTTGTTGTAAGAAGGAAAAGTAGTTCCTTGGTTTGAAGTCTTGAGGTGCGGTATCCTCGAGCAGGTTGAAGTCTTTTAGAGTGTATATCTACGAGCAAGTGTAACGGTTTGTTAAGCACCCGTAAGCTTAACAAAGTTAGTCTAAAACTCGAGAGAGTCTCTCGGGGACTGGACTAACCACGTGTTGTGGTGTACCAGGATAAAATTAGGTGTGTTCTCTCCTTATCTTTTTAATTACTGCACTTACGTTATTCCTGCAATTTTTAATTCCGCAAATTTACATTATTTTTTATTATAACGCTATTCACCCCCCCTCTAGCGCTAAGTGTATATTCTAACATGTCGCCATATTTTTCTCGTTATTTGGATATGCTGTGTGAGTCTCTTGTTTCATCTATTCGTATATCTACTCCGGTGGGCGATACTATTATTGTGGACCTTGTGTACCGCTCATGTGTGGTGACTATTGGGGGTCTGGAGACCCGAGTGCACCTTTTATTCCTTTGTATGTTAGAATTTAATGTGATATTGGGCATGGATTGGGTATCTCTGCACCGTGCAATTTTATACTGTCATGCTAAGATAGTGACATTGGCTATGCCGGGTGTGCCACGGATTGGGGGGCGATGTTCGACAGATTTTGTCCCCAATAGGGTAATTTTGTTTTTAAAGGGCCGTCAGATGGTTAGGAAAGGTTATCAATCTTACTTAGCCTTTGTGTAGGATGTCGATGCATGGACTCCTAGTATTGATTCTATTCCTGTTGTGAGGGATTTTTCCTGCAGACCTGCCGGACATGCCAGCGGACAGGGATATTGATTTTGGTATTGATCTGGTGTCGGGAAATTAGCATATTTATATTCCACCATATTGTACGGCACTAGCAGAGTTGAAGGGTCAACTTCAGGAACTTCTTGATAAGGGGTTTATTCGTCCTAGTATGTCACCTTAGGGTGCACCTGTTATATTTTTGAAGAAGAAGAATGGCACAATGAGGATATGCATTGATTATAGGTAGTTGAACAAAGTAACAATCAAGAACAAGTATCATTTGCCTTGTATCAATGCTTTATTTGACAAGTTTTAGGGAACGAGAGTGTTCTCCAAGATTGATCTTCGTTTAGGATATCACTAGTTGAAGAACATGGACTTGAATATTCTTATGACAGCTTTCAAGAACCGATATGGTCATTATGTGTTCCTGGTGATGTCTTTTGAGCTGGCCAATACTCGAGTAGCATTCATGAATTTGATGAACAATGTGTTTCAGCCTTATCTAGACTCGTTCATGATTTTTTTCATTGATGATATTCTGGTATACTCGCGTAGTCAGGAGGATCACGTAGAGCATTTAAGAGTTGTGTTGCAGAGATTGAGGGAGGAGAAACTTTATGCAAAGTTCTCCAAGTGTGAGTTTTGGCCCAGTTTAATGGCATTCTTGGGGAACGTGGTGTCTAGTGAGGGTATTTAGGTTGATCCAAAGAAGATAGAGGAAGTTCAGAGTTGGCCCAGACCGTCCTCTGTCATAGAGATTCGTAGCTTTCTTGGTTTGGCGGGTTATTACCGTCAATTTGTTCAGGGATTTTTATCTGTAGCATCACCCTTGACCAAGTTGACTCAAAAGGGTGATCCATTCAGGTGGTCGTATGAGTGTGAGGAGAGCTTTCAGAAGCTGAAGACTGTCTTGACCACAACCCTAGTGCTTGCGTTTCCATCAACATCAATTTCATATACAATGTATTGTGATACTTCGAGAGTTGGTATTGGGTGTGTGTCAATGCAGGAGGGTAGATTTATTGCTTATTCTTCTCGTCAGTTGAAGCCCCATGAGAAGAACTACCCCGTTCATGATTTGGAGCTGGCTGCCATTGTTCACGTGTTGAAAAATTTGAGGCATTATTTGTATGATGTGTCTTGTGAGGTGTTTACTGATCATTGTAGCCTCTAGCATTTGTTCAAGTAAAAGGATCTCAATATGAGGCAGTGGAGATGGCTGGAGCTGCTAAAGGACTATGATATCACTATTTTGTACAATCCGAAGAAGGCCAATGTGGTGGCCGATGCTTTGAGTAGGAAGGCGGTGAGTATGGGAAGTTTGGCGTATATACATGTTGGGGAGAGGCCACTTGTAGTTGATGTTCAGGCCTTGGCCAATCGGTTCATGAGGTTGGATATTTCAGAACCCAGTCGGGTATTGCTTTGTGTGATTTTTCGGGCTTTCTTTGATTTCATTAGGGAGCGCCAATATGATGATCCTCATTTACTTGTCCTTAAGGATAAATTTTAGCACGATGATGCCAGAGATGTGGCAATTGGTGATGATAGAGTGTTGGGGAGGCTCATGGCTTGCGGTATTCTATTCATCTGGGTGCCGTAAAGATGTGTCGCGATCTGATACATTATTATTGGTGAAGGAGAATGAAGAAGGACATCATGGGATTTGTAGCTCGATGTCTCAATATCCAGCAGGTCAAATATGAGCATCAGAGACTGGGTGGCTTGCTTCAGCAGATGGATACTTCGGAGTGGAAGTGGTAGAGGATCACCATGGACTTTGTAGTTGGGCTCCCATGGACTTTGAAGAAGTTCGATGCTATTTATGTAATTATGGATCGACTGACCAAGTCCGTGCACTTCATTCTTGCGTGTACTACTTATTCTTCCGAGCGGTTGGCAGAGATATATATCCGGGAGATTGTTCGTTTGCATGGTGTCCCAGTTTCCATCATTTCAGATTGAGGTAATCACTTTACTTCACAGTTTTGGAGGTTTGTGCAGCGAGAGTTGGGTACCTAGGTTGATTTGAGCACAACGTTTAACCCTCATACAGACGGGGAGTCCGAGCACAGTATCCAGATATTGGAGGACATGTTTCGCGCTTATGTCATTGATTTTTGAGGGTCATGGGATCTGTTTCTACCGCTCGCAGAGTTTGCTTCTAACAACAACTTCCAGTCGGGTATTCAGATGGCTCCATATGAGGCTTTGTATGGGAGGTGGTGTAGATCTCTAGTTGGTTGGTTTGAGCTGGGTGAGGCTAGGATATTGAGTACAGACTTGGTGCATGATGCTTTAGACAAGGTAAAGATGATTTAGGAGATGCTTCGTACAACACAATCGATAAAAAAGAGTTATGCTGACAACAAGGTTTGGGATGTGTCCTACATGGTTGGTGAGAAGGTTCTACTGAATGTTTCACCCATGAAGGGTGTTATGAGATTTGGGAAGAAGGGTAAATTGAGTCATCGGTTAATTGGGCCTTTTGAGGTGCTTCGTAGGATTAGGGAGGTAGCTTATGAGCTTGCTTTTCCACCTAGCTTATCAAGTGTGCATCCGATATTTCATGTTTCTATGATCCGATAGTGTATTTACAATCCATTTCATGTTTTGGACTTCAGCACGGTTCAATTAGATGGTGAGTTGACTTATGATGTGGAGCCAGTAGCTATTTTGGAGCGTCAGGTTCGAAAGTTGAGATCAAAGGATATAGCTTCAGTAAAAGTGCAGCGGAGAGGTTGGCCCATGGGGGAGGCTACATATGAGACCAAGCGGGAGATGCAGAGCAGATATCGTCACCTATTTGAGGCTTTAAGGATGTTTCTTGACTCGTTCAAGGATGAACATTTGTTTAAGAGGAGGATGATGTAACAACCCGGCCAGTCATTTCATGAGTTACCACTCTGTTTCCCCCATTTCTACTTCTTATTGTCTTGTTCAACTGTATTATGTGATATCAGGTTGGTTGGTTTGGAATCGAAGAGGGGTGTTGGAAAGGTTTGAGAAACATTAGTTTCTTTTGCGTAAGCTTAAGTTGGAAAAGTAAAATCGATGTAAAATTATGTGGGAATGGGCTCGAATGTGAATTTTGATGGTCCAGATAGCTTAGGAAGATTATTTAGGACTTAGGAGCATGATCGGAACGAATTTTGGAGGTCAGGAGTAGATTTAGGCTTGAATTGATGAAATTGGAAATTTGGCATTTTCCCGTTCATGGGTGAGATTTTGATATGGGGGTCGGAATGAAATTCTAGAAGTTGGAGTAGGTGCACTGCATCATTTGAGATATGTGTGCAAAAATTTCAAGTCATACGGACGACGAGGTTTGATAGACTTTTTGATCGAAAGCGAAATTTAGAAGTTTTTGGAATTCTTAGGCTTGAATCCGATGTCAATTTGGTGTTTTGATGTTGCTTTGAGAATTTTGATGTTTGGAACAAGTTTGTATAACGTTACGGGATATGTTGGCATGTTTAGTTGAGGTTTCGAGGGCCTCAGGTGAGTTTCAAGTGCTTGAACAGATCATTTCATGTTGGAAAAAGTTGCAGAAAAATTATTGTTGGTGTTCCACGTTTTTGACCTTCGCCTTCATGATGGATGTCCTGCGTTCATGAAGGGTTGGGTCCAGTAATCATCGCGCTTGCGATGGTTATGCCGCGTTCATATAGAGTAAAGGTGAGAAGTTGGGGTCCTGGAGGAATGTTCTTCACGTTTGTGAGCTAGTTTTTGCGTTCGCGATGCTTTGATGAGCTGAAGCGTTTGCGTTAGTGGTGTCATGTTTGCGATGAAGGATAAGTGTTCAATGTAAGTTTATCCTTCGCGAATGCGAGGAGTTGACCACGTTCGTGAAGAAGGAACGTGAATAGCTGGGTAGAATGTTTAAAAGACCATTTCCGCGAATTTCGGTCAAAGTTTCACCATTGTTGAGCGATTTTTGAGATTTTTGAGGAGGATTGAAGAGGGAATCAAGGGGAAACACTTGGAGGTAAGATTTAGAAACTTATACTCATTCCTAATGTGATTTATTTCTAATTAAACATATAATTTGTGGAATCTAAAGCCTAAAATTGGAAGTTAGGGCTTGGAAATTGGAGACTTAAATCTAGGGATTTAAGGGTTATTTGTTGTTGGATGTTGTTATTCTTGATGTGTATTAACTCGTGAGAGTGTAAGAATTTTAGTTTTATGATTTTTTTCGGAATCGAAGGCGTGGCCCGAGGGTCGGGTTTGGCAATTTTGAAATTTTTGTTGTAAATTAGTTAATTTCGAGTGGGCTTTATTCCCTTAGCATATTTTAATGGTATAAATCTATTTTTGGATAGATTTGGAGCATCAGGAGTGTAGGGTTGTTGGTTTGGTTGCTTTTAGTGTTGCAGACTGTTTTTGAGTGTAGGGTTCTTGGTTTGGTTGCTTTTACTGTTACAGACTATTTTGGAGTACAATACTCCAAAATTCTGTCTACAATTGGTCAGAAAAACTGTTCATTGACCAAAATTCTAGTTTTGGACAGATTTTTGGCCAAACAAAATCGGTCCCAAGGCCCTTCCCCCCATAAAAAGAGGAGATATTTCCTCATTTCAAAAAAGAAAAAGATCTTGGACTCTACAAAAAATACTACATTTTTACACACATTTTTCAATGGGTCTTTGAAAACATCATAGAAAGGGAAAAATCAGCATCTGAATGCATTGAAGAAGCCGAAATTGAAAAGCTTTTTGCTATGTTCTTTCTCTTTCGAAAGTCTGCTGCTTCTACTGGGTTTCCCAATACTTTTACTGTTGTTTTAATTGATGTACGGGGCTGTTCTTATTGTATTTGAGGGAAAAAGGCATCGCGTTCTAGAGTTTGGACCTGATAGAGGTAAGTAATGATTATAAATTCTGTCCCAAGGGTATGAAACCCAAGATTTCACATCGTTGTGCTACTTTGAGGTGATGCGCATGCTAGATGACGAGCGTGGTCATGAACCATTGGGGATTTTGATTTAGTCCATCCCGCATGATTGTTAAATTGCGTATTTGATTGAAAACAGTTTGCTATCATTGTGTTTTGGAAAGTATTTTCATGCTTTGGCCTGAATACGATATTTGGGCCTCGTGCCAACTGTTTTGGGACCCTTTGGGGATTTTTGCTACCATTCCTCACTGTTTGTACTTCATAATTGTACTCAGTCATGTTGTATTCTACTATTTTCATGACTCAGCCATATTTACTCTGTTTGACATCTTTAAATGATATTTTTGGCTGAGCATCATATTTTATTATGCCCGAGTGGCTTTGAGAGATTTATGACTGAGTGAGGCCGAGGGCCTGTGTTTTGAGGATATTATGGGATCGGGCTGCATTTCGCAGCGGTGTTGTATTGATTCATGATTATGAGGCTAAGGGCCTGATTTACTACGCCATGAGGTGGCTTGTTATGAAGCCGAGGACCAGTTTGATTATGCTACAAGATGGCTTGATATAGCGCTTGGGCTGTAGGAGCTCCTCTGGAGTCTACACACCCCCAGTGAGCGTGGGTACCCACTATGGGATGTGATATTGCCCGAGGGGCTGATACGAGTGATTGTGAGGTAGCCTGAGGGGCTGGTTTATGTTTCTATCCTTATCACCCTATTTTCATCACTCGTTTGAACTATTAAAAGATGTTTTTTATAAGAGTTTTTTTACTGAACTAAGGTGTTTTCACGTGCTTTCTTATCGCTCAACTACCCTTACTTTTATTACTTACTAAGTTGGAATGCTCACATTACTCCCTGCACCCCTGTGTGCATATTCAGGATTCTCGGGTCACGCTAGAGAGTGTCGATTGGCTTTCTAGTAGGCTTGGTCGGAGTTGAATAAGTAGTTCCTCGACGTTTGCAACCCGGTGCTTCTCCTTCCTATCTTTAATTTACTTTGTTCTAGCTTTTTATTTGACTATGTAGTCTTTTCGTACTCTTAGACGGATTTAGGATGCTCGTGACTGGTGACACTCCGATGTTGGTCTATGTTTGTTTCCGCATTGTTCTATTCTACTCTTTATTTTTGGATTTTTAGCTTATTGATGACTTTAAGTGATTTATTATAATTGTTTAGTTGGTTTTGGGGGTTTGTGTCGGCTGCCCTAGTTTCACGATAGACGCCATCACAACCGGGTCCAGTTTAGGGTCGTGACAGGGATGGATCTAAATGCACACACTGCACAGTGTAAAACCCGTGCCAAAATCATAACAATATCATCATAACTACATGACAAAGACCTCGTGCCACAACAATAAAAGTACGACATCAACTGCACGGACGAAACTTCATGCTAATTCCTATTCAATCCGCTTAACATATCCATATGTACCATAATCATAACGATCTTAAATAATATTTCATCATAAAAGAGATATATACTCACAGTTAATTAACAGGATGCACAAGGATATAATAATAATAATAAAGCGCGGATATGAGTGTGATATGTGAAACGTGACTATTTTTAAATTAAGTATAACCACAATCTCAAAAATAGCCCATCTTGGCCAAATAAAAGATAGTGATCTAAACAGATCACTAACAAGAAAGAATAACCTCACAAAGTCACACAAATGATTAAACATGAATCATAAAGCATACACAATCCAAACAAGCATAATAGAAGCCTAAAGTTAATTAGGTCACAAATCATACATATATCTGTATTCGCTTGTCACCTTGCATATACGTTACTTTCCAAACATTGCAATTAAGAAAATAGGATCAAATCCTAAGGGTTATTTCCTCACAACAATGTCAGGAAAGATACTTACCTTAACAAGCAAAATCAACCTTCCAAAATCGCCGTTCCTTTAAAAATAACCTCCAACCGGCTCGAGTATAGCCAAAAAATACTTAATAATGTTAAGTATGTGCCCAATAGCCTAGCCTCACCCGGCTCAAACCAACCCGCCAGGAATCTACATCGCCTACCATATAAAACCTCATACAGTGCCATCTGAATGCTGGACTGATAGCTGTTGTTTTAAGCAAACTCTGGCAATGGCAAGAACTGATCACAAGACCCTCCAAACTCAATCACACACGCACGGAGCATATCCTCAAGAATCTAAATAATACGCTTGGACTGTACGTCCTTCTAAGGTTGAAATGTTGTACTCAACTCCATTTGAGTACCCAACTCATGTTGAACGACCCTCTAGAACCGCGATGTGAACAAAGTACCTCTATCTGAAATGATAGACACTAGAATACCATGTAGATGAACAATCTCCCGGATATAAATCTCCGCTAAACGCTTAAAAAAATAAGTAGTACACACATGAATGAAATGAGCGGACTTGGTCAGCCGATCCACAATCACCCAAATAGCGTCGAACTTCCTCACAGTTTGTGGGAGCCTAACTACAAAGTCCATGGTGATTCGCTCCGACTTCACTCCGGAATCTCTATCTGCTGAAGCAACTCACATGGCCTCTGGTGCTCATACTTCACCTACTGACAGTTGAGGCACCGAACTACAAATCCAACTATATTTTTCTTCATCTGCCTCTACCAGTAGTGCTACCTCAAATCATAATACATCTTCGCGGCACCCGGATGGATGGAATACGGTGAACTATGGGCCTTCCTAGAATCAACTCTCGAAGCCGATTAACATTGGGTACACAAATCCGACCCTGCATCCTCAATACCCTATTATCACCAATGTCACATATCTGGCATCACTGTGCTGAACCAATTCCTTGAGGACAAGCAAATGAGGGTCATCATACTGTCGCTCCCTGATACAATCAAATAAGGAAGATTGAGAAACCATGCAAGCTAGAACTCGACTGGGATCCGAAAGATCCAATCTCACAAACTGGATGGCAAAGGCCTGAACTTCCATCGCCATAGGCCTCTCCGATGATGGTAAATAGCCAAATGCAATGATACCCGTGTGATACAAAATAGTGATGTCATAGTCGTTTAGCGACTCTAACCACCTCCTCTGGCACAGATTTAGATCCTTTTGCTTGAACAAGTACTGCAGGCTCCGATGGTTAGTATAAATCTCACAGGGAAGTCCGAATAAATAATTGCACCAAATATTCAAGGAGTAAACAATGGTAGCTAACTCAAGGTCGTGATAGGGTAATTCTTCTCATGAATCTTCAGCTGTCTGGACACGTAGGTAATCACCCTACCGTCCTACATTAATATCGCTCCGAGGCCAATCCTCGAGGCATCACAACAAACCATGTAAGACCCCGAACCTATAGGCAATATTAGAATTGGGGCTGTAGTTAAAGTTGAGCTTCTAAAAGCTCGCCTCACACTCTTTCGTACACTGGAACAGAGCACCATTCTGGGTTAGCCTGGTCATAGGGGTTGCGGTTGAAGAAACTCCTCTAAAAATCGATTGTAGCCTTCCAAGCTAAGGAAATTGTGGATATTAGTAGCTGAGGATGGTATGGGTCAACTCTACACGGCCTCTATTTTCTTCGGATCCACTTAAATACCCTCATTTGATACCACATGGCCTAAGAATGCCACTAAATCCAACCAAAACTCACATTTTGAGAACTTTGCATATAACTTATTCTCCATCAAAGTATGGAGCACAGTCCTTAGGTGATGCTCACGATCTTCCCAACTCCGGAAATACACCAGAATATCATCAAGAAAGACAATGACGAATGAGTCAAGATATGGCCGGAATATACTATGCATCAATTTCATAAAGGCTTCTGGGGCTTTGTCAGCCCAAATGACCTAACAAGGAACTCGTAATGAACATACCGAGTTCTGAAAGTAGTTTTTGGGATATATGTCTCCCGAATCTTCAACTGATGGTAACCTGAGCGCAAATCAATCTTAGAAAACACCTATGTGCCCTACACTGGTCAAAGAGATCATCAATACAAGGAAAAGGTCAATGGTTCTTCACTTTAACCTTGTTCAGCTGGCAATAATCAATACACATACTCATAGAACCATCTTTTTTCTTCACAAACAAGACATGAGCACCCCAAGGTGATACAGTGGACCAAATAATACCCTTATCAAGCAATACCTGTAACTGATCCTTCAACTCAGGAGGAGCCATATGATACTGAGGAATAGAAATGGGCCGAGTGCCTATCAATAGATCAATGACAAAATCAAATTCTCTATCAGGCGGCATTCTTGGAAGGTCAGCTAGAAACACATCGGGAAAATCCCATACTACTGGGACTGAATTAGTTGGAGGGGTATCAATGACGTCTATCACATAGGCTAAATATTCGCTACACCCCTTCTCAACCATACGCTGAGCCTTAAGAAAAGAAATAACTCTACTGGGAGTGTGATCTAAAGTACCCCTCCAGTCAACATGCGGTACATCTGGCATAGCCAGCATCACGATTTTGGCATGACAATCAAGAATAACATAATTGGGCGACAACCAGTCCATGTCCAAGATAATGTCAAAATCTACTTGCTGAGCAATAATAAATCGGTTCTAGTCCCAAAACCACTAAGAGCAACCAAATATGACCGATAAATGCGGTACATAATAAGAGAATCTCCCACAAAAGTAGAAACATAAATAAGGGAACTCAAAGAATCCTAAGGTACACCCAAATGCAGAGCAAACTAAGAAGACACATAAGAGTAGAGCCTAGATCGAATAGAACCGATGCATCTCTATGACAAACCAGCATAACACATGTGATGACAGAATCAGAGGTAACAACCTCGGTACGAGCAGGAAGGGCATAGTATCTGGCCTGGCCTCCCCTTATAGGGCGACTTCTACCCCCCGACTACTACCTCTAGCTGGATGAGTAGGTAGGGTAGCAACTGGAGCTGTAGGCATAGCCTGAGAACTTAGCGAGGGACGCTATGGAGGTGTGCCCCTTCCAAGTCTAGGGCAAGCCCTCACCATATGGCGTGTATCACCACACTCAAAACAAGCTCTGGGAGGATGTGGTGGCTGTGACTAGCTTGAGCTAGGTTTGGTGGACTGACCTCTGAAAGCACCCCCTGCAGGAGGCGCGCTAGATAGCGGAGGTATCATGATGATCCGTTGCATGTGTTGGATTTCAGTTCAGTCCAGTTGGACAAGGATCTATCCTATGTTGAGGAGCCAATGGCAACATTGGACAGGTATGTTAGGAAGCTGAGGTCATAGAACATTGCTTCCGTAAAAGTTCAGTGGCGGGGTTAGCTGATCGAGAGGCGACCTGGGAGACCGAGCAAGATATGCGCAGCCATTACCCTTATCTTTTTACTACTTTTGGTATGTCGCTATACTTGTTCGAGGATGAGCGAATGTTTAAGTGTAGGAATATGTGACGACCCAACCGGTCCTCTTATGAATTAATGCCCCTATCCCTTATTAACTGCCTTCCCCATGTTTATTTATGCTCTTTTATTTTGTCGAGATGTTAGGTTTCGAGTTTTGGAGAGTTTTCGGACACTTAGTCCCTATATAACAGCTTAAGTGTTGGAAAGTTGACCACAGTCAGAACAATGTGAAGATGACCTCTAAATGGAAATCCAATGGTTCCGTTAGCTGCGTCGGGTGATTTTGAGGTTAGGAGCATGTCAGATTGTGTTTTGAGGTCTGTAGCTAATTTAGGCTTGAAATGCTAAAAGTCGAATTTTTGAAATTTCTGGTTCGATAGTGAGATTTTGATCCACGGGTTGGAATGGAATTTGGGAAGTTGGAGTAGCTCCATAATGTTGGATGTGACATGTGTGCAAAATTTTAGGTCATTCGAACGAGGTTTGATAGACTTTTAGATCGAAATCTTATTTTTAGAGTTTCTGGGATTCTTAGGCTTGAATTCGATGAAAAATAGGTGTTTTGAGCATTCCAAAGGTTGGAACAAGTTCGAATGAAGCTATGGGATATGTTGGTAGGTTTGGTTGAGGTCTCGGCGGCCTCGGGTGTGTTTCGGATGCCCAAACAGACATTTTTTGGCCTTTGGGAGATTGCAAGTTTGCTAATATTTCTACAGCAGTAATTTGTTCATAGCGATCGCGATAGCTCACCTGCGATCGCGTAGAGTAAGCTGACACCAAGCACTTTGTTGTGAATTGCGATTGTAGAGGAAGGAGTTCGATTTCATATGGTGAGTTTGTTGGTCATTGCATTCGCATGAGGACCATTGCGTTCTTTAGTGTGGCAGTAGGTGGTGGAATTTGCTCTATGTGATTGTATAGAGCTGATTGCGATAGCGTTTCTTTGAGGGAGTTGTCTTTATGCGATCGCGAAGGGAGTTGTGCCATCACGATTAAGGATTATATGGGTAAAATATAAAATTTCGAAGTCGAGGGTTTAGCCATTTTTACCAAACCTTAAGCTTGGGAGCTCGGATTTGAGTGAGGTTTTGAGGGATTTTCAGAGATACTGATTTGGTACCGATTCTTAACTCTTTTTTTCTTGTAATCCATTAATCTAAGCATGAATTCATCATTTAATTTCCGAATTTGTATTAAAACTGGGGAAAGTTCTTAGATCAATAATTTGAGTTATGATTGGGGATTTGACATTAGATTCGAATAATTTATATATGGTTAGACTTGTGAGAGTGTGAGATTATGAAAGTATAAATTTTACCCGATTTCGAGATGTGGGCCCGAGGGGCTTTTTGGTTATTTTATCTAATTTTGCATAGTAGCTTAGAATTTCTTTGTAGAATCAGTTACTTGAAGAGTTATTTACATTATTAAATTGAATTGAATAAATTCGGGCCATTTGGAGTCGAGTACTCATGGCAAGAGTGTGATTTCAGAGTGATTTTGAGCCGGTTCGAGGTAAGTGGATTGCCTAACCTAGTATGGGGGACCTTCCCGTTAGGATTTGGTATATTTGATATTTGAAATGCCTTGTACGTAAGGTGACGAGTGCGTAATTGAGCTAATTGTTGAAAAATTCAATTTTCTTTACGTAATTTCAATTGTGTTCCTTTTCCTATCTTATTTTACTTGCAATTTAATCCTACTTTTAGCTTAGAAAAAGCATGTCTAATTACTGCGTATTTGCTTAAGCTGCTTTAATTGAATAATGTGAGGCATGTTAGATTAGAATTACTTGTTTGCTTGGTACGGAATTGAGCTTATTTGAGTATTCTTGTGTTGATGATATTTGTTTTACTATGGGAATGACGGCATCCCGGGAGATCCCCTGTACATATATATGAATTGAACTGAGGTGCGGGATACCAAGAGATCCTTGGCACGTATACTGAGGATACCAAGAGATCCTCGGAATACCAAGAGATCCCTAACATATATTGAGGATACCAATTGATCTTCGGGATACCAAGAAATCCCTCGTATACATTGAGGATACCAAGAGAACATCGGGATACCAAGAGATTTCCGACATATATATTGAGGATACTGAGAGATCCCCGGTTATCATCCTTGTTATGAGTAGTATTTTCTTCTATTTTGTATTTATCTCTATTTCAGTTATTAAATTCCTTATTATCCTGTATTAGATGGTTAATATAGATTCTCAATTGATCTGTTTATCTTATTCTGTCATATCTATACTTATTTAATCTCAGTAGGGCCCTGACCTTCCTCATCACTACCCGACTGAGGTTAGGCTTGGAACTTACTGAATACTGCTGTTATGTACACATGCCCTTTTTGTGCATGTTTTTCATGTGCAGATCCAGGTACTTCGACTCAGACTTACCACCCTTAAGGTGAGGTGGCCCTTCGGATACTTCGAGGTATATCTGCCACGTTCGCAGACCGAGAAGTCTCTCTCTATTCTCTTTGTAGTTGCAACCCTTTTGTATTTCTTTTTTAGACTATTCTAGAGTTAGAGCACTATTTAGTGATCCTTAGCTTGTGATTCATGGGTTACCGGGTCTTGGAAGTTTGTATTGGTTTGAAAGTTATATATTGTGTATGCCTTCTATCTTAAATAGTTTATTTCTGCAATTTGGTTTATCTTCTGCAAGTTAGTCCTACCTAATCTTAGAGACTAGGTTCTGTCATGATGATTCACAAAAAGTGAACCGGGGTTGTGACAAAAAGGATCGCATTTGCAAGCTCGCTTCCACGAAAAAACCGTCCCTCAGTCTGATACAGTTTCGCTTGACGAAATTGCAATCAAAGATCTATATTTACCAACAGGACCAATCACGAGGGCTAAAGCTCAAGAAGTAATGCATGGGTTGGTGAAAATGCTACTTGATATGAGATCGAAAGTCACAGGTGTGGATGAGATCCAAAATTTATACACGCATTTCAAGTGAGCCTAAGTGGAGGTAATCGTGATTCATAATCAAAACGGTAATGAATTAACTTGTGATTGACAATTTAGCCTTTCTCTTAATAATATATTTTTTAGTACTTTATTTTTAGAACATATTACTTTTAGTGTGTTTTTATTTGATTCGGCACGTAACATTTGGCGAATACTTTGGGAGAATTGGAGCAGATGGATGATACTTATTGCTAAACAAAATTCACAAAACAGTTCAAATACTAGCTCAACTTCAAATATTAATCCGTTCAAGTATATATCAAATTGGGCTAGTTTAGATTATAATGAGACAAAGTGTTCTTAACTAGGATCTTCCTACATCAAGTTATGGCTATATAAGCTACAACTGTACATATCCGGACAGAATAATATTGGTCAACTTAAAAATTATGTGTGGAATAACATAAGATGAGTTTAGCTATGAAACTTACCAAAAATATAGTTTAATGTGTCTTCTTTTCATAGAATTAATAATTGTGTAATTTCAACACTTCTATACAAAATTATAGATTTTCTACCAAGACTGCACCAATCTACTGGGATTTCCAATACAAGATATTAAATCATCCATACTTGGTGGAATACATCAGATTCATTTGATCTAGTGAACTCATTTAAAAAGTGAAACAAGTAGTTAGAAGATATGACTATGTTTTTAGGCCTCCATAAGATTTCTTGGATGACTTTAACGTTTCCATTGTTGAAGATTGGATGTAGCTACCATTGAAGAACTTTTTAGTATTTGTTTTCATACTTGTAGCTTGCTAAAGAGTAGCTGAAATAACTTTATAAATAGCCATCACTCTTTCATTGTAAGATATCATATCTTTAAATGCTATATGAAATATATTTATCTCTTTGAGAGTTTGGGAGAGTTCTCCTTAAGTTGTACCATGGACTTGTCTTTGAATGCTTCAAGGATACTTTATCCTTGTAAGTAATCTTCTATCGTAGGTTCATGTTATTTGATTACTACCCTTAAGGTTATGAATATTATGTATCCATTATTGCTTGTGCTTCTAATCTTAGGGGTCTAATCTCCTTGTAAGTTTCTTAATTTTATCTTTCATTCTGTATTAATTCTTATTATCCTATGTCACTTTCTACTATATTTTCATCATAAGTCTTTCGATCTTGGGTTCCACATCATTTGGTATAAGAGCCTAATGATTATATTATCTTATATTTTTTCTAGTTTTGAGCTATTTATTTGTGAAAAATAAAAAAAGCAAACAACCAAAAAAAGGCGAAAAAAAGAAGAAACTATAATCAAGAGCAGTCTTTTGTTTCTGAATTTTTTATTCATCTGTTCCTTTTGTTGAACAAGTAGTATTTTACTTAATACTACATATTGTGATCTTTTTTATTCTCTCTGAACCAAATTATATTTAGCCGTGTAGCTCAAGTTGTGATTGAATCTATGTAGTTAGTGCTGTGTATTAAGCTATTCTTGCCGAATTTAGTTATTCCTTTAGTTTTTTCCCAACACTATTACTTTTTCTCTTGTCAACGCGTGATCTATTTATATTAGAATTAAAACTTATAAACTTTCTTTTGAAGTGGTCAAGATTTAGCTACTTGATATAACTACAAAGGAAAACTCTAGAGATTAAAAAAGAAATCCAAAATTATTGAGGGACAAACACAAGGGTGTTGTGACATTGAAAGAGTGTAAATACGCGAGGTAGTGTTGTGAGTCCCTAAATTTTTTAATTTTATAAGCATGTCACCCGCAAGTAAAGGTGGTGAAAGCACAAGAAGTGTAAATGCCAATTGAGATGTATTTTTTGACCTTCAAGCAATGCAACAAGAATTTTAAAAGATGAGTATGAGATTTTATAATATGCAAGAGAGTCTGGAAGAAAATAAAAATAGGTGAAGAGTCCCAGTAAACGAAAAGAGGCAAGAACAACCACATGATGGTAAAGAACACTTTGATTACATTGAAGAATATAGTAAAAATAACTATGTTGATATAGGAAGACATGGTCAACAGGGGATAGAGCATAAGGAAGACCACAAAAGGGGGCATGACAATAGAGAAGGACTTGATAGGAATTTGGGTAGTATTAAGATGATCATCCCTTACTTTCAAGGGATGAGTGATCCGGATGCCTATCTAGACTGGGAAAGAAATGTTGAGAAGGTGTTTGATTGCCATAATTACTTGGAGGAGAAGAAGGTAAAATTGGCAATTACCGAATTCACTATTTATGCTTCAACATGGTGGGATAAGATAGTGGTGAAAAGAAGAAAAAATTTGGAGAGACCAGTTTCTACTTGGAAAGATATGGGGGATATTATGACTAAAAGATTTGTTCCTTCACACTACTATTGAGATCTTCATAAGAAAGTAATTCATGATGGTTATAAGAATGGATATTCATTTGTAATGGATGGAAAAAGGTGACACTTTAACCTTTAAAACCAAAGTAAGCTATTGAAGATGAAATGAAGTTAAGAGATACTCATGGGTGTAAGGAGAAAGAGAAAAAAAGAGAGCATAAGAAAGAATAAGAGAGCAGAATAAATGAGAGACAAAAAAGAAGATTTATAAAAATTGTGAGACCTAGTGCACGAGAAAAAAAAAGAGGGGAGAGAAAATAAAAAACATCGCTGAGGAAAATGAAGATGAGGTAAAAGAGCGAAAACTAAGCCTATATGCAAAATTCAAAGAGTGTATGAGTTCATACAAATCTAGGTCACACCTTGTGGTTCTTTTGTATTAGGGATCTTATTTGAGCGCTAATCAACTAACCATTCCTTTGCATAGTGTTGCTTTTTTTCTTTTGTAGGAATTCAAGGATATCTATCCTGAGGATGTTCCAAATGTATTTCCACCAATTTGAGGAATTGAAGACAAAATTGATTTCATCCCAGGAGCATTATTATATCGGCTTATCGAAGCAACCTCGAGGAGAAAAAAAGTTTCAGAGAAAAGTAGAGGAGCTTTTAGAAAAGGGACACGTTCCTGAAAATATGAGTCCATGTGCAGTGTTAGTGATTCTAGTGCCAAAGAAGGATGGAACATGGCGTATGCGTGTTGATTGTTGCACCGTTAACAAGACAACGTACAGTATCAACATCCCATGCCTAGACTAGATGATATGCTTGATGAATTACGTGGTTCATGCATATTCTCTAAAATTGATCTTAAAAGTGGATATCGCCAAATTTGTGTAAAACCTGGTGACTAATGGAAAATTGCCTTTAAAACTAAATATAATTTGTATGAATGGATGATTATGCCTTTTGGATTAACTAATGCACCTAGCACTTTCATGCATTTAATGAATCGTGTTTTATGTTCTTACATCAGAAAGATTGTTATGGTTGATTTTGATTATGTCCTTATTTATAGTAAGTGTCTTGATGAACATGTAAAGTATTTAAAATGTGTTTTGGAAGTGCTTAGAAATGAAAGATTGTATGTTTCTTGAAAAGTGCACATTTTGTATGGAAAATGTAATCTTTATTGGTTTGTTGTTAGTAGTGAAAGAATTGTGGAAGATGAGGAAAATGTGAACGTTGTGAAGGATTGGCCAACGATAAAATCTATGACCATCTAAGCTTTCATGGTTTATCTAAGTAACGATCCGGCTGTTTGTTTTAAGAATTAACACCCTGATCCCATATAAACTATTTTCCCCATGTTTGTTTATGCTATTGTAAGTTTTCCGGGTGGACTTTATTTGAGTTTTGGAGTGTTTTAGGACACTTAGTCCCTAAATAATGGATTAAGATTTAGAAGTTTTGAACTTAGTCGGAGCAGTGTGAAGACGGTCTCGGAATGGAATTCTACCAGTTCCGTTAGCTCCGTCGGGTGATTTTGGGCTTAGGGGTTTCGGATTGTATTTTTGAGGTCTTAGTTTATTTAGGCTTGAAATGCCGAAATTTGAATTTTTGAAGGTTTTGGTTCAATAGTGAGATTTTGATATGCGGGTCGGAATTTTATTTTAAAAGTTGGAACAGCTCCACAGTATTGAATGTGACTTGGTTGCAAAATTTGGGGCCAGTGCGACTTGGTTTGGTTGGTTTCGGCATTGGTTGTAGGTTTTTTGAAGTTTCAAGTTCTTTAGGTTTGGATTGGAGGGCGATTCATGGTTTTAGCATTGTATGATGTGATTTGAGTGTTGAAATGAGTTCCTATGATGTTTTAGGATTGGTTTGAGATCCCGAGAGCCTCGAGTGAGTTTCTGATGCTTAACGGATTGAAATTTTAACTTAGGCAAAATTTAAGGTTGCTGAACCTTTCATAACCACTCCTACGAGTGTGGGACCGCAAGTGCGATGGCGCAGAAGTGATTTGGTGATCGCAGAAAAGAGGATAGATTAAGGCTCTAGGAAGCTCAGGTGCAGATGGACGATTGCAAATGCAGAACCGCAGTTTTGGCCAAGTGATCGGAGATGCAGACCCAGCCCGTTAAGTGAATTTCGCACCTGCGATGCCTTTTCCACAGATGCAAGACTGCAGGTGCTATGACCAGATGTGGTAATCATTGGGCAGAATTATGAAATTTTGAGGTTTTGAGTTCATAACTTGGAAAATTAAATTTGGAGCTTGGGGTAGGGAAATTATGTGGGGTTTTTAAAGAGAAGATCTTTGGGTAACAATTCCTTATCCCTTTCTAGCTGTTTTTCATTAATCTATTGTTAGTTTTATCATTTAATTTTGGATTTGGAGTGAAAAATTGGGAGAAATGGTGAAAAGTTCCCCAACCTAAAATCTAATTTTTGAGGTAGATTTTGGCGTCAGATTCTGATAATTTTTGGAAGAGTGTTCTCGTGAGTGAATGTGTGTTCTAAATTGGTAACTTTTACCTAATTTCGAGACGTGGGCCCGGAGAGGATTATTGGGTATTTTCCTATTTTCTTATCTTAGCTTCACCTTCTGTACTATCTTTTGTTTAGACTTCTAGAGTTAGACATTATGTATTTCCTCTAGTTTGTAATTCATGATATTATGAGTTTTGGGAGTGTAAATATTGATCGAGAGTGCTGTTATTGCATATCTCGAGCGACATCTTAAACTTTTCTATTATATTACTCCAAAATTGCTAGTTTCGTACCTTTGTTTATGTTTTTCGCAAATTATTAGGTTTACCTAATCATAGAGATTAGGTTCAATCATGGTAGTTTACGGAGGGAGAACTTGGGTCGTGATAAGATAATTTCTATCATTTAGGGACTTTAGCTCTGTTGCAACACCATTGACTGAGGTCTTATAGAAGCATAGGGGTTTTACATGGTGGAAGGAATAAGAGAATGCCTTTAACTTGTTGAAAGAAAAGCTTTGCTCTGCTCTATTATTGCAATTGCAGATTTTAACAAAGATTTTGAGATTGAGTGTGATGTATCAGGAATCAGGATAGGTGTTGTGCTAATTCAGGATCAAAAGCCAATCACATTCTTTAGAGAAAAACTTGGAGGTACAACATTGAATTATTCAACATATGATAAGGAACTTTATGCATTGGTGAGGTCGTTGGAGAAATGAAAACACTATCTTTGGCCTAAGGAGTTCGTTCTTTTAACATATCATATATCTTTGAAGCATTTAAAAGGACAAGGAAAGCTTGATCGAAAGCATGTCAAATGGGTTGAATTTATAGAAATATTTTCTTAAGTGATTCAATACAATCAAGGTAAGGAAAATATAGTTATTGATGCACTATCTTGTAGTTATGCGCTTCTATCAACTCTTACTTCTAAGTTGTTTTGATTAGAATATATTAATGAATTTTACGCTAAATATCATGATTTACGTCGGATATTTTATGCGTACGGAGATACTTCTTTTGATAAATATCATAGACATGAAGGCTATTTATTTAGAGAAGGTAAACTATGTCTTCTTATGTGTTCTATAAGAGCGTTACTAGTAACAGAAGCCCATTCTAGAGGCTTGATGGGACCTTTTGGTGTTCAAAAGACTTTGGACATATTGAATCAACATTTATTTTGGACTCATATGCATAGGGACGCTGAAACAATTTGTGTCCAATGCACACCGAGTAGGCAAACAAAGTCTAAACTCTTCCCTCATGGGTTCTACACACCTTTACTGTACCTAGTAGACCTTGGGTGATTTCTCTTTGTACTTCATGTTAGGAATACCTAGGTCAAAAAAGGGGATGGATAGTATATTTATTGTTATTGACATATTCTCTAAAATGGCTCATTTCATAACATATCACAAAACTGATGATGATACTCATGTTTCCACTTTATTCTTTAGGGATGTTGTTAAGTTGCATGGCATTCCTAAAACTAATGTGAGCAATAGAGATGCAAAGTTTCTTAGCCTCTGTTGGAGGGTTTTTGGGGCTTTGCTCCGTATGAAGTGGTGTGTTGTTTTAATCCTTCGACACCATTAGATTTGGTTCCTTTACATGTGAAAGAGATTGTTAGCTTAGATGGTAAAATGAAGGCTGAGCTGATGAAGAAAATCCATGAACAAGCATGATAATAAATTTAAAAGAAAAATGGACAGTATGCATCAGAAGCTAAAAAAAGAAGAAAATGTGTGACCTCTCAACCAAGAGATTGGGCTCTGGTAAACATGAGAAAGGAAAGATTTCAAACTAAAAGAAAGATCAAGTTGCATCCACGTGGAGATGGACCATTCCAAGTCTTGAAAAGAATCAATAATATTGTCATGACCCAATCCTCCCTCTGTGAGATATCATGACGCCACCTAGTCTACGACTAGGTAAGCCTAACATCTACGGAAATAACAAAAATGAAAGAAAAAACCTTAACAACTAACAATATTTGATAATTCAAATAAACGATAGAGATACCGCTCGGCATATACAATAACCAACTCTCAAAAATCCAGAAAATATTTCCAAGAACCGGAACACCATAAGTCACAAGCTTCTAAGATTTGTCTAACTTTTCTGTACATCAGTATCTAGAAGAAATAAGGAAGAACAATGTAAAAGAGATAGAGGGGGACTCCGAGGTCTGCGGACATGGGCAAATATACCTTGAAGTCTCTGGAGCAGCAACAAGTATACAACTAGAAGCGAGACTAGTAGGAGGTACCTAGATCTGCACACAAAAACATGTGAAGAAGAGTAGCATGAGTACACAACAATGGTACCTAATAAGTGCCAAGCCTAACCTCTACCGAGTAGTGACGAGGTTAGGTTAGGACCCCACTGGTATGTGTATATATATATATATGTATATGTATATAGACAGAAAAAAGTATCATAGTATAATAAAAGACTAAAATTTAACAAAAAATCACAGAAGTATAATAGTACAGTACACAAGAGTAACAACAGAGGTTCTCTCGAGGTACTATCTTGGAGTCCCAAAAGTAAATGTGCAGGGAGATCTCCCAGAATACCGCCCCGTAGTTCCAAAGAAAATATGCAGGGGGATCTCTCGAGATACTATCCCGTATTCCTAAATTAAATATGAAGGGAGAATCTCACGGAATACTATCCCGTAGTTCCAAAGTAAATACGTTGATCAAACAATGAAAGTAACATTTACATCAAGAAATCCTATAGTTTAGACTAAGTACAAGTCTAGAAAAAGAAGGAAATACACTAAGCAAGCTACACAGAGTTTAGATAATAATTTAAGTCACATAGACATGCTATTCTAGGCTAAACATGATAACTACACATGCTGGTATAACTCAAATAGGAGAACATGTTTTGTGGGGGCTTTGATGCGTTTGAACTTGTGTATGGTTTTAATCCTTAGACACCATTAGATTTGGTTCCTTTACAGGTGAAAGATCTTGTTAGCTTAGATTGTAAAATGAAGGCTGAGTTGATGAAGAAAATCTATGAACAAGCATGATAACAAATTGGAAAGCAAAATGGACAGTATGCATCGAAAGCTAACAAAAGAAGAAAACGTGTGACCTTTCAACCAAGAGATTGGGCTTTGGTACACATGAGAAAGGAAAGATTTCCAACTAAAAGAAATATCAAGTTGCATCCACATCGAGATAGACCATTTGAGTCTTGGAAAGAATCAATAATATTGTCACGACCCAATCCTCCCTCTGTGAGATATCATGATGGCACTTAGTATATGACTAGGTAAGCCTGACATCTGCAACAATAAACAAAATAAAAGCAAAAACCTTAACAACTAACAACATTCAACAATTAAAATAAACGATAGAGATACCGCTCGACATATACAATAACAAACTCTCAAATATCCAAAAACAAAATTCCCAAGACGCGGAACACCATAAGTCACAAGGTTCTAAGATTTTTCTAACTGTTCTGTACATCATTATCGAGAAGAAATAAGGAAGAACAACACAAAAGAGATATAGGGTTATTCCGAGGTCTGCGGACGTAGGCATATATACCTTGAAGTCTCTGGAGTAGCAACAAGTATGCAACTAGAAGCGAGACTGGTAAGATGTACCTGGATCTGCACAAAAAACATCTGCAGAAGAGTAGCATGAGTACACCACAATGATACCTAATAAGTTCCAAGAGTAACCTCGATCGAAAAGTGACGAGGTTAGGTCAGGCCCTACTGGGGGGGGTGTGTGTGTGTATATATATATATATATATATATATATATATATATATATATATATATATATATATATATATATATATATATATATATATATATATATATATATATATATATATATATATATATATATATATATATATATATATATATATATATATATATATATATATATATATGGACAGAAAAATATAACAGTGTAATAAAAGACTACAATTTAACAAGCAGGAAATCACAGAAGAATAACAATACAATACACAGGAGACAGGAGTAACAACAGAGGTTCTGCCGAGGTACCGTCTCGTAGTCCTAAAAGTAAATGTGCAGGGAAATCTCCCAGAATTCTGTCCCGTAATCCCAAAGTAAATATGCAGGACTGTCCCGTATTCCTAAAATAAATACGAAGGGGGAATCTCACGGAATACCGTCCTGTAGTTCCAAAGTAAATATGTAGCTCAAACAATGGAAGTAACATTTAAATCAAGATATCCTATAGTTAGACTAAGTACAAGTCAAGAAAAAGCAGGAAATCTACTAAGCATGCTACAAAGAGCTTAGATAAGAATTTAAGTCATGTAGACATGGTATTCTAGGCTAAACAGGATAACTACACATGCTGGTGTAACTCAAATAGAAGAACAGGTTATTACTTAGTATAAATCGGATTTTACAACAAATAGTCCATGTACGCACTCGTCACCTCATGTACATAGTGCTCACATATCACAACAGTACCAATTACTAAGTAATTTACCCCACACAAGGTTACGTAATTTATTTACCTCGAACCAAGCTCAATCAATCGGCAACAATCACTTTTTCAAGAGTGTCTGACTCTGAATAGTCGAAATCTAGCCAAAAGCAATTATATATAATAAATAAAATTATAATGGACTAATCTAATTAATGAAATTAAGTATTTAATAAGAAATTCAAAAATCACCCAGAAAAGCCTCCCTAAGCCTACGTCTCAGAATCAAGTAAAAGTCATAAAATATGAACACCATTTACTCACGAGTTCACTCGTACCAAAATTATCCAAATTCGATATCAAAATCTTAATTAAAACCTATCTTAGTTGAAGAACTTCTTCCTTTTCCCCCCAAATTTTCAACCCAAATCTGAACATAAATGATTGAATTAATGATATATTAATGGGATATACCCAAAATAAGGTGTGAAGAATCATTACCCAATCAATGTCTCTGAAAATACTTCAAAATCTCGTCCAAATTCGAGCCCTCAAACTCAAGTTTTGATAAAAGTGGCCAAACCCTCATTTTTGAAATGTTTAATACTGCACATGCATATCTTCTTCGCGGATTCTAAAAACCCCTCGCGTTCACAAAGAGAAAATTACTCCAGCCCAGATTTCCTTCACCGCGAATGCGAGTCCCTTTTCACGAATGCTAAGGTTACTCAACTTACCCCTACGTGAACACGGGACCAACATCGCGAATGCATAGGCAAAAGGTCCTAGTGACCCAGCTGGTCAGTTCCTCTATGCAAAGGTGGGGCCTCCACTGCGAACGCGTAGGTGTTACACTTTCTTTTTTACACCTCGAGGGGTATATGGGAGTTTTCCAATTAAATTAACATTAATGGATATGGGATTATTTAATTTATCAGAGTCGCTACTTGAAATAATTTATCTTTTTTTTTTGAATAACAGTTTTGCCAACATGCCATAGCGAACCGTTGATTACAATTTTGCAGCCAGGGAATGGCAACATAGACCCTAGAAGTTCCTTCTTCTTAAGTGAATATCCAAACAAGTGAAATTGTAGGATGAAGTTATCTATTTCCATATACTGGAATCAACTTGATAGTACAAAATGAAAACAATTATCACATAGAACTACAGCTCTTAAACCTTGACGGACAAAATAAAACTGCTTCTTCTAAGCATATCTTTGCCCCGAATAAAAAAGATGACAAAAAATAGTAGCTAAATTCAGCGTATAGCTAAGCCTTGCATTTGTTGTGCATTATCTTCTGTTATCTTGTTGGTTTGAATCGTGATGATAACACCCGCAATGTTACCCCTCCAAGTAGTAAGCTTTGTGCGGAGCTCTTGCCACTGATACAACCCAAATACACGCTCGGTACATCGGCTCACTATTACTACTTGATTCATCTGGTCAATCTTACAATCAAGTAACTTAGCTGTAATTGCCTTAACAACCCAAGATTCTACCTCAGTGTCATCAATCCGCAATGCGTCCTTGATGATAGAATAAGGAATTTGACTAGATCCATTCAAGCCAAGATCAACCAACGACATTAACCTCATTTTTTGAGGAAATTTCTAAGTCATCGGTATATTTTTAAATCCCAAATCGAGGAAATTTTTTGACTTTATTTAAAAGTCTGCGAACCAAAAATTTAAGACAAGAAATTCTGTTAACCCAGGAGAACATGTTAGGCATTCTCGGGTTCCGTGGTTCTAGCATAGTCGCTTAGTGATTATTGCTTGGCTTAAGTTG
The DNA here is from genome assembly GCA_034376525.1 of Nicotiana benthamiana. NCBI lineage: Eukaryota > Viridiplantae > Streptophyta > Magnoliopsida > Solanales > Solanaceae > Nicotiana > Nicotiana benthamiana. The sequence goes on from CM067329.1 coordinate 120,549,923, forward strand.
TCTAATTACTTTTTAGGACTATGTGCATTTACCTTTTAACCGCTTTTAATCACTTGAATTATTCGTAATTAAAGAATTGAGTTACGCATATGTTTACTCTTTTTCTTTGGCACGTCAAATTCACATCACGCGAACGTGTCCACAATTAGTAACATTTGTTTATTTTATTAAGAAAAGTTTGGTTGAAGATGCGCAAATGCATCCATCGGGTTACTTTTAGAATTAAATTCACAATTATGTTACGTGAACGTATATATAGTCACGATACTAATCTAAATCGGACCTAAAGCAAACTACAATTATTTAAGGTTATTTTAATACTAAGTTGATACTTATATGAGGGCCATAAGTTGTTTAGTGAAAGATGGCACACCTCAATTTTTAGAAAAGCTTGCTTGATTAAGGTGATAGAAGGAAGTTCTTACTTTACTATTTTTGGACATAATGACCAAATGTTAATGGTAATAACTAACCACTGGCTAAATCTGCAGGCAACAACTCATGATCAAACAATCAAAGAAAGAGAAAAATAATGTCCTTGAGTAAAAGAAATTAGTTGAGAGAAAGAAGGAAAGCATAACAACGTTAAACCTAAATGTTTTATTAAGAGACAAAGCTATTTTCACAATATAAAGCCATAAAACAACACTCATATATTGGCTAAGTTAATGTGCTGAATCATTTTTTAAACTTTAAACACACATAACTAAAACAATCGTTGCATACCAAAGTAAACAAGCTTCTATCATGAAAGACATGCTATTCACAAATCTGATTTTTATATCATTTTTAATAAGTTATTATATAAGAAAGGCTAAGGTTAAATACCTATGAATATCAACAATGATCAACAATTAACATGTGAAGGAAAGATGAAAATTTTCTGGAGCTTGCAAGAATAGAAACCCAAACACAGCAACAACCCATCAATGAATTAGAAAGTTTTAACCAGAAGAAAACAACTTTGAAACCAGAAAACCAGCAAAAGAACCAAGAAAATCCTCCACTTCAAGCCATATTTCTTAGCTCGCAGTAAACCAAAGAGTAAGAAGTTTTGAAGGTTTTTCTAAAATTTCTTGAAATCTGATCTTCCAGCCAAGGAAAGGGAACTTTTTGCAGTAAATTTTGATGATGACTGTGTGTCCAAATCAGAATGAGAGGACCTACCTATATATAGGCTACTTAGGCAGAGTATATCTTGGGTATATTCCTTATCCTAAACCTCTAAAAATAATACAATACAACTGTCCTTCTTATCCTAATTCAACATCTTTTGTAACAGCTGGGACAACTGAATATTTTTGATTTTTTTAGCCCAAGTAAAAACCCAATTTTACCTTTTACGTTACTGCTTGTTTCATCTTTACCTAAAATATTTTAGTTCAAATAAGTCCCTAAAGTTTCTATCAGTTTTTAAATCAAGTCAAACACAATTAGAAAGTATCAAGAAATTAAATTATCATGCTGAAGCAAAAATATGCTGATTTAATTCAAACTTAAAGCTAACCAATTAATCAATAAAAACTATTTATCTAATTAACCTAAAGAATACTGAATTCAAGCTAAATTGATTACAAAAATAGAGTGAATAAATCATCAAAACCAAATTAAAGACTTGAACCATGTACAAATAATGAAACAAGAAATTAAAAACAGAAAAGGAGAACCTAAATCATGCGGCTAATCAATTATAGAACTAATTGGAAGAAGCAAAACTTAATTACTCTATCATATTGATCTAATTAATATAAATACATCGAACTATACTTAATTAAAAAGATTAACTAAGCGAACTTATTTTACAAAAATTAAAATGAACCACCAATCAAAACAAACAAAGTTGAAACCTAAATGATAAAAGTAAAAATAACTAAAAGAGAAGAGAAGAAGAAGGAACAAAAAGATTTTGGCCGGAAAAGCTTGAAAAAACAGAGAGAGTCAACAAACGATGGAATTTTAAACATGCTGACTAAACTATATGCAAATATTGATACACAACATAATCCTAAAACATGAAACTAAACATAAAAAAGGGAGATGAAGATAATTCTCAGAAAAGGAAAAGAAAACAGGAAGGCACTGAGACTAACCTAAAAAGAAAAAATAAAAAAGGTCTTCAAGCGGCCTTGGATTGATGCAGGGATCCAAATCTCTCTGAAATGATCCAAAATTGATACTAATCAGTTGTTCTTGCCAAGAACAACTGATTAGCATGCATTTCAAGCTAATTCGAGCCTTGAAGTTGAGTAGGCTACGGTCTTTTGACTTTCTATAGATCTGAAATTCGGGGATTTTGGGAGGGATATTTGGGATATCAAGGGTAAGAAAGTGATGAGGGGAAGTCGGGGAATGTGGGGTGTGATTTTGGGATAAATTGGGGAAGTTAGGTTTTTTGGTTTGAAGCTTAGATTCAAGATTCGAAAGGTTTAACAGGGATTTGGGGAGATTGGTTAGGATGTTCATAAAGAGGAGGGGAAGGGGATATGGGGTGTTAATTTGGGGTGGATATGGAGCACCGGAACCGCCGTGAGGCAACTTCCGGTAGGTGGTTTGCGACGGAGGCGATGATGGATTTTAGGGAGGCTAGGGTTCATTCTTGAGAGAGAGGAGAGACTGAATTTTTTTTGGGGGGGGGGGAGCCAAGTGGGGGGTTGGTATCGTTAGGACAGTAATATAGTTAGTGAGGGATTAGTTTCGAGCCTTTAGATCATGGAAATCCAATGGGTGTGATTATAAAGGGACAAAACAGGGTCGTTGTAGGCTATGGGGAGATGGACCAGGTAGGGGTTGGGTTGGGCTTGGGTCTGAGCGAATTTTGGGTAGTTTTTTGGGCTGGGGTATGGGTATAAAAATCAGCCACATTTCAAACAATTCCAATTTCTAAATTAGCCCGTTTTGATTTTCTTTTTCTTTCCTTTCCTTTTCTTTTTTTTTAAAATTAAAAATCCTAAAATTCAAAACCTAAATTAATAAAAAATATGAATTTAATCTAATTACCTAATTATAAAAATTATAAAAATAACTCAACCCTAAACTAAAAGTGCAAAAATCAATAATCCCAAAATAAAAGGGAAAAATTTAAAAATGGGTCATTTTTGTGATTTTCTTTTTTAATGAAGCAAATAATTATTGATTAATCATAAAAAATAGAAAAATAAATCCTAAATGCAATGCATAATATTTTTTTGGTATTTTTTATGATTTAAATAAATCTTAAATGTGCGCAAAAATGCAATCAATTAATAAAATTCTACAAAAATTCCTAAAAATGGCAAATAATTAACAGAAAATCTATTTTCTTGGGATTGTATAGGAGTATTTTATATAGGGCAAAAATCACATGCTCACACCTACCCATCTTTGCTCGAAAACACGAAGGGTTATCGGGAAAAGATAAAATGAGCAATTACGAGGGATTTTTTCCTATTTGAAACTCCATAAGAAGCATCTTTTGAAAAAGCCTGACCGAACCTTGCTTCATAGGCTCCCTACATATCCCTGGCTATAAAGGAATCTAGTCAGTGTGGTTCGATAAATTTTGGTAGCTGAGACTACTGGGAAATGTGATTTCACTGCTGTTGCTGCTGTTTCTGGTTGCTGAAACTCCTTGTTACACTTAAATGAAAGATGAAAAGATAAACTAGATAAGCCTATCAACTACGAGTTACAAGATTCCTATCTATAAACCTTTTGAAGCTTGACTATGAGTCTTGGATGGTTCTTCTTACAGACTCCGACCTGAATCTTGATGTTCATTAGTTGCAACCACTGGTTCACCTTCTTTAGCTTTTAAGATCAAGGTGGGACATGCAAAGCTTATGGCTTCAACCATGGCTTGTGCAGTCCGTATCTTTTCTCCGCTTCCACACTCAGAGTTTAACTTCTTTTCGTGTTTCTTCTTTTCTTTTATTTTGGGTTGAGACTTCTTATTTGAGTCACCTCAAACCTTGTGCCTCATGGTAAAAAACCTATTCAGGCACCAAAGAAACAAACAAATAAAATTTTCTCCCCCCGGAATAGGTTTTTTACCATGGATTGCACCTGTTTTCAAATCAAAGAACAATTTGTCTGTTTGAAATGATGGTTGATTTTTTGGCCCTAATTGTTTTGATCACTTGATCTCGACCCAACTCTTTTGCTGAAATCCTTCACTGCTTGCTGTCTTTCTAGGGACTGATCTCTCTTCTAAAATAGGGTATCTTAAATTTTCCCAAAATTCTACATATCAGTTAAACCCGTAAGAGGCCTTGGCTATTACGATCCTAGTTTACCAATTGTCAACATCTCACAATGGTACCTAGTTTTCACGACTAGGTAAGTCTAACACATTGTGGAAGTAACAACATTTACGAAATTAAATCCAAAAGCTAAATAACGTGAGTAATATATATAGATGACGCCTGGCACATACACTTTAACACTTTACATTCTGAAACTATCCCAAAGACCCGGAACCCACGGGCAACTCATGCTAAGAGTAATACATTATACTGCTCTAATCATCCGGAAAAGTCTACCACAAGGAAGAACAGAATATCATCTAACTAATTAACGGGGTAGAGTGAGAGGGAGACTCTCCGGTCTACGGACGCTCCATATAGACAAAACGTCTCCGAAATGCTCCCTGTAGCTACTGATAATGCGCCTGCGTAGAGGTACCTGGATCTGCACATGAAAAACATGCACAGAGGAGGCCTGAGTACAACACAGGAGTACTCAATAAGTGCCAAGCCTAATCTCGGTCGAGTAGTGATAAGGAAAGGTTAAGGCTCTACTGAGATAAAAAAATAATAATCAATAGAATGAGGAATGACCATATAGATATAATCTACTGCGAGAATCTAGAAAAAATAATAAATAATACAGTAACCTAGAGCTAACACGAGTAAGTAAATAGAAGTGCAAATCACCACCGGATATCTATCATCGGGGATCTCCTGGTATCCCGAGGATCTCCTAGTATCCTCCATTTTACATAAGGGATCTCTTAGTATCCCGAGGATCTCCTAGTATCCTCCATTTTACAATAATATCTATGCCAGGGATCTCTTGGTATCCCGCACTCTCAGTCATAGAACGGAACACATACAAAGGGAGTTATCGGGATGCCGTCCCGTTGTCCCAATTAGTCGGCATGCTTCACGTAGGAAAAACAATACAGTTTAAGCAATTAAGCAAGTAAGTAAGCTAAACATGCTAATCCTAAGCTAACACAGGTTAAATGGCATTTAGAATAGGCAAATTGGCAAGAAAACACAGTTAAATATTCCAAGTAAAACAGATTTTCAACAACTAGCACAAGTACATGCTCTTCACCTTGCGTATCGGGCATTTAAAATAACAAGTAATAGATACTAAGCGGAGAGGGCCCCACACAAAGTTAGATAAGCCACTTACCTCGAACCGATGCAAAATCAACTAAGGAACGATGCCTTTGCCACGATTATCCGACTCTGAATGGTCAAAATCTAATCAATCCAATTACTTAATGTAAATAACATCGGAAACAACTGATTTCATTATTAATTTTAAAGTTAGGGCTCGAAAATAGATAAAATGACCAACACACCCCTCTGGCCAAAGGCTCAGAATCGAATAACTTTCACATTTCCAGAACTCCCGTGCTCTCACGAGTCTAACCATATAAAAATCTCCCAAATCGGAGGTGAAGTGCCCACTCAAAATCACATAATTGAGTCTAAGAAGTTTCACCCATTTTTTCCAATTTTAGACCTTGAATTTGAATTATAATGGTTGGTTTAACTAGGTAATGATGAAATATAACTAGAAATGATCAAAGCAACGTTACCCAGTGATCTTCTCTTCAAAACACACTCAAATCGCCTTCTTCCGAGCTCTCAATTAATTTTTTAACTTTTAAAATTAAACCTCGGATAAAACCTTATCAGAACAGCGGTTTCCGCTTCTGCGGACAAGGGACCGCTTTTACGGTCCCGCACATGCGAACAAGGATCCGCTTCTGCAGATTTCATTAAGGGGGCCAGAGTCTGCTTCTGCGGACGTACAACTGCATCTGCAGTTACGCCTTTGCGGGTAACTGACCTCTTCTGTGGTCTCTAAGGCCACACCCCACATTGCTTCTGTGGTGAGCCAGGCCGCTTATGCGGCTCACCAACCACATAAGAAAAAATACCATAAGGGAAGAACATCAACTGTTGTATCACTTCAAAATCCACCCCGTCGACCATCTGAAATCATCCCGAGGCCCCCAGGACCCCAATCAAGAACACCTATACCATTTAATCCCTTGCTCGAACTTGTACCAATCCTTAAAACCTTCAAAACAACACTGGAAACAAGACTAAATCAAAGATTCAAGCCTAAGAACTTCAAGTTCATCCAAAACATGCTTTCGATCCAAAACCTAACCAACACTCATCCGATTGATCTGAAATTTTGCAAGAAACTTTCAGAATCCCGTTTCGACCCTCGGATAAAAAATTTACTATCGGACTAGAAACCTCCAAAATCTAACTTTCGGTATTTCTAGGCTAGATGAGCTACGGACATCCAAAATACATTTCGAACATCCTCCCAACCCCAAAATCACTAGCGGAGCTAATGGAACAAACAGATTTCCATTCTGAGGTTGTCTTCACACTGTTCTAATTGCGGATCACTTTCCAACACTTAAGCTCCCATTTAGGGACTACGTATCCCAAAACACTCTGAATTCTAACACTGAACGTCCCGGCAAACCAAATAGCATAAATGAACTTAGGGAAAGCGGTTAATGGGGAAGGGGGCATAAGTTCCAAAGACGACCGTCCAAGTCGTCACATCCTCCTACCCTTAAACATTCATTCTTCCTCAAAAGAGCATAGAGAACATACCTGAAGTAGCAAATAGATGAGGGTATCAGCTGCGCATATCCTGCTCGGTCTCCCAAGTTGCCTCCTTGGCGGGCTGACCCTGCTGTTGATATTAGCATTATCAGAGATTGTGTAAGGGCTCGAAATTATCTTGAGGGGAAGGTGTTAGGCATCCCTCAAAGTCCACAATGGTGTGTCCCGGCCAAACTCTATTTAAGTGAATTAGTCTTATAGGAAAATAAAGCAATTAAGACAAATAGATATTACGTTTAAAACAAGAAGTAAAAGAGGTCCTAGGTTTTTAGCCTATTGAATAACTTCGGTGCAATACTTGATAATCGTGCCAAGTTGGGATGCTATACATAGCATTAGCGCACATTTGTTTCCTATGTATTTTTATACTCAAAATACTTTCAAAATGTCATATATATGCATGCATGAAGATTTTGGTATTTTTCCGAAATTTTAAAGATTTTTAAAATTAATTTTACTACTTATTTTTAACAAATATAAGGTCCAAAATTATTTTCAATTTATTATTTTTGATAAATAATATATTTCACTCTCGTGTTTATAACAAAATATAATGAATATAATTTTTTACACATTCTACAAATTTATACGGAATTTCTAAAGCTTAATTGCATAAAATTACAATTATAGCCTATTTTACAATTAACCGTGTTTTTTCCTCTTTTCGGATGATAAATCTTTCTCAGAACATGGAGTGTGAATCAAACTCATATTTGAATTGAAATTGAGATACTGATGCAAGTTATTCCCTTCTGAATCAGATAGATTCATATCTGAAAGAGGTTGACAATAAGTTCTTGAATTTGTAATTATAAGATCATTCCTAATATTTTTAGATTAATGTTTATATAATATTAACTAGTTCAGTGCTTGCAATTTGTCTTTAAATCATTTTAAACTAGTTTTATTAATTAAAAAGGCAAAAATGGCTATGCCATGGCTGGGTATGACCACCCTCTGCTATGGTTCCTCTCTCACTTTTCACTCATTCCTAGTTTCCTAAGTTCTACCCCCCTTTGGTAAGCCATGCTTTGGGACCCTAGAGTTCCCTCTGAACTTGGACGCCTGAGGGCTGGTAATTCCACACTTGCACTATTCTGTTATGACTGTGTTCAGAGTGTAAGCGTTGCTTGGGGCTCTTGAAGCTCCTTGAAACTTTGAAACACTCTTAATAAGAGAAGGCCTTGGAATCTGGAATACGGATTTGGTGAAACACATGTTATTGGATATTAAGATTGAATTAGGCTGCTCAGATCTAGCTGTAGGCTGTGATGTATTTTTGTTTATCTTATTTCTTCTGATTTTGTAATAACCTTGTAAAAGAACTCGGGGAAATATTAGCAAAGGGTGTGGGAGGGGTTTACTTTATTGCTAAAGGGTAGATACCATGCCCATAGGATCAATGTTGCTATTTAATTACTTAGATATCATGCCTATATGTTCAACGCTTTAAAAGACCTAGAGATCATGTCAATAGGCTTTTGCATTCCTTTCAATCATATAGAAATCATATTTATGGGATTTAATGTTCAGCCATCAGTAGATATCCTGACTATAGGATCTAATAATCAAATAACTAATTGCATATAGAAACTATGCCTATAGGAAATGCCTAAATGCTAGGAAAATTGGTAGGTTAATATTCACTTCGCAACCAGTTTAATCACAATAATATTTTTTTAATCACGACATAGAAATCATGCATATAGGAATTCAAACTCTCCTAATTAGTCTAATTAATAATTTACCAACTGGTTTCAAAATTTTCAGCACAATTCGTCCAAATTTGTTCATTTTCAAGGCTCATATAAATCCGCCTTTAAGTCCTTTCAACCTGGTATTTTTCTTATAAATACCGTATCTAAATCTTTGCCTAAATTTCTCTTCCACTTTTGAAGTTGTCTTCATAAATAGAGTTCTAACTCTATCATCTAAAGTATCTGCACTCCCTAAAATCTTTTACAAAGCAATCTTTAACAGTCTGCATCTTTTTTTTTAAAACGTCTCACTTTTGAAAACGCTGTTTTATACTTTTGCTCTATTTTTAGTTAAACAATTCTGTTAATTTCGAAATCATCTTTGAACTTTTGCAATTTTCCAACCTTCTGTTTCGAACTCTTCTGCATTAGATTCTTAATCAATAACTAATTTCAAATGCCACAACCTCTGACATTTGGATCCGGGTTGCCTAATGCAGACATTTTATCCAACTCCATGTGTTAAACTAGTCTGTCCGTCGTTTAATTTTTTAAGACCAAATCAATATATGCAAGACATGCTAAACTAAATGCTATGTGATTTACGGGGTTTATGTGAGCCTCTTACATGTTTGTTCGTCCCTCAATATTTGTTACTTGTTTTTTTTGTCGCCTTAGTCTATTGTCCTTTTGAAACTCCATATATGCTTATACTTCCTTTCCCCCTTTTAGGACTAGAAGTCCTAAACCCCGAGACTGATAGGTTGGGATGGGTACTAGCATGCAATAAGTAAACGAGACTAATAGTGTTTAATACGTTAACGGGGTGGGAAGGGTAGAATATGGATATGATGATCGATGCGGTAATATCTCATGCGAGAGTGATTGCTGGGTATTGCACCAAGGTGATCCATATTATATTTAAACCTAGGACCCCTTTTCCTTTATTTAGATGAGGTGATGTTTTCTTCAATTAATCTTTCTCTTTCCAAAATCACTTATGTCTTTCCTCTTTAAATTTTCAACTTATTTGTAGTCCCCATATGTAAACTCTATGTGTTTCTTTCTACTCTCCTTAAAGTCACAATTAAGCATGGACGGGAACCACACTAGTGGATCTTAAGGGGTGCCTAACGCCTTCCCCTCGAGATAATCTCAAGCCCTTGCCCGAACAACGATTTTCTTTCAAAAACCTTCTTATTTTCTTAGAAAGTGTCCTAATGCACTATAGTCATTGGGTGACAACTCTTCAAATTCCATAACCCAATTCCTTAAAAGAGAATAAGAGTTGTTTTTCGCCATAATGTCATAAACCCGATATCCCTATCTTTTAGGAGGGAAAAAGGCGGCCTGGACGCCCGCCACTGAACCTTTACTGAAGCTATATCCTTTGACCTGAGCATTCAGACCTGCCTGGCCAATATCACCACTGGCTCCTCAATATAGGACAAGTCCTTGTCCAACTAGACTGAAGTGAACTCCAACACGTGAGACGGATCACCGTGATATCTCTAAAGTATCGAGACATGAAATACCGGATGAGCCTCGGCCAAATTGGGAGGTAAGGTAAGCTCATAAGCAACCTCTCCAACTCGCTTCAAAATGTCAAAAGAGCCAATGAACCTCTAGCTCAACTTCCCTTTCTTCCCAAATCTCATGATGCCTTTCGTAGGCGAGACCCAAAGCAGAACCCGTTCACCAACGATAAAGGAAACATCACGAACCTTTCAGTTTCTTCTGTCTTGACTAGGCCGTATGAAGTTTGTCCTGAATTACCTTAACCTTCTCTACCGCATCCTGGACCAAATTAGTGTCCCATAGCCTGACCTCACTCGCTCGAACCAACCCAACGGGGATCTGCATCTCCTGCAATATAAGGCCTCATACAATGCCATCTGAATGCTGGATTGATAACTATTGTATGCAAACTCAGCCAATGGCAAGAACCGATCCCAAGACCCTCTAAAATCAATCACTCACGCAAGGAGCATATCCTAAAGAATCTGAATGGTGCGCTCGGACTGTCCGTCCATCTGAGGGTAAAAAGCTGTACTCGTAGTCACCGGGTACCCAACTCATACTGGAAGGCTCTCCAGCACCGTGATGTAAACACAGAACCCAATCCGAAATGATAGAAACTGGAATGCCGTGCAGATAGACAATCTCCCTGATATAAATCCCCGCTAACCGCTCTGCTGAGTAACTAGTACACACTGGAATGAAATGAGCGGACTTGGTCAGCCGATCCAAAACAACCCAAATAGAATCAAATTTCTTCGCAGTCAGAGGGAGACCAATTACAAAGTCCATAGTGATCCTCTCCCATTTCCACTCCAGGATCTCCATCTGCTGGGGTAACCCTCCCAATCTCTGGTGCTTAGCCTTTACCTGCTGACAGTTAAGGTATCTAGCTAAAAACTCTGCTATATCCTTCTTCATCCTCCTCCACCAGTAATGCTGCCTCAGATCCTGATACATCTTTGCGACACTCGGGTGGATGGAGTACCGCGAGCTATGCGTCTCTGTCAATATCAACTCCCTAATATCATCAACTTCAGGTACATAAATCTGGCCCTGCATCCTCAATACCCCGTAATCTCCAATAGTCACATCCCTAGATCCACAAACATTACCTCATCTAAATAAAGGAAAAGGGTCCTACGTTTAACTATAATATGGATCATTCGATGCAATATCTAGCTCATATTCCCAAAGAAGGGTCGCTTCTTGATATTATCGCATCGTCATCATCTCCATATTCTACCCTTCCCCACCCTGTAGAGGTTATTTAAGCGTGTGGATTGGTCACGAATACTTATTTCGTGCTATTACCCGTCCCATGCTACAGATCCTATAGGACATTTAGGATCACTATTCCTATAAGGTAGGAACTAGGCTTGAACCCCTAGGTTTAAAGGTTAAAACACTAAGCGACATACAAAAGCAAATATGAATTGCACGCAAAGGAATCATGTAAAACATATAAAGGCTCAAATATCCCCCTATAAACGAACACGTAATGAGCACGACTCAAACACAATTAAGGTCTAAGGCAAGAAAGAGTTTTAAAGCTAGAGCACAAGTTTAACAAAAATAGAAACTGGAGAGTTTTGTAGAAAAGAGTTGTGAGGAAAACGTTCAGAAACTTTAAAAAAGGAAATAGCAGTTTTTAGGAATCTGCAGAAATCACTTAAGAGCATTTATTGAAACATATGGTAGAACAGTTTCCAGACAGGCGGAGTAAAAACAAGTGTGAAGGTATATATTTAAGATTGCAAAAGTGTAAAGAAAACATATCAGCGTTTGAACTTTCAAATATAGTTAAAAATAGTAGTCTAATTCTGGACGATAGAACCTTTGCATAGATGGTTTAAAAATAGGGCAGAAGTATAATATTTTAGAGTGCTTCAGAGACAAACGATTCAGACAGAGGCGGATTAATTAGAACACGACTTAAAGGTAATTAGTTAGTTTTTATTTCGGCCTAAGGTTTGCCTAGGAGTTATTAAAGATGGTGAGCATACAATGGTTGCCAGTTTTATCCAAATTAGCTAGGCGTTTAAATAACTGCAAATAAAATCCTAATGGTATGATATCTAATGCACAAGAAGTCCTATAAGCATGGTATCGAAATGTGATGGTGATGACTTATTGATTATTGATTGGTTACGATTTTGAAAAAATGCACGGGATAACCATTGGGAATGGAAGGCATAGAAACATGATTTATATATGCGGCGATGCATGTCCTAAAACATGGAATCTAATGCACAAGCAAGTAAATAAGCCCTATGGACATGTTTTCTACCCATTCCCGTAATTAAACATGCATCACCCTCCCAATTTTACTATAAACCCCATTATTCTTTTCCAATTTATTTCAGACCAAGTAATTAAAAGTACAACAGTGAGAAAAGAAAATAAGAAGTTACTCTATTGAGAGCCTTCAGCCAGGCCCAAACATCTCCAACCTCACTTCTTTCGAATTTCACAGCCAGCACCAAGGTTTGGGTGCGGCAAAGCTCCCCAAGGGTTCGTTTGAACCCCTGGAAAATACCAGGCACCCAAAAGATGTCTCAATTGGACAGTTTCAAACATTGAAAGATTGCCTTGGGCATAAGAAATCCGTGGGTTCTCAAGGCTCCCATGGTAGTGCTTACACCAAGGAGGCAGGACCTAGGGTTCTAAGAGTAGTGAAGTTGGGATAGGACTTTAAAACAATGGAGAGTCAGTTTAAGAAAAAGAGTTGAGAAACAGTTTGAGAAAGTAGTTTAAGAGAAGTTGAGAAAGAGCTTAAGAAAACAGTTGGAAGAGTTGCAAAAATCCTTCTGATAAAAAAACCATGTAGACTGACCAGTTTTGAAACCAACAGAGCATCACACGACCAATGACAAGGGGAAGGGAACAAATAAGCAAAACAAACTAATCACAAGCAACACATAGGTAGACAGTAACGAGACATGGTTGTAGAATAAATAGAGGTTCAGTTCTTACTGCACTAAAACCAATACACTTAACCTCAGGAAGAGGCTTTAGGCCGATCAAGTAACCTAGCAGCCGTGGACACATAATAATAATGCACAAAGAAAAGTAAACATTCATTGAGACAAGGGAGGGTTAAGGGGAGAATGCTAATATAAGCTAAATAGGCTGGCAAGTGTATACTAGTGACAACAAGAGCAGCAGAACCATAGATAAAAGCACACAAGAAACAAGAAGAAATGCAAAACTGGTAAAAGCATGTTGTTTTGGAAACTGTATATTTAATAGGTAACATACCAGTTGCAGGCAAGAGAACACAATAATAATAAGTAGTAGTGCACAATAAAGAGAAAAGTATGCAGGGAATGAGAGCAGCAAGGTGAGAGCAGCAGTGTGCAGCAAAGGGATCAACAGGCAATGTGTAGCAAAGAGAGCAGCAGGCAAACCCAAGAAAATAATGTCGCAGAACCTTAGTAGTGCAGAAGTAAAAAGCCAAGATTACTCAATCTTGGCTTTCAGACGATCGAGTGATAGTGTTTATAGGAAAGAAACAAAACACTAGAGAGATAGAGAGCACTGAGTGTTACTGAAAGAAAGTTCAGAGGGACTGTAAGCCTCAGTATGTGAGATATGCAATGTGTTGGTTTTGAAAGAAGGTTTAGAGAAATTGTGCTCGTCTGATGAGAAGAGAAGAGTAGTACGTATAGCTTTTGAAAATAGTAGAGAATAGGGTAGGAAATTTATAATTATAGAAGCAATATCAAATTAAATCAATCATAGGTCCTAATTCAAATAAATTAGGGACTCAAAATTTGAATGAGAATACATGCTATCAAATAAGGAAAAAGTCAGTTAAATGATTGACTATACATAATGAAAGCAATAGGCATGCTGTACATAATAAAGACCAGGTACACAACATTACAAACAAGGCAAATATATGTTGAATAACAAAAGTATATTTAAATGCACAAATATGGCAAGAAATATAAATTAACTATGAAAAATCATTCTAAGAATCACGGGCAAGACCAAAATCAGAGGGAATGCTTATAAGTAAGGAAATCATATCTAAATAAGGAAGTAATTCAAAAGAAATCAGTTTAAACGTCTGAGGAAAATCATATACAAGTCATGGATTCACAGAGATGCACAAATAAGTAGAATATCACATGAGCGATGAACAATTAGTCCTATAGAGCATAACAGACATGAAAATCAAAGAACCCTAAGCAAGGAATCATGGAAGCACAAAGGGTCGGAACCCTAGCAAGAAACTAAAGCAAGGAACTCAAATTAACAAGGAAACCAAGCAAACTCGTAACACAAACAAGCACAAACGAACACATAATACGCACGAAAGGCAGAAGATATACGATTTTGAAAGGGGTGAGAAACTCTAGGCACAAATTTTTGAGCATGGAACTCAAAATTAACAAGGAAACTAAACACTCGTATCACAAATAAACACAAACAACCATATAATACTCAATAAAAGTAGGAGATATATCGACTTTGAAAAGGGTCAGAAACCCTAGTTTGAAAAAGAGGTACAGAACGTTTGAAAAAATTCGACTTAACCAAAGATTCGAGTAAGATATAGTGTAGAAAACAAAGATTAAAATGGAAATTTCTTACAAAGATAGAAGTTTAAGAGATTAGGCAAAGAAAATTAGGGTTTGCAAATAAGTTAGGGAAATGAGAACCTGGTTGTGAAACTCGTATATAGAAGGCATCATCGGACAAAAACCATCGGAGAAAGGCCATAAACAGACCGCAAACAAAGCTTTAATGACCTCTTTCATTGCGGAAGCTGCTGGCTTCAAATGTTAGAGAGAAAATAGTGATACAAGGACTCCATGGTTGCTGGAGATCGAGAGAAGTGAAGGAGGAGTGAGCCGGAGAGGCGATGGTCGTCATCGAAGAAGACGGAGAGAACCAGAAAATTCTAGAGAGATGAGGGTTAGAGAGCATAGGTTAGAGAGATGGAGAGCGGGCTGGTAAAATTAGGGTTTGGGGGGGGGGGGCTGTTGTTTGATTTAATTATGGAAAAGAGATCTGGGCCGTTGATCTTATTTGATCAACGACTCAAATTAAATCTGAGGCGAGTCGGGTAAATTAAGAGGGTGTGGGTCATTGAATTGGGTTGGGAATGTTGGGCTGAAAATAGGGGTGTAATTTGGCCATATTTTAAATGAAATGTGGCTATCTTTTAAATAACCAATTTTCCGCAAATATGATTTTATAAAAATAGCAAACAATTCATAAAAAATTCAGTAAAAAGACACTAAAATAGGTTTGGGAACTTATTAAAAATATCAGGAACGATTTTACGCTTGAAGTACTTATTAAATTGAGAAAATAGGCTAAAACTGCAATTTAATGCAATTTTAGTTTTAATCTACTTAATGGCTTTGTACAATCCTGTAAAAACTATATAAATTATATTCTTATGTAAATGAGAAAATAAAATATTTATTTACTGAAATAGCAAGGTTTGATACCAAATATTGAATTTTATAGTACAAAATGTGTTGTAAATCAATTTTAAAAATGCTTAAAAAATCATAGAAAAATGCCAAACCCCTTGTGGATGCTTGTAAATGCATTCACAAGCTATTTTGAAAATATTTTGGGTACATAAATACGTAGGAAAAAATTGGGTATCAACAGCTGCCCCTCTTTACCCGTGGAGGATGAAAGAGTTGTCGGGTAAAGATAAGATTGCCAATTTTGACCGGAAGTGACAGTTGTAGGAGAATTTTGGCCGTGCTTTGGTGTCTGAGCTTCCTACATATCACTGTTCTCTTCCAGGATCAGACTGTATGCAGTTCAGGAGCCATTGGCGGAATACGCTAATGAAAATTTGAAATTGCGGACGCAACGAGGTTTGAGATTTTGGCAAGGGTTCGAGGATCGGACGGGCCACAGAGAACTGGAGCGGGAGTGCTCCTGGTGAGGCTGCCGATGTACCTGCAAATTAACGATGTGCTAATATTTTGCATAATATAAATGTGATGCAAGTTCCCATTGGACTATGAATGCTGTCTTCAGACTATTAGGATGGCGTCCTCAAACAATGACGTCCGGGATATGAAGAGCAAGAAAATAAAGATTCGCAGGCCATGAAATAGTGTTCTCGGGCCATGCAGATGGTGCCTTTGACTATGATGCCTTTGAAAAGGTTGGCGATATTTCAGCCCATGAAGAGGTGGCAGTATTTCAGCCGAATGAATGCATATGGTGGCGATCATTCAGTCGAGCAGAAATTTAATATGCAGGGTGGAGATATTTCAGGCAAAATGAAAACAGGGTGGCGATATTCCAGCCAAAATTCAAAATGAAGGAGGCAGAGCTTAGCCTTGGGAGGTAGAGGATAACCTTGTGCAATGCAGAGAATGGAGATAGGGCTTAGTCTCGAAAAGCCACGGATAGCCTTATCCAGGATGGAGGCAAAGCTTAGCCTCGGAAGGCAGGGAATAGCCTTATTTAAGGATGGATGTAGAGCTTAACCTCGAAAAAAAGAAAATAGCCTTATGCAAGGATGTAGGCAGAGCTTAGCCTCGAAAGGCAGAGAATAGCCTTATGCAATGCAAGATGGAGACATAGTTTAGTCTCGAAAGGCAGAAATATGGCCTTGTGCAAGATGGAGGTAGAGCTTAACCTCGGAAGGCAGAGAGTAGCCTTATGCAAGATGGAGGTAGAGCTTAACCTCGGAAGGCAGAGAGTAGCCTTATGCAAAGCAAGATGGAGACCGAGTTTAGTCTTAGAAGGCAGAAAATAGCCTTATGCAATGATGGAGGCAGAGCTTAGCCTCGGAAGGTAGAGAATAGCCTTATGCAATGATGGAGGCAGGGCTTAGCCTCGGAAGGCAGAGAATAGCCTTATGCAATGCAAGAATATAAAGGAGATAATAATGGTGATTTTTCTTAACTGGTAGATGATTGTGCTATTGATGACTGCTGGGGAAGTATTGAATGTAAACAGTAAGTCTTTGTTAGGTAGGTGATGGCTCTGGTTCTGTAAGCCTCCTGCATCGCCTACTTGCATCCTCGGTTCCTGCATGCAAAGAAAAAATTGTGAGTTCTGAAAAGGGGAATGTTAGTTCGCATCCTTCGGCCCATGGCGCTCTATACCCCATTGGGGCAGCGTTGCTGAACGATAGCGATCCAAATGATTTTATGCAAAATATATGAAAATGTATGAATATAAGTAAATCAAAAGATAGTTTTTGTTTTATGATGAACCACAACTGTAATGTCGTTCAAGGCACGACAACCTCGCTCGCTCCGGAATTTTGAGGGTCCTCCTCAAAATTAATCCCTAGTTTACTGGGCTGGTGCTGACGAAGGCGGCGCTGAATGACTAAAAGTTGATCGATCTTAGAATTTTGAAGGTCCTCCTCGAATGCCCCAGTTTACTAGGTCGATGCTGATAGAAAAGTTGACAAATCGACTTCGGAATTTTGAGGGTCCTCCTCAAAATTCTGCCCCAGTTCCAAATGCGGGGAAAAATGGAATTTTATAAATGATGTGGCCAAACCCATAGGGCTGCCTACGTATCCCTTCTTAAACGGGAATCAGGTTAGACGTAGTTCAAATTACATCATAAAGAAAGCATACTGATTAAATGTAGTATCTCTTCACTGCATCTGAGTTGATTGTTTTTGGCCAGATTTTTCCATCCATTTCTGCAAGAATAAGGGCTCCTCCAGTTAGGACCCGGTGAACCATATATGGACCCTGCCAGTAGGGAGAGAACTTCCCTTTTGCCTCGTCTTGATGCAGAAATATCTTCTTCAACACCAGCTGTCCTGGTGTAAACTTTCTCGGTCGAACTCTCTTGTTGAAGGCTCTAGACATCCCGTTATGATATAATTGTCCATGGCAGACGACGTTCATTCTTTTCCCATCTATTAGGGCTAACTTCTCGTATTGAACCTTGACCCATTCTGCGTCATCTAACTCAGCTTCTTGTATGATTCTCAAGGACAGAATCTCTACCTCGGCGAGAATCACTGCCTCTGTACCATAAACCAGCATGTAGGGAGTTGCACCGGTTGACGTGTAAACTGTAGTACGATATCCTAGTAGAGCGAATGACAACTTCTCATGCCACTGCTTATGCTTTTCGATCATGTTCCTCAGTATTTTCTTGATGTTCTTGTTAGCTATTTCGATGGCTCCATTCATCTGATGTCTATAAGCTCTAGAGCTTCTTCGTCTGATCTTGAAAGTTTCACACATCGCTTTCATCAAGTCAATGTTTAGATTGGAACCATTATCAGTGACGATTGACTCTGGAACACCGAATTGACAGACAATCCGATTTCAGACAAAGTCTGCCATGACTTTCTTGGATACTGTTTTGTACGATGCTGCTTCGACCCATTTAGTAAAGTAGTCAATTACCACTAGAATGAACCTGTGTCTGTTTGATGCGGCAGGCTTGATTTGTCCAATAACATCCATTCCCCAAGCGGAGAACGGCCATGGTGAACTCATTGCAGTGAGCTCATTTGGAGGTACCTTTATCAAATCCGCATGTGTCTGACAACGATGACACCTTCGGACACAGTGAATGCAATCTGTTTCCATAGTCATCCAAAAAAATCCTGCTTTGAGTATCTTCTTTGCTAAAACAAAACGGTTCATGTGTGGCCTACAAGTCCCTGAGTGCACTTCTTCCAATAATTTGGTTGCTTCTGTCACATCGACACACCTTAATTGTCCCAAATCAGGGGTCCTCTTATACAGGATTCCTCCGCTGTGAAAGAAATTGTTGGACAGCCTTCGAAGCGTGCGCTTCTGAGTAGCATTAGCAAGCTCTGGATATTCTCCTGTTGTTAGGTACCTTCTGATGTCGTGGAACCAGGGTTTTCCGTCAGCTTCTTCCTCAACATGTGCACAATAAGCCGGTTGATCCTGAATTCTGATCTGGATAGGGTCGATGAAATTTGTGTCTGGATGCTGAATCATAGATGATAAGGTGGCTAAGGCATCAACGAACTCATTATTCATTCTCGGAACATGATGGATTTCCATTTTTCCGAACCTCTTTCTCAACTTCTGTATTTGATGCAAATAAGGGAGTATCTTTGATTTCTTAGGTTCCCATTCCTCTCGGACCTGGTGTATGAGTAGGTCTGAATCCCCAATCACTAGTAGCTCCAGGAAGTTCATATCAATGGCCAGTTTAAGCCCTAAGATGCAAGCTTCATACTCGGCCATGTTATTCGTTCATGGGAACCTGAGCTTGGCGGATACTGGATAATGCTAACCGGTTTATGATACCGTGACTGCTCCAATACCAACTCCTTTGAAATTCGCGGCTTCGTCGAAAACATCCTCCAACCGTCATAGGATCCTGCAATATCTTCTCGTATGAAAGCTATTTCCTCATCGGGAAAATATGTCTTCAATGGTTCATATTCCCTTTCCATAGGGTTTTCTACGAGATGATCTGCCAAAGCTTGTCCTTTAACTGCTTTTTGGGTGACGTAGGCAATGTCGAACTCACTCAACAAAATTTTCCACTTGGCGAGCTTGCCACTGGGCATGGGCTTCTAAAAGATGCATTTTAGTGGATCCATTCGTTATATAAGGTAGGCGGTGTAAGCAACAAAATAATGCCTCAACTTCTGAGAAATCCGAGTTAAAGCACAGCAGGTGCATTCTAGTCAGGAATACCGAGCCTCGTACGGGATAAATTTCTTGCTGAGGTAGTAAATAGCTTGCTCATTCCTCCCCGTTTCATCATGTTGTCCCAAGACACAACCAAACGCTCCGTCCAAAACTGCGAGATAGAGCAATAAAGGCCTCCCAGACTCAGGTGGGACCAGGACAGGAGGCGTAGACAAGTGTTCCTTGATCCAGTCGAAAGCCTTATGACATTCATCGGTCCACTTGGTGGCGGCGTCCTTCTTCAGCATCTTGTATATGGGTTCGCAGATGACAGTAGACTGAGCAATGAACCAGCTGATATAGTTAAGTCTCCCCAGGAAACTCATTACCTCTTTCTTGCTTTTCGGTTGTGGCAACTCCGAATAGATTTGACCTTTGATGGATCCAGCTCTATTACTCGGCGACTTATAATGGAACCCAACAACTTTCCCACAGGGACCCCAAATGCACATTTGGCGGGATTCAGTTTCAAATTATACCTCCTGAGTCTGTTGAAAAACTTTCGGAGGTCTTCCATGTGATCTGAAACCTTCTTAGATTTAAAGATGACATCGTCCACATATACCTCAATCTCCCTATGTATCATGTCCTGAAAGAGTGTAGTTATGACCCTCATATAAGTAGCCCATGCATTCTTAAGTCCAAACGGAATCATCCTGTAGCAATACATTCCCCAAGGCGTGATGAACGCCGTTTTCTCTGCATCTCCTTCATCCATCCATAACTGATGATACCCTGCGAAACAATCGACAAATGACTGCAATTCATGCTTGGAGTAGTTGTCGATCAGGATGTGTATGTTTGGCAAGGGAAATTCATCTTTGGGACTGGCCCGGTTGAGATCCGGTAGTCGACACAGACTCTAACTTTCCCACCTTTCTTTGGTACTGGCACAATGTTAGCTAAAAGAGTTGGATATTCTACCACTTGAAGAACTCTGGCTCTAACCTGCTTGGTAACCTCTTCCCTGATTTTCAGACTCATATCTGGCTTGAATTTTCTGAGCTTCTGCTTTACCGGTGGCACGCAGGATTTGTAGGGAGTTTGTGAGCGACGATGGACGTTCAGAGACCGGTCATATCGTCATAAGACCATGCAAAGATCTCCCAAATTGATGACTTTGGTTTCATCCAAGTTGGACTTAGGCCTATTCTCAAAATTTTCGGCCTTTCTGACAACCTCTTTTGGTATATCATCTTCTTCTGAGTCTTTGTACGTTTGTTGTATGGCCTCGTTGCAAGTTACAATTATTGGTTCATCATCAAGACACGTAATAGTAATGTTGTGTGAAAAAATAAAGTAAATAGCAGAGAAAAGTAAAGAATAGTGAGACATTTGAGAAAAATGAAAATGCATATTTTAAATTCATAAATGTTCAAAACATCGGGGCTCTTTTGGAAAGTAAAGACAAATGCAAAAATAAATAAAACAAATAAAATGCATGATGCTCGTTCAGCCTTGCTACCTCGACGGTTTTCGGGCGATAGTGGTCTTAATTGACCAGTTGGTGAGGCGCTCTCCTTGGTTCACAGCCTGAATGGAAGGGCCTTTCTCCCCGTCCACTTTAACGATCACACAACAGTCCATGTCATCCTCCAGAAACAGGTTCTTCATCGCTGCAAGAGTCTCATCCTCCTATGAACCATGGAGAGTGTCGGCTAGCTGAAATATCTGCTCTAACTGAAGTATCGGGTTTTCCAATGGATAATATTGGCCGTGCCATGGTGGTGACCAGTTTCTGAATTCTTGCCAAGTGTACATGTACCCCAGTCGGAAGGTAGTACCATGTTTTTTCAATTGGATGGGTTTGGTAATACCTTGAAGATTCTTACCAAGTCCTTTCCCCGGTTCATAACCACTCCAATTAAGAATACTCTTAACATTGTTACTCCACCATTTGTCCTTATCCACTGCGTTGACCCACTCGATATGATGATATGTCTCCTCGCTTATTCTTCGTTTTCCTCCGATCATGAGAATGGTCTGGAGACTGTATATGGGGTTGCTACCGTCGCCATGGATGATTACTTCCTGATGGTTCTATTCGAACTTCACTGCCTGATGTAAAGTTGATGCCACAGCCCCAGCAGCATGAATGCAGGGTCGTCCCACCAATAAGTTATAAGAGGCAGGTATGTCGATGACTTGTAACTCAACATCAAACCTAGTGGGGCCCATTTGAAGACACATGCTAATCTCCCCGAGAGTGGACCTCTAATAAACCGTCAAAAGCTTTAACATTAATAACCCCATCTTTTATCTCGTGCAACCCTTTGCCCAACTTCTTGAGGGTGATTAATGGACAAACGTTGAGACTACAACCTCCGTCAACTAGGATTCTGGTGATGAAATGGTCCTCACATTGCATGGTGATGTGCAATGCTTTGTTATGACTGAGCCCTTCAGGCGGCAATTCATCTTCATGGAAAGTGATTTTGTGACTTTCCAATATCTGCCCAATCATGTTTGCCATCTCCCCTCCCGTCATGTTGCTCGGGACATAAGCTTCGCTCAATATCTTCATCAAGGCATTTTTATGAGCCTCAAAACTCTGAATCAATGACAAGATGGAAATCTGTGTCGGAGTCTTATTTAGCTGTTCAACAACTGAATATTCCTTAGCCCGTACCTTCCTCCAGAGATCATCAGGTCCAGTTTCAATGGGACGTCCAGAGGCCTTCTTGGTGGACTCAGCTAGGTGCTCTGGTGTGTACACCCTGCCTGTTCTAGTCATACCTTACGCGGCGCACTTTTCCTTTCCTTCTCGCCTCGGCTGTGTAGTCCAAGGGTATGGCTTTGGACTGAAATGCGATTACGTCTGATATGGCAACCAATATGGGCACCTTTGGAGGCAACACAGTAACTTCAATCGGTGCGGGCACCTTTGTAGTCCCAAATTCCACCTCAATCGGCTTTGGCACCTTTGCAGAAAGCGTCTCGAGATCAAATGGCACAACCATATTCACTACACTATCCTCGGATGGCTGGACTTGTACACCAGTAGGATTAAGGGTGACCGCCGGTTTCTTGGGTTTATTCCGTTCAGATATCAAACCAATCGACCCTTCGGGGTTCCAATCATGTGGATGCTCCCCCCTTTATGGTCTGTCCGGGGATTTTTACAAATATTAGGAGCAGGCTCCTTAGCCACGATGACCTTTTTGTCAATTAATGTATGGATTTTGTCCTTTAATGAGCGGCACTCGTCAGTGGTATGGCCTTTCATCCTCGAATGGTATGTGCAGGTTTTATTTGGGTTGATCTATTGGGAAGGGTTCTCTGGAGTTATGGCTGGGATAGGTGTAATGTATCTGACGACTTTGAGCTTCTCATAAAGTTGGTCAATGGGTTCAGCAATAGCAGTGTACTGGCTGAGTTGTTTGCGGTCAAAATTTGGTCTTGGTTGCGGGAAGTTTTGATGGGTAGGTGGTGATGGATAGTGAGGAGGTTGGGGTGTGTAGGTTCTGTATACGGGTGCGGGTTGGGAATACCCTGGCGAGGTGGGTTGGTATGTTGGTGGTGGAGATAACTGGTAGATGGGCGGTGGATTTTTGTAAGTAGGCGAAGGTGCTTGGTAACTTAGGGAGGGTTGGTATGTGAGTGGAGTTGGAGGGTAGGGTTGGTATTTCATGGGAGAATGGTTTCTCTACGCAACCATTACGAAGTTTGCATCATTTTTCTTCAATGAAACACTAGACTGCAAGGCTTTGTTGGTGGACTGCAGTGCCTCAAGATTGGTAACCATACCATTTTTGATTCCGTCTTCAATTCTTTCTCTCAGTTTGATAATATGAACGAACTTTTGCCCCTCTATAAGCATCAATCTCTCGTAATATTGTGGGTCCTGAACGTGAATGAAGAACTTATTCATTTGTTCTTCTTCCAAAGCCGACCTGACTTTGGCAGCTTCCGACCTCCATCGAGTAGCATACTCGCGAAAGGTTTCAGTAGGCTTTTTCTTTAAAATCAGAATGTAAAACACGTTTGGCGCATTCTCAGTGTTAAACCTGAAACGGTCCATGAAATCGGACGCCATGTTTACCCAGCTCGTCCACTTCTTCGCATCTTGACTGATGTACCAAGATAAAGCATCCCCTTTAATACTCCTCATGAACAACTTCATGCGGATCTTCTCATCCTTACCAACTCCCACTAATTTGTCACAATACGTTCTGAGGTAAATCCTCGGATCACCCGTACCATCAAACGTCTCAAACTTAGGAGGTTTGTAGCCCTCCAGGAGTTCGACATCAGGTTGAACACAAAGGTCTTCGTAATTCAAATTCTCTACTCCCCTATCGCTATCCACACCTCAGACCCTGTTAGTGAGTTTCTTGAGTTCAGCATCCAAGTTCTGAATGAGTGAATCTGATCCTGATACATCTGGTGTGGGCTGTGTATAGTAGGGGACAATATCCACAAAGATTGGTGTTTCATGGTGGTTTGGAGCATTTTGAGGCTCAGGGATGAGCTGTGGAGCATTGTTGCGAACCTGGGTTGGAACCTTCTGTGGAGGTGCAGGGACCTGGTTGTTGACATCTGCAGCAGCAAGGGAGATGGACAATCTTGCCAAACTCCGGACCTGGTTTAGCAAAGTTTTCTCCAAGTGAGCAGCAGTTTCTTTGGTGATCGGGGTACCCTGTGAAGTTACTTCAATTTCCTTTCTTGCTTAATTATCTGCCATATTTCCTTTGTTCCTGTTTCTAGGAGGACTCGGAGGAGGAGTAGGAAGAGGACCCTTAGATCTTGTTGAATATGTTGGTGGTTCTATAATGCAGGAACTAACCTTTCGGCAGGGGGATAAAAACAAAAGAACACAAAAAGGTAAAACGTTAGTGCGGATTCTGAGGAAAAAAAAACATTGCGGTATGTAAACACGTTGTTGCAATAAATCATTTCCTATTTGGGTGCCTCGTTGTGCCCGATGTAGGCCTAGCGACAAATAATGATTCCGAGAAATCATAATAACAAATGCCTCATTTTATTGACAGAAAATAGAACAAGTCAAAACAAACAGAAGTAAAGAAAAAAACTGTCACTAATAGCCAAATGCCTTATTACATTGAGAAAGCGGCAAAATCCTTACTACTTGGTCCCAGAAGGACCTTACCCAGATTCAGTATCTTTTCCTCCCTCAATAGCTTCATTAGCTCACATAGTCCCAGCAACAAATAAGCCTGAGACAAATTCCCACCTTCATTACCTTCAGCTTCCTGACAGTCTTTGATCCTTCTCATAAACTTGCCTTCCAGCTCCATTATACACTGTTCCAAGTACCCCAAACGGTTGCTTGCTCGGACAGCCATGTCTTTCCATTCATTGATTACCTTCTCTTGAGCCTCTAGTATCTCCCGATGTTCACTCTCGCACTCTCACACCCGTTTGCGTAGCTGATTGTACTTGAACTTTACTGCAACCTCCTCATCAATAACCCTGTGACCATGTATGAAACCTATCTTTCCCAAGCAAATATGATCATCTTCTAACCATCCCGAATAAATTGGCGCATGCCCGCTTGATACCTGTCTGGTTCCATAGATTCCTTTTCTAGTATGATTTTGGAGTGCCACATATGCTGAGCTCAGCACCTGTGTGGGCTATCATCATCTTGGAAATCAGCTCTGTAATGACTCATCTTTTCCATTCTTGGTATAATCTGCTTCCTTCCGGCTTGCCTCATGACTCGGAGAGGGACATAAGGGTAAGTTCCTCGCAAGCCAATGAGTACAAGGAAGGGCGCATCCCTAGACCGAGTGATAAACTCTCCAGTTGGAAAACACTCGTACATCCATTGTAACTGTTCTTCTTTTAGATTTCTTAATAGTTCCACCCATCCACTGGCATCTTCCGGGTGAGCAAACATATCCAGCATGAAGTGCATCCGCTTTGGATGATGGAAAGCAATGTGATCATCCCTATCCCGGCGAATGATCTCCTGCCTATATTCTCCCTTTTGAAGATGTTCAATGAGCCAGAGTTGTATGGGTAGATTGCACCATTCAAAGTGCGGTGCCCCTTGCTGACATTTCTCTAAGGCTCGGTACATTTCTTCGAGGATCATGGGCGCTATGCTGAAAATCTGCACGTCGATACCCTCAATTACGTCATTGGTTACCATGGATAGTCTTGTATGGATCCTAGCCTTCTTCATTGGGAAAATTATCATTCCCAAAAAACAGAACATGAACACAAAAGCCCTCCTATGTGTGTGCCCCAAAGAGGTAAGGGCAAACTCGTCCATGTGATTGCGGTATGATTTGCTATGTACGAACCTATCACACATGAAGTTGAAGGATATGTAGGAGTCCTTCAAATTGGCCTAACTTCCAGAAGTAAAGGAAGATTTCCTAAGTGTTTGCGGAGGATAACCCGATCACTACCATGCAAATCATCCCACCAACTTAGCAACTTTGGATGAATGTTTGATACCATACCGAACATGGGGACCTCGTGCCTCATTTCTTGCAAAACAGAGACTTGGGCCCTTACCCCCACCGGACTCGACTATTTAAATCCATAATTAGCGATCGCATTTAGTTCTCCAAATCAATGCACACAACGTGAATGTCCATTTGGGTTTCGAGGAAACTCGGTGGACTTTGGTTTAGGCTATCCTAATGAGTCATTATGCGGACGACATAACTGACTCGGCTAAGTTTGACCATGATCCAGGAACAATTAAATGGAGTAAGGTTTCTACTTTTGAAGTGCTAGACAAGGTAACCTTGAGCGGACAAATCAAGGGGAAAGGCAAGGAACCGTCGACTATGCCGTTGATCGACTGGTTTTACTGCAAATATATCTTTGCCAAATTTTGGGGGTTTGTAAATATTGGAAGAGCGCAAACACTTATTATAAGCATTTTTATAGGATTTTTGGCACGAGTGGAAAATGATGTTGAAGGATGCAATTACAACAATGAAATAAATACATATATTTTTACGTTCATAATGATTACAATAAATGCTCGAAATTAAAGATGAAATTGAAATAAAGTGAGGTAATAAAGCAATAAAATAGTTAAAGGAAAAGAAAGACACGAAGAAACAAGTTAGTAATTGTGAAAATAATAATAATTGAAGCAATAAAGAAAGCAGTAAAGTCACAAAACACGTAGTGGAAAAGCCTAAAAGAAATCCCCAGCAGAGTCGCCATGCTGTCGACGCCCCCATTTTTCAAAGGCGAAATCGGGTTTCATGACATTATGGGCAAAACAACTCTATTTCCCGTTTGAGAATTGGGTCATGGAAATGGGAAGAGTCGCCACGTAATGATTATAGTGCATTAGGAGACTTTAAGAGAGTGTTTTTTGAGAGAGAAACCGTAGTTGGGTAAGGGCTTGAAATTTTCTCGAGGGGAAGGTGTCAGGCACCCCTCAAGATCCACAAATGTGGTTACCGGCCGTTCTAATGGTGACTTTACAAAGAAGATGAAGCAAGTAGACATATGAAGTACACGTATTCACATAATTTGAGAGCTTTAAAGAAAAGGACATAAGTTTGAAGTAAAAGAGGATTAGTTTGGAAAGCATTGAGAAAACAATAAAGCACATAGAAAAGAAAGGAGGGTCCTAGGTTTAACTATAATATGGATCATTGGATGCAATATCTAGGTCATATTCCCAAAGAGGGGTCGCTTCATGATATTATCGCATCATCATCATCTCCATATTCTACCCATCCCCACCCCGTAGAGGTTATTTAAGCGTCTGGATTGGTCACGAATACTTATTACGTGCTATTACCCGTCCCATTTTATAGATCCTAGAGGGAATTTAGGATCACTATTCCTATACGGTAGGAACTAGGATTGAACCCCTAGGTTTAAAGGTTAAAACACTAAGTGACATACAAAAGCAAATAGGGCTTGCACGTAAAGGAATCATGTAAAACATATAAAGACTCAAATATCCCTCTATGAACGAACACGTAATGAGCACGACTCATACACAATTAAGGTCTAAGGAAAGAAAGAGTTTTAACTCAAACAAAATTAAGGTCTAAGGCAAGAAAGAGTTTTAAAGCTAGAGTACAAGTTTAACAAAAGTAGAAACTGGAGAGTTTTGCAGAAAAGAGTTGTGAGGAAAACGTTGAGAAACTTTAAAAAAGGCAATAGCTGTTTTTAGGAATCTGCAGAAATCACTTAAGAGTATTTATTGAAACATATGGTAGAACAGTTTCCGGATAGGCGAAGTAAAAACAAGTGTGAAGGTATATGTTTAAGATTGCGAAAGTGTATAGAAAACATATCAGCTTTTGAATTTTCAAAATTACAATATTCAGATAGTTGAAAATAGTAGTCTAATTTTGGACGATAGAAACCTTTGCATAGATGGTTTAATAATAAGGCAGAAGTATAAACTTTTAGAGAGCTTAAGAGACAAACGATTCAGAACAGAGGCGGATTAATTAGGCCACGACTTAAAGGTGATTAGTTAGTTTTTATTCCGGCCTAAGGTTTGCCTAGACGTTATTAAAGATGGTGAGCATACAATGGTTTCCAGTTTTATCCAAATTAGCAAGGCGTTTAAGTAGCTGCAAATAAAATCCTAATGGCATGATATATAATGCACAAGAAGTCCTATAAGCATGGTATCTAAATGTGATGGTGATGACTTATTGGTTATTGATTGGTTATGATTATGAAAAAATGCACGGGATAACAATTGGGAGTGAAAGGCCTAGAAACATGATTTCTATATGCAGAGATGCATGTCCTAAAGCATGGAATCTAATGCACAAGCAAGTAAATAAGCCCTATGGACATGTTTTCTACCCATTCCCTTAATTAAACATGCATCACCCTCCCAATTTCACTATAAACCCCATTATTGTTTTACAACTTATTACAGACCAAGTAATTAAAAGTACAATAGTGAGAAAAGAAAATAAGAAGTTAGTCAATAGAGAGCCTTCAGCCAGGCCCAAACATCTCCAACCTCACTTCTTTCGAATTTCACAGCAAGCACCAAGGTTTGGGTGCGGCAAAGCTCCCTAAGGGTTCGTTTGAACCCCTGGCCAATACCAAGCACCCAAAAGATGTCCCAATTGGACAGTTTCAAACATTAAAAGCCAGCCTTGGGCATCAGAGTTCGATGGCTGCTCAAGGCTCCCATGGCAGTGCTTACACCAAGGAGGCAGGACCTAAGGTTCTAAGAATAGAGAAGTTGGGACAAGACTTTAAAACAATTGATAGCCAGTTTAAGAAAAAGAGTTGAGAAACAGTTTGACATAGTAGTTTAAAAGAAGTTGAGAAAGAGTTTAAGAAAACAGTTGGAAGAGTTGCAAAAATCCTTCTGAAAAAAAAACATGTAGACTAACCAGTTTTGAAACCAACAGAGCATCACACGACCAAAGACAAGGGGAGGAGAACAAATACGCAAAACAAACTAATCACAGGAAACACATGGGTAGACAGTAACTTGATATGGTTGTAGAATAAATAGGGGTTCAGTTCTTACTGCACCAAACCCAATACACTTAATCTCAGGAAGAGGTTTTAGGCTGATCAAGTAGCCTAGCAGCCTTGGACACACAGTAATAATGCACAAAGAAAAGTAAACATTCATTTAGACAGGGGAGGGGTAACGGGAGCACGCTAATTTAAGCTAAATAGGCTTGCAAGTGGATACTAGTGACAACAAGACCAGCAGAACTATAAATAAAAGCACACAAGAAACAAGAAGAAATGCAAAACTGGTAAAAGCATGTTGTTTTGGAAACTGTATATTAAAGAGGTAACATACCAGTTACAGGCAAGAGAACACAATAACAATAAGCAGTAGTGCACAATAAATAGAAAAGTATGCAGGGAATGAGAGCAACAAGGTGAGAGAAGCATTGTGCAGCAAAGGGAGCAGCAGGCAACGTGCATCAAAGTGTGTAGCAAAGAGAGCAGCAGGCAAACCCAAGAAAATAATGTCGCAGAACCTTAGTAGTGCAGAAGTAAGAAGCCAAGATTACTCAATCTTGGCTTTCAGCCGATCGAGTGATAGAGTTTGTAGGAAAGAAACAAAACAGTAGAGAGATAGAGAGCACTGAGTGTTACTGAAAGAAAGTTCAGAGGGACTGTAAGCCTCAGTATGTGAGATATGCAATGTGTTGGTTTTGCAAAAAAGGTTTAGAGAAATTGTGCTCGTCTAATGAGAAGAGAAGAGTAGTACTTATAGATTTTGAAAATAGTAGAGAATATGGTAGGGAGTGTATAATTATAGAAGCAATATCAAATTAAATCAATGATAGGGCCTAATTCAAATAAATTAGGGACTCAAAATTCGAATGAGAATACATGCTATCAAATAAGGATAATGTTAGTTGAATGATTCACTATAACATAACGGAAGCAATAGGCATGCTGTACATAATACAGTCTAGGTACACAACATTACAAACAAGGCAAATATATGTTGAATAACAAAAGTATATTTAAATGCACAAATATGGCAAGAAATATAAATTAACTATGAAAAATCAGTCAAAGAATCAAGGGCAAGACCAAAATTAGAGGGACTGCTTATAAGTAAGGAAAGCATATCTAAATAAGGAAGTAATTCAAAAGAAATCAGTGTAAACGTCTGAAGAAAATAATATACAAGTCATGAATTCACAGAGATGCACAAATCAGTAGAATATCACATGAGCAATGAACAATTAGCCCTATAAAGCATAACAGACATGAAAATCGGAGAACCCTAAGCAAGGAATCATGGAAGAAACAAAGGGTCGGAACCCTAGCAAGAAACTAAAGCAAGGAACTCAAATTGACAAGGAAACCAAACAAACTGGAAACACAAAAGCACAAACGAACACATAATAATCATGAAAAGAAGAAGATATACAATTTTGAAAAGGGGTGAGAAACTCTAGCCACAAAGTTTTGAGCATGGAACTCAAAATTAACAAGGAAAATAAACAGTCGTAACACAAATAAACACAAACAACCATATAATACTCAAGAAAAGTAGGAGATATAGCAACTTTGAAAAGGGTCAGAAACCCTAGCGGTACAGAGCGGTTGAAAACATTCGACTTAACCAAAGATATCGAGTGAGATGTAGTGTAGAAAAAAAAGATTAAACCGGAAATTTTTTAGAAAGACAGAAGTTTAAGAGATTAGGCAAAGCAAATTAGGGTTTGCAAATAAGTTAGGAAAACGAGAACTTGGCTGTGAAACTCGTATATAATGCTATAGAAGGCATCATCAGACAAAAACCACTGGAGAAAGGCCAGAAACAGACCCCAAATAATGCTTCAGTGACCTCTTTCGTGGCGGAAGCTGCTGGCTTCAAACCTTAGAGAGAAAATAGCGATACAAGGACTCCATGGTTGCTGGAGATCGAGAGAAGTGAAGGAGTGAGCCGGAGAGGCGATGGTCGTCATCGAGAAGATGGAGAGACCCAGAAGGTTCTACATAGATGAGGGTTAGAGAGCATATGTTAGAGAGATAGAGAGACGGGCTGGTGAAATGAGGTTTTGGAGGGGGGGGGGTGTTATTTGATTTAATTATCAAAAAGAGATCTCGGTCATTGATCTTATTTGATCAAAGACTTAGATAAAATCTGAGGCGGGTCGGGTAAATTAAACGGGTGTGGGTCATTGAATTGGGTTGGGAATATTGGGCTGAAAATAGGGGTGTAATTGGGCCATATTTTAAATGAAATGTGGCTATCTTTTAATTAACCAATTTTCCCCAAATATGATTTTATAAACATAGAAAACTATTTATAAAAAATTCAGTAAAATTACTGAGACACTAAAATAGGTTTGGGAACTGATTAAAAATAGTAGGAACAATTTAACGCTTAAAATACTTATTAAATTGAGAAAATAGGCTAAAACTTGCAATTTAATGCAATTTTAGTTTTAAACTACTTAATGGCTTGTGAAATCCTGTAAAAATTATATAAATTACATTCTTATGTAAATGAGAAAATAAAATAATTTGTTTACCAAAATATCAAGGTTTGATACCAAATATTGAATTTTATAGTACAAAATGAGCTGTAAATCAATTTTAAAAATGCTGGAAAAATCATAGAAAAATACCAAACCTTTTTTGGATGCTTGTATATGCGTTCACAAGCTATTTTGAAAATAATTTGGGCACAAAATACGTAGTGGCTATGGCCTGAACATCCATCACCATGGGTCTCTCTGAAGTTGGTAAATATGCCAAACTCCCCTAACTCTATGCCCGTGACTCAAGGCATCGACTACCACATTGTCCTTTCCTAGGTGACAAAGAATAGTAATATCATAATCCTTCAGTAGCTCCAGCCATCTCCTCTGGCATAATTTTAGATCTTTCTGCTTGAACAAGTGCTGTAAACTCTGATAATCCGTGTAAATCTCACAAGGCACGCTGTACATATAATGACGCCAGATCTTAAAGGCAAGAAACTTTATTGTGTAAATGACTTTATTTCTAATTATTGATTTAATTAGTCGAGTCTGGTGGGGTTAAGGGCCTAACACTTTGTTTTGCAGAAAAGGAGGCACGAAGTCTCCAGATTCGGTATGGTGACAAACATCCATCCAAGGTTGTTAAGCTGGTGGGAGGACCTTCATGCCAGTGATCATACCCTTGTCCACAAATACATAGGAAAACTTCCTTCACTTTTGAAAGTTAAGCCTGACAACAAGATTATCGAGTTGCTACTTTATTCTGGGACACTGATAGGTCAGTTTTTCTCTTTGGGGACCTCGAGATGACCCCTTTGCTGGAAGAAATAGGGGGTCTAGCTGGAATACCTTGGGAGACTCCAGGTCTACTTATGCCAGAAAATCGCAAAAAAGGGTTTCCTCAAAATGATGGGACTTAAGAAGAACCCCGATCTGACTTGTCTGAAGGAGTCCTACATACCATTTGACTTCATATATGAAAGTTTTGGCCACAGTAAGTCCTACCGCACCTACCTTGATGATTTCGCCCTTACATCTTTGGGGTACATACATAGAAGGATCTTTCTGTTCATGTTCTGCTTCTTGGGTATGATGATCTTTCCTAAGAAGAAGGCTAGGATCCATACCAGACTAGCCTTGGTGACCAAAACCTTGATGAAGGGTATTGATGGGCAGTCTTTTAGCATAGTGTCCACGATCATTGCCGAAATGTATCGAGCTCTAGGAAAATGGCAGTGAGGGGCCCCACACTTTGAATGGTGCAATCTGTTACTTCAGCTTTGGCTTATAGGACACCTTCAGAAAGTCGACTACAGACAGGAAATCATACGCAGGGATTGGGATGACCATATCACTTTTCATCACCCAAAGCGAATGAACTTTATGCCTAACATGTTTGCTCAGCCAGAGGACGCAAATGGATGGGTAGATCTGTTTGAGAATCTTTCCATTCGTTCTTGGGATACACTATTCCTTATGCTCATCGGCTTAAGAGGAACTTACCCTTATGTCACTCTTCGAGCCATGAGGCAAGCTGGAAGAAAGAAGATCATACCAAGGATAGAGAAAATGAGTCATTTCAGGGATGACTTTCAAGATGATGATAGCCCGCACAGCTGTCAAGCTT
Organism: Nicotiana benthamiana; assembly: GCA_034376525.1. Lineage (NCBI taxonomy): Eukaryota > Viridiplantae > Streptophyta > Magnoliopsida > Solanales > Solanaceae > Nicotiana > Nicotiana benthamiana. The sequence continues at coordinate 120,583,178 of CM067329.1, forward strand.
AGTACATGTGGCACTGCAAGCTCGTCTTAGGGAATGAATTTATTGAACCAGACAGGTATCATGCCGGGTGTTAGCCCAGGGTTTGTCCATGGTCATAGGCTTATTGATGAGAAAACAATAGCACAAGTCAAATACAATCAGCTGCACAAGAGGATGCGAGAATGTGAAAATGAGCACCGGGAAATATAGGAAGCCCACGAGAAGCTGATCAACGAATGGCAAGATATGGTCGTCAACGCCAACAATCGGCTAGGGAATCTGGAGCAAGGTCTAGTAGAGTTGGAAGGGTAGTTCTTGAAGAGGATTGAAGATTGCCAGAATGCCAAGGGAAGTGCAGGCGGGCATCTGGCTCGAGCCTATCTATTATTAGGACTGCGCGAGTTGATGCAGCTATACGAGGGAGGCAAGACTACCGAATCTGGGGAAGGTCCTTCTGGGACCAAGTAGTTAGGACCTTTTTTTTCTACTTTTTTCATAAATTTAATAAGGCCACTGGCCATTAGTGATATCTTTTATTATTCAGTCATTTTCCTTTTAAGACTCAGCTTGTTTTTGTCAATGTATGAGGCATTTAGCATTATAAATTCTCCAAATTTAATTTGTTGCTAGGCCTAACTTGGGCACAATGAGGCATCCAAATTAGTAAAAGATTTATACTACTGCACAATGTGTTTAAATATTACAATATTATTTCTCGTAATCCGCACTAACTTTTTACCTTTTTTGTTTTTTCCTTTTATTTTTATTCCCATCCTTAAAGGTTAGTCCGTGCATTCTGGCACCATCAGCATAATCAACAAGATCCAAGGGCCCTCCACCTCCTCCTCCTCCAAGTTCTACAAGAAACAGGAACAAAGGCAAAATGGGGATGCGAGCGCTAGAAAGGAAGTTGATGAAACTTCTCAGAACACTTCAATTACCAAGGAGACGCTGCTCATCTTGAGCAGACTTTGCAGAGATTTTGGGAAGAAATGGACCAAGCCCGGAACCTGGCAAGCCTGTCGATTAGTCGTGCTGCTCCTGATGTGAACATCCAGAACCTTGTACCTCCACAAAATACCCCACAACCACCAATACAACCCACTCATACCCAAGCCTGTAAAACATATAAGAACGCTCCATTACTCACTCCCGAACCCCAAAACACCACAAACAACCACATCTACAATAATCCCATCTTTGTAGACACTGTACCCCATTATACCCAGCCAATCTCAAGTGCACCCAAATCAGATGACAAGGACTCCCTCATTTAGAATTTGGCCGCTAAACTCAAGAAGCTAACTAGCCGGGTCCAAGGTGTCCAAGGTAGAAAAGGCGTTGAGGGTTTGAACTATGAAGATCTTTCTGTTGCCCGATGTTGAGCTCTTGAAAGGGTACAAACCTCCCAAGTTTGAGATGTTCGATGGGACATGTGATCCCAGGGTCAACCTGAGAATGTATTGTGATAAGTTTGTAGCATTAGGAAGGGACGAGAAATCCTCATGAAGATGTTCATGAAGAGTTTGAAAGATGATGCTTTATCATGGTATATCAGCCATGATGCAAAGAAATGGACAAGTTGGGTGAACATGGCATCTAACTTTATGGACCGATTCAGGTTCAACACTGAGAACACACCAGATGTGTTCTATATCCAGAATATAAAGAAGAAGCCCACAGAGACCTTTCGTGAGTATGCTACTCGTTGAAGGTCAGAAGTTTCTAAGGTCAGGCCAGCCTTGGTGGAAGAGCAGATAACAGGTTCTTTGTTCAGGCTCATGATACTCTATACTATGAAAGGTGATGCTAATAGAGGGTCAAAAGTTCTCCGACATCATCAATTTGGGACAAATAATCAAAGAAGGTATCAATAATGGTATGGTCATCAATCTCGAGGCATTTCAGGCCACCAACAAGGCCTTACAGTCTGGTGGATCATCAAAGAAAAAGGACGTGAATTCCGTAGTGGCTGCGCAAAGAACCAAATCCCGTATGAAGTACCAAACCTATCCCTCAACTCCACTCATATATCAACCTACCATAAATTACCAAGCACCCTCACCTACATACCAAATGCTAGAATATGCCTGCCAATCACCTCCACCGCCCACATATCAACCCACTTCACCAAGATATTCCAAACGCGTGCATGTGTACAAAGCATAAAAATCCCAATCTTCTCATTACCCATCACCACACACTCTCCAAAACATTCCTCGACCAAGACCAAATTTTGACCGAAGACCTCCCAAACAGTATACCACCATAGCCATGCCAATTTACCAATTACATGAAAAACTGAAACCAGCTAGTAATGTTTTACATATCCATGCACCATAACTTAAGAAAATCCTTCCCAATGGATCAATCCCAACAAAACCTTAGCATACCATTCCGGAGTGAAAGGCCATACCATCGACGAATGTCGCTCGTTGAAAAAGATGCAAATTTGATTGATAACAAGGTCATTATAGGAAAAGATCCCGCTCCCAAGGTCTGCAACAACCCTCTACCTGACCACAAGGGTGGAGGCATCCATATGATTGAGATTGAGGATGATCGGGACCCGAAGGGTCAATCGGGTTGATAGCTGAAGGAGATGACCCTAAGGAGCCGATGGTTACCCTCAATCCCATTGTTGTTCAGATCCAGCCCTCTGATAGAGATGTATTAAATGTGTCTATACCGCTCAAGTTTGAAGTGCCTCATGCATAGGCGCCTAAACCAATTGAGGTTTAGTTATGTATCCCAACAACACCTGTACCGTTTGAAGTTGTTGTGTTACCCCTGAGTTGCCTATTCTGGTTTCCATGACAGAAGAAACACCATTCAATTCAAATGTCGTACCTTGGTATTACATAGCAGAAGCTAGAAGAAAAGGGAAAACACATACTGGATAAACGGTTGGTGCACAGGGCATGACTTGAACCGGCAGGGTATACACTCCAGAAGATTTAGCGGAGTATAGCAAACAAACCTCTTGACATCCTGTTGAAACTAGAATTGATGACCTTTGGAGAAAGATACAGGCCAAAGAATACTCGATCGTTGAACAACTGAACAAAACACAAGCGCAGATTTCCATCCTGGCTCTTCTGCAAAGCTCCGAGGCATATAAAAATACCTTAATGAAAATATTGAGTGAAGCTTATGTTCCCAGCAACATAACGGGGGCAAAATGGAAAACATGGTAGGACAAGTACTGGAAAGTCATAAGATCACCGTCCATGAGGATGAGCTACCGGCTTAGTCACAACAAGGCATTGCACATCACTGTGCAATATGAAGATTATTTCATCACCAGGATCCTCGTTGATGGGGGATCTAGCTGTAAAATTTGTCTGTTAATAACCCTCAGGACATTGGGGAAAGGACTGCATGAGATCAAAGACAAAGCTATCAGTGTTAAAGCTATCTATGGGTCTCAAGGATCCGCTATTGAAGAAATTAGCCCGTGCTTACAGATGGGACCTTCCTGGATCAATGTTGACCTCCAAGTCATAGATGTCCCAGCATCCTACAATTTATTGCTGGGACAACCCTGGATCCACGCCGCTGGGGCTATGACATCAACCTTGCATCAAACAGTAAAGTTCGAATGGAATCATAAGGAAGTGATCATTCATGACAACGGTAGCAACCCTATATACGGTTGCCAAACTATCCCGATGATTGGAGGTAGAAGGAAAATAGGTGGAGAAACATCACATCGAGCGAGTCAATGCCGTAGATAAATAAAAATGGTGGGATGGAAAGATTGAGAGCATCTTGAATTGGAGCGGGTACAAGCCCAAAGAAGGTCTGGGCAGGAATTTTCAGGGTATCACCAAACCCATCAAACTAAAGAAACATGGCACCACTTTTGGCTTAGGGTATGAGTATACTTGGGAGGATCTCAACCATTGGTCGCCACCATGGCGCGGTCCCTACTACCCACTGGAGCACCCTCTACCTTAGCTGGAGCAGACCTTTCACCCTGCTGACACCTTATATGGATCAGAGGAAGACCATGCACTAGCAGTAATGAAGAACCTATTTCTAGAAGATGATATGGACTGTTGTGTTATCTTCGGAAAGGAAGGGGAGGAAGGCCCTTCCATTCAAGCTATCAATCGAGGGGAATGCCTCACCAATTGGTCAGTCAGGACCACCAGTGTCTGGAGAGCTTCGGGGTAGCAAGGCTAAACGACGCACTATGCATCGCATCTTACTTTTTAGATGATTTTTCCGCATTGTCTTTACTTTTGAAAAAGAGCTCCAATGTTTCAAACAGTTTTGAATTTAATCATATGCATTTACCAATTTATTTTTTATATATCTCGCTCTTATTACTTTTATATATCTCGCTCTTATTACTTCTCTCAATCCTTTACTTTATTTTACACAGCATTACTATTACATATCTTGATGATGAACCAAAAACTGTGACTTGCAATGAGGCAATGCAACAAATGGACAGATTCAAAAGAGAATGATATACCAGAAGAGGTTGTCCGAGAAATTGAGGACTTTGAGAATAGACCCAAATCCAATTTGGACGAAACTGAGATTGTCAATTTGGGGAATGCAGAGAACGTCAAGGAAACGTGTATCAGCGTGCATTTGTCGTCGTTAGAAAAGAAAGAGTAAACCGAGTTCCTAATGGAGTATGAGGATATCTTCACATGGTCTTATGATGATATGACAGGTCTTAGAACATCCATTGTGGCTTACAAGTTGCCAACAAATCCGACATGTCCGCCGGTAAAGCAAAAACTCAGAAAATTCAAACTAGACACGAGTTTGAAAATTAAAGAAGAAGTTACCAAGCAAGTCAAAGCCAGGGTTCTCAGAGTGGTAGAGTATCCGACATGGTTAGCCAACATCGTGCTGGTGCCAAAGAAGGATGGAAAGGTCAGAGTCTGTGTCGACTACCGGGATGTCAACCAGCCATTCCCAAAGACGACTTCCCTCTGCCTAATATACACATCTTAATCGACAAGTGCACAAAACATGAGCTGCAGTCGTTCGTTGATTGTTTTGCTGGATACCACCATATATGGATGGATGAAGGAGATGCAGAGAAAACAACGTTTATCATTCCATGAGGGATGTAATATTACAGAATGATGCCATTTGGTTTGAAGAAAGCTGGTGCCACATACATGAGAACCATGAATACTATATTTCATGACATGATACATAAAGAAATCGAGGTGTATGTGGACGACATCATCATCAAATCCAGGAAAGCTGTAGATCATATGGAAGATTTGAGAAAGTTCTTCAATAGATTGAGGAGGTACGACTTGAAGCTGAATCCCGCCAAATGTGCATTTGGGGTTCCTGCTGGAAAGTTACTGGGTTTCATTATGAGTCACCAAGGAATAGAACTGGATTCGTCAAGGGTCAAGTCCATTCAAGAGTTGCCACTGCCAAAGAGCAAGAAGGATGTAATAAGTTTTCTGGGAAGACTCAACTTATCAGCAGGTTCATAGCTTAGTCCACTGTCATTTGTGAACCCATCTTCAGGATACTGAAAAAGGATGCTGCCACAAATGGACTGATGATTGTCAGAAGGCTTTTGACAGAATCAAGGATCTACGTCACCAGTCTTCGTTCCCTGAGCAAAGAAGACCCTTTTTGCTTTATCTCACACTTCTGAGGGAGCATTTGGCTGTGTTTTGGAACAACATGATGAAATGGAAAGAAAGGAGCAAGCCATCTACTACCTCAGTAAGATGTTTACCCGTACAAGGCTCGGTATTCCTTATTAGAATGCACTTGTTGTGCTCTGACCTGGGTAGCTCAGAAGCGCATTATTTATGCGCCTACACAACTTATCTCATATCAAGGATGGATCCGTTGAAATATATCTTTCAGAAACCCATACCTACCGACAAGCTCACTAAATGGAAAATCCTGTTAAGCGAGTTCAATATTGTTTATATTACCTAGAAGGCAGTCAAAGGACAAGCTTTGGTAGATCATATCGCCGAGAATCCCGTGGGAGGAGAATACGAGCCTCTGAAGATGTATTTTCCCAACAAAGAGGTATCTTTCATAGGAGAAGACACTGCCGAATCCTATGATGGTTGGAGAATGTTCTTTGATGGAGCCGAAAATTTCAAAGGAGTCGGTATAGGACCAGTCCTGGTATTAGAAACCAGTCAGCATTACCCAGTATCCGTAAGCTTAGATTCCTATGCACCAACAATATGGCCGAATATGAAGCCTGCATCTTAGGGTTTAAACTGGCCATCGACATGAACATTCAGGAGGTACTAGTGATTGGAGACTCGGACCTACTCATACATCAAGTTAGAGAAGAATGGGCAACTAATAATCCTAAGATACTTCCCTATCTGCATCATATACGGGAATTGAGGAAAAGATTCAAAAAGACAGAATTCCAGCATGTTCCGAGAATATAGAATGAGTTCGCTGATGCACTTGCCACTTTATCATCCATGATTCAACATCCAGATACAAATTTCATTGACCCCATCCCGGTCAATATTTACAACAAACCAACTTATTGTGATCACGTTGAGGAGGAAGACGATGGAGAACCATGGTTCTATGACATCAGGAAAATACCTAGAGCTCGCCAATGCTACTCAGAAGCGCACGCTCCGGAGGATATTCAACAACGTCTTTCACAGTGGAGAAATCTCGTGCAAGAGGTCTCCCGATCTAGGTTTGTTAAGGTGTGTCGATGTAAGGGAAACAACCAAACTATTGGATGGAGTGCATGCAGGAACTTGCGAACTGCACATGAATGGTTTTGTTTGGAAAAAAGATACTCCGAGCAGGGTATTTTTGGATGACTATGGAAACAGACTGCATCTAGTATATTCGAGGGTGCCATCGCTATCAGATACATGCAGATATGATAAAAGTACCTCCAAACGAGCTTATCGAAACAAGCTCACCACGGTCGTTTGCTGCTTGGGGAATGGATGTTATTGGACCAATCGATCCTGCTGCATCCAAAGGGCACAGGTTCATCTTAGTGGCAATTGATTACTTTACCAACTGGTTGAAGCAGTATCATACAAAGCAGTGACCAAGAAAGTTGTAATAGATTTCGTTCGCAACCGTATTGTTTGTCGGTTTGAAATTTCGGAATCAATCATCACTAACAGTGGTTCCAATCTCAACAGCAACCTGATGAAAGCAATGTGTGAGACTTTCAAGATCAAACATAAGAACTCTGTAGAAGCAGCCAATAAGAACATCAAGAAGATACTAAGAAAGATGATAGAAAGGCACAAGCAGTGGCACGAGAAATTGTCATTCGCCTTATTTGGTTATCGTACCATAGTCCACACATCAACCGAGGCAACTCCCAACATGTTGGTTTATGGGGTAGAGACGGTCATTCCCGCCGAAGTAGAAATCCCCTCCCTAAGAATCAAATAAGAAGCAGAGTTAGATGATGCAGAATAGGTAAAAGGTCGCTACGAGTAATTGTAGATGGAAAGAGAATGAATGGTGTTTTCCACGGTCAATTATATTAGAACAAAATGTCCAGAGCTTTCAACAAAAGAGTTAAACCAAGGAAGTTTACACCAGGACAGCTGGTGTTGAAGAAAATATTTCCATATCAAGATGAAGCTAAGGGGAAATTCTCTCCCAAAAGGAAGGATCCGTACATGGTTCACCAGGTACTAACTGAAGGAGCCCTCATTCTCGCAGAAATGGAAGGAGAGGTCTGGACGAAGCCTATCAACTCAAATGCAGTGAAACGATACTATATTTGATCATATGATTTCCCTTTATGATGCAATTTGAACTATGCCTGACCTGATTCCTGTTTAAGAGGGGATACGTAGGCCCTATGGGTTTGGTCACATTTTTATAAAAAATCCATTTTCCCTCAGCTATTGGAACTTGGGAAGAATTTTGAGGAGGACCATCAAAAATATGAAGTTAGTTTTCTCATCAGAGCCAACCCTGTAAACTGGTGCAGAATTTTGAGGGGGGCCCTCAAAATTCGGAATCAATCCATTTTCAGTCATTTAGCACAACCGTCAGCAGCACCAGCCCAATAAACTGGGGCAAAATTTTGAGGAGGACCCTCAAAATTCCGGAACAAACAAAGTTGCGGTGTCTTGAACCACGTTGCAGTTGTTGGTTCATCCAAAATAAAGTTGTTTTTCCAAAATATACTTACATTAATTTATTGGATCATGCATAAATATCATTTGCATCACTTTCGTTTAGCAACGCTACCCCCAATGATACACGGCGTCTAGAATCAAGTGATACAAACTAACTATTCCCCTACAGAACTCACGACTTTTTCTTTGGATGCAGGAACCCAGGTCGCAATCCTTTGATACATTCACACACTCGTACTCTTCAGTGTTAAAACTTTCAGAATAATTTCTTATGCGCGGATTTTATTTATCTACACCAAACATCCCCAGCAGCCACGATGCCGCAATTAGCTTTCAGCTAAGAAAATCTCACCACTATTCACTATTTATGTTTCCTGCATTTTGCATAAGACTACTCTTATGCCTTCCGAGTTTAAGCTCTACTTCCATCCTGCATATGGCTACCTATCTGCCTTTTGAGACTAAGCTCTGCCTCCATCTACATTTTGCATAAGGCTACTATTCTGCCTTCCAAGGTTCAGCTCTACCTCCATCCTGCATAAGGATACTTTTCTGCCTTCCGAGGCTAAGATCTGCCTCCATCCTGCATAAGGCTACTTATCTGCCTTTCGAGACTAAGATCTATCTCCATCTGCATCCTGCATAAGGCTACTTATCTGCCTTTTGAGACTAAGCTCTATCTCCATCTGCATTTTGCATATGGCTACTTATATGCCTTCCGAGGCTAAGCTCTACCTCCATCCTACATAAGACTATTTATTTGCCCTTTGAGACTAAGCTCTCTCTCCATTTCCATTTTGCATAAGGCTACTTATCTGCCTTCTGAGACTAAGCTCTGTCTCCATCTGCATTGGGTAAGGATATTTTCTTCCTTTCGAGACTAAGCTCTGTCTCCGTCCTACACGGATGAAATATCGCCACCTGCATTTTAAATTCTCGTCTGGCTAAAAGATCGCCACCCTTTACATTCATTTGGCTAAAAGACCGCCACCTTCTCCTAGGCTGAAAGATCACCAACCTATTCAAAGGCGTCATATTTTGGAGGCACCATCCGCATAGCCCGAGAACACCATTTCATGGCATGTGAATCTTTACTTTCATGCTCTTCATGGCCCAGGACATCATAGTCTGAGGACGTCATCCTAACCTTCCAAAGACAACATTCATGGTCCAATGGGAGATTGCATCATGTTTAAATTATGGACAATATATGCGCACATTTCTCATTTACAGGTAAACCGGCTAGTAAACGACCATCTCAGCAGGAGCAATCCTGCTCCAGTTCTCCGCAACCTATTCGACTTCAAAACCTTTCTCAAACTAGACCATCGATTCCATCTTTTCTAATCTTCATCATTGGTTCCTGAACTACATATGACCTAATTCTTGTAAAAGCAGGGATATATAGGCAGCTCAGAAATAAGAGCGCGATCAAAATTCTTTTACAATCGCCGCTTCCGGTCAAAATTGGCCATTTTATCTTTCCCCGACAACTCTTTCATCCTCCTCGGGTAAAGAGGAGTAGCTGTTGATACCCAATTTTTTTCTATGTATTTTTATACACAAAATACTTTCAAAATGTCATATGTATGAATGCCGGAAAATTTTAGTGTTTTTCCTCAATTTTTAAGATTTTTAAATTCAATCTTACTACTTATTTTTAACAAATACAAGGTCCAAAATTATTTACAAGTTATCATTTTCCATGAATAATATATTTCACTCTCATTTTTACAACAAAATATAATAAATATAATTTTTTACACATCTTTACAAATTTATTCAGAATTTCTAAAGTTTAATTACATAAAATTGCAATTATAGCCTATTTTATAATTAACCATATTTTATAATTATAAAATCATTCCTAATATTTTTAGATTAAAATATATATAATATTAACTAGTTCAATGCTTGCAGTTTGTCTTTAAATCATTTTTAGCTATTTTTATTAATTAAAAAAGGGAAAATAGCTATTTAAAAGTTGGCCCGTTTTATTTCAATTCTATCCCAAATTGCATCCTTAAATAACCCCAATTTCAACCCATCATTTATGACCCAATTTTAATTTCAACCCTCCCCAAACCCATTTGATCTAACCCGTTTGCTTCCCATTTTTAATCCTAGCCGTTGATTGTTTTAATCAACGACCCTCGTTCATTCTTTCCTTTTGAATTCCACCCACACCCCTAACCCTAATTCATTATTCACAAACGTCCGCCCCAAATTCCCTCATCTCTCAAACTCTAAAGACCACTCAAAACCCTAGCTACCTACCATTTTCTCCGACCAGATCCACCGGTATCCATGGCTTCCCAGGGCCATGGATGGCCTAAGCTCTCTTCCCTTCACTCCCAAACCATGATTATTCAAGGTTCTTCGAGGTTCGATCTTCAACAGGCTTGTTTAGGTCCTCCGCCAACTTGAGTTCCTTTGGTTTCACTAGCTTCGTTCCGGAATGATCGCTTTGGCAAGGCTTAGCCATGGCCCAGACTTGTTCAAAGACCAGATCGTTCCAGATCTTCTCATTTCTAAGGTTTTCGAGAATCCCTAAAAAGTTTATTTGAGGTTTTTCTTCCCTTGTTTTCTTAGATCTATTACTGATCCGTGCCATTTTAAGGTTTTTCAAACAACTTCTTAAGCCTCTTTCAAAACTCGGCTTTCAAAACTGTTCATCTTCTCTAACTTAGGGTTTTCTTGATTTTTCTTGTTCTACTGTGAGTTTCATGTGTTACTCTTACTGTATTCTCCCTAATATGGTTCCTATATGTTTTTACCGTTATTCTTAGGTATCTTCTTCTGCTATGATTTTCTTCTGTCTCTTTACGATTTCCTTACTGTATTTTTCTTTCATCATATTTTCCTGGAACGTTTGAGGTTCTAAGTTCCTTTGGGTCACTTGAGCCTATTTTATTTTCACTATTTCTTGATTTGTCTGCCTTCGTCTTTACACTCGATTAATGGCAAAAACCCTAGAATTTGGGGCTTTTCAGACCATTTGTATGTACCTTACTTGCTTCTCATCTCTAAACTGGTTTGATTTCAAAAGCCTAATTCCTGAACTCATCTTTGTTTCTTCATGCAATTCTAATCCTTGCTAAGATTTGCAAGGCCTTTTGTTTAAACTCTAGCATGCTATCTGATACTTTCCTTTGGTTACATGACACTTTGCAACGTTTGAATCTGAGCCTCGCAAGTCTAAAACTCATGCACCCTTTATAGTTAGAACTCTCCCTCTCAGAATAACTTTGATTTGGGGTTTAATTTCAGACTGCTTTGTGTGAATTCGATTGATTCTTTCCTTGTTTAATTTTGAGCCTCTTGATTCCCTATTGTCTGGCCTCGTTCATTGATTCCGTGAATTACTATTGTACTAATTAACTTACACTTTGCCTTATTTACTTAACTGTGTTTTCAAAACTCCCTTTCCTTAATTAAGATCCACATGTACTTACCCTTATTTGTATGCTATGCACAATTTGATTTATTTGATTCCCTTTCCTTAAAAATCTCATGTCCTTTATTTATCAAATTGGTATTCCTTAATTAAAGGAACATCTGTTAATTGATTGATCCTAATTGATACTAGGCTATTTTCTTTCCTTGCCTGCTTGCCTGATTTCAAGTATAAATACATGTTCTCTTTTGATACAAGACACACACTCGACACATACACCTCTATCTTTGAAATATACTATACTCTCTATACTATTACTCTCTACCTTCTCTACTACTACTGATCACTCTTCTCCTTTCTCTCATACCGTATGAATATTTCTGAAGTTCCTTTGAATTCCTAAGTGCTTGCTGAAGTTTGAGTTGCTCTTGTTAATTCTTTCTGGCTGTTTATTTGCTGTTGTTTCTCAGCTGTACTAAAATTGAAAAACTGGTATGTATTTCTAATTTAAATAACACCCTCCTATTATGTGTTTACTGCTCCTCTTCTACACCTCTTTCACTATGTGTTTATTTATGCTTCCCGCATTATGAACTACATTCAAGTCTGTTATGTCCTTTCTTTATGTTTTGCATATTTAGTCTGTTATGCTCTCCTATATCTTTTTAATATGTTTTCATGCAAATCCATTCCCTCTATTTCCTTTTGCATGCTAGTACTGTTCTGATTCATGGCAGCACCGTATATTGCTGTCCATGATCCAAAACTAGACTCTCCTAAGTCTCTACTCAAATACTTTCCCATTCCTTCTCCCCTTTATGTGTTGAGCTTTCACTTGGGTCTGGTAGTGTCCTAATCGCCATTCAGACGCTATGTTTGACTCCTCAGAGTTCGCTCCTATTTTTTTTACCTAAGCAAGGGGTCAGAGGTGTGCCAGCCTATGCCATGGATGGGTATGCCACCCTCTACTATGGTTCCTCTCTCACTTTGCACTCATTACTAGTTTCCTAATTTCTACCCCCTTTGGTAAGCTATGCTTTGGGACCCTAGAGTTCCCTATGAACTTGGACGCCTGAGGGCTGGTAATTCCATACTTGCACTATTCTGCTAAGACTGTGTTCAGAGTATAAGCATTTCCTGGGGCTCTTGAAGCTCCTTGGAACTATGAAATACTCTGAATAAGAGGAGGCCTTGGAATTTGGAATCCCAATTTGGTGACACACATGTTATTGGAATATTAAGATTGAATTAGGGTGCTCAGATCTAGCTGTAGGCTGTGATGTATTTTCGTTTACCTTTTTTCTTCTTATTTTGTAATAACCTTGTAAAAATAACTCGGGAAAATATTAGTAAAGGGTGTGAGAGAGCTTTACTTTATTGCTAATGGGTAGATACCATGCCCATATGACCAATGTTGCTATTTAATCACTTAGATATCATGCATATATGTTCAACGCTTTAAATCACCTAGAGATCATGTCTATAGGCTTTTGCATTCCGTTTTAGAAATCATGTTTATAAGACTTAATGTCCAACCATCATTAGATATTCTGTCTATTGGATCTAATAATCAAACAACTAATTGCATATAGAAATCATGCCTACAGAAAATACCTAAACGCTAGGCAAACAGTAGGTTAATATTCATTTCGTAACCAGTTTAATCACAGTAATATTTCTTTAATTAGGACATAGAAATCATGCCTATAGGAATTCAAACTCTCCTAATTAGTCTAATAAATAATTTACCAACTGGTTTCAGCATTATCAGTACAATTCGTCCAAATTTGTTCACTTTCAAGGCTCTTATAAATATGCCTTTAATTCCTTTCAAATTGGTATTTTTCCTATAAATAACGTCTTTAAACCTTTGTTTAAATTTCTCTTTCACTTTTGATGTTGTCTTCCAAAATAGAGTTCTAACTCTATCCTCTAAAGTATCTGCACTCCCTAAACTTTTTATACAAAGCAATCATTAATAGTCTGTTTTTTTTTAAAAATGTCTCACTTTCGAAAACACTGTTTTATACTTCTGCTCTATTTTTAGTCAAACAATTTTGTTAATTTCGAAATCATCTTTGAACTTTTGCAATTTTACAACCTTCTGTTTCAAACTTTTCTGCATTAGATTCTTAATCATTCACTTATTTTAAATGCCCCAACCTCTGACATTTGGATCCGGGTTGCCTAACACAGAATTTTTATCCAACTCCATGTGTTAAACTAATCTATCCGCTGTTTAATTTTTTAAGACCAAATCAGTATATGCAAATGCTATGTGATTTACGGGGTTTATGTGAGCCTCGTATGTGTTTGTTCATCCCTCAATATTTTCTACTTGTTTTGTTTGTCGCCTTAGTCTTTTATCCTTTCGAAATTCCATATATGCCTATACTTCCTTTCCCTTTTTAGGATTAGAATTCCTAAACCCCGGGACTGATAGGTTGGGATGGGTACTATCATGCAAGAAGAAAACGAGACTAATCGCATTTAATACCTTAACGGGGTGGGAAGGGTAGAATATGGATATGATGACCGGTGCGCTAATATCTCGTGCGAGAGTGATTGCTGCGTATTGCACCAATGTGATCCATATTATATTTAAACCTAGGATCCCTTTTCCTTTATTTATATGAGGTGATGTTTTCTTCAATTAATCTTTCTCTTTCCAAAATCACTTATGTCTTTCCCCTTTAAAAATTTTCAACTTATTTGTAGTCCCTATATACAAAGTCTATGTGTTTCTTTCTACTCTCCTTAAAGACACAATTAAGCATGGCCGGGAAGCACACTAGTGGATCTTGAGGGGTGTCTAACACCTTCCCCTCAAGATAATCTCAAGCCCTTACCCGAACTCTGGTTTTCTTTCAAAAACCTTCTTCTTTTCTTAGAAAGTGTCCTAATAAACTATAATCATTAGGTGGCAACTCTTTAAATTCCATAACCCAATTCCTTAAAAGGGAATAAAAGTTGTTTTTTGCCGTAATGTTGTAAACCTGATTTCTCCTATCTTTTAGAAGGGAAAAAGGGGGGCGTCGACACCCTCCACTGAATCTTTACTAAAGCTATATCCTTTGACCTGTGCTTTCGGACCTTCCTATCCAATACCGCTACTGGCTCCTCAACATACGACAAATCCTTGTCCAACTGAACTGAAGTGAACTCCAACATGTGAGACGGGTCACCATCGTATCTTTGAAGCATCGAGACGTGAAATACTGGATGAACCCCGTCCAAACTGGAAAGTAAGCCAAGCTCATAAGCTGCCTCCCCAACTTGCTTCAAAATCTCAAAAGAGCCAATGAACCCTGGGCTCAACTTCCCTTTTTTCCCAAACCTCGTGAGGCCTTTCATAGGCGAGACCCGAAGCAGAACCCGCTCACCAACCATAAAGGAAACATCACGAACCTTCCGGTCCGCATAATTCTTCTATCTGGACTGGGTTGTACGAAGTCTGTCATAAATCACCTTAACCTTCTCTACCGCATCCTAGACCAAATCAGTGCCCAATAGCCTGGCCTCACCCGGCTTAAACAAACCCACCGGGGATCTGCATCTCCTACCATATAAGGCCTCATACGGCGCCATCTGAATGCTGGACTGATAACTATTGTTGTATGCAAACTCAGCTAATGGAAAGAACTGATCCCAAGACCCTCCAAACTCAATCACGCACACACGGAGCATATCCTCAAGAATCTGAATGGTGCGCTCATGTCTGAGGGTGAAAAGATGTACTCATAGTCACCTGGGTACCCAACTCCTGTTGGAAGGCTCTCCAGAACCGTGATGTAAACACTGAACTCTAGTCGAAATGATAGAAACTGGAATGCCGTGCAGACAGACAATCTCCCTGATATAAATACCCGCTAACCGCTCCGCTAAGTAAGTAGTACACACTGGAATGAAATGAGCGGACTTGTTCAGCCGATCCACAACAACCCAAGTAGAATCAAATTTCTTCCCAGTCAGAGGGATACCAGTAACAAAGTCCATATTGATCCTCTTCCATTTCAACTCCCGGATCTCCATCTACTAGAGTAACCCTCCCAGTCTTTGGTGCTCAGCCTTTACCTGCTGATAATTGAGGCATCTAGCTACAAAATCTACTATGTCCTTCTTCATCCGCCTCCACCAGTAACGCTGCTCCTGATACATCTTCGCGGCTCTCGGGTGGATGGAGTACCGTGAGCTTGGGCCTCTATCAATATCAACTCTCGAATATCATCAACATTGTGTGCACAGATCCAGCCCTACATCCTCAATACCCCCTCATCTCTAATAGTCACATCCCTATCATCTACATGCTGAACTGTGTTCCTAAGGACAAGAAAATAAGGGTCATCATACTTTCGCTCCCTGATACTATCGAACAATGAAGACCGGGAAACCACACAGGCTAGAACCCGACTGGGCTCCGAAAGGTCCAATCTCACTAATTGACTGGCTAAGGCCTGAATATCCACTGCCATGGGTCTCTCTGAAGATGGTAAATAAGCCAAACTTCCCATATTCTTTGCCCGGTGGCTCAAGGCATCGGCTACCACATTGACCTTGCCTGGGTGATAAAGAATAGTAATATCATAATCCTTCAGTAGCTCCAGCCATCTCCTCTGCAGAAGTTTGGATCTTTCTGCTTGAAAAAGTGTTGTACACTCCGATGATCCATGTAAATCTCACAAGGCACGCCGTACAAATAATGACGCTAGATCTTCAAGGCATGAACAATAGCAGCTAACTGAAGGGCATGGACAGGGTAGTTCTTTTCATGTACCTTCAGTTGTCTGGACGCGTAGGCAATCACCCTACCATCCTGCATCAACAGCGCTCCAAATCCGACTCGTGAGGCTTCACAATAATATGTATAGGACCCCAAACAAGTAGGCAATATCAGAATAGGGGCTAAAGTAAGGCTGTCTTGAGCTTCTGTACGCTCGCCTTACACTCATCTCCACTGAAAGGGAGCACCCTTTTGGGTCAATCTAGTCATAGGGGTTGCAATTGATGAGAGCCCCTCCACAAAATGACGGTAATCACCCGCCACGCTAAGGGAAATGCGGATCTCTATAGCTGGGGATGGCTTGGGCCAACTCTACACGGCCTTCACCTTCTTTGGATCCACCCGAATGCCCTCAGTCGATACTACGTGGCCTAGGAAT
Organism: Nicotiana benthamiana; assembly: GCA_034376525.1. Lineage (NCBI taxonomy): Eukaryota > Viridiplantae > Streptophyta > Magnoliopsida > Solanales > Solanaceae > Nicotiana > Nicotiana benthamiana. The sequence continues at coordinate 120,599,821 of CM067329.1, forward strand.
ACCACAAAGCTCAACCAAAACTCACATTTTGAGAAATTCGTATATAATTTCTTCTCTCTCACGGTATAATGCACTGTCCTCAGGTGTTGCTCATGATCTTCCCGACTCTAGGGGTATACAAGAATATCATCTATGAAAATAATGATGAACGAGTCGAGATAGGGCCTGAATACACTGTGCATAAAATGCATGAAAGCTGCTAGGGTCAGCCCAAATGACATAACAAGGAACTTGTAATGACCATAACGAGTCCTGAAAGTAGTCTTCCGGATATCCGGCACTCGAATCTTTAACTAGTGATAACCTGAGCGCAAATCAATCTTAGAAAACAGTTTTGCGCCCTGAAGTGGGTCAAATAGATCATTGATACGAGGAAAAGGTTATCGGTTCTTCACTGTAACCTTGTTCAACTGATGATAATTGATAAACATGCGCATAGAACCATTCTTTTTCTTCACGAACAAGTCAGGAGCACCCCACGGTGAAACACTAGGTCAAATAAAAGCTTTATCCAGCAATTCTTGTAACTGATCCTTCAACTCCTTCAACTCAGGAGGAGCCATACAGTATGGAGGAATGGATATGGGCTGAGTACCCGGCAAAAAATCAATACCAAAATTAATGTCCCGATCAGGCGACATGCCCAGAAGATCAGCTAGAAACACATCGGGGTGATCCTGTACCACTGGGACAGAATCAACAAAAGGGGTATCAGCACTGACATCTCTCACATAAGCTAAATACGTGGCGCACCCCTTCTCAACCGTACGCTGAGCTTCAAGAAAGGATATAACTCTACTGGGAGTGTGATCAAAAGTACCACTCCACTCAATACATGGAACACCTGGCATAACCAGCATCACAGTCTTAGCGCGACTATCAAGAATAGCATACTGGGGCGACAACCAGTCCAAGCTCAAGGTAACATCAAAATCAACCATATCGAGTAATAAAAGATATGCCCTCGTCTCAAAACCATGAATAGTAACCAAACATGACCGATAAACGCGGTCCACAACAAGAGAATCTCTCACGGGAGTAGAAACATAAATAAAAGAGCTCAATGACTATCGAGCTATATCCAAATGTAGAGAAAAATAAGATGACATGTAAGAATAGGTAGATCCTGCATCGAATAGAACTGATGCCTCTCCGTGAATAACCAACATAATACCTATGATAATAGAATCAGAGGCAACAACCTTGGAACGAGCAGGAAGATCATAATATCTGGCCTGGCCCCTCCCTCGACGGGGACCTATATCTCCCCGATCTTTTCCCATGTCTGGCTGGGCAGGTGGGGTGGCGCTGGAGCTAGAACAATAGCTTGAGAATACTGCTAGGCACGCTACAGCTGAGAATGCTGTGGAGGTGCACTCCTCCCAAGCCTAGGGTAATCCCTTACTACATGTCGGGTGTCCCCACACTCAAAACAAACTCTGAGAATTTGCGGTAGTTGTGACTGACTGGGCCCACACATACAGAACTGACCTCTGGAAGCACCTCGCGCATGAGCCGCACTAGAAATTGGAGGTACATAATTAGGCTCCCGAGATCTGGGAGGTGCTGTAGTACTTCTGGATGAAAGAAGAGCTGAATGAACTGGGTGACCCATATAGCCCCTACCGTGACGTCCTGCTGCAGAGGTACGAGTACCAGAGTAGTGAACGGACTCTCGAGACCTCTTGGCCTCTCTCTCCTCTCACTCTTTGGCATGCATACCTTCTATCCTCCTAGCTATGCTCACTACCAACTAATAAGTTATATCCACCTCCAACTCTCGAGCCATGCCACACCTGTTGGGGTGAATAAGACCCTCAATAAACCGGTGAACCCTCTCGCGGACAGTAGCCACCAAGGCCGGTGCATGTCTGGCCAACCTAGTATAACAGATGGCATACTCCGAAAGGGTCATAGTGCCCTAGATCAAATGCTCAAAATCCGCGCGCCATGCATACCTGAGGCTCTGGGGAACAAACTCTCTCTTAAACATATCTGAAAACTGAGTCGAAGTCAGGGAGGCAGCCTCGTCCTAACTGTCTAACTCAAAGGAGCACCACCAATCAGAGGCAGCTCCCGAAGCTGGAAATCTGCGAAAGAAACCCCACTTGGGGCAGTAATACCCATGGTCCGAAAGATGCAGTGGCAATCCTCCAAAAACCACAAAGCATCATCCGTAGCTAATTCGCTGAAAACCGGAGGATCATACTTCTTGAACCTCTCCAGTCGCCGCTGCTCAACCTTAGAAGCAGGTGCCCTATCCTCGGGCTGAACCGATACTACAGGCTCGATAGGGATAATATTTGGAACCTGCCCCATATTCACTCTCTGATTAGGAGTGCGGGCTGCGGGATTCTGGGCTCCTTCCCCGTCCTGGGATGTGGTTGTAGGAGGAGAAAGCAACCCTGCATGTGACAACGTAGTATATATGCTCATAAACTGTGCCAATGCCTCCTGAATAACTGGAGTAGTGGTGGATTTGGGAGTGTTAGGTGCCCGAAAGCTGGCTGGATTTGCTAGCGGTACCTCAGTGGTAGCTCGCGCAGGTGCTCTGGCTGCACCACGCGCGCGTCCACGACCTCTACCATGGCCCCTTCCTCTACCCGCTGCAGAAGGGGGTGCGGGTGCCTGATCGTCCTGTGTCGTACGTGTCCCCACCATCTGTGAGAGAATAGAAGACAGAAGTTTAGTGTCGATGTCAAAAATATAGCACGACAAGGAATTCAATAAAGTGAAGATTTTTCCTAAACAGTTACATAGCCCTCCCGTAGATAAGAATAGACATCTTCATACCGATCAGCGAGACTCTAATAAATCGGACTCTGTCCCATGACTCCTATGAACCTAGAGCTTTGATACCAACTTGTCCCGACTCTAGTTAACCAATTTTGAACATGTCATAACCGCACATAGTCTTCACGACTAGGTAAGCCTAACATATTGCAGAAGTAACAACATTTATAAAATTAAATCCAAAAGCTAAATAACGTGGGTAATGTATATAGTTGCCGCCTAGCACATACACTTTAACACTTTAAATTCTGAAACTATCCCAAAGACCCGGAAACACAGGGGCAACACAGGCTATGAGTAATACATAATACTGATCTAATCATCTGGAAAAGTTTATAACAAGGAAGAATAGAATCGCATCTAACTAACTAAGGCCATCTCTAACCTTGCCCCCATTTTTTGTCCCCAAAATGGAAATATCACCATTTTCGGGACAACTTACTCCAATCATTCCCCCATTTTTCCCCCAATTTTTTTTATATTCTTCTCTCTCTTCAATATTTTATTATTATCTTATATTCAATTTTATTTTTTAATTTTACATTACATAAATTTCATCTTTTAATTTTATTAATTTATAATATTTATAATTAAAATAATTCCATAAAATTTTAAATAATATAATTTGTAAGCAATTATTATAGGTTAATTAATTTAAAAAAGTGAAATCGTTGCGTTACAAGATTAATTAGATATATATTACATAACGATAAAATTTATTCGAAATACTAGATAAATAGTCTACTTCAAATAATATTAGAGTAAAATAATTTTTATATTCGGACCTTTCAATATTAATAACTTCTAATACTTTATATTTGCACCATTTAGTTTTTGACATAATTAGATATTTTTTTTATACAATTAACTTATAATTATACATAAAAATAATAATTGCACAAAAATTATTTTATCAAAATTATACACCAAAGTTAAGATATAATATTACTATTATAAAGATATTGCATAAAAATAATTAGTATATATAAAGAGTTAAAATAAAAGATTAAATAATTAAAATAATAATAAAATGTAGGTGAACAGTAATAGGGGAGATGAATAGTGTACCCCCATATTTGAGGGAACACTATTCATCCCCCATTACTATTACAAATATGAGGGAGTGTTGGAGCAAAATGCCCCCATTTCCCCCTCCCCCCCCCCATTATGGGGGATGGGGGCAAGGTTGGAGATGCCCTAAAAGGGGTTGAGTGAGAGCGAGACTCTCCGGTCTTTGGACGCGGCAGATATACCTCAAGTCTCCGAAATGCTCCCTGCAACCACCGATAATGCGCGTGTGTAGAGGTACCTGCATCTGCATATGAAAACATGCGCAGAAGAAGCGTGAGTACACCACATCGGTGCTTAGTAAGTGTTAAGCCTAACCTCGGTTGGGTAGTGACGAAGAACGGTCGAGGCCCTACCGAGATAAAAACATATTAATTAGTAGAATCGGGAAAGACCATATGGTTATAATCTACTGCGAGAATATAGAAAAATAATAAATAATATAGTAACCAAGAACTAACACGAGTAAGTAAATAGAAGTGCATATCACCAATGGATATCTATCATCGGGGATCTCCTGGTATCACGAGGATCTCCTGGTATCCTCATTATATACTCGAGGGAGCTCCTAGTATCCCGATGATCTCCTAGTATCCTCCATTTTACAATAATATATGTGTCATGGTTCTCTTGGTATCCCACACTCTCAGTCATAGAACAGAACATATACAAAGGGAGTTATCGGGATGTCGTCCCGTAGTCCCAATTCGTAACACCACACAATTCAAATAAGATAAGGTGCTAAGTAAGAACAATTAATAGAATTTCTAGTCTAGCATGCTTCACGTAGGACAGAGAATACAGTTTAAGCAAGTAAGTTAGTAAACATGCTTATCCTAAGCTAAGACAGGTTAAATAGCATTTAGAAAAGGCAAATTTGCAAGAAAATAGAAGTAAATATTCTATGTAAAATGGATTTTCAACAACTAGCACAAGTACACACTCGTCACCTTGCGTACCGGGCATTTAAAATAAAAGTAATAGATCCTAAGGGGAAAGGCCCCCCACAAAAAGTTAGAAAAGCCACTTACCTCGAACCGTTGAAAAATAAACTAAGGAATGATGTCTTTGCCACGAGTGTCCGTCTCCGAATGGCCCAAATATATTCGATCCAATTACGTAACGTAAATAACATCGCAAATAACTGATTTGATTATTATATATAAAGTTAATGCACGAAAATAAGTAAAATAACCAAAACGCCCCTTAAGCTAATGGATCGGAATCAAATAACTTTTACATTTTTAGAACCCTCGTACTCTCACGAGTCTAACCATATTAAAATCTCCCAAATCGGAGGTCAAATACCCACTTAAAAATCACATAATTAAGTCTAAGAAGTTTCACCGATTTTTCCCAATTTCAGACCTTGAATTTGAGTTCTAATGGTTGATTCAACTAGGTAATGATGAAATATAACTAGAAAGGAACAAAGCAACATTACCCAACGATCTTCTCTTCAAAACCCACTCAAAATTGCCTTCTCCCGAGTTCTCAATTGATTTTCCAACTTTTAAATTAAACCTCAGATAAGCCCTTATCAGAACATCGATATACGCTTCTGCGGAATAGGGACCGCTCATGCAGTCCCGCACATGCGGAAAAGGATCTGCTTCTATAGATTTTGTTAAGGGGGCCAAAGTCTGCTTCTGTGGACGTACAACCGCGCTTGCGGTTCTGCCTTTGCGGGTGATTGGCCGCTTCTGTGGTCTCTGAAAGCCATGCCCCACCTCGCTTCTGCGGTGAGCCAGGCCGCTTATGCACCTCTGATTCTGCAGCTCACCAACCGCATAAGCGAAAATACTAGAAGGAAAGAACATCAGCTGCTGTCACACTTTAAAATCCACCTCGTAGACCATCTGAAATCTTCCCGAGGCCCCCAAGACCCCAGTAAAAAAATACCAATACCATCTAACGACTTATTCTAACTTGTACCAATCCTTAAAACCTCCAAAAAAACACCGGAAACCTGATTAAATCAAAGATTAAATCCTAAGAACTTCAAGTTCATCCAAAACACGCTTTCGATCCAAAACCTAAGCAACACTCGTCCGATTGACCTGAACTTTTGCACGCACATCTTAAATGACATGATGGTAATACAGACACTTTTAGAATCCCGTTCCGAGCCTCAAATCAAAAATTCACTATCTGACCGGAAATCTCCAAATTCTAACTTTTGGCATTTCTAGCCTAGATGAACTACAGACATCCAAAATATATTCCGGACACGCTCCGAATCTTTAAATCACCTAACAGAGCTAAATGAACCATCAGATTTCCATTTTGAGGTTTTCTTCACACTGTTTTGATTGTGGACCACTTTCCAAAACTTAAGCTCTCATTTAGGGACTAAGTGTCCCAAAATACTCCGAATTCTGACACCGAACATCCCGACAAACCAAAATAGCAAAAATAAACTTATGGGAAGCAATTAATGGGGGAACGGGGCATAACTTCCAAAGATGACCGACCGGATCGTCGCATTAGCCTTTCTTATTTTGCTTTTATGGTAGCTTGAATTTGTATTTATTTCCTTTTCAGTAGTTTTTGACTCTGTAATATTGGCCATCGAGGAAGTCGTGATCAACTTGAGGCACCTGCTGAGGCTGGGTGCCTTTACTTAAACTCAACTTTTGCTAAACAGAACCCTGTAAAATCAATCTTGCCATATTTACTTTGTATTAGTTTCAGAGGAGGATTAAATTAAAAAGGATTCAAAGAAAAGTAAAGAAAGGATAGGAAAATGAATATAAAGAGAAGTGTCCTTTTCTGGAAAGGAAATAAGGGATTATTTTGAGTGCATGCATACTTCAATAGACATCACATACTTCTTGGACTGGATACCCGATCTGTGCAACTATCCAAATTCTCATGAAAACATTATAACCCATTTGTTAAAACTGAGAAACCTTGCTAGTACTCTTTTAGTACCAATGGTTGTAAGGGATTCCTTCTTCTCGATCAACGCACCCTTTTCAGGTTTTCGCCAATTGACCTCTCTCATTTCTCTTCTCACCGTCCTTATAGTGCTCTTTATGCGTTTTCACTAATAAGACTCTCATTTTCAACTTCTCTGCTTACCATTGACTTACGGTGCCTGTGTGGGTTTTCACCAATAAGACTCTCTCATTTTGGTTGTATCGGATCTAAGCAGCCGCTCTTGAACATTCTCACCGCTTGATCAGAAGGACTTGAACATGATCTAGGGTAAAAAGAGTTTGGATTGAATTAAAACTTCGGAACCTTTTTGGAGAGCTTTTGCCGAACCATTATAACATCTGTTTATGGGCTTAACTTTGAGCCCAAACATATGCAGCATCAAAACATACATTTGATTACAGTACTAATCATGAAAACTACCACTTAACGTATGTAGGAACTGGTTTATAATTTTTACAAAGTACAGTCTACTTACTATAAAACTGAATACAATGGAAATTTTACAGCAGCAAATATACCTTTGCATTGTCATTAAACTAAAAATAGTGCTTTCTTAAAAAAAATTCTAAATAACAGTGTAATCTATAACTGTTTTACTAGCTAGACTTAGACTAAAACTATTACAAATATGCATAACTAATAGAGTATTCCTGCCTCTTTTATATATGACTTGTCCATTAGAGCTTGGTCTTCCTTTGTTAAAAGAATAGTGTGAGTCCCACTTTCAGGCCTCTGAACATGCTGATTTAACCACCTAGTGGCTAAATCTGCAGGTTGCAGCTCGTGATCAAACAGTCAAAGAAAGAGAAAAATAATGGCCTTGAGTAAAAGAAATTAGATGAGAGAAAGAAGGAAAGCATAGCAACATTAAACCTAAATATTTTACTATGAGGCAAAGCTATTTTCACAAGATAAAGCCACTAAACAACATTCATATATTGGATAAGTTAATGTGCTGAATCATTTTTTAAAATTTACAGACACATAACTAAACGAATCAAATGCTTACCAAAGTAAACAAGTTACTATCATGAAAGACATGTTATTCACAAATCTGATTCTTATATCATTTTTAGGAAGTCATTACATAAGAAAGGCTAAGGTTAAATTCCTATGAAGAACAACAAAGATCATCACTTAACATGTGAAGGAAAGATGGATATGAAACTTGTAAAAACTCAAACACAGCAACAGCCCATCAATGAATCAGAAAGTTTGAACCAGAAGAAAACAACTTTGAAACCAAAAAACCAGATAAAGAACCAAGAGAATCCTCCACTTCAAGCCATATTGCTCAGTTTGTATAAAATCAATGAGTAAGGGTTTTGAAGGTTTTTCAAAATTTTCTGAAAATCTTATCTTTCAGCCAAGGAAAGGGAACATTTTGCAGTAAATTTTGATGATGAATGTGTGTCCAAATCATAGTGAGAGGATCTACCTATATATAGACTGCCTAGGGAGGGTATATCTTGGGTATATTCCTTATCCTAAACCTCTAAAATAGTACAATATAGCTGTCCGTCTTATCCAAATTCAGCATATTTTGTAACGGTTGGGAAAACTGTATATTTTTTATTTTTTAGCCTAAAAAAATCTAATTTTACCATTTAAGTTACTGCTTATTTCATCTTTACATAAACTCTTTTAGTTCAAATAAGTCTCTAAAATTCCTATTGGTTTTCAAATCAAGTCAAACATAATTAAAATGTACTAAGAAACCAAATTATCATGCCGAAGCAACAACATGCTGATGTAATTCAAACTTAAAGCTAACCAATTAATAAATAAAAACTGCTTATCTAATTAACCCTAAAGAATAGGGAATTCAAACTAAACTGATGACAGAAACAGAGTGAATAAATCATCAAAACCTAATTATAGACTTGAACCTATGTACAAATAATGAAACTAGAAATTAAAAACAGAAAAAGGAGAACCTAAACCATGCGGCTAATCAATAATAAAACCAATTGGAAAGAAGCAACACCTTAATTACTTTATTATATTGATCTAATTAACCTAAACGCATCGAACTATACTTAATTAAAATAATTAACTAAGCAAAATTATTTTACTAAAATTCAAATGAACCAGCACTCTAAATAAACAAAGTTGATACCTAAATGATAAAAGTAAAAATAACTAAACAAGAGGAAAAGAAGTAGGAACAAAATGATTTTGGCCAGAAAAGCTTGAACAAACAAAGCGAGTCAACGAATGATGGAATTTGAAACATGCGGACTAAATTATATGCAAAAATAGATACACAACATAATTCTAAGACATGCAACTAAACATAAAGAAACGCAGATGAAGATGATTCTCAGAAAAGTAAATGGAAAATAGGAAGGCAACGATACTTATCTGAAAAGAAAAAATCGAAAAAGATCTTCAAGCGGCACTGGTTTGATGCAAGGGTCCAAATTTGTTTGAAATGACCCAAAATTGATGCTAATCAGTTGTTCTTGCTTACAACTGACCAACATGCATTTCAGGCTAATTCGAGCCTTGAAGCTGAGTAGAATAGAGTATTCTGACTTTTCGCAGATCTGAAATTCATGGGTTTTGGTAGGGATATTTGGGGAATCAAGGGTAAGACAGTAATATTGAAAAGTTCGGGACCGTGGGGGTGTGATTTGGGCAAATTTGGGGAAGTTAAGATTTTTGGTTTGAATTTAGATCTAAGATTCTAAAGGTTTAACAGGGATTTGGGTTCATAAAGAAGAGGAGAATGGGAGTCTTGTGTGTTAATTTGGGGTGGATTGGAGCACTGGAATCGCCGTGAATCAATTTTCAGTAGATGGTTTGCGGCGGATGCGACGATGGATTTTAGGGCTGCTAAGGTTCATTCTTGAGAGAGAGATGAGACTGAATGGGGGTGGGGAGGGGGGTTCCAAAATTGGGGGTTGGTCTCATTTGGAACGTCATATAATTAGTGAGGAATTAGTTTCGAGTAGTTAGATCATGGAGATCCAACAACTGTGATTAAGAGGGGACAAAATGGGGTCGTTTTAGGCTACAGGGAGATGGACTAGGTAGGGGTTGGTTTGGGACTAGGTCTAGGTGGATTTTGGGTAGTTTTGGGCTGGGATATGGGTATAAAAATTAGCCCCATTTCAAACAAATCTAATTTATAAATTAGCCTTTTTTGATTTTCTTTTTCTTTCCTTTCCTTTTCTGTTTTTTTAATTAAAGATTCTAAAATAATAAACGTAAATGAATGATTTTTTTTGAAGTTAAGCTAATTAAATAATTATAAAAATTATAAAAATAACTTAATCCTAAACTAAAAGTACAAAAATCAATAATCTCAAAATAAAAGAGAAAAATATAAAAATGGGCCATTTTTGTGTTTGTCTTTTTTTAATAAAGAAAATAATTATTTATTAATAATAACAATATAAAATAAAGCCTAAATGCAAGCCATAGTACTTTTCATGATTTAAATAATATTTAAATGTGGGTAAAAATGCAAATAACTAAACAAAATTCTACAAAAAATGGCAAATAATTAACAGAAAATCTATTTTCTTGAGATTTTATAGGAGTATTTCATATAGGGAAAATATCACATGTTCATAGTAGGTTAACTACCCATTGCTTCGCGAATGTAGGACCTCCTTTGCATACTAACAACCCAACAGTGTATCAGAGTTGATAATTCCACAGGGAGCTTCAATTTGGAGTTGATGTATTTGCTAGCCTAGAAATGCATTTTGGCTTCTAATTGATCTTCTTATCATTTTTGGTTTTTTATTTTGTTATAAACTAAATTTACCAACTACTATTGTAAGCTAAATTTATGCTAAGTTATAATGCCAGAATTATGCAATAAGTGAAAGGCACTGGGGTCATGACACTCACTTAGATGGCTAATTAGCATGTATAAAATTCTAACACAAGAATGATAATTATGGGGAGTATGGATAACCGTTGCACTTTAGCACTCACTCTAACGCCTCTCGAAAGAGAGAGTTTTCCCAATTGACTCTCTCGAGACTAATTGGGTAGGCTAATTTTCCCAAGCAACTTAAGATTCAAGTAGGGTGATTACTCTCTCGAGGTTTAACCCGTTACTTGGGACTACCATTCTTATGGGTCCATCCCAAATTCTTGTTGGATTGAATGTGAGGTCGTAGACTCTCTTTCTCAAAAAGAGTCTAAACCCACTAAGCTTGACTTAGTGTTTGCAACAACCAAATCTAAGTAAAATCATAAAAGCAACCCAAATACCAAACACCCAATATCATCCAATCATTAATAAAGAAAACCAATTAATTACCCACACTAGGGTTAAGCCACAACCCTAGCTAATGGGTTTATCTAGAAATGGAACAAGCAAAAAAAGAAGAAGTACTAGAAGAAATTAACTTATTCATTAACTACAAGGTTAATCTACTTGAATCCACGCTAAATATAAGAGAAAATTGCCTAAAGTAGGCTATTATCGAGAGTCACGAGCTCAGCTGCCACAGAGATGATAAAACTTGACCTAAAAAGTAAAATTTTCTATTTATACTATAAAGGAAAAATTGGACAAAAATGCCCCTGAGGGTCTATTGCGGACGGCATAGAAATGCCATGCGGCCGCATAGGGCTGTGGTCTTCAGATCTGGCTTCTTGACTTGAGGATGCGGACTTCGTAGAAATGACATGCGACCGCATAGATCATCCTATGCGGACCACACGGAAATGGAGCACGTCCGCACATCTACAGTGATGCGAACCGCATGAAAATGGCATGCAGCCGCACAAGAGGTCTTCACAACTTGCTGGTTCTCTGAACATTTCCCACGCAGACCGCACTATTTTTGTGTGCGGCCCCGTGGACCTGTTGCCTTGAGTTTCTGAATATCTAGCCTCTTGTTAGTGCAGACCGCGTGGAAATGGATGCGGTCCGCGTGGGATTTCCTTTATTTTGGTCACCCTCTGAACTATCCTATGCGGTCACGTGACAAAACAGGGCGGTCCGTGCAGGTCAACCTTGACTTGGCCTCTTGCAAAACTATTCTGTGAGGATGCACGTCAAAACAGTATGGTCCGAACAGGTGGCCTTCTTCCCACTTTGAGTTATCTTTTGGCGCTTGGCAGGTTTCACTCCTCTTTTGAACCGATTTGTGATATATATCCTCTTGTCGCTCAAACTTGTAATCAACCATACTTTGTAAGCAATTTAATACTAATTTGAAATAGTTTATGCACAAAGCTCAGGTAAGAAGGGGTATAAAACATGTATAATTCAAATATATCACACACCCTTAAGTGCAAAATCACCCAACATAACTAATGGAATTGACGAAAGTCATTTCGGAGTAATGCATAACCAACTGGACCAATCACAAGAGCTAAAGCTAGAAAATCTCAAGAAGTAATGCATGGGTTGGTAAGAATATACTTGATAAGAGATCGGATGTCACAAGTGTGGATGAGAATCCAAAATTTAACACGTATCTCAAGTGAGCTTAAATGAAGATAATCATGATTCTTAATCAAAATAGTGATGAATTAACTTGTGATTGACTATTTAGCATCTATCCTAATAATATATTATTGTATATTACTTTGAGGGAGTTTTTGTTTTATTTTGTAGGTATGCAAGGTTTGGTGAATACTTTGAGAGAATTGGAGAAAAGGGATAATACCTAATGCTATCCAACACTTAAAAACTGCTTGAACATTAATGCAACATTAAGTATTAGTTTGTTCAAGTATAGATAAAATTGGGCTACCTTATTATCATGATTAATGAAATTTAATTTTAGATTCTAATAAGCCAAGCCGTTCTTAATTTGGATCTTCATACATTAAGTTATGGCCATATAAGCTATAACTGTACAAATCTTGATAGAATCATATCGGTCAACTTCAATATTAGATGTGGAACAACATAAGATGAATTTAGCTGTAAAATTTACCAAATGTGTGGCCTAAATTGTCTTCTTTTCAAAGAATCAATATTTGTGAAATTTCAGCACCCCTAGGAAAAATTATAGACTTTCTACCAAGACTGCACCAATCTGTCGAGATTTCAAATACAAGAGATTACATCAATTATACTTGGTGGGAAATTGTGATGAACCAGTCCATCATCCGGTGTTACTACCCAATTTCTCTCATATTATGCTTCTCTATAGTTCAGTATCATTATTTGAGTTGATCGGGTAGAATTGGATTGGTTTTAGATGGAAATAAGACACTTAGTCTCTTAAAGGAAAACTTATTTTGGAAAAGTCAACTGGAAGTTGACTATTTAGTTAGAGGGTTCAGATATGAATTTTGATGATTCAATTAGCTATTGGGGATGATTTATAACTCAGGAGTGAGATCGGAATTGAATTTGGAGGTTCGGTGTGTAAATAGGCTTGAATTGGCGAAGCTTGAATTTTGGCGAATTCCGGTTGAAAGGTGAGATTTTGATCCGTGGGTCAGAATGAAATTCTGAGATTTGAATTAGCTCCATTAGTTAATTTTGTATAAGTGTGTAAATATTTAGGTCATTCGGAAGTGTTTAGGTGGTTTTTGATCTAATGTGCAATTTCGGAAGTTTTGAAGAAACTTAGGCTTGAATCTAATGTAAATTGATGATTTTAGTGTTGGTTGATGCGTTTTTATGATTTGAATAAGTTTGTATCATGTTTTGGGATATGTTGGAGAATTTGGTTGAGGTCCCAGGGGCATCGAGGTGATTTCGGATTGTTAAACGGGAAGTTTGAACGTAGGATTTATTGCAGAAAAACAGCAGCACTTGCAGACCACTTTTGGCCTTCCCATTTGCGAAGGGGTCTTCGAGTTCACATAGTGGTGAGTTCTCGGTCATCGCATTCATGGTAGAGGCTTTGCATTCGTGTAGAAGGGCCTGGGGGCCCTGCCTAGTTTGTTCAGTACGTTCGCGATGTCGGAGTCGCGTTCGCATAAGAGGAGGTCGTTGAGCTTCGCGTTCACGTTTGGAGGATCGCGTTCGCATAGTATCAATTGTTCAAGGATCGCGTTCGTGTGTGGAGTGCCGCGTTCGCAAAGGGTTAAAATGGCCAAACAATTTCTTGTGCATCGTCGCGTTCACATATAAGGAAAACTAGGCGATCGGAGAGGTTTTTATATTATTTAATTCGCGGCTCATTTGTTATTTCCTCCATTTTTGAACCACCTTGAGAGCTTTTTAGTAGAAAGTGAAAAGGGTTTTGACGGGAATTGATTGGACGTAAGTCTCGTGACCTGGAAATGCTATTTTATTGTGGAATCAACATTTAATTCTTGGAAATTTGGGTGAAAAATTGAAGAAACAGGGCTTGGGTTTTGAAATAAAAATTTGGGATTCGAGAGAGAAATTGAACCTCAATTTTGGTAAATTTGATATGAATAGACTCGTGACGAGACGAGGAGTCCAGTGATGTAAATTTTGTAATTTTCGAGAAGTGAGCCAAGGGCTCGGGTTTCGCCAACTTCACAAGTTTTGGTGTTTTTCGAGTCTTCTCAATTGGGTTGTGTTCTATTAGCCTATTGTAACATATGCATTGTGGTTTTGGCCAGATTCGATGCGCGAGGAGGTCGATACGAGAGGAAAGGGCATTGCAGGCTAGTATTCGGTCGGCTTGAGTGTTGATACCCAACTTTTTCCTATGTATTTTTTATACTCAAAATACTTTTATAATAGCATATGTATGCATATATAATAATGCCTTAAAGTTTTAGTATTTCTTCTCAATTTTTAATGATTTTTAAAATGAATTTATTATCCATTTTAACAGTATAAAATCCAAAATTATTCCTAAAATTATCATTTTTGGTGAATAACGTATTTTATTCTTATATTCATAAAAAGTATAATTAATATGATTTTTATGTAATTTTATAAATTTATTTGGAATTTCTAAAGCTAATTGCATGAAATTGCAATTATAGCCTATTTTATGATTAACTGCATTTTTATAATCATAAAATCATTTCTGGTATTTTGAGATTAATTTTTATGTATTATTAATTAGCTCTATGTTTTCAATTTGCTTTTCAAATCATTTCTATTTTATAAAATAAAAAGGGTGAAATTTGCTATTTAAAACTTGGCCATATTTCATTGCAAACAAAGCCCAAATTAACCCCAATTTTAATCATGTTTCAGCCCAACCCAATTTCAATTAAGACCCGACCCATAACCTATTCGGATACCCGATCCATCTTTGATTTAATTTGAGTTGTTGATAAAATGAGATCAATGGCCCAGATTATATTACCTAAATTAAACCTAACGACACCCCCGACCCCTTATTTCTCATAAAGACCGGTCTCTCTCTTGGTCCCTTCATCTCTTCCATCTCTCTAGAACCTTTTGGTTCTTCTCCGATCGTCTTCATCGCCTTTCCGGCCATCTCCACCCTCACTTCTCTTGACCACCAATCGCCATGGTACCTTGTCTTGTTGCTTCTCTCTAAGTCTTGAAGCCCCATAGACTTCCACCATGAAAGACGATCCCTGGAAGGCTTGCTTGATTTATCTCCGGCCTTCTATCCGGTGGTTTTCAATCTGATCGTACTATGTACACCATTATTAACGAGTTTCACAGCCAGGTTCCTTCCCCTCCGATTTTATTGCAAAAATCCTAATTTTTAGCCTAAGTCTTTTAATTGATGACTTTTAAAACAACTTTTCAGTTTATTTCTTTGTGTTTTACACTACTCACCACTCGATTTCTCTAATTATTCGTGTTCTTTTAACGTTTGTTCTTCTTCTTAAAACTAGAATTTCTATGTCCTTATCTTCGGAAGGCTTTCTATATTTTAAGTATTGGCTATGAGTTTTGACTGATTTTGTTGAGTTCTTCCTTAAACCTAACTAGCCTATGCTAGAACCCTCATTTTTGAAACTTTTTTTCAGATTCTGTGCTCATCTATCTTATTTGATAAATGCCTATGTTCTGTGCTTTGATTTACGTGATTGCTGTCTTTGTTATTAAAATTGGATAGTTACCCTTTAATTAGGAGAAGACTTGCTGATTTCTTTTGTCGGATTGATTCTGTGGCTTCATTGATTGATGAAACGGATTCCCTTTATCTTATTTTTACTCTACCCTCAACTACTATATATACTCTCCTCTTTACTCACTTCAAACAAGAACATAATTCATTATTCTGAACTTTCTCTTACACAAAAACATACTCATTGATTTCTCTTGTTTCTAGATAACCTCTCTCACTTCCCTTGTGACTACTAGTTACTCAATTGGTTTAAAACCCAAGCTAAACTTAGGCTACTTTGCTTTTCTACTGTTCTTTACTCTGCTACTTGCTTTGGCCTGCCTGCTGTGGCTCACATCTTTGCATACTCTGCTGCTCACCTCTCTACATACTCATTACTATTACTGCTCACTTATCTAAACACTATTGCTCACTCCTATGCATACTATTTCTCCCTGCTACTATGCATTACCTTACGTTCAGTTGGTTTGTCATCTATTTTATTTATAGCTTCAAAGCAACATGTTTTTATTTGTATTGCACTTTCTCTTATTTCCTGTATCCTTCTACTTATGGTTCTGTTGTTCGTACTGCAATTAGCATGCCTTTATGTTAATTGATATGCCTATCTTAATCTAGCATGCCTATTGCTCTATTTATTTGTCTCAAGCATGTTTCTCCTTACCCCTAACCCAGTACAATTATCAGCATGTAGTCCTGATCTCTTTGGTTGAAACCTGCCTGATTGTTTATGTTCTGAAGTGCTTCTCTTTGATGTCTGTTTATGTGTATTGTGTTCTTACATGGAAGTTTCTTGTCCCCATTCCCCTTTCCCCTATTTGTGCTTGTATTCTCTGAACCCTGTAACCTAATATTGTCTCTTCTGTTGTTTTCTTTCAAAACTAGCTCCATGTGAACCATCTTCAAAAACTCAATTGCTTTAAAGAACTCTAGCGTACTTTTCTGTAGTTTTCTTTCAAGGCTGGTTCTCTATGGACCTTCTTTCAACTGTTTTTCAACTCAAAACTCTATCACAATCTCACTACTCCTAGAATTTAGGTTATGCCCCCTTAGTGTAAGCATTGCTTTGGGTACCTTGAGTACCCACTGAAATTTGATGCACAAGGCTGGTAATTCCACACTTGCATTTGTTCAATGTTAATTACTTTAGGTGCCTGGTATTGGCCAGGGGCTTTAATGGTCCCTTAGGGATCTTTTCTGCACCCAACCCTTGGCAAAAGGCTGTGAAACTCGGAAAGAAGTGAGGTTGGAGACTTGGGCCTGGTTGAAGGCTTCCTATAGAATAACTTCTTTTTTTTCACTACTGTAATTTAATTATTAACTCAGTGGTAATAAGAGTAAATAATATCTGAGTGACAAGAAATCACGTAAGAATACTCCATCATGCTATATAATAAAATCCTTTAGAAAACATCCGGCTCAGTTAAAGAAACCTCTTTTGAAAATATCTTTTGCTTTTCTTTTTAACAGCTAAGCATATGCATGAGATATCGGGTAGTGCAAGTCTGCACACAAGTCAGCCTCTCGGGCACAAAAATCTATTAACAGATAACACCAGGGTATCTGGTACACAGTGCAAGAAATAGCATGGATGCCAATGATATGAGAGTGTTGAATGCCATGCCACGTATTGCAAACAGGAATTAATGCATGAATACAGTGCAATGCACATGACCGTTGTGGCGTATATCCCGATCTATTTGCGTACCCGCACTCACTGTAGGTTTCAAACTCCAGGGGCTCCTACAGCCCAAGCGCAATATCAATATCACACCGCTGCGGCATGCAGCCCGATCCATGCACATTCCAGAAATGCACATACGCCACTTGGGAAATATCAACATAGTAGTCCTCAGCTCAAAACGTCAGTAAAATATCATTTAGGTTTCAAATCTTAGAAAAATGGCTAAGTTTGCAAAACTATATTAACAACTGTGGACCGATATTAAATAATATGCAGATTAATGCAAAGACAGTGATATCAATCCCTGAAGGATTCAAATAATCGGTACAAACTACTATTTTAATACTGTTATTATTTTGAGCATTTATTGTAATCTTTTACTCTATGAACGTGAAAACAAATCCTGTAGCAACGTTTATAATGAGTGGTTGCGCCCTTCTGATATTAACCCCCTAAAATGTGGCAAAGGCATATATACGGTAAAACCAGTCGATCAACGGTGTAGTCGACGATTCCGCGCCTTTCCCTCTTGAGTTTTCCTCTCAGGGCTACCTTGTCTAGCACTTCAAAAATAGAAACCTTACTCTATTAAAGTATTCATGCATCATTTTTAAACTTAGCCGAGTAAGTTATGTTGTCCACATAATGACTCATTAAGATAGCCCAAACCAAAGTCCATCGAGCTTCCTCGAAACCCAAACGGACGCCTTCGCGTTGTGTGCATTTATTTGGAGAACTAAATGCCTTTATGCTAGTTTTGCAAAAATGAGGCACGAATTCCAAGATTTGGTATGGTAACCAACATTCACCCAAGGCTACTAAGCTGGTAGGAAGATCTTCATGCCAGTGATCAGACCCTTGTCCGCAGGTACTTAGGGAATTTGCCCTCACTTCCAGAAATTCTGCCTAACAACAAAATCATAGAGGCCGCAACTATGTTCTAGGATAGTGATCGACCGGTGTTTCGCTTCGGGGATTTGGAAATCACTCCTTTATTGGAAGAAGTAGGGGGTCTAGCTAGTATACCTTGGGAAACTCCGGGTCTGCTTATGCCGGAAAACCGCAAAAGGACTTCTACATAACGTTTGATTTCCTATACGAGAGGTATGGCCATAGCAAGTTCTATTGCACCTACACTGATGAGTTCGCCCTCACCTCTTTAGGGCATATACATAGAAGGGTCTTTGTGTTCATGTTCTGTTTCTTGGGTGTGATGGTTTTTCCTATTAAAAAGGCTAAGATCCACACCATTCTAGCCATGGTAACTGAAACCTTAATGGAAGGGACTGACGGGCAGTCTTTCAGTATAATGCCCATGATCGTCGGTGAAATCAATCGAGCCTTAGAAAAATGTCAACAAGGAGCCCCACACTTCAAGGGCTATAATCTGCTACTTCAACTCTGGCTTATAGAAAACCTTCAGAAGGGTGACCACTAACAGGAGTTTATACATAGGGATCGGGATGATCATATCGCTTACCACCACCCCAAGCAAATGAACTTCATGCCCAACATGCCGGAGGATGGGTAGAGCTGTTTGAAAATCTAAAGGAAGAGCAGGTACAGTGGATGTTCGAGTGGTTCCCAGCAGGGGAGTTTATTGTTCATTCGCGAGATGCACCGTTCCTCAAAATCATCGGTCTGAGGGGAACTCATCCTTGTGTCCCTCTCCAAGCCATGAGGCAAGTAGGGAGAAAACAAAGCATGCCAAGGATAGACAAGATGAGTCATTTCAGGGTTGACTTTCAGGGTGATGATAGCCCGCACAAGTGTCAAGCTCAACATATGTGGCACTGCAAGCTCGTCTTAGGGAGAGAATCTATTAAGCCAGACATGTATCATGTCGCATGTGTGCCGCCTTACTCAGGATGGTTAGAAGACGATCACATTGGTTTAGGTCACCCAGGGTTCGTCCAAGGTCATAGGATTATTGATGAGAAAGCTGTAGCGCAAGTCAAATACAATCAGTTGCGCAAGAAGATGCGAGAGTGAGAAAAGGAGGACCGGGAAATACATGAATCCCACCAGAAGTTGATCAACGAGTGGAAGGATATAGCTATCAACGCTAACAATTGGCTAGGGTATCTGGAACGAGGTCTAGTGGAGTTGGAAGGAAAGTTCTTGTTGAGGATTGAAGATTGCCAGAATGTCGAGGGAAGTGCAGGCAGATATATGGATTGAGCCTATCTGCTGGAACACCGAATTTGGGGAAGGTCCTTCTGGGACCAAGTAGTTAGGACCTTTTATTCTATTGGTTTCATAAGTGTAATAAGGACACTGGCCATTAGTGACATCCTTTATTATTAAGTCGTTTTTAAGACTCGTCTTGTTTTTATCAATAAAATGAGGCATTTAGAATTATACGTTCTCCAAATTTAATTTGTCGCTAGGCCTACCTCGGGCACAACGAGGCACCCAAAGTAGGAAACTCTTTATATTCCTGCATAATGTGTTTAAATATCGCAATATTTTTCTCAGAATCCGCACTAACTTCTTACATATTTATTTTTCTTTGATTTTTACTCCCCTCCCCAAAGGTTAGTTCGTGAATTCTGGAACCATCAGCGTACTCAACAAGATCTAAGCGCCCTCCACCTCCTCCTCCTCTTCTGATTCCTACCAAAAACAGGAACAAAGGCAAAATGGGAGACACAAATACTAGGAATGAAATTGAGGAAACTTCTCAGAACGCTCCAATTACCAAGGAAACTGTTTATCATCTTGAGCAGACTTTGCTGAGATTTCGGGAAGAATTAGAACAGGTGCGGAACCTGGCAAGCCTATCAATCACTCTTGCTACTGCTAATACAAACACCTAGAACCATATATCTGCACAGCCACCAGTACAACTTGCTAATACCCAAGCCTGCAACACATGCAATAACACTCCACTGCTCATTCTTGAGCCACAACACACCACAAACGACCATAACACTCCTATCTTTATGTACATTATACCCCACTATAACCAGCCAATCTCAAGTGCACCAGAATTAGATGTCAAGGACACCCTCATTCAGAATTTGGCTCCAAACTCAAGAAGTTAACTAACTGGGTCCATGGTGTCAAAGGTAGCAAAGGCGTTGAGGGTTTGAACTATGAAGATCTTTGTGTTTAGCCAGATGTTGAACTCCCGGAGGGGTACAAACCTCCCAAGTTTGAGATGTTCGACGTTGATCCTAGGGTCCACCTGAGAATGTATTATGATAAGCTGGTAGGAGTTGGGTGGGACGAGAAAATCCGCATGAAGCTATTTATGAGGAGTCTGAAAGGCGACGCCTTCTCTTGGTATATCAGCCAAGATGCAAAGTAATGGATAAGTTGGGTGAGCATGACATCTGACTTCATGGACTATTTCAAGTTCAACACTTAAAATGCATCGGATATTTTCTATATCCAGAATCTAAGGAACAAACCCATAGAAACCTTTTGCGAGTATGCTACTCGTTGGAGATCAGAAGCTGCCAAGGTTAGGCCAACTCTCGAAGAAGAGCAGATGAATGCGTTCTTTGTCCGGGCTCAGGATCCGAACACTATGAAAGGATGATGCTAATAGAGGGTCAAAGGTTCTCCGACATCATCAAGTTGGGAGAAAGAATCGAAGAAGGTATCAAGAACGGTATGGTCACCAATCTCGAAGCATTACAAGCCACCAACAAGGCCTTATAGTCTGGTGGAACGTCAAAGAAAAAGGATGTGAATTCTGTAATGGCGGCGCAAAGAAACAAATCCCCTATGAAGTACCAAGCCTATCCCTCAACCCCACTCACATATCAACCCACCCTAAATTACCAAGCACCCTCACCTACATACCAAATGTTGCCATCTGCCTACCAATCACCTCCACCACCCACATATCAACCTACCTCACCAAGATATTCCCAACCCATGCCCCGGTACCAAGCATATAATTCTCAACCCTCTCATTACCCGTCACCACCTGCTCGCCAAAACTTTCCTCGACCCAGACCTAATTTGGGCCGCGGACCTTCCAAACAATATACCGCCATAGCCGAGCCAATCGACCGATTATATGAAAAACTCAAAGCAGTCGATTATGTTACACCTATCACAGCCATAACCCCAGAAAGTCCCTCCCAATGGATCAATCCCCACAAAACCTGTACATACCATTATGTAATGAAAGGCCATACCATCGATGAGTGTTGCTCGTTGAAAGATAAGATTCAGACTTTGATTGATAATAAGGTCATTATAGCAAAAGAGGCCGCTCCCAATGTCCGCAATTACCTTCTGCCTTTGCACAAGGGTGGAAGCATCCATATGATCGAGATAGAGGATGACTGGACCCCAATGGGTCAACCGAATTAGTTGCTGAAGGAAATGAGCCTAAGAAGTCGGCGGCTACACTCAATCACATTGTTGTTTAGATCCATCCCTCTGAGGGAGATGTGGTAAATGTATCTGTACCACTCGATTTTGAAGTGCCTCCTGCAAAGGCGCCAAAACCAATTGAGGTTGAGTTTGGTATCCCGAAAGCGCCTGCACTATTCGAAGTTGTTGTGTTACCGCCAAGAATGCCTATTACTGTTTCCATGACATACATGACCTTGTTCACGTCAAACGCTATACCTTGGAATTACACAACTTAGGCTAGAACGAAAGGGAAAAAAATAATGGATAAGCGGTCGCCGTATAGGGCATGACTAGAACATGCAGGGTATATACACTGGAACGTCTAGCTGAGTCTAGCAAGAAAGCCTCTTGACGATCTGTTGTAACTGGACCCGATGACCTTTTGAGAAAGATACAGTCAAAAGAATACACAGTCATTGAGCAATGGAACAAAATACCAGCGCAGATTTCCATCCCAGCTCTTCTACAAAGCTCTGAAGCACACATAAGAATGCCTTGATGAAAATACTGAGTGAAGCTTATGTTCCCAGCAGCATAACGGGAGGAAAAATGGCAAACATGGAAGGACAACTACTGGAAAGCCACAAGGTCACCTTCCACGAGGATGAGCTACCACCAAAGTACTCAGTCACAACAAGGTGTTGCATATCAATGTGCAATGCGAAGATTATTTCATATCAGGATCCTGGTCGATGGGGGATCCAGTCTCAATATTTTTCCGCTAGTGACTCTCACAACATTGGGGAAAGGTATTCATGAGATCAAAGGTGGGGCTATCAATGTTAAAGCTTTTGATGGGTCTCAAAGATCTACCATCGGAGAAAATAGCTTGTGCTTATAGATGGGACCCACCTGGTTTGATATTGACTTCCAAGTCATAGACGTGTCAGCATCCTACAATTTATTGTTGGGAAGACTTTGGATCCACGCCGCTAGGGTTGTGGCATCAACACTACATCAAGTAATGAGGTTTGAATGGAATTATCAAGAAGTAATCATTCATAGAGATGGTAGCAATCCTATTTACAGTCGCCAAACCATCCCAATGATAGGAGGTAGAAGAAGAATAGGCGGAGAAATATACCACCACATCGAGCAAGTCAATGTTGTGGGCAAAAAAAAATGGTGGGATAAAAAGATAGAGAGCATCCTGAATAGGAGCGGGTATGAACCCGGAAAAGGACTTTACAAGAACTCTAGGGTATCACCGAGCCCATCAAACTAAAGAAACATGACACAACTTTTGGCTTAGGGTATGAGTACACTTAGAAGGAGTTTCATAATTTGTCACCGCCATGGTGCAACCCCTATCATCCATTGGAGCACCCTCTACCTCAGCTGGAGTAGACCTTCCATCCTGCTGACATTATATATGGATCACAGGAAGACGAAACAATGGAAGCGATGAAGAACCTATTTTTGGGAGATAATATGGACTGTTGTGTTATCTTTAAGGAGGAAGAAGAGGAAGGCCCTTCCATTTAACCTATGAATCGAGGGGAACACCTCACCAATTGGTCAGTCGGGACAACCCGTGCCCGGAAAGCTTCGGGGTAGCAAGGCTAAAGGACACACCATGCATCGCATTTTACTTTTTAGTTGATTTTACTTTTGCGCATCGTCTTTACTTTTGAAAAGAACTCTGATGTTGTGAACAGTTATGAATTTAATCAAAAGAATTTTCCAATTTTATTTTTTATATCTCACTCTTATTTCTTTTCTCTATCATTTACTTTATTTTACACAGCACTACTAATACATATCTTGATGATGAACCAACAATTGTGATTTGCAATGAGGCAATGCAAGAAACGGACATAGATTCAGGAGAGGAAGATAATATACCAGAAGAGGTTGTCAGAGAGGTCGAGAAATTTGAGAACACACCTAAGTCTAACTTGGACAAAACTAAGGTTGTTAATTTAGGAGATACAGAGAACATCAAAGAAACATGCATCGGCATGCATTTGTCGCCATCAGAAAAGGAAGGGTACACGTAGTTCTTGAAAGAGTATGAGGATATTTTTGCATGTTCATATGACGATGACTGGTCTCAGCACATCCATTGTAGTTACAAGTTGCCAACAGATCCTACATGTCCGCCAGTAAAACAGAAGCTCAGAGGGTTTAAGCTAGACATGAGTTTGAAGATCAAAGAGAAAGTAACCAAGTAAGTCAAAGCCAATGTTATCAGAGTGGTAGAATACCCTACATGGTTAGCCAACATCGTGCCAGTACCGAAGAAAGATGGGAAGGTTAGAGTCTGTGTCAACTACCGGGATCTCAACCGGGCTAGTCCCAAAGATGACTTCCACTTGAAAAATATACACATCCTGATTGACAACTGGGCCAAGCATGAATTGCAGTCATTCGTCGATTGTTTTGCGGGGTACCATCAGATATGGATGGATGAAGAAGATGCATAGAAAATGGCGTTCATCACTCCATAGGGGATGTAATGTTACAAAATGATGCCATTTGGTTTGAAGAATGCTGGTACCACCTACATGAGGCCCATGACCACTATCTTTTACGACATGATACATAAAGAGATCTAGGTGTATATGGAAGACGTCATCAGAAAATCCAAGAAAGCTGCAGATCATATGGAAGACCTGAGAAAATTCTTCAACGGGTTGAGGAGATATAACGTGAAACTGAACCCCACCAAGTGTGTATTCGAGGTTCCGGCTAGAAAGTTACTAGGTTTCATTATGAGTCGTCAGGGAATATAATTTGATCCGTCAAAGGTCAAAGCCATTCAAGAGTTACCACTGCCAAAGAACAAGAATGATGTGGTGAGTTTTTTGGGAAGATGCAACTACATCAGCAGATTCATAGCTTAGTCCACTGTTATTTGTGAACGCATCTTCAAAATGCTGAAAAAGGATGCTATCGCCAAATGGACTAACGATTGTCAGAAAGCGTTTGACAGAATTAAGGAATACTTGTCCACAAAGCCATTCTTGGTTCTGCCTGAGCCAGGAAGACCATTTTGCTCTATCTCGTGGTATTGGATGGAGCCTTTGGTTGCGTTTTGGGGCAACATGATGAAATGCGATGAAAGGAGCAAGCCATCTACTACCTCAGCAAGAAGTTCACCCCATACGAGGCTCGGTATTCCTTATTAGAACGCACATCTTGTGCTCTGACCTGGGTTGCCCAGAAATTGAGGCATTATTTCTATGCCTACACAAATTATCTCATATCAAGGATGGATTCATTGAAATATATCTTTCCGAAGCCCATGCCTACTGTCAATCACGCCAAATGGCAAATCCGGTTAAGTGAGTGCAGCATTGTTTATATTACCCAGAATGCAGTCAAAGGGCTAGCTTTGGTAGATCACTCACTGAGAATCCTGTGGGAGGAGAATATGAACCTCTTAAGACGTATATTCATGATGAAGATGTGTCGTTCATAGGAGAGGACATTGTAGAATCCTATGACAGTTGGAGGATTTTTTGATGGAGCTGCGAAATTCAAAGGAGTTGGCATAGGAGCAGTCCTGGTATTAGAAACCGGCCAGCATTACCCAGTATCTGCCAAGCTCAGGTTCCTGTGCAGCAACATCATGGCCGAATATGAAGCCATCTTAGGGCTCAAACTAGCCATTGACATGAACATTCAGGAGTTATTAGTGATTGGAGACTTGGACTTACTCATACATTTTGAGAGGAATGGGCAACCAAGAATTCTAAGATACTCCCTTATTTGCATCAT
Source organism: Nicotiana benthamiana (assembly GCA_034376525.1). NCBI lineage: Eukaryota > Viridiplantae > Streptophyta > Magnoliopsida > Solanales > Solanaceae > Nicotiana > Nicotiana benthamiana. Next base: position 120,625,378 of record CM067329.1, read on the forward strand.
ATACATGAGTTAAGGAAGAGATTCAGAAAAATGGAATTCTAGCATGTTTCCATAATACAGAATGAGTTCGCTGATGCACTAGTGAGTTTGTCATCCATGATCCAATATCCAGATACAAACTTCATTGATCCGATTCAGATCAAAATCCATGACCAACTAGCTTATTGTGCTCATGTTGGGGAAGAAGCAGACAGAAAACCATGGTTCTATGACATCAAAGAATACCTGACAACATGAGAATATCCAGAACTCATCAATGCCACTCAGAAGCACACACTGCGGAGGTTGTCTATTAATTTATTTCACAGCGGAGGAATCCTGTACAGGAGGACTCGTGATTTAGGATTGCTAAAATGTGTCAATGCAAAGGAAGCATCCAAGGTATTGGATAAAGTGCACGCCGGGACCTACAGACCGCACGTGAATGGTTTTTTCTAGCGAAGAAGATACTACGAGCAGGATATTTTTGGATGACTATGGAAACAGATTGCATCCAGTATGTCCGAAGGTGCCATCGCTGCCAGATACATGCAGATATGGTAAAAGTACCTCCAAATGAGCTCAATTCAACAAGCTCACCATGGTTGTGCACCGCTTGGGGAATGGATGTTATTGGATAGAACGAGCCCCCTGCATCAGACGGACATGGGTTTATTTTAGTGGCAATTTATTTCTTTATCAAATAGGTTGAATTACCATCATATAAAGTAGTGACCAAGAAAGTTGTGGCAGACTTTGTCTGCAACCGAGTTGTTTGTCGGTTCAGAATTCTGGAATCAATCATTAATGACAATGGCTCCAATCTCAACAGCGACATGATGAAATCCATGTGTGAAACATTCAAGATTAAATACAAGAAATCTATAGCTTATAAACCTCATATGAACAGACCTGTAGAAGCAGCCAATAGGAACATCAAAAAGATACTAAGGAAGATGATCGAAAGGCACAAACAATGGCATGAGAAGTTGATGTTTGCCTTAATGGGATATCGTACCATAGTCTGCATGTCAACCTAGGAAACTCCGTACATATTGGTTTATGGTATAGAAGCAGTCCCACCGAGGTAGAAATTCCCTCCTTGAGGATCATACAAAAAGCAGAGCTAGACGATGCAGAATGGGTACAAAGTTGCTACGAGCAGTTAGCCCTTTATAGATGGAAAGAGAATGAATGCAGTGTATTATTTCCTAATTGCAGGGTCAGTACATGTCCACCGGGTTCTAACCCGGGGATCCCTTATTCTTGCATAAATAGGCGGAGAAGTCTGGACGAATCCAATCAACTCAGACACAGTAAAGCGATACTACATTTGATCATATGCTCTTTCTTCATGATGTAATTTGAATTACGCCTGACCCGATTCCCATTTAAGAAGGGATACGTAGGCAGCCCTATGGGTTCGATCACATTTTAATAAAAATTCCATTCCCCCCCCCCCATTGGAACTGGGGCAGAATTTTGAGGAGGACCCTCAAAATTTTGAAGTTGGTTTTTTTTAGTTCTCTCATCAGTATCAACCCAGTAAACTGGGGCATAATTTTGAGTGGGACCCTCAAATTTCTGGAGCCGATCCGGCTTTAGTTATTCAACACAGGAGTCAGCAGTACCAGCCCAGTAAACTGGGACAGAATTTTGAGGAGGACCCTCAAAATTCCGGAACAAGCAAGGTTGTTGTGTCTTTGAACCACCTTGCAGTCGTTGGTTCATCCAAAATAAATCATTTTTCAAATATGTACTTACATTTTATTTACTAAATCATGCATAAATATCATTTGGATCGCTATCGTTTAGCAATGCTACCGCAATGATACGTGACCTCAAGAGCCAAGGATACGAATTAACCTTCCCCTTTACAAAACTCACGATTTTTCTTTGGATGCAGGCACCTAGGTCGCAAATTATTCAATACATTCCCTTGTACTCTTGAAGGTCAAAAACTCTCAGAACGCTCGCTCATTCAAAAATATACAATCTACACCCAACATTCCACAATGGTCATGATATCACAACCGTATCAGCTAAGAAAACTTACTACTATTCGCTCATTTACATTCTTACATTGCATAAGCCTATTTTTCTGCCTTCTGAGGTTAATCTCTACCTCCATCCTGCATAAGGCTACTTATATGCCTTTAGAGACTAAGCTCTATCTCCATCTCCATTTGCATAAGGCTATTTTTTGCCTTCCGAGGTTAAGCTCTACCTCCATCCTACATAAGGCTACTTATCTGCCTTTCGAGACTAAGCACTTTCTCCATCTGCATTTTTCATAAGGCTATTTTCTGTCTTTTGAGGTTAAGCTCTGCCTTTATCCTGCATAAGGCTACTTATCTGCCTTTGGAGACTAAGCTCTGTCTCCATCTGCATTTTTCATAAGGCTATTTTCTTCCTTCTGAGGTTAAGATCTACCTCCATCTTACATAAGGCTGCTTATCTGCCTTTCGAGACTAAACTCTGTGTCCACCTGCCTTTTTTATTAGGCTATTTTCTGCCTTCGGAGGTTATGCTCTACCTCCATCCTGCATAAGGCTACTTATCTGCCTTTCGAGACTAAGCTCTATCTCCATCTGCATTTTTCATAAGGCTATATTCTTCCTTCCGAGGTTAAGCTCTACCTCCATCCTGCATAAGGCTACCTATCTTCCTTTCGAGACTAAGCTCTGTCTCCATCTACATTCTACATAAGGCTACTTTTCTGCCTTCCAAGGTTAAGCTCTACCTCCATCCTGCATAAGGCTACTTATTTGCTTTTCAAGACTAAGCTCTGTCTCCATCTGCATTTTTGCATAAGGCTACTTCTCTTCCTTCCGAGACTAAGCATTGTCTCCATCCAACACGACTGAAATATCGCCACTTTATTTTTCGTACGGCTGAAATATTGCCACCCGCATTTAATTTTCTGTCTATGGCTGAAATATTTCCATCCATATTTAATTTTCTCGCTACAGCTGAAATATTGCCGCCTGCATTTAATTTGTTTGCTTTGGCTGAAAGATTGCCTCTTTTTGCATTCATTTGACTAAAAGATTGCCACATTATCATGGCCCAAAAGATCGCCAACTTATTCAAAGGCCTCATAGTTCGGAGGCACCATCTGCATATCCCGAGAACACCATTTCATGGCCTGCGAATCTTTACTTTTTATGCTCTTCATGGCCCAAGACATCATAGTCTAAGGTTGTCATCCTAACCTTCCGAAGACAACATTCATGGTCCAATGGGAACTTGCATCATGTTTGAATTATGCAAGATCTATGTGCACATTGCTCATTTACAGGTACACCGTCTAGCAAACAGCCACCTCAGCAGGAGCGATCCAGCTCCGATTCTTCTCAATCTTTATGACTCCAAACACTTTTTAAAATCTGACCATCGCGTTCGCCTTTTTCAAATCTCCATCGACACACTCCGTCAATTGTTCCTGAACTACATATGACATGTTTCCTGTAAAATTAGGGATATGTAGGAAACTCAAAAATCATAGCGCGGTCAAAAATCTTCTACAATTGCCTTTTTCGGTCAAAATTCGCCATCTTATCTTTACCCGCAACTCTTTCATCCTCTCCGGGTAAAGAGGAGAAGCTGTTGATACACAAATTTTCCCTATGTTTACTCAAAATACTTTCAAAATAGCATATGTATGCATATATAAGCATGCCTTGATCTTTTGGTATTTTTCCTCAATTGTTTAAGATTGTTAAAATCTATTATTGTCCATTTTAACATTACAAAATCCAAAATTATTCCCAAAATTATCATTTTTGGTGAATAACGTATTTGATTCTCATATTTATAACAAAGTATAATTGGTATGATTTTTTTGCGTTTTTTTACAAATTTATTTTGAATTTCTAAAGCTAATTGCAAGAAATTGCAATTATAGTCTATTTTACGATTAACCGCATTTTTATAATCATAAAATCATTTCTGTATTTTTAGATTAATGTTTATATATTATTAATTAGTTCTATGTTGTCAATTTGCTTTTCAAATCATTTATAACTATTTTATAAAATAAATAAATATAAAAAGAAACTGGCTATTTAAAACTTGGCCAGATTTCATTACAAACATTGCCCAAATTTACCCCAATTTAACCCCATTTCAGCCCAACCCAATTTCAATTAAGACCCAACCCATGCCCCATTTGGATACGCGGTCCATCTTTGATTCAATTTGAGTCGTTGATTAAATGAGATCAACGGTCAAGATTATATTACCTAAATTAAACCCAACGACCCGCCCGACCCCTCATTTCTCATAGATACCGGTCTTTATCTTGGTTCCTTCGTCTCTTCCTTCTCTCTAGAACCTTCTGGTTTTTCTCCGATCGTTTTTATTGCCTCTTCGGCCATCTCCACCCTAACTTCTCTTGACCACCAATCGCCATGGAACCTTGTCTCGTTGTTTCTCTCTAATCCTTAAATCCCAAGAGACTTCCACCATGAAAAATGATCACTGGAAGCCGTGCTTGGTTTATCTCCGGCCTCATCTCCGGTGGTTTTCAGTCTGATGGTACTATGTGCACCATTATTAACGAGTTTCACAGCCAGGTTCCTTACCTTACAGATTATATTGCAAAAACACTAATTTTTTGCCTAAGTCTTTTCAATTTCTGACTTTTAAAACAAATTTTCAATTTTTTTAATTATTTTTTAGACTACTCACTACTCGATTTCTCTGATTATTCAAGTTCTTTTAACTTTTGTTCTTCTTTTCAAAACTAGGGTTTCTAAAAGTCATTTTCTTCGAAAGGCTTTCTGTATTTTAAGTACTGGCTATGAGTTTTAACTGATTGTTGAGTTCTTCCTTAACCCTAACTAGCATATGCTAGAACCCCCATTTTTGAAACTTTGTTCAGATTCTGTGCTCATCTGTGTTATTTGATACATGCCTATGTTTTGTGCTTGATTTATGTGATTGATGTCTTCGTAATAAAATATCTTTTGATTTGTGCCATAGTTTGTCTCTATTAAAGTTTTAGACTAGATTCTTTCCATTTATACTTAGGCTTATTTGATTATTCATGGAAGTCTATGTTATTCTCCTAAATCAGTTTCATTTAGAATCATTGATTCACTGAATTAATATGGTATTACCTATATGCTGATTCTAGAATATTCCCATGTATTTGTGACCTTAATTAGTTTTTTTACCTTAATTTTGGTCAACCGTGTTGCTTATTGATTCTTCAATATTGATTTCCTTAATTGAATCTTGGTGTACCTACCCTTAATTGTCTACCCAATACCCAAGTATTGCTTGAATTCTTTCCTTAAGTATGTTATACTCTTTACCGTTGGCTTATTACCCTTTAATTACGAGAAGACTTGCTGATTTCTTTTGCCTAATTGATTTTATGGCTTCATTGATTGATGAAACTGATTCCCTTTACCTTATCTTTACTCTACCCTCAACTACTATACATACTCTTCTCTCTACTCACTTCAAACACGAACAGAATTCATCATTTTGATCTCTCTATTACATGAAAACATAATCAGTGTTTCCTCTTGTTTCTACATAACCTTTCTCACTTCCCTTGTGACTACTTGTTACTCAATTGGTTTAAAACCCAGGCTGAACTTTGGCTACTTTGTTGTTCTGCTATTCTTTACTCTGCTACTTGCTTTGGTCTGCCTGATGTGGCTCACTTCTTTGCCTACTATGTTGCTCACCTCTCTGCATACTCTCTGCATATTGCTGCTCACCTCTTTGTATACTCACTACTATTGTTGCTCACTTCTCTGCACACTATTGCTACCTCTCTTGAGGAGTGATTTCTGGGTATTGAATTCATGTGATCCATATTGTATTTAAACCTGGGACCTCCTTTATTTTCTTTTGTAATATTTTCCTTAAGTGCTTTCAATTCTTAGTATCAACTCCTTTTCTAAGACTATCTATTCTTTCTTTTTTTCTTTTCAAAGTTTCAAACTTATTTGTAATCTAATATGTGTAAACCTTACTTGCTTTCTGCTCCTTCAAAGTCACAATTAAGCATGGCCGGGAACCACACTAGTGGATCTTGAGGGGTGCCTAATACCTTCCCCTATTTCAAGCCCTTACCCGAAGGTTTTCTTTCAAAATATCCTTCTTTTCTTTAAAGTTTCCTAACACACTATAATCATTAGGTGGAGACTCTTCATATTCTATAACTCGATTCCTCAAAAGGGAATAAGAGTTGTTTTGTCCATAATGTCGTAAAACCGATTTCTTTCTTTTAGAAAGGGGGGGGGGGGGGAACGGGGCATCAACATTGAGGTGAGTAATAGATGTAGATGATGATATGAAGTTTTGAAACCCAGGTATATCACACTGTGATGTTGTATTGAGGCGGACACGTACTCTACGGTGAGTGCGGGGTCGTTTGTGAACGGCGACTATGGCTTAGTCCGTCCGAATGATGTTCATACTGTTTTATGACTAGAAATTGATTGGTAAATATCCTACTTGGATTGATAGGAGTATATTTGGGATGTGTGCCATTTATTTGGATCCCTTAAGGATTAGTGTCACTGTTTCCATGATGTTGAGCATATTTTCATGATATCAGTCCTGAGTTAAATATTGTCTCAAAATGATTAGTAAATTTCAAAGATTTTAATCACTTATGCTATAATTCCTAATAATTGGAACTGAAAATGATAGATTTGACTGTGTCTGTGTGTCTTACATGCATATAACTGGACTGATTGTGGATCGGGTTGCACGTCGCAGCGAATGCTACGATGATATTGCGCTTGGGCTGTAGGAGCCCCTCCGGAGACTAAACCCCCACAGTGCGTGTGGGTACCCAAATGGATCGGGTTGTACGCTACAGAGGTCATATGCATTGCATTGCATTCATGCTTTGATGTTTATCTGATCTAGCTGTCTCTGTTTGTTGCCATTTCACTGATAATTATGCCAAATTATTAGTTTCAGATTTACATTGTAGTATTTTTGAGATATCTTACTTTCAATCATTATATATGTCTATTACCACTGAGTTGGAAGTACTCACTTTACCCCCTGCACCATGTGTGCAGATCCAGGAGCATCGGGTGCTTAGTCATGCTGATTGATATTCCTAGATTTATCACGGAGTTGTCGAGGTAGCTGCCAGACGTCTGCAGGACCCTACTTCTCCCCTATAACTTTGTTTTTCTGCATCTTAGACTCTTATTTATTTTGATTTTCTACTCAGTTGTATTTAGAGGCTCTAGACTCGTGACCCCAAATCTGTTAGGAGTTGTATTGGCAATTGTTATGGTTTCTGTAATATTTCTATAGATTATCACTGGTTAGAAATATATTATCTGACAATTTAACTCTATTAATTGGTAATGGGTTTCGTACTTGGGTTGAGAGTGTTCAAATGGTCGGGGTTGCCTAGCAATTGTTGTTGGGCTCCATCATGATCGGGATTGGGGTCGTGACAAGTTGGTACCAGAGCCTAGGTTAGTAGGCCTCATGAATCATGAGTCGGTTAGTAGAGTCTCGCAGATCGGTATAGAGACGTCTGTATTTATCCTCGAGAGGCTGCAGAACCTTTCGGAAAACACTTCATATTCTTGAACTCTTGTCATGCGGTTTTGTTGATCCGAGAATTAAACTTCTGTATTCCATTCTCTCACAGATGGTGAGAACCGTGCTATCGGATGTGATGGACAACCACCATTGCCACCCGCTAGAGGCCATGGTCGTGGTCGTGGTCGAGGCAGACCAGCGAAGACAGCACCTGTAGATCCACTAGCTGCCTGGGTTGAAGACCAGCCTCGAGCTATAGATGCTCCAGCAGCACCTGTTTAGGCACCGGCAGTGACCATCGTGATTAATGGTCTCCAAGAGGCTTTAGCTTAGATTGTATCCATCTGCACTGGCCTGGATCAGGCCGTATCAGCCCCTACTGAAGCAAATTCTTCTCATACTGGGGGTGGTCAGTAGGCCCCCGCTGCTCGCACACCTGAGCATGGTGTTCAGGGATTGTAGACACCGGGAGCAGCCCCGGCTCAACCAGTTGCCCCAGTTGCACCAGTTGCCTCAGTTGCGTCAGTCGCACTAGCTCCAGACTTTTTGGTTCCAACTATGCCAGATGACGAGCAATGTCGACTAAAGAGGTTCAGTAGGCACTAGCCTCGGATGTTCAATGGTATTGAGGGCAAGAATGCCCAGGGATTTCTAGAAAAGTATCAGCGTATGCTTCGCACTGCAAGGATTTTAGAGTCGAGTGGAGTGGATTTCACTACTTTCTAGTTCTCACGGCTTGCATTTACATGGTGGGAGGAGTTTGAGAGGCGTAGGATTGTTGGAGTAGTGCCCCTTACTTGGTAGCAGTTCTCCACTCTCTTTCTGGAGAAGTATATACCGCAGTCTCGCAAGGAGGAGTTGTGTCGTCATTTTGAGTGGTTAGTACAGGGATACATGACTCTAACCCAGTATGAGTTGAGGTTCATGCAGCTAGCTTGGCATGCTACTTTGATGATCCTGATAGATTGGTGGATGATTAGAAGGTTTGTGGATGGTCCTAGCTATCCAGTAGGAATTTTGATGACTAGAGAGAGGGTTGTGGCCGCCTCGTTTGAGGAGGTAGTTGATATGGCTTGAGCGTGAGGAGAGGGAGGCCAAAAGGCCTCGAGGTTCAGGTAGCTTCAGCGGTGCTCCGTCTAAAGGCCAGTTCCAGCACAACAGAGGTTGTTCCATCAGACCTCCTAAGTCAGGTCGTATAGAGTCTAGTGGGGTTTCTCCAGGGTGTGGTCATTAGGGTTATCAGCAGGTCTAGTCTTCACTTAGCGCCCTTCCAGCTTAGAGTACTAATCCTGCCTCTTCAATCCAGGGTTCATCTATAGCAAGGGGTTCCCTTTAGTCCCCTTCTCCAGCTCTGGGTCATTGCTACAAGTGCGCCGAGTTTGGTCACATGAGGATACAGTGTCCTCAACTTCGTGGTGGTCAGTCTTAGTAGAGGGATCTACAGTCATCTTCTGCTCTTGTTTCATCAGCACCCACCTAGTCAGCTAGGGGTGGAATCCAGGTAGCCAGAGGCCGTCCTAGGGTGGAGACCGGATTGGTGGTGGTCAGGATCGATTCTATGCTTTTCTAGATATGAGGGATGCCATTGTATCAGATGATGTTATCACATGTATTATCTCAGTCCGCCACAGGGATGCCCCTATTTTGTTTGATCTCGGATATACCTATTCGTATGTATCTTCATAATTTGCTCATCATTAGGGTACAACCCGTGGTTATCTTACCTTGCCTCTGCACATATCTACCCCGGTGGGTGATACCATTATTGTGGATAATGTATATCGATCATGTCTCATGACTATTGGGGGTCTGGAGGCCCTAGTTGACTTGTTATTGTTGGGCATAGAATATTTCGATATGATTCTGAGTATGGATTGTCTATCCCCATACCATGATATTCTGGACTATCATGCCAAGATAGTTACGTTGGCTATTCCGGGTGTTCCGAGGATCGAGTGGCGAGGTATGACTGATTATGTACCCAGTAGGGTAATTTCTTTCTTAAAGGCCAATGGATGGTTGGGAAGGGTTGTTCATCGTACTTGGCTTTTGTTAGAGATGTTTGAGCTGAGACTACTAGTCTTGATTCAGTTCCCATTGGGAGGGATTTCCCCGATATGTTTCCAGCAAACCTGTCAGGCATGCCATCAAATAGGGACATTGATTTCGATAATGATCTGGTGCCGGGCACTCAGCCCATATTTATTCCTCCCCTATCTTATAGCACCAGCTGAGTTAAAGGAATCGAAGGAGTAGCTTCAGGAACTCCTAGATAAGGGGTTCATTCACCCGAGTGTGTCATTGTAGGGTGCACCAGTCTTATTTGTGAAGAAGAAGGATGGCATGATGAGAATGTGCATTGAGTAAAGATAGTTGAACAAGGTGATAGTGAAGAACAAGTATCAACTACCCCGTATTAAGGAATAGTTTTACCAGCATCAAGGGGCAAGGGTATTCTTTAAGATTTATCTCCGATCAGGCTATCACTAGTTGAAGATTAGGGATTCAGACATTATGAAGATAGCTTTCAGGACAAGATATAGGCACTATGAGTTTCTGTTTACGTCATTCGGGCTGACTAATGCCCCAACCACATTCATGCACTTGATGAACAATGTATTTTGGCCGTATCTAGATTCATTTGTGATTGTGTTTATTGATAACATCCTGGTGTACTCGCGTAGCCAGGAGGAGACACGCAGCATCTGAGGGTATTATTGCAGAGACTGAGAGAGGAGAAGCTCTATGCAAATTTATCCAAGTGTGAGTTCTGGCTTAGTTCTGTGGCTTTTCTGGGACACGTGGTTGCCAGTGATGGTACTCAGGTGATCCAAAGAAGGTTGAGGCACTGCAGAGTTGGCCTAGACTTTCCTCAGCTACTAAGATTCGGTGTTTCCTCGATTTGGCAGGTTATTATCGCAGGCTCGTTCAAGGTTTTTCATTTATTGCTTTGCCCTTGATGAAGTTGACGCAGAATAATGCTCCATTTATGTGGTAAGATTAGTGCAAGTGAGCTTCCAGAAGCTCAAGACAGCTTTGATCACAACTCCGGTATTAGTATTGCCATCAACTTCAGGTTCTTATATGGTGTATTTTGATGCTTCAAGAGATGGGATCGGATGTGTATTGATGCTGGAGGGTAGAGTTATTTCTTATGCTTCTTGTCAGTTTAAGCCCCATGAGAAGAACTACCATGTTCATGACTTAGAGTTGGCTGCTATAGTTCATGCCTTGATGATTTGGAGGCATTATTTATATGGCGTGTCTTGTATGGTTTTCGCGGACCATCGCAGTCTTCAGCACTTGTTCAAATATAAGGATCTTAATTTGAGACAGTGGAGGTGGCTTGAGTTACTCAAGGACTATGATATTACCATTCTGTATCACCCGGGAAGGCAAATGTAGTGACCGGTGCTTTGAGTCGAAAGGCATTTAGTATGGGTAGTTTGGCATACATTCCAGTTAGGGATAGGCCCTTTGCAGTTGATGTCCAGGCTTTGTCCAATCGGATGGTGAGATTAGATATCTCTGACCCCAGTCGGGTGTTGGCTTGTGTGGTTTCTCGATCTTCCTTGTATGACCACATTAGAGAGCGCCAGTATAATGACCCATAATTGCTTGTCCTGAAGGACAGGGTCCAGCATGATGATGCCAAAGATGTGACTATTGGTGATGATGGTGTGTCTTTGATGCAGGGCCGAATTTGTGTGCCCAATTTGGGTGGGATATGGAGTTGATATTAGAGGAGGCCCACATCTCGCGGTATTCCATTCATCCGGGTACCGCAAAGATGTATCAAGATTTGAGGCAGCACTACTTGTGGAGGAGAATGAAAAAGGATATTGAGAGTTATGTAGCTCGGTGTCTCAACGTCAGCAGGTCAAATATGAGCATTAGAGGATCGATGGTGTATTTCAGCGGATGGATATTCCAGAGTGGAAATGGGAGAGGATGACAATGGATTTTGTTAGTGGCCTCCTTCATACCTCGAGGAAGTTTGGCTCGATTTGGGTGATTGTGGATAGGCTAACAAAGTCATCCCACTTCATTATGGTGTGTATTACCTATTCTTCCGAGCAGTTAGCGGAGATTTTTATCCGAGAGATTGTACGGTTGCATGGGGTCCCGTTTCCAATGTCTCAGATAGGGGTACTTAGTTTACTTCCCAGTTCTAGAGAACTTTTCATCGATAGTTGGGTACATAGGTAGAGTTGAGCACAGCGTTTCATCCTCAGACGGTGGCAGTCCGAGCGTACTATTCAGATATTGGAGGACATGTTGCGTGCCTGTGTTATTGACTTTATAGGATCTTGGGTTGAGTTCTTGCCACTTGCGGAGTTTGCTTACAATAATAGCTACCAATCCAGTATTCAGATAGCGCCGTATGAGGCCTTATATGGGAGATGGTGTAGATCTCCGATTGGTTGGTTTGAGCCCGGCTAGGCTAGACTATTAGGTACAAAGTTGGTTCGGGATGCCTTAGAGAAGGTGAAAGTGATCCAGGAGAGACTTCTTACAGCTTAGTCGTGTCAGAAGAGTGATGCAGACCGGAAGGTTCGAGATGTATCTTATATGGTGGGCGAGAAGTTCTTGTTGAAAGTTTCACTTATGAAAGGCGTTATGAGGTTTGGAAAGAAAGGGAAGCTAAGTCCACGGTTCATTGGACCTTTTGAGATACTTAGGAGGATTGGAGAGGTGGCCTATATTCTTGCTTCGCCACCCAGGTTTTTCGGGAGTTCATCTAGTGTTCCTTGTTTCTATGCTACGTAAGTATGTTGGGGACCCGTCTCATGTGTTAGACTTCAGCACGATCCAGTTGGATGAGGACTTGACCTATGGTGTGGAGCTAGTGGCTATTTTGGGTCATAAGGTTCGGAAGTTGAGATCCAAGGATATATCTTCGGTGAAGGTCAAGTGGAGAGGTCAGCCTGTGGAGGTAGGAGGCCGAGCAGGAGATGCGGAGAAGATATCCTAACCAATTTGAGGCTTCAGGTATGTTTCTTGACCCGCACGAGGACGAGCATTTGTTTTAGCTGGGGAGGATGTGACAGACCCGCCTATCGTCACATGAGTTACCTCCCCCATTTCCCTCAAATTATGCTTCTCTATGTTTCAATATCATTATTTGAGTTGATTGGGTAGAATTGGATTGTTTTAGATGGAAATGAGACACTTAGTCTCTTAAAAGAAAGCTTGTTTTGGAAAAGTCAATTGGAAGTTGAATATTAAGTTAGAGGGATCGGATGTGAATTTTGATGATTTGATTAGCTTTGGGGAATGACATATGACTTCGGAGTGTGATCGAAATTCAATTTGGAGGTGCAGTGTAGTGTTAGGGTTAAATTGGCGAAGTTTAAATTTTGGCAAATTCTGGTTGAAAGGTGAGATTTTTATCCGAGTGTCGGAATGGAATTCTGAGAGTTGAAGTAGCTTCGTTAGGTAATATTGGATATGTGTGCAAAGTTTGTTGTCATTCGGAGGTGTTTTGGTCGGTTTTTTGATCGAATGTGCAATTCGGAAGTTTTCAAGAAACTTAGGCTTGAATCCGATGTGAATTGATGATTTTAGTGTTGTTTGACATGTTTTGATGATTGGAATAAGTTTGTATGATGTTTTTGGGTATGTTGGTGCATTTGGATGAGGTCCCGGGGGCCTCGGGCTGATTTCGGATGGTTAAACAGGAAGTTTGGACTTAGGATTTATTGTAGAAAAAATAGCAGCAGTTGTACACTAGTTTTGGCCTTCACGTTCGTGTAGGGGTCTTCGCATTCGCATTGTGGTGAGTTATCAATCATCGCGTTCGCGGTAGTGGCTTCGGGTTCGCATAGAAGGGCTTTGGCCCCTACCGAGTTTGTTCATTGCATTCGCGTAAGAGGATGTCGTTGAGCTTCACGTTCGCGTTTGGAGGATCGCGTTCGCATAATATCATATGTTCAAGGATTACGTTTGTGTTGGAGTGCCGCGTTTGTGAAGGATTAAAATGGTTAGAGAATTTCTTGTGCATCGTGAACGCGAAGGGGTCTCGCATTCGCATAGAAGGAAAACTGGGTGAGTTTTTATATTATTTCATCCGCGACCCATTTGTTATTTCCTCCATTTTTGAACCAGCTTGAGAGCTTCTTGGTAGAAATTGAAGAAGGTTTGACGGGAATTTATTGCAGGTAAGTCTCGTGACCTGAAAATGCTATTTTATTGTGGAATCAACATTTAATTCTTGGAAATTTGGGTGAAAATTGAAGAACTAGGGCTTGGGTTTTGAAATGAAAATTTTGGATTTGAGGGAGCAATTGAACTCTGATTTTTGGTAAATTTGATATGTATAGACTCGTGGCAAGACAAGGAGTTCGGTGATGTAAATTTTGTAAAGTTTTGAGAAGTGGGCTTGGGTTCGAATTTTTCCAACTTGCAATTTTTGGTGTTTTTCGAGTCTTGTCGATTGGGTTGTGTTCTATTAGCCTATTGTAACGTATTCATTGTGGTTTTTGTCATATTCGACACTCGAGGAGGTTGATACGAGAGGAAAGGGCATTGCGGGCTAGTCTTAGCTTGAGGTGAGAAATAGATGTAGATGATGACCTGAGGGTTTGAAACCCCGGTATATCACACTTTGATGCTATATTGAGGCGAGACACGTACTCTACGGTGAGTGTGGGGTCATTTTTGGACAAGGATTATGGCTAAGTCCGTCCGAATGATGTTCATACTGTGTTATTGACTAGAAATTGATTGGTAAACATCCTACTTGGATTGTTAGGAGTATATTTGCGCTACGTGCCGATGATTTTAATCCCTTAGGGATTATTGTCACTGTTTCCATGATATTGAGCATGTTTTCATGATATCAGTCCTGAGTTAAACATTGTCTCAAAATGATTAGTAAATTTCTAAGGTTTTAATCACTTAAGCTATAATTCCTAATAATTGGAACTGAAAATGATATATTTGACTGTGCCCGTGTGGCTTGAATTCATATAACTAGACTGATTGTGGATCGGGCTGCACGCCACAGCGAATGCTACGATGATATTGCGCTTGGGTTGTAGGAGCCCCTCCGGAGTTTGAACCCCCATAGTGAGCATGGGTACCCAAATGGATCCGGATGTACACCACAGCGGTCATGTGCATTGCATTGCATTCATGCTTTGATGTTTATCTGATCTAGCTGTCTCTGTTTGTTGCCATTTCACCGTTAATTATGCTAAATTATTAGTTTCAGCTTTACATTGTGGTATTATTGAGATTTCTTACTTTCAATTATTATATATTTCTATTACCAATGAGTTGGACGTACTCACTTTACTTCCTGCACCATGTGTGTAGATTCAGGAGCATCGGGAGCTTATTCGTACTATTTGATGTTCCCAGATTTATCCCGGAATTGTCGACGTACCTGCCAGGCATCCGCATGACCTGACTTCTCCCCTCTAACTTTGTTTTTTTGCATCTTAGACTCTCATTTGTTTTGATTTGCTACTCAGTTGTATTTAGAGGCTCTAGACTCGTGACCTGAGATCTGTTGGGAGTTGTATTGGCAGTTGTTATGGTTTTCGTACTATTTCTGTTGATTATCACTGGTTAGAACTATATTATCTGACAATTTAACTCTATTAATTGGTAATAGGTTTCGTACTTGGGTTTAGAGTGTTCAAATGGTCAAGCTTGCTTAGCAATTGTTGTTGGGTGCCATCACGACCGGGATTGGGGTCATGACAAAAATATTGAATTCAATTCTTCTTGTGAACTCATTTAAATAGTGCAAGAAGATTATATGACTATGTTTACAGGCTTCCATAAGATTTGTTGGATGACTTTAAGGCCTCCATTATTGAATATTGAATGTAGCCACCATTGAAGTCCTTTTTAGTATTTGTTTTAGTACTTGTAGCTTGCTAAAAAGTAGTTGAAATGGCTATATAAATAGCCATCACTCTTTCATTGTAAGAGACTATATTTTTGAGAGTTATATGAAATTAATTCATCTCTTTGAGAGTTTAGGAGAGTTTTTCTTAAGTTCTACCAATGACTTGTCTTTGATTTCTTCGAGGATAGTTTCTCCTTGTAAGTGATATTATATCTTAGGTGATAGATTAGGTTATTTGATTAATACTCTTAAGATAGTGAATTTTATATATCCATGGTTTCTTCTGCTTCTAGTCTTGGGGTCTAATCTCCTTGTAAGCTTCTTAATTTTCTTCAATTCCATAATTATTCTTATTATCCTATCTCACTTTCTATTGTATTTACATCATAAATATTTTGATATTGGGTTCTGCATCACAACCAAACCTCATACATGCAACACGACCATCACTTCTACGGCATCGGTGGTGCACAAATACTATTGCAAGCACGCAATCATTTCTGTGAAACACCCTCCGCAAGTGCGATCTCCTAGGTCCTAGCCTGCCCTTCACTTTTGTGCCCCTATAATCGAAGGTGCGATTTTGCACGCACGCACCAATCCCCCCGGGTGCGACACACCTGCACCAACAATTCCAACTAGATCCAAACTGATCCGGAATGATTCTAAAATATACCCGAACTTCCCAGGACCCATTCAATTATACCAACAACTCCAAATACCTAACTCAAACATATCTAATGATTAAAAATACCAAACAAATTCATGAATCGACGATCAAAAATTATCTCTTAACTTCCAAACTTTCCAACATCAATGAACGCATGTGAATCACACTTAGACATACCGGATTGCGATCAAACTGTGCACATAAAGTATCATATAATAAAATAAACACATTTCATGTTCCAAAACAAAAGTCATAGTCTGATCTTATCAAAGTCAAATATGGGTCAAACTTAAGAACTCTTAAATTCTTCGAACAGCAAACTATTGGAAAATAGACTTAATATTTTCTAGGAACCTCCAAATCCAAATGCACGCCTTAGTTCAAAATCACTATACAAATCTACAAAAACCATCAAATTATCAATCCGAAATTATTTACACAAAACTCAAATCTTGGTAAACGCTTCCAAGTTAAGGCTTCAAAAATGAACATAGGTGTTCAAAATAATTCTCAAACCTTACCAAAATATAACTATCCATCCTCGCAAGCCACAAAATAAAAAATAAATATAAGCGGAGCATCAAATAAAAAAAAGTTAAACATTCAGAACTATTGATCGCGTCGTTAATAAACGCCTCCACTTTCGGCTATGGAGAGTGACAAATGGTAATGCATAGGAATATAGATGAAATAAAATAGAATGGTGTTCAGTAAATTGAGGGTGTAAAAATGGATCAAATATTTGGGTGGGCGAAGGCTGGACGGGCTTGTCTAATAATTATTTTCAAATTTAATGTGGCGATTACATGATGCTAGTGTAATACACCTCCCAAACTATTTTTATGAGTTTGTGGTAGTCTTAATTCCATTTAAACAAGAATAAGAGGTAAAATGTTACTCGTAAAGTTAAGTGTATCACTAGTATTTTTTAGAAAAGTTTAGAGTGTTACTTGTATATTTTCCCAAGATATCCATATGGTCCATGCTATGGCAGCTAAAGGAGTGCAAAACTTTGCTAATAGAATTTTCATTTGGTTAATGATTTGATGTAACGACCTCACCAGTCGTTTTGAGAAATTAAGCCCTATTCAGCAGTATAAGGTCTGGAAAAATTTCAGAATATGAGTATCGACTTGCGTGCATGGTGAAATTCAGTTTACGGATTGTTTAGAGTCAAACTGGAAGAAGAAAACTAGTTTGGAAGTTTAAACGGTAAAAAGTTTACCGAAATTGGACTTTTGGGTAAATGGCCCCAGAATGGGTCACGAATGACGTCAATAGCTTCGTATAATAATTTTAGAATTAGGCATGCATCCGGATTCAGATTTGGAGGTCTGTAGAGTAAATTGAGGCATTTCGACGGAAATTGAGAAAAGTTGAAGTTGGAAAAATGAAGAAGTTTGACCCACGGTTGACTTTTGCGATATCAGGATTGGAACTCTATTTAGAGAGTTGGAGCTTATGGAATTTTGGACTTATCTGCATAGTTTGGCATTATTTCGAGTTGAATTGATAGGTTTCGACACGAGATTCGATATTTGAAGATTTGGAAATTCATAAACTTGATTTTTGGTTTGATTCATTGTTCTGATGTTGTTTTTTGTGATCTAAAATAACGAGTGAGTCCGTGTTAGGTTATGTGACTTGTGTGTGTGATTAGAAGGGGTTTTGGGAGCCTCATGTGTGCTTCGAATGGGCAACGGACTATTTTTCTCCTATTTTGGACTGCTCTTTCTGCTTTTGGTATGCCTCCTTCGTGATTGTGATATTAATGTCGCATTAGCGATGTGTAGTGGTTGGTCGCCTCTTTTCCCTTCTTCGCATCTGCATCCTTCACCTCGCGTTCACGAAGCTCTACTTAATTCTTCATCGTGTTCGCATGCCCAATCCCTCATTCGCGTATCTATGGAATTTCCACTCTTCGCGTTCGTGTACTAGTTCATGCATTCGAGAAAAGCAATCTCTGGGCCATGACGTTTTCCTTCTTCATGGTTGCGTCTCTCCTTTCGCGATCGCAAAGCCCCGCATTTCTCTTCTCCGCATTTGCGTTCTCACCAACGCGTTTGTAATGAATAATCTGGGCAGCCTCGAAATTTCTTCTACGCGATTGCGACCCTTTCCCGTGATCGCGATGCACAAATACCTGGGCAGGCAGAATTTATCCCAAATTTGAGGGTTTCACCATTTTTATCATATTTTGACTTCTAGAGCTCAATTCTTGGCGATGTTTGAAGGGATTTTCACCTAGGAAACTTGGGTAAGTGATTTTCACTCGGTTTTGACTAATTTTCATGAATCTCCTCTTAAATTCATCTTTAATTTCGGATTCTGAATAAATATTTGATAAAGCTTCATAGGCCGAATTATTGAGTTTCGACTGGGTTTTTGATATCCGATTTGAGTGATTTTTATACAGTTGGACTCGTGAGAGTACGAGGTTTCTTAAAATGTTAATTTCACCCAATTCTGGGACGTTGGCTTGAGTGGCATTTTTGTTATTTTACCTAATTATGCGTCTTAGCTTTGAATTAAATCGTAGAATCAGTTGCTTGAGATGGCCTATGGTGGCATCCCTAATTTGTTTAATATTGTAATTGTGGTTTGCTTACCTGTATGAGCTTTATCGAATGGAAGCTGTGAGGAGACATCGTACGTGCTGCCCATTCTTCT
Organism: Nicotiana benthamiana; assembly: GCA_034376525.1. Taxonomy (NCBI): domain Eukaryota; kingdom Viridiplantae; phylum Streptophyta; class Magnoliopsida; order Solanales; family Solanaceae; genus Nicotiana; species Nicotiana benthamiana. The sequence continues at coordinate 120,644,094 of CM067329.1, forward strand.
TCTCATGTTTATTTAGTTGGTAGAAATCTTGTTAAAGCACTTGAACAAGCATACACGTAGTTGAACATACCTATTGGATGTGAAGTCCTCTGATTTTGCTAAGTATAGTGGTATGTCCTCGATTGATCATTATATATGTGAGAGTGGCCCTACTTAGTCAGTTAGTTGTTAGCATGACCATGAGACTGATGGGGGTACAGGATGCGAAGTGATAGATTTCAGATGCTGGGACTCATGAGTTGTAGTTGTCCGAGATTTGTTAAATTTGTGGAAATAGTTGAATAAGACATTATGGGAACACCAACGTAGGATCTGAGTTATTCTTTGTTTCCCCTTATTGTGGTGTGGCCTTAGGATTTGGATTGTGTTTTGCCGTTATTATGTATCATCATTCCTTATATTTTTTTTGTTGTTACTTGTTGTTCTTTTCCCTCATTGTGATTGTAGCATTATTGGTCATTTTGTACAGTCTTTACATAAATATATATATGTATATCATGTTTCGTTGTTCCTATAATTTTACTGTTTATTTGACTGGTAGGTTTCTTGAATGTTCCTCATCACTACCTCACCGAGGTTAGTCTTGATACTTACTGAGTACTACTGTGGTGTGCTCATGCAACTCTTCTGCATATTTTTGTTGTGCAGATCCGGTACTCCTACTCAGTTCTGTCAGTCGTGGAAGGGGGCGATTCTGTAGATACTTCGAGGTATATATGCTATATCCGCAGACCGAGGAGTCCCTTTCTATCTTTCTGTAATAAGTATAGCCCCTTTCAGCATTTTCCTTTGTTTAGACATTTCCGGAGTTAGAGCTTCATATATATCCCTTAGATTGTAATTTCTGAGATTCTGAATTTTGGGGTTTTATTAGCTTCGAGAGTTGTTATTGTATGTGCCAAGAGGCACCTTTAATATTATTTTATTTTACTAGTTTAGTATTAGTAATTTTTTCCTCAATTATAGTTTATATTCTGCATTGTTAGGCTTATCTAGACGCATAGACTAGGTGTCGTCACGGTGGTTCACGAAGGATGAACTGGGTCGTGATAAGATGGTATCAGAGCTCTAGGTTTATTGGAGTCACGAATCAGAAACCGGTATATTAGAGTCTCATGGTTCAATACGGAGATGTCTATACTTATCTGCGAGAGGCTATGTAACCATTTGGAAAATTCCACTTCATTTGATTTCCCTGTCGTACGAGATTTTTGACATCACAATCCTAAACCTCTATCTTCTACTCTCTCACAGATGGTGAGGACACGTACCACCCGAGATGATCAGGCACCCACGCCCCTACTGCAGCCGTCAAAGGTCGGGGTCGGGATTGAGACCAAGGACGCGCACGTGATGCAGCCAGAGCACCTGCATGAACTTCCGTCGAGGTACCACCAGCAGATCGAGCCAGAGTCCAGGCACTTGACATGCCTACTGCTACTACTACTCCAGCCCTTCAGAAGACTTTGGCACAGTTCATCAGCATGTACCTTTTTGGCTCAGGAAGGGTTGTTTCCCATTGCTGTAGCCACATCCCTGGCCGGGGGAGGAGCACAGACTCCCCTCGCCCGCACTCGTGAGCAGGGAGTTCATGTTGAGCAGGTCCCTAAGATTATTCCCGCACCGCCTGCAGCACCAGTTTAGCCCGAGGGCATGGCAGCGGCTTCCGAGCAGGAGCAGCTGAGGCTTGAGAGGTTCAAGAGGTATATGCCTCCTAAGTTCAGTTGTTTAGCATCGGAGGATTATCTGGGATTTGTTGATGAGTGTTACCACATTCTTTGTACTATTGGTATCTCTGGATCGAGCAGGATTTCTTTCACTACTTTCTAGCTTTGAGGAGTCTCATATGATTGGTGGTGCACCTATGAGTTAGATAGACTAGATGAGGAAGCTTCACTGACCTGGAACCAATTTTCAGATATGTTTCTGAGAGAGTTTGTCCCTCAGAGCCTCAAGGATGCATGGCGCATGGAGTTTGAGCATTTGCGCCAGGGTGTTATGATCGTCTTAGAGTATGCTTTCTGTTACACTAGCTTGGCTAGACATGCCTCAGCCTTGGTTTCTACTGCTCGTGAAACGTTTTGCCGGTTCATTGAGGGGATTATTCCCAGCATCATGTCCAGCATTGCTCGTGAGTTGGACATAGATATTTTGTATCAACAGGTGGTGAACATTGCCAGGAGGATAGAAGATATGCATGCTAGGGAGAGAGAGGGCAGGTAGGGTCATGAAAGAGAGAGCAAACGAGATCAGAAGAGAGAGTTTGAGGAGGCGAGGAGGCCTCGTAGACCGGGGAGGTATACTGGTAATTATTTTGGAGGCTAGGTGCATCGTGGTAGAGGTTTTGTGGGTCAGCCATTTCAGTTCGCGCTTGAGGCTTTGCATGGTGACTCGGGTGTTCATGGGTCTCGAGGTACCCGTATCACACAGTTCCCACCACCTCGTTAGTAGAGAGGGTGCTTTGAGTGTGGATATACTAGCCCAATGGTGAGAGATTACCCCATACATCGGACCGTGTGTCATATCGAGGTATTCAAGTAGGTAGAGGGCGCCCAAGAGGGGGAGGCCCGGTTCGTTAATGTGTTTCAGATAGTACGCTTGAGGCTGGCGCGCCAGCTGACTATCATTCAAGTATGTATTCGGCTTGATATAGAGGGGCATTATCTGTAGTTCATTACAGTTTTGCCTATTGGGGTGAGTTTCCTTATTTATTGATCCATTATGGGTGCGTTTCATAAATTGCACTCTGTTTATATGATATCCTGTTGAGAGGTTCTATGAGTGATAGCCATGTCTATCATCTGTTTCTAGCTGTTGTCGGGAGTTATGAGACTAGTAGAAATTTCCTGTTGTCTGTTTCGTTAGGTTTGATGTGATTTATGAGTATTCTAGGTCACTAGCTGTGATTTCTATGCTCCATCGGTATGATAGCCAGTCCGTGTTGAAATTTTGTCAATGGAATTGATCTAGTGAGAGTCTCTAGATGTCTTGATGTGTGCATTACTTGTGATTCAGTATTGAGGGTGGGGCCCTCATGATTTAAGTTGCTTTTATGTGTTGAGATCGGGCATAGTACCGCAGCAAGGGTTATATGAGTATAAGATCCTTGTAAGTCTTTTATATGCTTTCATTCTTTCTTTTTAGATTTTTTTTGTAGGTTAGTGTTTTAGAAAATTTGTGTTTGTCTGACTTGTTTGATAGTTCCCTTATGTGATTCCCCTTCCTATATTCATTCATTTTCGTTCTATGCTACTTGTTTTTTAGCTTGTGCGGTGTGTGCCCGTTGGTATTAGTTGAGATTTGGTTATTTGGGTGTTTAGTTATATGGTTTTTGTAGTTATTAAGTTATTGCTAGTGTTGTAGAGGTTTAAAAAGAGTTCCTATTGAATATGAGGCTTATGGACGGATCAGATTTGATCTCAGGAGTGTATTGTTATCAGAAACGTTATCGTGGGCCTATGTGTGATGTGCCATGTAGGGTTGTTGTACCCTGTGGGTGTTGGCATGAATTGAAGTAGCGGTTTGAGACTGATACCGGATACGGATTTAGAATCCAGTCTTCCCGAAATGGATGGGAGGTGAAAATTCTAGTTTGAAAACTTATTCGTATTGCTAGAAAGGTTAAATTTCAGTTGAGATGGTGTCACCATGCTTATGTGGATTGGGGAGACGTGGGATCACCCGTGGGTGTATATTGGAAGTGTGAACTCAGTGACTTGATGACTTCGAGGCGAATCTTAGCACGTTCAAGGACGAGCATTGGTTTTCAGAGGGAGAGGATGTAACGGTCCAATCGGTCATTTTAAGAAATTAAGCTCCGTTCAGCGGCATAAGTTCTGGAACAGCTTCAGAATATGAGTATCGACTTGCGTGCATGGTGAAATTCATTTTACCGATGGTTTAGAGTCAAATTGAAAGACGAAATCTAGTTTGGAAGTTTGAACGGTGAAAAGTTGACTAGAATTGGACTTTTGGGTAAACGGTCTCGGAATGGATCGTAGATGATCTCAACAGCTTTGTATGGTGATTTTGGACTCAAGCTTGCGTACTAATTTATATTTGGAGGTCCTTAGAGTAAATTGAGGCATCTTGGCGGAAATTGGAAAAAGTTGAAGTTGGAAAAATGAAGAAGTTTTACCCACAGTTGACTTTTGTGATATCGATGGAGGAATGCTATTTTGAGAGTTGGAGCAGCTCCGTTATATCATTTTGGACTTGTCTGTAAAATTTGGTGTTATTCCAAGTTGAATTGATAGGTTTCGGCATGAGATTAGATATTTAAAGATTTGGAAATTCATAACGTTGATTTTTGGTTAGATTCGTTGTTCCGGTGTTGTTTTATGTGATTCGAAACATCAAGCGAGTTCGCGTTAGGTTATATGCTTGTGTGTGATTAGACAGGGTTCTGGGAGCCTTAGGTGTATTTCGGATGGGCTACGCATAATGTTTCTCCTATTTTGAACTGTTGTTTCTACTTCTAGTATGCCTCCTCGAGATTGCGACCTTCATGTCGCATTCACGATGTGTAGTGGTTGGTCGCCTCTTTTCCCTTTTTCGCGTCCGCATCCTTCACCTTGTGTTGTGGAAACTCTGCTTAAGTTTTCATCGTGTTCGCATCCCAAACCCCGCGTTCGTGTAGCTATGGAATTTCCACTCTTTGTGTTTGCGTACTAGTTCACGTGTTCGTGAAGAGAAATCTCTGGGCCATGATGTTTTCCTTATTTGCATTTACGTACTAGTTCACGCGTTCCCAAGGAGCAATATTCGATCCATGATGTTTTCGTTCTTCGCGTTCGCGTCTCTCCTTTTGCGATCACGGAGCCTCGCATTTCTTTTCTCCGTGTTCACGTTCTCACCACCGCGTTCGCGATGAACAATCTGGGCATCCTCGAAATTTCTTCTACGCAATCTCGACCCTTCTCCTTAGGATTTGAGTCTTCTCTGTTGATTGTAATCCGTGTATGCGAGCTGACAAGTGTGTGCTCGAACTTATTTGTGGAAAATTTGTCCTTTTATATTCTTCGGTCCTTATATTAACTGAGTATGAAGTTACTCTTGATGTGATTGAATTCCCCTATTCCTACATGTTGAACTTGGAATTAATTGCTTCACGGTTCATTCTTATTGCCTAATTGACTCTTACTTTGCTTAACTGAAGATCTCTACCCTTTCTATTGTCACGATTATCTTTCGTAGCTGCTTGTCATTATTGGAAATTATTATTATCTCTCATGTAATTATTTAGTCTTAATTGAGGTAAAGTTATCTTCCCACTACTCACCCTTAAGTGAAATTGTTATATATCCTTCGTAACTTGCCCAACTTTAAAAGAAGGTTAGATATCCTATGTTTAGTTGGGATTCCTTATTTGAAATTATTTGATTCCAGTTAACTTCCTTGTTGTTGAACTACATATTATGGAATCGTTGTCTCATATTATTTTCTCCCATGTTGAGTTGTTCTTATTACACTTAGTATTTTCTGTTGCGGTTATTCCTTGTGAGTTAGTTTTACCATCCCCTGGTGAGCGGAAGTTCTTGAGTTGATTCGCGCTCTTGTAAATATTACCATTGTTGTTGTTGTACTTCTGATGATAGTGCACGAGGTTTCTGTCATGCGGTTATTGATTATGTGATGCACGAGGTTTCTACGGTGCGGTTTTTGTTGAGGGGTTGCATGAGGTCTTTGCCGTGCTATTGTTTCTATTGATATACTGCAGTTGTGGCATAATAAGGCGGATATGTTTATATGCTTATATGTGGGTTGCGCATGTGGAGAAATAAGGTAGGAACATTATGATGCACATGTCGAGAAATAAGGCGGTAATTATTATATTATTATTTGCACATGTGGAAAAATAAGGTGGGCTATGTCACTGATTGATTGTAAATAATTGTGACGGCCTGTGGAGGCATTTCTATTTTATTTAATATTGTGATTGTGGGTTGCTTACCTTTACGAGCTTTATCGCATAGAAGCTGTGAGGAGACATAGTGCTACACGTTCTCTTCTCATGTTTATTAAGTTGGTAGAAATCTTGTTTAGCACTAGCATAAGCATACACGTGGTTGAACACTCCTATTGGACGTGAAGTCCTTCTGATTTGGCTAATTACAGTGGTACGTCCTCGATTGATCATTATATATGTGAGAGTTGCTCTAGTTAGCCAGTTAGTTGTCAGCATGACCATGAGAATGACGGGGGGCACATGATGCCAAGTGTTAGATTTCAGATGCTGGGACTTGTGAGTTATAGTTGTCTGAGATTCGGTGAATTTGTGAAAACAATTGAATAAGACCTTATGGGAACACCAACGTAGGATCCAAGTTATTGTTTGTTTCCCCTTACTGTGTTGTGGCTTTAGGATTTGGATTGTGTTTTGCCGTCATTATGTATCATCATTCCTTATATTTTTTTGTTGTTTTTACTTGTTGTTCTTTTCCCTCATTGTGATTTAGCATTATTGTTCCTTCAATTTTACTATTTATTTGACCGGTAGGTATCTTCACTGTTCCTCGTCTCTACCCTACCGAGGTAAGTTTTGATACTTACTGGGTACCGCTGTGGTGTGCTCATCTACTCTTCTGCACATTTTTGTTGTGTAGATACAGGTACTCCCACTCAGTTCTGTCACCCTTGGAAGGAGACGATTCTGTAGAGACTTCGAGGTATATCAGCTACATCCGCAGACCGAGGATTCCCTTTCTATCTTTTTGTAATAAGTATAGCCCCTTTCAGCATTTTCCTTTGTTTAGACATTTCCGGAGTTAGAGCTTCTTATGTATCCCTTAGCTTGTGATTTGTGAGATTCCGGGTTTTAAGATTTGTTAGCTTCGAGAGTTGTTATTGTATGTGTCGGGCGGCATCTTAAATATTGTTTTATTTTATTAGTTCAGTTTTAATTATTTCTTCCGCAATTGTGGTTTATATTCCGCTTTGTTAGGCTTAACTAGTCGTAGAGACTAGTTGCCATCACGATGGTTCACGAAGGGCGAACCAAGTCGTGACATTTAAATTATATAAATATTGATTATATAATAAATTTCTTATATTATTCGTTTAATTTAACTATTAAAACGAATTACTTATAATTTATTTTACGTTATCAACTACTTCTATAAAATAAAATTGCTTGACCTTTCAGAATAAATTTTCTTCTTCTCCTATTAATTTCAGAAGCCAAAACTTTAACATTTTAAATTTATAACCTGCACGAAACAAGAGTTAAATTTTTCTAGAGCATAGAGAAGAAAATGCAAACAATCTAGTATTCTCTTGACTATCAACTATTGTACTGCCATTCCCGTTGAGACTAAATCAATTTGGGTTCTTGATGGTGATTTTGTCGAGGATGACTTCTTTTTCTTTAAGCCATTTGCTTGAGGAACAAACTTGTGACTAGGGATTTTTGCGATTTGGTAAAGTGGGAAAGGCATCGATTCTATTATTGAACTATTACTGTTTTGATTGACCATTGAGATGGAGAGAAAGATAAAATACTTTAGATAAAATATGAAAAGGGTGAAAAAGGTCAAATATATTAATTTACTATCTGAAATTATTTAAAACTAGCGTCTGTTTAACTATTCGTTCATTCTTAACCCCCACCGTTATAGTATCTATCAATTATACCCTATTTTTAATGGAAGGACACGTGGCACGCGAAGAACAAAAACTCACCCCCCCAATTATTATACCCGGTTGCCAATCATTTATTTTTACCAATTCGTCTCCACCAACGTTCTCTCACCAGAAAACCCCTAAACTTACTCCTTCGCGATCAATTCTTTTCTTCAAACACTATAGCCATAACCATCTTCTTCAATAACTCCACCATCAGACCCTCCTTAAAAAATTTGTTTCTTTACCGAACATCATATATAAATTAATAATTAAAATGATAGATGAATTACAAAAGAAAAGTAGTTAAATTTTCCTAGATATTCACAGGTGCCTTTCAGCTTACTTTGGCCCCGAAAATAGTGAAATTGCTGCCGAAGGTGGTGTGAGATAATGGTGCGGTGGTGGTTGAAAAAACATAATTTAGTATTAGAAAAATCATGTCAAAATGAAGTCCGACTCGAAGGAAGGAAGGTCTGAGGTCGGGATAAAAGAAAAAGTCTCCAAGGCACATGGCTACACCTTACAAGTGCGACCTGCTTAGAGCCTAATATGAGGTCTTGCGTCAAGACGTCCCATCTTTGTACTCTTGCAGTTGATACACATGTATTATACCAAGTTCCCTCGCCTATATAAGGGGCTCACCTTACCTTGTAAGGGACTGATGTTTATCCACTTCTCCACAAATGCAATAATCTCCCTCTCTCTCTCTCTCTCTCTCTTTCTTTCTTCTAAGCTATCTGTGCTCATCGACCCCGAGATCGCCTTAGCACATCATTATTTCATCATTTGTGCTTCGTTATTTTGCCCAGTATTGATAGTATAAGGCCTTGCTTATCTATATTTTAACTTACTATCCCCTCCCCGACCACAATCGATAAGTCCGAGATAGGCTCGAGGCTCAACTTTGAGGTATCCACTGGTTGGCTCTACGCCCAGGAAACGTCCCCTTATTGGTTCGATTATCGATTCGGTAAAACTTGATCGTTATCGCTTTACTTCACATTTCAGCACTAACCACTCTCACAAACTAGCTCGGGAATAGATCACGTATTTTTATAATCCCCTTTACAAATTTAGTTATTATTACCATTTTTACAGCAAACAGTATGGCACCCACCGTAGGGCTAAAAATAATAGTGATTGTTTTCTTGCTAGTTTCGTCACTTGAATGCCCGATATCTTTCACACATCCTCTTGCCCAATATATTTTGTTGCAGGTCAAAATGTCCGGCTCAATAAATAGAATTGAGAATAACAACCTCGAAGACCATGGGAAAACGGTGTGGCTGTCCTGGCCACTGGAGCACCTCCGTAGAATCTTGATGACGTTCCAGATCAATCCTGGTGGATGCAGATTCGCGGGACGCTAAGCAAGTGGACGAAACTTCTCGCAGCGACAGGAGCATACGACACGGCGACCAACAGGAAGCACAAAGGACCCCGGCCTAGGAAGATCAGGAAGTTAGTCTTCATGTTATTTTTGAAATATTGCAGGCACAGCAACTAGCCATCGCTCAGTTGCAAATCTATCCAAGAATCCCAAGCATAGTGGCACCGTATACAGCCCCCCCCCCCCCCCCCCCCGCTGAAAGAGTACTCGAAGATCAAGCAACAATGGGTCAGTGGTTAATCTCGCCATCAGAAAATGCTCGAGGACCTTACAAACAGGATTGAATTGGGAGAGAAAATGATCGCATCCAAAGATAAAAGAGTCGAAACCTATAACTCTAGGGTCGATCAGATTACGGGTGCTCCTCTGGTTCTTATGGGTTTAGACTCGAAGAAATTCATTCAAACGCCATTCGCCAAAGAAGCAGCCCCGAAACCTACCCCGAAGAAGTTTAGAATTCCGGAACTCCCTAAGTGCAATGACACCTCTGATCCCAATGAACATGTCAGCGCGTACACCTGCACAGTAAAAGGTAACAACATAAAGAGCGACGAGATCGAATCCGTACTGCTGAAAACCTTTGGAGAAACACTTTCAAAGGGGGCCATGATGTGGTACCATAACCTGGCTCCCGACTCCATAGATGCATTCGCCATGTTAGCGGACTCTTTCATAAAAGCACACACCGGATCCATTAAAGTAGCAACAAGGAAGTCTGACATTTTCAAGATCAAGTAGAGAGAGAACGAGATATTGTGGGAATTCGTGTCCCGATTCTAAATGGATCGGATAAAGCTACCGCTAGTCTCCACGATTGCACGGTACAAGCCTTCACCCAAGGCCTGAACCAACGGAGCTACATGGCTTCAAAACAACTGAAATAGAATCTGATCGAGTACCCAGTCGTGACTTGGTCAAACGTCCACAACTGGTACCAATTGAAGATCAAGGCAGAGGATGGCTAGTTGGGGGCCCCATCAGGATTGGTATACCCTAATAGACTCCCGGCAAAAAAGTGAAACCAATCAAAGAAAGGTACCAACAGTACCTTGAATACAAGAGGAACGTCCCGAGGAGCAACCTGTCCTGTAATGATCGGAGAATAGATCATGGACAGGATCCTCGTGGGATCATCAACAGGGCCATATTTGACTGAAACATGGCACCAGCCAACGCACCCCACTAATCGGAATACAACTTCAACATCGACCTATTAAACATCGTGTTCGCTATCAGCTAAATCCGGGATGTAAAATGGCCCAGACCAATCCAGTTGGACCCTTCAAAGAGAAATTACAACTTGATGTGTGAATTTCACAACACCCACAACCACCAGGCCGAGGATTTCCATCAATTGCAAGAAGAAGTAGCCCGTCTACTCAGCAAAGGGCACCTCCGAGAATTTCTCAGCGATCGAGCCAAAAATCAGTTTTGAGATACAGAGGCAGCCAAGAAGAATGAAACAAATGAACCACAACACTTCATTCACATGATCATGGGGGCATTGATACCCCGCAAGAACCCATGATGAGGAAAACAAAAATATCCATCACCAGGGAAAAACGGATTCGAGGATACATCCTTAAGGACGCCCTTACCTTCAGTGAAAAAGACATAGAGGCCCTATCTCAACCCCATAACTATATCCTGGTAATTTCCTTCCTTGTAAATTCTTTTTAGATAAAATGTGTACTCGTGGATCCAGGTAGCTCGACCAATATTATCAAGTCAAGGGTGGTGGAACAGCTCGGCTTAGTCGAATGGATTCTGCCCGCCACTCAAGTCCTCAACGGGTTCAACATGGCGAGCGAAATGACAAAGGGAGAGATCTTCATCCCCATCATTGTGGCCGACACAACCCAAAACAGACATGAGGTATAATGTATTGTTAGGAGGACCATGGATACAATGCATGATAGCAGTACCGTCCACTCTCCACCAGATGACAAAATTCCCAACATAAGATGGGATTAAAACCGTCTATGGGGAATAACACGCGGCAAGGGAAATGTTTGCAATACACGATGCACCGTCGGCCCCCTATCTCTACCTCTAAAATAAGCCTGCAGGTGAATCAGGTGTCAACACAGGCCAGGCTTGGCAAAATGAGGAATCCGCATCGTATACCCGATATCAGGCGATCGTAACAAATCAGCTCCAGAGCACCGCATACGTATCTTATCCCAAGGTACCAACGTTTCTTTTATTTTATTTTTAAGATAGGAATTAACCCTCGTACAGGCACTCGACCGAAGATATCGGGACACTGGCACTGTCAGAGGACCTCGAGACCCCCCAAAAAAGGCACGCCCATTGCACTCTTTTTCTTGGACCGAGTTTTTTATACGAAAAAGAAGAAGGGTTTTTACGGCAAGGTTTTTAATGAGGCAACACCCGTGAAACTACCAGGAAAGAAAATTAACAAAATCGCTCGAAGCCATCCTTACTGCCGACTTTTGAAGTAGTTAGGAGCATTCCCCTTGAAATCCACAAGACTCATGGGAGCACCGAATAAAGGTCCCCACGGTGAAATGATGTACCGATAAAAGATGATCAATATAGCCAAACCTCGCTAGAGCGAGAGGATGTAATATTATACCGGGAAATCGAAAGTACCCCTTCTTTTTATGAGAAAAGAGAAAGGCTCCTAATCAAGAATAAAGCAACGTGAAAATCAGCAAAACAGCCCGACTTGGCCTGAGAATCGGTCGATTCAGCAGGAATGCACGTATATCCCATCAACGGGCCAGAGTATATCTCCAAGGCCTTACTCTCCAAAAATAAATAAATCGCAGCATACTCCCGACGGAAAACTCTCCATCGAATATGTCTTGAAACACTCGGAGACATAAAACACTTCAGCATCCACCCTACCTCGGGGTCGGAATCTCAGGCTCATAAAGCCCTTGCGAATGCAACTCGGGTTCAAAAAAAGTCGTCTTCAAGCTTGAGCAAACTCAATGTTTCAGAAAATCATCTCCAATCGCCATGTATTTGAAAATCCAAAATTGTAAGACCCTAACGGGCAGCCTCGGCACAACCAGGTCTATTCTCCACACAGTGTAAGACCTTAACGGCCATGGAAAACTGTAAGACCTCAACAGGTATGAGAAAACTCGTAGTTTAGGCTATACGCTGCATTCGTAATGATCCCTAAAGGGCATATCCTCTGTGTAGACGCCTAAAAATGCTTCTCGGGATAAAAAATGGCCCCAGCCAAATGCACATGACTAATGTCAAAACGGTTGCCACAGCCCAAAAATGTCACTCGGGAACACCCAACTATCGCTAAAAAATCATCCGAATCTACTTCAAAAAGAACTGGTTAAAAACAGGCTTCCCTCAATAAGCAAATAACGAGTCTCAACCACGTCGACTCCAAAATTGCAAAAGCATCGATCTACTCAAACTATGAGCTATGAACCTTACGATGTGCTCAAAACATCGCTGACTACGACTTGAAATTGAGGTTCTGTTAGCACCGACGATGGTTCAGGAAACAAATATTCGATAAGATCTTAACGAGAGGAAACAAAGCATGCAAAAAGCCTCTGGGCCACATATCAAAAGTTCTCTATGACCAAACAGCATAAGTGCCATTGTTGCCAGCTAAGAAAGCCTCCGGGCCTCACATCAAAAGTTCTCTACGACCATACCGCGTAAGAGCCAGTATCGCCAGCTTGAAAATTGAAAACTTGAGGATTAAAGTGAGCACGAATCTAACTCGATTCATAGATCGGGTCCAAAATAGTTAACTAAGAAAAGCCTCTGACCTCATACTAAAACTTCTTAGTGATCAAGCAGTAAAAATGCCACCGTCGTTGGCCGAAAAGGATTCGAAGGTTGATTACATCTCGAATCACAATGTGACTCGAAAGTTGGACCTAGAAAATCGCCAAATACCCAAGGGTAGAAAGTGAGGACCATCGTTGCCAGCCCAAACAAGCTCAATAATAGGTTAAGCTCGAGCCGGATCCCGACCCGGGACTGAACCTGAGGGCAATTCAACCACGATACGCCTAAAGGCACGGCCCAAACAACGCTATCAATGGTCAAGACAAATCTCCAGGTCGTGCACCCACAAAATCACTTCAGCCCGGGAACACAAAGGGTCATCACCCTCCGCCCACACAGGCGGGAAAGAGCTGGAACCAATTGAAGCTTGAGCCATAACGCAACTTGGGTACTAGTTCCAAAGCCGTCCTACGCGATCGAGAGCAACAATAGAAAAAAGATGCCAAAGGAATAAAGATTTAAAAATCTTCTTATATTACATACGAAAAACAATTGTCCACCTACAGGCACATCCTGCGGCGCCGAAAACAAATTTACAAAATGGAGGAACCTATATTTTGCGTTGAAGGGATATAACTCACCAAGATCGCCCTCTGCAATGTCCATAAGTAGTGACCGAGCATCACCCTCATCCGCCCTTGCTTGAGCCAATTCCTCCGAAAGAAGCCCCTCGCTCCGACCTCCATGAATATCTCTCTCCGGGATTGGCAACGAACATATTCCTCGATCCTCTTCTCATGATCAAGGGCTCACCTCAACTCTGATTGAGCATCAGCAGCTTCCTTTACACAAATCTACATCTCACAACCAGACCTGGTTCGAGTTAATGCCGCTTCCTCTCGGTCATCAGTTTATCTCGGCCCTCACCTTCGAGAGATCAGACTCAAGTTTCTCGATCATATCATCCTGAACTTTGGCATTATCACGGGTCAAGTTGAGTTGAACCTCAAGTGCAGGGGTCCTAGCCAAAGAACTCATTTCCTCTAAGGCTTGAGCATGCACTTGAGCTCTTATCTCCTCGCAAGCGGCCCTAACATGGTTCACGTTGCCCTGAAATTACTCCAAGGCCTATGCCTTTTTTATGCAACTGATATGGCAAGAAGAAATTAGCCTTGAAATTAGAAAGAAGCAAAAAACGCACTGCGGGAAGTTACCTGCTCCATCAGATAGCTCTTATAGTTTGAGCTTCGGTACGCCTCATATCGCCAATACTGCAGCTCAACTTACTTCTTCTTGCAAAGAAGCCTAAGGGATTCTCATTCACCCAGAACCCTCTAAAACATGGCATTTTGATGAACATCTAAGATTTAAGCTTGTCACAGGCCTGTACAGGAATGATTCAATGAGACGAGGAAGATGTGGGATACAGGAAAATAATGCACAAGCTCACCGCAAAGTGAATAGGGAGGATTTCCTCCATATCAGAACATTCTCCTATTTGTCCTGCCCCTGCGACCCCAGAAGAGCTAGCCCCGGCCACAACGCACTCTCCCAAGGGAGCCATTTGCCAAGGAACAGGCGCTCCAAGAAAAGTAGACTCGGACGATGCCCTATCCTAAAAAATACGAGCCCGGCTAGCACCACTAAAGGCATATTCGCATTGTGGGATCCGGTCTATCTTTTTACTCACATCTCTCGACCCGAAGGCCGACGACTATGTCTCTTCTCCAAAAAGTGATGCCTCGCCCTAAAGAACTGCCCGGTATCTATAAGTAGCAAATCCAACAAAAATGAGATAGGAAAATGTTACCTTGAATATACGCCAGCAGGAGAAAAAGCAACGTACGCACGTACCTTAATGTTTCGCTCCCCACCTGATGCTAGACTTAGGTCGCCACCTGTGTCCATCGCAAGATGAACAGGTCACCAACCTCCGAACCCAGCCGAGTAGATTGTGGATATGGCCATGTGTCAACGACGTTGCTGCAACAAGAGAAATGGAATTGATATTTGGCTGATTTTTTCCATAGACAAAATCTTAAAGATCGACAAAGCACCTCACATACATGCATGATTCCACCCTCCGGGTAATGGTAGAAACTCCACATTGGTCGTCTGGACTTGAATGAACCAGCTAGCTCACTCTTGATCTCCTCCCTCCTCATCATCAACAACGAAGGGCATGAACGAACGAGTGCTCAAGGTCACCAGGCCCCGATGATGAAAAGGCCGAAATAGCATGATGAGATGATCAAGCGTGAACTCGAGCCCGACTTTCTCCGCAAAAAATCTCATTATCAGTATCGTTTGCCAAAATGACGGTAAATCTGCACCAGAGTAACCCGATACTTCAAAAAAAATTCAAGCACAACCCTATTAGGGAGGCCGAATACAAAGGGTTATAGGTGCACATTCAAAATCCTATCGGCAGAATCCGCGATGCCTTCACCCGGGGAAGGAGCCCGTAGTGTCATCCCCTTGCTCTACCCGCAGAATCACCTCACCATCTCCATGTGTCCCTCTTTTATTAAGGATTCCATCTCTAGAGCAAAATCATTTGACTCCCCTATGCCGGGAACAACATTCTCCGCCCTCTGACATATGGAATTCGACGTGGTTGCCATGACTATGGCAGAACTGACAAAATAAAGCAACGGAAAGCACAAACACTTTTCACGCTTTAAGAGATAGGGAGACCTACGCCAAAACAAAAGAACAGCTACCCAAAACTAATGAAGTCTCACAAAAAGGCCAATGCCACCGCTCTTACATGCAAGAGGCAATGGCGAGTCGCCTGCTCGAGAAAAGATCCAGGAAGCTAATAGCCTCGATATGAATCAACGAGTCGATGCCCGACCTAGGGAACATCCTCCAACAAATGACAAAGCATTAGGGACGGCGGGGATTATCTCCACTCTCGAGGTAACATTTAACACTTGGAGCCCCGCATCCAAGAAACAGGGTCACTGTGAGCTCCAAAGCACCAGTACCACATGCAAAACGAGCACCCGGGCTCGCGGTCCTCACTCTAGAGAAGTCAATTCCCGGAAGCCCCAATCACCAAAGCTATAAGAAGGCCCAAAAGAAGTGCCTAAACACAGGAAAACTCCTCAAGCAATAACCATCCTTACTCCTTCTGAAAGTGTTATCTACGTCGAAATCAGCAGAGCCCACCGGGGTAACCAAAGATGACGTTCATCTAGGGTGGCTTTCTCGAAGGCCCTAGAATTCGATGTGTGATCTCCAAACAAATTAGCAGGTCCTGATAGCTCGACCTTATCCAATTGGTCATACGTCGGTCCGAAGTACGACAAAAGGATCAGGGAAGAACCTTGCCAATCAGTTGGAGAACAGGACAAGCTATCGCAACCGACTATAACGGCTAACATAAACAAACAAATGCATTTAAAAACCCAGAAGGGCGTAAGAGTAAATAAATATCAAAAGGGAAGCAGAAGTCTATCTCATGCAGCTTGAGAAAACCATCTACATCCAGGTCAATAAGGACTCCAGGTTACCCGAAGATGACCCACATCCGGGGCAGTATGCGTAGGGACCTCAAAACTCATAGCACGATTTCCGAATAACACAGGAAACTCTTATAGCACTGGTCTATCAGACCGACCCAGAGTTGTCCCGAAAGATGACAATGGGACCAAAACGAACCTACGTCAATCGGCAAGAAATCAGGGCAAGCACTTATATCCAAGTTAAATATCAGCAATCAATAACACAAAAAGATACATTCGAAGAGCCTCGAAGGGCAATAAAGCATACAGAAAACAAAGCAAATTCGAAAGCAGAAATCAACGAAGTTAATTTTTATTCATAAAGGTTTGTGTATAATAAGCCCTCGAAGGGTCGTTACATGAAATCACAAAAGCCTACGGAGCACTTCCACGCCTAAAATACATAGGGAAAGGGATTCACGCGCAAAGTGAAGACCCGGGGCCTGATCCACCTCTGAAAGTCCACGACATGCCCTTACAATCTTGCCTCCTCGGAAGTTTCATCCTAACCTTCCACATCGATATCCCCAAGGGACAGGGAGGGATGAAAACATGTCATAGATCTCCAAAGCTCGAGGACCTTCCTTGGCCGAAGAAGCCTCGAAGAGGTAGCAGACCAGATGGTCCTCGGTCCCGCTTGCACGGCTATTTTGGATCCACTTCTTGGAACGTCCAGTCGTACGAGCCCCTGAACTCGAATCAGAGCGCCGCGTCGAGCTGGGGTATGAAGGTGAGCAGCGGTATATAATCCAAGCCACCTTTTGAGCAGCGGTACATAATCTGAAAATCCTCCTATGCAAAGGTGAGACCAACTCTCCATCCGTCACCATCTCGGTCCAACGATAGCAGCAGCAGCAAACGTGCCAACGACCACAGCAATATCGGGATGACATGTTTATATCCAATAAAGTGAGGCATTGACAGATTGCCTCGACACAGTCCGAAGGAACTCTTCCAAACATCCTTGAGACGAAAAGCTTCCATCATAGTGATCAAGGGAAAAAGAAGATGACGGGAAGGAAGAAGCAAAGTATGCCAATGGAAGTATTGATATAGATGAAGCAATGCCACAAAAAGCCTTCATTTATAAGGGAAAAATGACATGGTCATCAATGCTCTAGAAGATTGACCGACGGGTGCACTTATTGCTTCATGAAAAAATGAATCGACGATAGTATTTTTTGCCTTGAGAAGTGGAAACGGTAAGGCATCGAGTAGGGTTTTATGAGATACGCCGTCTATTATGAAAGATTGTGCCTCGATTCAAATCTCCAACATAATGTCGTCAAAGGTAACTCGAGGAGTTGAGCGTCGGAATCATTTCCAATCACTTCGTCATGGGATACGCGAAGACTATCTGTATGCGATCAGAAGAATTGGATTTTTTACTATCAAGACGCATTAAAGGCTTGTTCCCGAGACCCGAGGGTGGGAAACTGTAACCTAGTGCTTACCTGATGGCTCGATAAAGTCCGACTTGAAGGAAGCAAGGTCCGAGATTGGGATAAAAGAAGAAGTCTCCTAGGCACATGGCTACACCTGACAGGTTCGGCCTGCCTAAAGCCTATTGTGAGGTCTTGCGTCAAGACGTCCCATTTTTGTACTCTTGTAGTTGATACACATGTACTATACCGAGTCCCCTTGCCTATGTAAGGGGGACTCACCATACCTTGTAAGGGACTGATGTTGCTCCACTTCTCCACAAATATAATAATCTCTCTCTCTCTCTCTCTCTCTCTCTCTCTCTCTCTTTCTCTCTCTCTTTCTTCTAAGTTATTTGTCTTTATCGACCCCGAGGTCGCATTAGCACTTCATTATTTCATCATTTGTTCTTTGTTATTTTGCCCAGTATTGATAGTATTGATGAGTGGTGATTTTACCACTCATTGTAGCCTCTTTTCCTTACCTTTTATGTCCTTTTAATTATACAATGAGGTTGTTTATGGTGGTTATTGTTAGATTTTCAGGTAAATGATGCTACAAAGTGATTTGAATCGAATGGAAGTGGAATTGAGCAAAATGAAGATGAAAATATGCAAAACCTCCAGTGATTTCTGCTTCTGCGGAAGATTGGCCGCAGAAGTGACGTCCGCTTTTGCGGATTTCTAATCGCGTATGCGGATTTGGGGGAACTGGCTAGAACAGCTTCTACAGTTGAAATTTTGCTTCTGCAGAACCATAGAAGCGGTGGATTTTACGCTTATGCAATTCTTGACATCTTGGAGGAGTTCCGCTTTTGCGGAACCACATCTATGGTTACCTTTACGCAGATGCAGAAACAGTGCATCAGGCCTGGGAAAAATTGGCATTTTACATTTTCTTACCCAAAATGAGTTCTATACTCGTCCAAGCACATTTTTATTATCTTTGGCTTATTTTCATTCCATGAGACTAGATATAACAAGTTCTTGAGCTAGGGTTTGCTTTAGAATGATATTTAAAAAAATTATTCAAGATATTTTACGTACAACAGGTACGTGAGGCAATGATCTTTATGCCACAAAAATAAAATTTGTATCCTTTGTTATTCTACCGCTTTAGGAGGTCAGTTGTGGTATTTTTTCATTCACTCTAGGGAATGAAAATATTCTTCAAAAATAACTTTGAATAGCTTATTATTTTGTTTAAGCACAGAAAGACACAGCTTCATAATATTTTCCTGCTTCAGGAGAAAATTTCAATTGTGTTACTTTTTCAGGAGCAAATTCAAAATACGAAATATTGAGTATATATTCCCTCAATCATATTACCTCTTCTAGAGGTGAATTGTAATGTATTCACATCAAAAGTGCGTTCATGTTTACGAGCTTTACTAATATTATCACATTTACTTCAGGAATGGATTAATATTTATCAAAAGTTCTCATCCTTCAGGGAACGAAACATAATTATCTAAACATGCATTAATCACACCAAATCGTGTCATGCTTCAACCTCTTATAAGATAATGCTACTTCAGGAGCAAATCGAGGTATGCAAGTAATATAGAGAATTTTTCTTTAGCATATGTTCAATTATAACCATAGAAAGTCTAAATTATCGCTTCTGGTGGTCATAGGCACCACTTCTGGTGGTTTCCAAAATTTAGTTACAATGAGATATATGAAACATTATTACTTCTGGTAGTTGTATATTTCCTATAAACTATGGTGGAGTTTAAGTGGATCTAGTGATATTATTCACTTTGTAATTCTTTATTAAGATAATATGAATAAAAATACCAAAATATGTATTATATACATAGCATATAATCAAGCAAGCGATGATAAATATATTAAACTAAATATAAGCAAAAGACTCAAATTACTTTACATAAATTTAGCCATTACACATGTATGTGATATCCACATCATTACTGCTAAGAAGAAAAGCTTACCCCTCAAGGATATAATCTGCCTTGTGATGCTAGGAATGAATAAGATCTAACCACGCCGAAAGGACGTCGAACACTTTTTCATAAGCATCAAGAATCTCATGAATACGTTGACGGTTAGGTAATAGATCCCATTTCACCTAAGAACTCATGTAACAGCTAAAACAGTCGCAGTTAAAAGAAGCTGGATGGTCAGCACCGCCGCCAACACCACCTCTCACGGCGGCAACTTTTGCACCACCACTGGAAGATGTTTCAATAGCTGCGTTGGGTGTTTTTAATTTGTGGGTGTTTCGCCGATGGGTGGAAAAGTCACCGGAAAAGTTGCCGGAGCCGGGAGAACAAGAAATGAGATAAGTTAAGACTTCTTTATCTTCTTGAGATAAAACAGCAGTAAGAGTTGAAATAGCATATGGTAAAAAAAAAGATGGCCGGAAACCGAAGGAGGCGTTGGATGAATTGTGCCTTTTCTATAAAGTTTATTCATTGAACTGTGTCTTTTTGTGTGATACGTGATTAATAGGTGTTGTGAAATTGGGTTCTACCTGGTATTTACAGATGATTTCAGACTAATACTTTTAAAGTATTTGCTCGAGATTGTAATGTCTCGTATGGATAATGTGTTATAAAATAAAGACTTTAAATTAAAGAAATTGAAGACAAATAGAGTATTTATTATTCAATTTAAAATTTACGTACATAATGAACTGAAATCTCTTCTATTTGTAGAAGTAAGGAAGTTGTTGTGTAAGCTGCTACTGCAAGCTGCTGTGTAAGCTGCTAGTATATCAGATATGGATAATCTTCTACTGAGAGCAATGTTTATCCATAACAGAGTACTGAATGGATAAGCTCATTACACCCAGTATAGATAATCTTCTACTAGGGGTAATGGTTATCCAAAATGGAGTACTTAAAGGGTAAGCTTATTGTACCCAGTATGAATAATTTTCTACCAGGAATAATATTTATCCATAACGGAGTATCGAAAGGATAAGCTTATTATACCCGATATAGATAATCTTCTACCGGGGGTAATATTTTTCCATGACCAGGTACCGAAGTGATAAGCTTCTTCAGCAAGCTTATTTACAATAGAGTACTCAACAACAACAACAACAACAACAACAAACCAGTATAATCCCACTTGGTGGGGTCTGGGGAGGGTAGTATGTATGCAGACATTACCCCTATCCTGGGGTAGCGAGGCTGTTTCCAAATAGACCCCCGGCATCCTTCCCTCCAAGAACTTCCCACCTTACTCTTGGGGAGACTCGAACTCACAACCTATCGGTTGGAAGTGGGGGTTGCTTACCATCAGAGCAACCCCTCTTGTCAAAAGTACAACCCAGTATAATCCCACTTAGTGGGGTCTGGGGAGGGTAGTATGTACGCAGACCTTACCCCTATCCTGGAGTAGAGATGTTGTTTCCAAATAGACCCCCGGCATAAAGCAACGTTGGCCCAAACAACGACAACCCAGTATAATCCCACTTAGTGGGGTTTGTGGAGGGTAGTATGTACGCAGACCTTACCTCTGACATTGGGTAGAGAGGCTTTTTCCAAATAGACCCCCGGCATACTTCAATAGAGTACTCAATAGATAAATATATTTACGGTAGAGTTCCATATGAATAAATTATTACAACGGAATATTAAATGAACATCCACAATATAATAAATTTATATTATAGGTTTTTTTTTTGTCAAAATTACTTTTTTAGTCGGAAGTGTTGTTTACTAAAGTTAATGTGTTTTGTCAAACTTTTAGAAGGGAAAAAGTAATTTATTTTAAGGGAAGCATAAACTCTTTTGAAAAGCTGAAAAAGATAGTTTATTAAAAGTATTTTTTTCAAAAAAATATATTTAGAAGTACCTCTTAAAAATTTGGTCAAATATTAATTATTGTTTAAAAATAATTTTCAATTTAATTAGCAAAAAATAAAGTGTTTCTCTTTATTTTGAAAAAAATACTTTTAAAATAAAAGTTTTAATCCAACTAGAATAAATTCACAAAATTTGGTGCACGTTAGGTGAACTTTTGTCCAAACGAAAATTTTGTACCAGATTAGTATCGATCGCTCATTCACTTGTATTTTTGGCGTCTTCTATCTATTTGTAATACCAATATCAATTCAGTAGGAGCTGGAGTTGACTCTTTTCTCTTCAGCTCTCTCCTTCCTCTGTTCTCTCAGATGGGTGTGATTAAAGCAGCAATTGCTGATGGGGGGTTAACTTTTTTATGGGTTTTATGCTCTTCTTGTATTGGGGTTTCTACTTACTTTGTAGCTACTACTTTTGGTGTTGTCAATGAAATGGGCAGCCTCTTCATTACTACCCTTGTTGTTTTTCTCATGTTCTTGGTTTTTGGATTTCTGGGTGATGCATTGGGTGGTGCTGGCTTCAATCCAACAGGAAATGCCGCCTTTTATGCTGCTGGTCTTGGTGACGATTCTCTTGTCTCAGCCGCCGTTCGTTGTCCTGCTCAGGTTCTTGAAATTTTTTTCTTCTTACTTTTGACACTTCCCAAGTTCACATGTCTTTAAGGATAAAGAAAACTGAGAGTACAAAACGAAGGAAATAGAGAGCATGAGATACGACTAAGTTAGAATCCCAAAAGTTAGTGATTCCTACTGGTGGAAGAATAACTCTTTCCTTGAACATGTAATCTAAAGCAATTTGTGAACCACCTTTGCCACTAATCAGGGCGATTCAATAGATCTTGTTGCCTAAGGGGAAATCATATTGAGATGTCCTAAAATTTATTTAACAAAAAATTTATACTAACAACAAAATTTGCTTCCTAAAAAAAAATTAATCATTTAAGACAAAAAAAGCGAATTCCAAAAAAAAAAAAGGGAAAGAGAGCACGAAGAATAAAGTGGTGGATTATTTTAATTATCTAATGTTAAGATCCAGAAGTCAAAGTGAAAATTTTGATTTCGCTAATCACAATTAAAGACAAGAGGGGTTACTCTGATGATAAGCAACCCCCACTTCCAACCGAGAGGTTGTGAGTTCGTGTCTCCCCAAGAGCAAGGTGGGAAGTTCTTGGAGGGAAGGATGCCGGGGGTCTATTTGGAAACAACCTCTCTACCCAAGGGTAGGGGTAAGTCTGGGTACATACTACCCTCCCCAGACCCCACTAAGTGGAATTATATTGGGTTGTTGTTGTTGTTGTTGTTGTTGTATAATAACAATTAAGAAAAAGAAATAAACGTACATAACGTAATAACTTAAGTTTTGAGCATTGATAGTATCAATAATATCTTCTCATTCTGAACAATTTAAACGGTAATTGTAGTTCATTCTAATAATTAGCAGCACTTATTGGTGAATATCTGAAATTAATTGTAAATAACCTAAAATGTAATATGTTGAATACACTAAAAGAAAGTCGGTGTTTGAATGCTTTTTTGTGCATGCAGTTTCAAAGAAGATTGTAAAAGAAACTCATTATGTTGTCGAATTATATCTTAATTCCTATATAGAAGGGATAAAATTAAAATTTAAAAGTGAAGCAAATATACTAGTTAATGATTGAGAAAATTGTCATAATTTATGAACTTATTGGTTCAATCAAATAAAAAAAATACTATAACACTTTTCTTTATAATAATTATTTATAAAAATTATATTGTAGTCATAATAATAAGAGATTAAGTAAATTTGGGGCCTTCAAATTTTGGTCAATTCTGATAATTGACCAATCAATTGGAAAGATTCTTGGAAAAAGTATAAATGCTATCATTCGATTGTTATAGGTAGCAGGCGCAGTTGCTGGTTCGCTTGCAATAATGGAGTTTATGCCTAAGCAGTATCACCACATGCTCGAGGGGCCTGCTTTGAAGGTGGACGTACAAGCTGGAGCTATTGCGGAGGGTGTCTTGACCTTCATAATCACATTCATGGTCTTTGTGATTTTCCTTAGGGGTCCAAAAAGTGCACTTCTCAAGAATTGGTTGCTCACTATGGTAACTGTCCCTTTGGTGGTTGCAGGTTCAAAGTACACTGGACCTTCTATGAATCCAGCCAACGTAAGTCTTAATTTTGCATCTTGGAACATTAACATATATTTTGGTAGTCTCTTTCATGTATTTGGATTCGACTGTCTTTTATGGATGAACCTTGTATTTGTTGGCGCTCGCTTTTTTCTAGACATTGATGATGAATAGAATTAGTTTTCCAGTGACTGTTCAATTGGCGCTAAAAAATAATTTGCAACTATCAAAGTATTTGCACATGGAAACTAGGATTATGAAAGATCTTCACTTGCATATCTTGAATTGAATCTCAGGCGCTGTTTCTCCACAAACGTAGCATATGTCAAAACTCATTTTTACCATCAATTCTTACTGGGAAAGAGAACACAATTCTAATTTATAGAAAGGGATAAATTTAACAAGTGTTACTAGAAGCAATAAACTAAATACTGGAGTAGGATAGGAATGCAATTGCAATTTCCCCATGGAACTTCTAATCTAACTTTGGTTTCATAAATCATCCCAAAAGGCCTGTTAGAAGATTCATCAACTTTCAAATTTCAAGAATACTTGGGATTAAATTCCATAGATATGATAAAAAGCTACGAGCTCCTCATCTACAAATTGACAACACAGTGTATAATATACAGATGGTTGTACCTGGGACTGAAAATTATGCCCTAACATTACACCACTAACCATCACAAAAATCTTAAATTGAAACACCGGGAATCATTACTGGAAGGGAACTTGAAATCTTCCTGTATCTTTTGAAAACCAACTCTAACCTCATTCATGCTTCCAAATTTTATCTTCATGCATTTATGTTCCCCTGAAGCTATCCTGTGTTCTTTCTGGCTCTAGCAATCTTGAGACCATCTTTGTGGATCACTAACTTAGTCATAAATTGCAAGCATTCGTGAAAGGAGAGGCAGTACTTTGTGCTAATTTTCACTATCAAGTTAGCTGAACTTACAACTCTTTCATTGCGTATTAGCATCAAAAGTAGAGACCATCCATTGGCTCATAGGACTGGAGATTTAAACCCATATTATGTAATGAGATCAAAAAACCATTGCGATAGATGAGACTCAAAGAGAGAGAGAGAGCGAGAGAGAGAGAATAAGATGAAGAATTGTTACTTCTCTCTACTCTCGAAAATTGAAAACTCTTGGGGATTTATAGCCTTGCTAAGTATTTATTTTCGACTGTCCAATTTTGACCTTTTCCTCAATGCTGCCTTTCCCCTATGTATTACAGCCCCATAGCCTCTCCATGTTACATCATGAGGGGTGAATGGATGGAATAAGTCAGATCATTCTTTTAATTGTTTTTTTCATTTTTCTGGGGTATTATTTAGGTTGTCCTGACAAACCAGCTTTGAACTTTGCCCTGCATCTCAAAATTGAAGATGACCGCTGCAAAACAACTGCACTTTCTCTAGCATTTCTGTATTTAGAGACAAGTGAAGAAAGGCGCATACCGGATGTGCCATTTGAGTTTATAGGAAAGATTACCAGTGTGTGAACGCTAACAATTGAACCCTGAATATACTTATATGGAATATGGTAATTATAGAGAACAGATTTAGACCTAAGTTGCTCGGACTCGGGTGCGAGTATCTGATACGGGGACAGTTCCGAGTATCGTATTCGGCAAAATCTAAATTTTAAGATTCGGGAGTGCGAATCCGGATATGGATACGGGTGCGTGGATAAGGCTAAGAAAATTCAAAATAATAAAAAATAAAGCTATAAAAATATTGTAAATATTGAGATTACATGCTAGGTCTACATGAAGTACAAAATCATAACATGACACTTTGAATTTATGGTTTCTCCAACACACAAAGCATCAAATATGAGACAAAAATACTACAACACTGGAGATATGCCATTTTCCATAAGTTAAATATGTTTAATTTTTAATTTTGAGAAATCAAAATCTCAATTTTTCTCCCACATTTTTGATGGACTCCGGTCATAGTGTCCGAAGTCGGTTGACCGTATCCAGGACGTTTCCTGCTCCAACACCCATCCAGGACGTTTCCTGCTCCAACACCCATCCAAGTCTCGTATCGGGACGGGGACGGCACCAAAATTGATGAGTCCGTGCAACGTAGATTTAGACAGCAAGTATTACCTAAATTTGCCTTTCAATCTAACCTAGATTATCTGTCTAATCTAGAGAGTGATCACATTGCTATTGTTTCGTTTTACTTATTTGCATTTTGCCGCATAAAGTCTAGTTACAAACTTCTTCGCAAGTGTAAATATTAAATGATACTTTGCTTTCATGCATCTTTGTTACATATGGAGAAAATACAACCGGGAATGAGTTCAATCAAGAATCTAGTCAAGATGACTAACCCAGTCCTACAGTTTCTATGAACGCATCCTGATCTGATTTGGAACTTTATACCTTTTCCTTCTACTAGCAACAGTTATCTTTAAATATATAAACATCCTCTTGGGCATATTAAGTTTGTTTTACTTTTGAACTGTTTTTTGTAGCCGCAAAATGGATAATAAGTTTGGCAAGGACTGAAGTGATCTTCTTAGTTTCATCCTTGTCTAACAAAAACTGCTATCTAAATTGTCGAGGAATTAAGTATTCTTATTAGTTTCAATCTCACTGACACACAATGCTATCCAAATAAATTGCTTTTTTATGAATGCATGTTGCTGTATTGACATCCTAAATACGGTAGCCATTTGTTGCTTGTTGTTGTTTCCTGCTTAAATCGCTAAATCGTTCCATAACACGAAGTACCACACAACTGCTTGTTAATTGGTTATGACATTTACAGGCATTTGGCTGGGCGTACTTGAGCAATGCACACAACACATGGGAGCACTTTTATGTTTATTGGGTCAGTCCCTTCATAGGAGCAATATTAGCTGCATGGATTTTTCGAGCTCTATTTCCGCCTCCAGTAAAGCAGAAGTCTCGGAAGCAAAAACGAAACTGAAAAACATTCTGCTTCAGTTTGTTCTCCAGTTCCTATATTGTTGTAGTACCTCGTCGATTAAGGATAGCTTAAAAATGCTCTTACGGAGTTCTTATATGGAAGTGTTCATTGTAGTTTTTGATTTTATTGTATTTTTTAATGAATATTTTTCCTTTTTGAGTAGGGGTGGGTGTTCGGATTAAATATAGAACTTCGGTTTGGATTTTCGGTTTTCGGATTGAAGAAATAACAATCCAAATCAAACCCAAATAAGCTCGGATTGGACCGGATTTTTTAAGTTTGGTTTCAAATTAATCGGGTTGGATATTTTGGATTTTCGATTTTGAGTTTATAAATTGACTTGTTTCTTCTTTTTACAAAAATTAATATCCAAATGAAGTACTCATATTAAATTGCCCGAAAAGTTACTCATTCTCACCACAAATATCCAAATAAAGTATTCAAGTAATGAAATTACTATCAAGAAAATACAACAGAGACATTAATACAACTGATAAGAAGCAGTAATAGTAAAATCATGTCCAAATAGAATGTATTCTAATAGTATCATTGTAATTAATATTGTATATATGAAATAATATCTAATTGATAAGGTATTTAACTTATTATTATTGACATATAGATAAACTACGAAATATAAAATATAAAATTTTCAAATTTTCGGATATTCAAAAATTCAAGGTACCAAATCCAACATCCAATCCGAAATCCAAAATTTTAAAAATTAAATCTAAAATTCAATCCATATTCCGAAAATCCAAATCAAAAATTTAAAAAATTCGGATTTCGAATTTGGATTTCGAGTTTGGCCAAACTATGTTCATCCCTACTTTTGAGTAACTTCTGCTTAAACAAAATCAATCACAAAATTTTAGCTGTCCGTCTTTTCGGATGGGAACCTCTATTGAGTCGTCTGGTTTTGGTATTATTTACTAGTTATTAGTGAATTACTCGCGTGATTATAAGACATCAAAGAATTTAACAATAGTTTTTTTATGCATGCAACAAAAATATCATACCGGTTAGATGAATTGTATTTAACAAACCATGTACTCTTTTCGCCAGCTTTGGCAAGTGCATAGAAAATTGGGAGAAATTCAAATATAGTCAGATTTACAAGTGGTCATTTAAAAATAGTAACAGTTTTAAAAATAATCGAAATATTTTATTTTTGTGTAATGATAAATCTGAACGAAAACGCGGTTCAAAATCCAAAAAATTCTTCCGTATATTATATTGGAGTTCCGGCATAAGCATAATGTAGTTCCAGCATAAGTATACTGGACTTCCAACATAATATACTGGAGTTCAAGTATAAAATACCGGTCCAACATAATATGTTAGAAGTTCATACACAAGTGTATATTATATTGCAACTTTTCGCGTGCTGGACTGATCATACACAGGTGTACCGATCTCCAGTACATTATGCTGTAACTTTTTGTGTTGCAACAAAATTTGATTTTAAGCTTTGGTTATTTCTTCTATATGTTCTCACCCAAAAATCTAATTTTTACATTCAGCACTGGAAATTTCTAGCATCTCCAAGAGAGTAGATATTGTGGGGTAGCCACTATTTAAGGTTGTATTTATTTTTTATCTAGCAATTCTAATATTGGGCAAAAATAACCGCTACTCTATTAAAATTAATATGAAAAATATTTTTACCTTTTCTTCCATTGCCTTTCTTTTCAAACCTTCGCTTCTCTCTCAAGTTCAATACCCACTCATTTTTCGTTTTCTTTTCAGGAGATATCTCATTTTCAAGTTCATTTTCTTGCATTAGCAAAAGCTTGGCTGAGCTGTTGCAGAAGATCAACCAAGCAATGGCTTCGCATAAGTGGCAACCCCAATGTGTAGAAACGTTTTGATGTTGCAACCACTTGTAATGTCTTCCCACTGCATATCTTAATCTGCAGAGAGATTTGGCATCATCAAAATCCGAACAAATGCAAAACCAGAAGAAAAGAAAGAAAATAAGGCACATGTAATTCGAAATAGTTGTCATCTCGCCTTGCTTTAGCATCATTACAATCAACTCTTTTCAAACCTGAAATACCGCATTTAGAAGAAATGCACGATAATATTCCAGAAGTTCCAGTTGAAGTGAGAAGAATATCGAAAGGAAGAAGTAAACCATGCTAAGTATAAGCGGAGAGAGGTTAGAGAAAGAGAAGACATGATAAATCCAGCAAATAAATTATCCTTTAAACGCTACATTAAAGATGGAGATTTAGTAATTTTATACTAAAAAGACATGATACAATGAAAGCAATAAAAGTGAGTAAGGATGGTGTTCTGCAGAATCGTTTGGTGCATCCAATTTCAAAAGTTAAGGACACTTGGTCCTGAACTTAGACTAACAAGCTCAAAAGTTAAGGACAATAGGTCCTGAACTTACAGTTACAAGTTCAAAAGTTAAGGACACTTGGTCCTGAACTTCGAGTTCCAAGTTCAAAAGTTAAGGACACTTGGTCGTGAACTTAGAATTACAAGTTCAAAAGTTAAGGACACTTGGTCCAGAAATTCGAGTTCAAAGTTCAAAAGTTAAGAACAATAGGTCCTGAACTTAGGCTAAGAAGCCCAAAAGCTAAGGACAATAGTGTTTGGCTCAAAAGTTATCAAGACACTTTACAAGTAGAAAACCATCAAAAAATAAATGAGGGTAAATCATAGCTAATCGTGATAAATCATTGGACCAAGCGAAAGATATAAAGAACAAGCATTGAGGTTAGGGAGAAATATATAAGGAGATTTTATTAATTGTAGTGGTTTGGTCTGCCTCTCCTTCAAGAGGTTCAGAACCTAACAATGGTGTTCCATTATCCTGTGATATCAGTATTGTTGTGTATTTTTCTCTTATGAATAGTGTTGAAGAAGAATCCCCCTACAATTTTTCTTTCTTCTGATATTTATAGCTATGAGCTTCGGGAGCTGGCAATAAGTGGTCGCGGCCAAACTGGCGATAAATAGTCGTGTCCATGTCGAGGTTGCGCATCTGAAGTGCGGGAGGGTTGATACCATGTCGATTGGACCATATGGTAGTCAATTTTCATTAATTCATAGTGGTCGTACCACTTACCAATTGTAGATTATGAAGGATAGAGCTAATTTCGTAATTAACACATCGTCAGATTTCGACCCATACAGTTAGTCCCTCCGTTTGCCGGGGACGTAACCGGTCGGCCCTAGTGGAAAGACTGTACATTGCGTGTCCAAGGAGCGCGAAGGCGTGCTTCCTATACACTTGCCGGTATTTAAGATTTTGAAACCACATAGAGCACTATCTTGGCATTCGAGTATTGTTATGGCCATTTCGGTGGTGAGACGTCGGTCGGTAACTAAAATGTCTCCTTGTGGAGTCTGTCATAATGATGCATATTCCTGTGGAACTGAACCATTTTGCGGCCAGTCGTGTATTTAATGATAGTTCTTGGGTTTCGTGAAAGCCAATTTTATTCTTTATAAATAGAGGGAGTTGGGCATTTACTTCTTACACTTTCGCTGATCAACTAAGAGATTCTGGAAAAGCATTTCTATCTGTTATTCTGTCTTCATCTCTATTTTTAGATTGTTTAAACCTTTACCATTTTCTATCCAAATCCTATCTTTCCTTCGTTAATGAGTTATCAATGGCAGGAAATCTTTCTCGTAATGATCTTTCGATGGGCCTTCCGATGGTTGAAGACCCAGTTCCGATGACGGGAAATTTAGAACTGGTGGAAAGCAATGAAATTCCATCACTTGATGAGATCGTATTTCTGTCGGGGGCCCGTTGGTCGACTTCACTGCTGATGGTAGAGTGGAGCAGGTGGATGAGGCTCCATTAATAGGGGAATTTTTGGATATCTCAGATGCGAGAACAATGAGGTCTTCCAAGCTATGTCGACATTACCCCTACAAATGGGGTGAACAGGGTCCAGGTCGACTGGAGGAGGTATTGCATGTTTTACATCTACCTCTTCAAGGTGGGATTCACGCTCCCGCTTCCAATGCTGGTGGTCGACTTCTATCGTTACTACGGGGGGTGCCCGGCCTAGCTCTCTCCTTCTCTCTACAAATTGCTTTCATTGTTTATCAAGTACGCGGAGCAGGCTGGTAGGGAGGTTACGCTGCAGCATGTGCCTAGCCTCTACACTCCCCATAAAATCGCAGGCACCATGATCCACGAGCGCCCTCGCGGGTCGAGGGGCTTGGCCATAAAATTGGATGACAAGATTGATCGTCGCCCCTTTGAACACTTCTTTTATATCAAGGATGAGCATCTAATGGCGGACCCGACTGGGTTCCCCGAGGTTTGGAATATTGCACGTAAGTTCTCGATCACAAAATACTCCCTTTTAACTCTCATTTCTTCTAATGCTCGTAAGCGTTGACTCATGTCATTGTTTTGGTAGCTGAAAAGTTGTAGCAACCTCTGTTGGCTGGGATCCGTGAGTGGGTTGAAGCCGTTCTCCCCTATACAGTGGGGATTCGCACATGGGCGTCTTTCGGGGAGAGACATGGTCACTGGCCCGTGATAGGTAGAATATTGGCTTCTTCTTCTCTTTTGTTTTGTTTTGATTCCATCTGTTGACTTTGTTTTCTTGTTATGGCCAGGGAGGGAATGATGCGTTAGGGCTCCTCAGTTGGCCTTTCATTGGCCGGGTGCGATTGCTCGCCTTACTGCAACACCGGTGCCACGCCCCATACCGAGGGCAGCATTAGTTGAGTCTTCAGTGGCTCCTTCTCCAACACGTGACGCTCTTTGAGATGAGGGGACACTGGGGGCTGTTCGCCCTCGAGCAGAGAAGCCCTGGAATGAGGACGAAGAGAGGCCATTGCAGAGACGGAGGGTGGCGTTCGCACCAGCTCCTCCCACGGTAATTAGTTTGGACTTCCCCCGTCGGATTCAGAGAGAGGTGCGGTTGCGATGTCCGTCATTGATGGAAGGCAAGCAGTAGGGGTTGCCCCGGTTAACTCAAGCCAAGATGGCGTTGTCACTTTGGCGGCTCAGTTAGATGTTTTAGTCATTGAGGTGGAAGGTCATTCCTCATTAGCTACTGTTGTTGATTCAAGTCCCCTTCGACGGCTACGGCGGGTTGTTCCACCTCGTTGGTGGCGGAAGGGGAAAGGAATGTTGTCGAGAGCGAGCAGTAGTCTGAACCCGACATGGATCCCGACGACGTCCGTATTTTTCAAGAAGGTTTCACCAATTCAACGGTGCATGCGGAGGGGCGGTCTTGCTTCATCCAGGTCCCTACAGAGTTGAATTTACTGCTCCAAGGGAATAGCTTGGTGACGCAGTTTGAGCTGCTGTGCTTGGAGACCAAGAACGCGTCATTGAGGGACGTCAGGGATACTGGGGTGATGAATGAAGTGGTCCTAATGGGCCTGAGGGTATGTAATACGGCTTTGTTTTGTTTTTTCTTTGCCTTAGCTCATTCTTTATTTTAAGTGTTCCCTTTGTTTTGTAGACTTACTTGCTGCAGGTGGAGAGCATCCGTCGAGCCAACGTTCGCTCGAGGATATTTCTACAGACGCTGAGGAAGTATCGTTGCTACCGTGACCGGTATCGAGAGATGCATGAGCATTTGAGGAATGATCCCCAGCAACCGGGCTCTGGGTGAGGAGTTGGCGAGGCGAGGACAGCAGATGCAGCAGGCACTTGACAGTAGAATTGCTCTAAAGGAATAGTTCCGTCGAAAGGATGAGGAGCTCGAGGCAGGATTGAGGGCTGCAGCAGAGTGTCACCGCTTTCAAAGCAAGTTGAGGGAAATGGAGTCGGAGGTGGACCAGAGCAAGATTAGGGCTACGGAGGCCACTGCGGCATGGAGCGGGAAAGTGGCAGCGCTGGAGGGTGAAGTTTCGGTTTTGAAGCTTCAGGCAAGGGTTTCCTTTACTAGGGTTGCAGGGTTGGAGGAAGCTATCAGCGTTCACGAGTCTTAGCGGGAGACGAAGAGGGCTATGGTGGCCTATAGTGAAACATGGCTCGAGGAGTGGATTGGTGATCTCGAGCAGGAGGCCCAAGTTATGGGGTATCGGATTGCGGACTTAGAATGAGAGAATCAGAAGCTACAGGACTAAGTTGTTGCTTCCAACTAGGCTCGTTAGCTTTGGGTATACGCTGAGGCCCAATATGATACTTATAAGGTTTTGTGGGAGGCCGCCATCGTGACCGAAGCCGCTTTTGAGGTGGCACGTCAGAAGGCTCGTGAGGCCCATGCTAATTGTGGTTTGATACAGCGACGCCGGAGGCAAATGGTGGTGGTGGTGGCGCGAATGGCTCCGAGCAAAAAAGAAAATTGATTATTGACTTTTCTTTGCTCTGTTCGCCGTTTGGCGTTCAGGTGTTTCTTGTTCTTCTTTTTCTTTTTTTCTTGTGTTGAATGGCCTTGGCTGGATGTAAGCAGGGATGGCCCCTACTAACTTTGTAAATAAATAAATTCTCTTTCTTGTCGCTTATCTTGTACTTGTT
Organism: Nicotiana benthamiana; assembly: GCA_034376525.1. Classification (NCBI taxonomy): domain Eukaryota; kingdom Viridiplantae; phylum Streptophyta; class Magnoliopsida; order Solanales; family Solanaceae; genus Nicotiana; species Nicotiana benthamiana. Next base: position 120,677,135 of record CM067329.1, read on the forward strand.
TTTGTACCTTCCTTTTTTCCCCTTTAAACTTTCTTTTGCACGTGTTCAAAGAGATAACTCACCTTCTGGCTCGACTGGGGCGGCGTATTAGTTTTTGATCATTAACAAGTTTGCTCCTCTGACTCGGTGTGAGTGAGTCGGAACCGTTGTTTGGCGATAGTGGCACTTAACTTTAGTCCTAATTCGGACACGGTCGAACTACCAGCTGTGATCGTAAAAAATGCGTCCTTGTAGTTTGACCGGGGCCTAACTTTAACTTTGAGGTAACAGCATGTGGCCAGAATATTAGTTCAAATTAGAAGAACTTACTTGAATGGGAAAGATGCTTAGCCTTTTTCTAGATTCGCTAAAGGTTGGGCTTGTCGAGTATAATGACGGAGGCGCCTGGCCTGATAATTCGAGTGAGGTTGAACTCTTTGAGTTTAATGTCGAAGGCGCTTAGCCTGTGTCCTTGTTCAACTGAAGTTGAACTTGTTGAATTTGATGGCGAAGGTGGTTGGCCTTGTAGTTCGAGCGGGGTCAAACTCGTCGAATTAACGGGTGAAGGTGCTTGGCCTAAGTCCTAGTTCAAGTGGATTTGAACTTCTTAAATTAGATGGCGAAGGAAACTTGGACTTATAGTTCAAGCGAGGTCACACTCGTTGAATTAACTGGCGAAGGCGCTTGGTTTGAGTCACAGTTCAACTGGAGTTGAACTTGTTAAATTTGATGGTGAAGGCAACTTGGCCTTACAGTTCGAGCGAGGTCGAACTTGTTGAATTAACTGGCGAAGGCGCTTGTCCTGAGTCCCAGTTCAACTGGAGTTGAACTTGTTAAATTTTAGGGCGAAGGCAACTTGGCCTTATAGTTCGAGCGAGGTTGAACTTGTTGAATTAACTGGCGAAGGCGCTTGGCCTGTGTCCTAGTTCAGCTGGAGCTGAACTTGTTAAATTTAAGGGCGAAGGCAACTTGGCTTTATAGTTTGAGCGAGGTCGAACTCGTTGAATTAACTAGCGAAGGCGTTTGGCCTGAGTCCTAGTTCAACTGGAGTTGAACTTCTTAAATTTGATGGCGAAGGTAACTTGGACATATAGTTCGATAGAGTTTAAACTCATTGAATTAACTGGCAAAGGCGCTTGGCCTGTGTCCCGGTTCAACTGGAGTTGAACTCGTTAAATTTGATAGCGAAGGCAATTTGGTCTTATAGTTCGAGCGAGGTCAGACTCGTTGAATTAACTGGTGAAGACGCTTGGACTGTGTCCCAGTTTAACTGGAGTTGAACTCGTTAAATTTGATGGAGAAGGCAACTTGGCCTTATAGTTCGAGCGAGGTCGAACTCGTTGAATTAACTGGCGAAGGCGCTTGGCCTGAGTCCTAGTTTAGTTGAGGTTGAATTTGCTGAGTTTGATGGGTCTAATACCATGGATATTGTGTGTCGAGTCTCGGTTTTAATTTGAGATCTTGTATAGCTTATACATTGTCTTCCAAATCAGGGTATGTAGGTCGTCCTAAGATGACTCCCGATTTTGAGATATTTATGTTTTTGAGATATTCCTGCGCCGGTTTTCGACTGGATCCCGTATCAGGGATGTGGGATATGTTTTACATAGATCCTACCCTTGAAGGGGCTTCTTCTTCTTTGCACACTGTTCGAAGCCAGAGAGGCAAAGGATTCGGGTTTTCGTTGAGGACTTCGAATTCCATTGCTCGATGCACTGCTTTTGACTCATTTGAACTGGATTATTTACTTTCTCGGGTGCTTTTTCGCTCTGGTCCGGGGAGTAATTATGCGATCTTTCTATGAAATCCCCACACAAGGCACCAAATTGTTTGGCTCAAAAGTTATCAAGACACTTTACAAGAATAAGACAATCAAAAAATAAATGAGGGTAAATCATAGCTAATCGTGATAAATCATTGGACGAAGGGAAAGATATGGAGAACAGGAATTGAGAGCTGGGGAGAAATATATAAGGAGATTTTATTGATTGTAGTGGTTTGGTCTGCCTCTCCTTAAAGAGTTTCAAAGCCTTATATTGGTGTTCCATTCTCCCTGATCTCAGTACTGGTGTGTATTTCTCTCTTATGAATAGTGTCTAAGAAGAAGTCCCCCCCCCCAATAATGGTTCTTTCTTTTGATACTTATAGTTGTGAGCTTCGTGAGTTGGAAATAAGTGGTCGTGGCCAAACTAGCGACAAGTGGCCATGGACATGTCGTGGTTGCGCCTATGAAGCGTGGGAGGGTTGTTACCATGTCGATTGGGCCATATGGTTGTCAATTGTCATTCATTTAGAGTGGTCGTACCACTTACCAATTGTAGATTATTAAGCATAGAGCTAATTTTGTAATTAACACATGGTCAGATTCTGACCCATACAGTTAGTCCCTCCAACGCCGGGGACGCAACAGGTCGGCATTGGCGGATGGACTGTACGTTGCGTGGCCAAGGAGAGCGAGACGTGCTTCCTATACACTTGGCGGTATTTATGATTCTGAAACTGCATAAAGTACTATCTTTGCATTTGAGTGTCATTACGGCCATTTCGATGGTGAGACACTGGTCGATAACCAAAATTTCGCCTTGTGGAGTCTGTCATAATGACGCACATTTATATGGAACTAAACCATTTTGCGGCCAGTCGTGTATTTAATGATGGCTCTTGGTTTTTGTGAAAGCAAATTTTTTTCTTTATAAATTGATGGAGTTGGGCATTTACTTCTCACACTTTCGTTGATCAACTAAGAGATTCTGGAAAAGAATTTATATCTGTTATTCTATCTTCATCTCTATTTTTATATTGTTGAAACCTTTGGCCATTTTCTATCCAAATCATATCTTTCCTTCGTTAGTGAGTTATCAATGGCAGGAAATCTTTCTTGTAATTATCTTCCAGTGGGCCTTCCAATGGTTGAAGACCCAGTTCCGGCGATGGGCAATTTAGTGGAATGCTATGAAATTCCATCAGTTGATGAGATCGTATTACCACCCCGAGACCCAGTGGTCGACTTTACTGCTGATGGTGGAGTGGAGCAGGTGGATAAGGCTCCATTAATGGGGGAAATTGGGATATCCAAATGCGAGAACAATGGGGTCTTCCAATATATGTCGACATTTCCCCTGCCAATGGGGGAGGGGGCAGAGGGTCCAGGTCGACCATATGGGGTATTGCGTGTTTTACATCTACCCCTTCAAGGTGGGATTAAAACTCCCACTTCCAATGATGGTGGTCGACTTCTGTCATTACTACGGGGTGTGCCCGGTCTAGCTCTCTCCTTATATTTAAAAATTTCTTTCAATGTTTATCAAGTACGCAGAGCTGGCTTGTAAGGAGGTTGCGCTGCATCATGTGCTTAGCCTCTATGCTCCCTAGAAAATAAGAGGCACCATGATCCATGCGCGCCCTCGCAGGTCATGGGGCTTGGCCATAAAACTGGATGATGAGATCGATTGTTGCCCCTTTGAACACTTATTTTAAATTAAGACCGAGCATGTAGTGGCGGACCCGACCGGGTTCCTCTAGGTTCAGAATTTTTCACGTATGTTCTCGATCAAAAATACTCCCTTTTAACTCTCATTTCTTCTAATGCTCGTAAGTGTTGACTCATTTGCCTATTTTTGTAGCTAATAATTTTCCACTGCCTCCGTTGGCTCGGATCCGTGAGTGGGTTGAGGCTGTTCTCCCCTATACGCTGGGGATTTGCACATGGGGGCCTTTCTGGTAGAGACATGATCGCCAGCCCATTACAGGTAGAATATTGGCTTCTTCTTCTTTTTCGTTTTGCTTTGATTCCATCTGCTTACTTTGTTTTCTTATTATAGACAGGGAGGGCACGTTGCGTCAGGGATCCTCAGTTGGCATCGGCCCGCTACGATTGCTCGCCTTGGTGAAATACCAGTGCCACGCCCCGTACCGAGGGCAGCATCAGTTGAGTCTTCAGCAGCTCCTTCTCTTATACGGTCAGCTCTTCGAGATGATGAGCCGCTGGTGGTTGATCGCCCTCGAGCGGAATCGCCCTCAAATGAGGAGAAAGAGAGGTCATTGCAGAGACGGAAGGTGGCGTTCACACCAGCTCCTCCTACGGTAATTAGTTTGGACTCCCCCCATCGGATTCAAAGGGAGGTACATTTGTGATGCATGTCATTAAGGGAGGGCGAGCAGGGGGGCTGAACCGGTTAACTCAAGCCAGGATGGCGCTGTCGCTTCGACATCTCAGTTGGATATTTCGATCGTTGAGGTGGAAGGTCGGTCCTCGATGGCTGCTGTTGTTTATTTAAGTGCCCCTTCGATGGTTACAGCGGGTATTTACACCTCGTTGGTGACAGAAGGGGGAAGGAATGTGGTCGAGGGTGAGTATGAGTCTGAATCTGACCTGGATCCCGACGGCGTTCGTATGTTTTAATAATGTTTTACCAATTCAACGGTGCACGCGGAGGGGCAGGCTCGCTTCATGGAGGTCCCCACGGAGTTCAATTTACTGCTCCAAGGGAATAGCTTGGTGATACAGTTTGAGCTGCTGTGCTCGGAGAGCGATAATGCATCGTTGAGGGATGTCACGAATACTGGGTTGATGAATGAAGTGGTCATGATGGGCCTGAGGGTATGTAAAACGGCTTTTGTTTGTTTCTTCTATGCCTTAGCTCATTCTTTATTTTAATTGTTTCCATTGTTTTGTAGACTTACTTGCTGGAGGTGGAGATCATCCGTCGAGCCAACGTTCGCTCGAGGACCTTTCTGCAGACACTGGGGTAGTATCATCACTACCGTGATTGGTGTCGAGAGATGCATGAGCATTTGAGGAATGATCTCGGCAACCGGGCTCTGGGTGAGAAGCTGGCGAGGCGAGGACTGCAGCTGGAGCAGGCACTTGATAGCAGAATTGCTCTCGAGGAGCAGCTCCGTCGGAAGGATAAGGAGCTCGAGGGGAGAAAGAGGGCTGCAACAGAGTGTCAATGCTTGCAAAGCAAGTTGAGGGAAGGGGAGTCGGAGGTGGATCAGTTCTAGATTAGGGCTGCGGAGGCCACTGCAGCATGTAGCGAGAACGCGGCGGCGCTGGGGGGTGATGTTGCATCTTTCAAGCTTCATGCGAGGGTTTCCTCGACTAAGGTTGCAGGGTTAGAGGAATGGATTTGTGTGCACGAGTCCCAGGTGGAGACGGAGAGGGCAATGGTGGCCGATAGAGAAGCAAAGCTCGAGGAGGGGATCGACGATCTCGAGCAGGAGGCACAAGTTATTACGAATCGGATTGCGGCCTTAGAAGGAGAGAATCAGCGGTTACGGGACCAAGCTGCTGATTCCAACCAAGCTCGGGAGCTTTGGGTCTACGCTGATGCCCAACGTGATATTACCTATTATTATCTCATCTACTTTGTTAGATGTGCAGGCTCAACAACTCTTACAGGTACTAAAAGAGTGCAAAACTGACATTGGGTGGTCCATGGCAGACATCAAGGGGATCAGCCCCACCTACTGCATGCACAAGATTCTGCTGGAAGAGGGTCACATACCTTCCAGGGAACACCAGAGGAGTCTTAACCCCAACATTAAGGAAATGGTGAAGAAGGAGGTAATAAAGTGGTTATATGCGAGAATTATTTTCCCAATCTCTGATAGCATCTGGGTGAGCCCAGTTGAATATGTTCCTAAAAAGGGTGGCATGCCGGTTGTGAAAAATGACAATAATGAATTGATCTCCACAAGAACTTTCATAGGCTGGAGAATTTGCATAGACTATCAGAAGTTAAATCTAGCCACCCGGACAGACCACTTCCCACTTCCCTTCATTGATCAGATGTTTGACAAACCAGAAAGAAGGTCACACTTCTGTTTTCTGGATGGGTACTTAGGGTACAATCAGACCTCCATTGCACCGGAGACACAGAGAAGACCTCCTTCACCTGCCCGTATGGCATTTATGCTTTCAGAAGGATGCAAATTGGCCTATGCAATGAGCCCGCCATATTCCAACGGTGCATGATGGCCATATTCACTGACATGGTAGAGGACATAATAGAGGTGTTCATGGATGACTTCTCAGTGGAGGGGAATTAATTTGATGAGCGCCTGATAAATCTAACGCGTGTGCTGAACCGGTGCATCGAGACTAACTTGGTTCTAAACTGGGAGAAGTGCCATTTGATGGTACAAGAAGGTATAGTCTTGGGGCACCGGGTGTCAAGCAAAGGAATTGAGGTGAATCGTGCAAAAGTGGATATAATAGCAAAGCTGACTCCTCCAACTTCAGTTGAAGCAATCAGAAGCTTTCTTGGGCATGCCGGTTTCTACCGGAGGTTCATAAATGACTTCTCCAATATTTCCAACCCTCTCTATAAGTTTTTAGAAAAAGATCACCCATTTTTATTTTCAGATGATTGCAGGGTAGCATTCGAGGAGTTGAAAAAGAGACTAGTCACAGCACCCATTATTGTTGCTCCCAACCGGGAACAACCGTTCAAACTAATGTGTGATGCTAGTGACTATGCAGTGGGGGCAGTGCTGGGCTAGCGGAATGACAAACTGATGCACCCAATATACTATGCTAGTAGAACGCTAAGTGGAGTCCAGCTGAACTACGCTGTGACTGAGAAGGAAATGTTGGTTGTTGTGTTCGCATTTGACAAGTTCCGATCCTACCTGATTGGATCCAATGTAATTTTATATACTGATGATGCAGCTCTCAGGTACTTAATCAAAAAGAAAGAACCTAATCCGCGCCTGATTCATTGGGTGTCGCTGCTGCAAGAATTCGATCTTGAAATTTGTGACTGTAAGGGCATTGAGAATAAGGTCGCTGATCATCTATCATGACTTGAGGGACATGAAAATGCAGTTGAGGTTGAGGAAATTCTAGAAACTTTTCAGACGACCAGCTGCTCGCCACCGCTATTCAGGAAGCGCCATGTTATGTAGACTTTGCTAATTACATGGCCAATGGTATAGTTCCTCACGACCTTTCATCAGTCTAGAGGAAAAAGTTTTATCATTATAGCCTATTATATTACTCGGACGAGCCTTATCTGTTTATAATAAACCTTGATAATATGATCCAGAGATGCGTCCCCGAGATAGAGCAATCTTCTGTTCTGCAGGCTTGTCACGCATCAACGTACGGTGGACAGTTGGAGGAGTCAGGACAGCAGCAAAGGTGCTAGAGGCTGGATTCTTCAGGCCAACGATGTTTAAAGATGTGCACCTATGGGTGAAGGGCTGTAATGAATGTCAGCACACCAGGAATATTTCCCGGCGCCATGAGATGCCCATAAACCAAATTCAAGAGGTGGAAGCATTTGACGTCTGGGGGATTGAATTTATGGGTACCTTCGTCATCTCATATGGAAATAAGTACATTCTTTTTGTTGTAGACTATGTGTCCAAATGGGTAGAAGATGATGCATTTCCCACCAATGATGCAAAAGTGGTGGTGGGATTTTTGAAGAAGAATATATTCACCCGCTTCAGGACACCTAGAGAAATTATCATTGATGGAGGCACTCACTTCTGCAATAGAGCCTTTGAAAAGTTGCTTTCTATGTACGATGTGCTCCACAAGGTGGCTACTCCTTACCACCCGCAGAATAGTGGACGGGTTGAAGTGTCCAACAGAGAAATCAAGAGTGTGTTAACCAAAAATGTAAACGCCACAAGAACTGATTGGGCGAGGAAGCTAGATGATGCACTCTGGGTGTACAGAACTGCCTTCAAAACAACAATTTGTATGTCACCATACAAGTTGGTGTTTGGTAAGGCCTTCCACCTACTAGTGGAACTTGAACATAGAGCGTGGTGGGCGTTGAAACAAATGAACTTAGACATGGAAGCTGGGGGCATATCAAGAATCATTAAACTGCATAAGCTCGACAAGTTCAGATATCTTGCTTTCGAGAGCACAAGGTTGTACAAGGAGAGAATAAAGAGGCTGCACGACCAGAACATTGTTGAGTAGAATTTCAAACCTGGGGACATGGTATTGCTCTAAAACTCAAGATTACGGTTGTTCCCAGGTAAGTTTAAGTCACGATGATCTGGACCGTTTTGAGTAGTTGAAGTTTTCCCTTATGGGGCTGTCGAGATTGCCACTAAGAATGACTATCATACATTTAGAGTCAATGGTCAGCGATTAAAGCTAAATGTGGGCATGAGCGAGCCAAAGGAAGTGTCTGAGCTACCCCTGACTGAACCATAGAGGTCGAGCAAGCCTTGAATGCGCTCATCTACATCGTGCCGCGACGTTAAATCAGATGCTGTGTGGGAGGCAACCAATGACATTTTTGTAAGTGTAACATATTATATATATATAGAAAAATCAGAAAAATGCCCAGATCACGGTCCCACCATAACCGCGGTCAGATACCCCCTCTGATGTTTTGGGTGACACCAGACCACCGTGGTTGCATCATACCATGGTCAAACCGCTGTGAGAGACCCTCTTTGAACCTGTTCTACCGCGGTACCAGCGTAACCATGGTCACCCTCTCTGAACCTGGTCTACTGCAATCCCACCATAATCGCGGCAGAACCGTGGAAGACCAAGACGGGCCCAGGTATGCAAGATTTCTTTAATTGTTTATTTTTCTTTTTTGTTTCGCCCTTTTTATAAACTTACCTACCCCCAACCCCTCTCATATTTTCCCATCAGAACACAAAAAAAGATCCATCCCACCCCTAAAATCCTCTCTCTCTTTCTCTCTCTCTCTCTCTCTCTCAGATCACTCCCTCTCCTTCAACCTGCATTGTTGTCTTCTTCACCCTTCATCTCCACTACCCACCCTTTCTATTCTTCATCAAGGTAAGTCTTTCCTTCTGCTCCTTCTCTTTATTTATCTAATTTAGTGTAATATAGTCTAAACTTGTTTAACTTGAACCCTAGGTAGTTTAGTGTTAAAATTTTATTTTCTTTTCTATTTTTTTCTTGCTATTTGCTTCTTGTGCACTTGCTTGATGCTTTAATGGGTGGTCTTTCATGGTGCTTCAATTGTGGGGGATTTTGAGAATGTCTGGAGGCCTAGAAAGAATTTTGTTGTGACATTTATTGGAGGGACCTATTTGGCCGTAAAATTTGGGGTTTGTTGTGATATTTTGGGGCACTTTGTGCCCCTTTTAGGTTGTGATGGTGGTAGTGTTTGGCGTGAACCACTTGAGGGAGATTGTGTGGGGTTTGTATGCCGAATATTGTGAGTTAATACTGTTTTGAGGGCCATTGTGGAGGTTGTTAACCTTAGACACCCTGCTAGTTGGGTGCTTGGCATAGTTTGAAAGAAAGAAATAAATAGGGGATACTGTTTGGTGCCATCGGGTGGCGAAGTCTGAGTACCCACCCGATTGGCACTATTTAGGATGCATCTGATATTTCTCCTGAATTGTTTGTAGGTAAGATGGCTCATAAAAGGCGAAAGGATGCGGCAGGTACTTCCCAAGAGCCTACATATGATGCCTTCAGGTTTGAATCACCAATGACATAGGACCGCTTTCATGCCAAGGCCACGAAAAGCTTTATCCCTGAGATCCCTATTGATCGGACAACCCTGCGTGCGGAAAAAGAAAAGATGTATGAGGAAATCCGGCAGAGGAAGATAGAGTTCTTATTAGATGAACCTGAGACGGTGAATGTGATGATAGTAAGGGAGTTCTATGCGAACTGCCCAGCACATACGTTGCGAGATTTGATTGTGCGGGGTAGGGTGGTAGATGCCTCTTTTGCAAAGATTCGCTAGGTTTTGAGGATTCCCTAGCTCACGGGTGACATTGACTATTACCATGATGCATAAAGGGTCACTTGGGAGATGACGACTGATGTACTTGTTAGGATTTATGCCCGTCACTGGGGGGGTGAATAGTGCGGCACGAGAATATTGATAAATATTGCGGAATTAAAAATTGCAGGAATAAAATAAATTCGGAAATAAAAATAGCAAGGAAAGAACACACGGAATTTATCCTGGTTCACCACAACTTGTGGTTAGTCCAGTCCCCGAGAGACTCTCTCGAGATTCCACTAACTCCGTTAAGCTTTCGGGTGCCTAACAAACCGATACACTTGCTCGTAGATGTACACTCTACAAGGCTTCAACTTGCTCGAGGATACCGCACCTCAAGACTTCACCTTGCTCGTGGATACCGCACCACAAGACTTTAACCCCTAAGACTTACGGTACTTAGCGAACCCGACAATCAATGAGAAGATATGTTCTTCTCAAACACCTTTCTCTTTTACAACAAGAACTCTCTCAAAAGAGTAGATAAAGAGATACAAATTTAGCTCTATGAACAACTCAAAGTTGTCTCTCAAATGGCTCAACAAAAGCTCTAATATGATGCTCAAATAATGTCAATATGTATATCAATATTGGGAGGTCTTGTGTATTTGAAATCAGCTCAAAAGACCTCTTTTTATAGGTGAAAGAAGTGTTATGTCCGTTGCTTAATTGGCAATCAATTATGCTGATTTTGTGCCAAGATAATCGATTATGCAGATTTGATAATCGATTATTCCTCTAACGTTCAGAAAATCGGAAGCTGATTTTCTGCTGAATAATCGATTATTTGATTCTGCATAATCGATTATTCTGTTCCAGTGTTCAAACACTAGCAACGGTCTACCGCATAATCGATTATGCAGTCTTGATAATCGATTATTCTGTTACAGATTTGAACTCTTACTTCATAAACCATTTTGGTTAAAATCAAAACTTTAACATCATTTTGTTTGAAGTATTTAAAATATGTTTATGATAAATATGATTTAATAAAATATGTTTATGATAAATATGATTTAATAAAATGATTTTATGCATATTTATGATGACCTATGTTGAGCCAAAAGACGAGATAACTTAAGCGTTGCTCTTACATTGGTTCTACCTAACGACCTACGCCTTGGGTCTTCGGTCTTGAACATTTGAGCTCGTCTTTGGCTTGTCTATGCAATTCCGTCATCAATATGCTTCTCGGCATTCAATCTTGATTGTTTGTCATATAATAACGTTGTTTGACACTTGACTTCATTGTTTGTCATTCATCAAAACCTATACCTGAAATCATGCTAATACAACCAATAGCGCATATATCATAGATAGAATGATTTTCTACAATTTCCCCCTTTTTGGTAATGACAAACAATAGGAGATATGCATATTGGATTCCCCATAAATTCATGCTATATCTCAACATACAATTCATGTAAACAATTTAACATAATTCCCCCTTAATTGAATATTCCCCCTCAATTAAAGCATACTAGAATGTGAAGACATTCCCCCTTATTCGATGCATATCGCCTAAATTCTTCCCCCTTTTGGCATTAGCAAAAAGAGTATACCAATTATTATTTAAACTATTGACGATACCAATTGTTAGAAAAAAAATCATATCAACATCAATTTGTACCAAACGTTAGTAAAAACATACCAACCATAATAACGGTCATTTTTTGCAAATATACCAACTGTTATTTAAACTAAAAATATTCATCAAAACATGAATCAATCATTTAAAAAAAATAATTGATACCAATTGTTATTCAAAATACACTTATCAAAAACAAGAATCAATAATTAATATCAATTGTTAGCACATATCAACTATTACGTTTTTATCAAAAATACGATAACTAACCGACGTTCCCCCTCGATGCAATAAGGTTTCGTGCTTGATGCATCTACTACAATATTGTAGTCTTCAAGCACACCTGCAAACGTACCTAAAAATAGGTTTTCGGTACCCAACGACTTTTGGGTCTTTGGGGGTTAGGCAAATAATAATTATAATCAAAATATGAATCTCTATGTTTAGCAAAACATACGGGTGCAATGTGTCCTACCCGGTTACAATAATGACATATAACATTAGGGTTGTGCATATGTCTAGGTTGAGCCAAATGCGTTCTAGGTGATCTAAAGTCGTTATTCCTAGAAGCGTTGAAATTCCTAGAGTTATTTCTAGGTGATCTAACCTCATTTCTATCATCCTTTTTAATTACTTCACTTGTTTTAGAATCATTTACACTACATTTTTCTAGTGTATTTCTAAGTTCTATGTTCTCTATTTTCAAGGAACTACAAGAAGAATAATTTGAACTTTGAACACATAAAAGAGGCTTCATTCATCTCCTTGATTTTATTTTTGAGATCGACATTGTCATTTTCCAAAAATCTATTTTCTTCTTTTAGTTTTTCATTATCACAAAACAATTTTTCAAATCTTTTTCTTTTAAAGAAGCTTGTTTTCTCAAAATCTTTTTCTTGCAAAGAAAGTGTTTTCTTCAATTCCTTTATGGTTTTGGAAGCTTTAACAAATTCACCATATAATTCATCGTAGGCATTTTGTATTTCTTCAAACGAGTAAGAGTTAGAAATACTTACCTTTTCTTCTTTGTTTGCCATGAGGCATAATGCGGCAGTTTCATCGCCCGAGCTGTCCGAATCCCATGTTACGCGCCTATGGTGTTTCTTCTTTTTCTTGTCCTTTGATTTTGGACAATGTGATTTGGTGTGGCCAAGTTTTCCAATTTTGACATGAAGGACTTGGTTCTTCCTTCTTTATTTCCTTCTTCATAAACTTATAAAACTTTTCAATTATATCATTGGAAGTAATAGCATCATCGTTTTCCGAGTCACTTACCTCTTCTCTTTTAGAGGATGAGGCTTTGAAGGCAATATTCGAATTACTTCTAAGATACGGATTAAGAATTGTGCTTTCATAAGCTTTAAGATTACCTCGTAGTCCATCAATTGTGACGTCCGTGATTCCTATCGACTCTTGGATAGCATTTGCTTTGGAACGCCATATGGGAGTGAGACTTTGTAGGATTTTTCGAACTAGATCTTTGTTCGAGTATACTTTTCCGAGAGCATGAAGATCGTTGACGATCATTGAGAATCGTTCGAACATATTATCGATGTTTTCATCTTCCCTCATTCTAAAAAGTTCATATTCATGTGTTAGAGAATCAATTTTAGATTCTCGGACTTGAGGCGTACCTTCATAAGTGATCTCGAGTTTATCCCACATTTCCTTTGCGGTTGTGCAACAAGAGATTTTCCGATAGTCGTCCGGATTCACCGCACAAAATAGTAAGTTGACGGCCTTTGCGTTTCTTTCAACTTTCTTGATGTCCTCGGCATCATATTCATTTTCCTCCTTTGGAACCATGATTTCCCCAACTTTCTTTGTTGGCATTTGTTCACCTTTCTTGATGATTTTCCATAATCGAAAGTTATTTGATTGGATGAAGATTCTCATCGCTCTTTCCAGTATGTATAATTTCTTCCATCAAAAAATGGAGGCCTCTCGGTGGAGTGTCCTTCGCTCATTATTCCTGCGTTCAATGTTCTCAACAAAAAATATGTATCGCTCTCAACCTGTTAAGGCTTTCAGAGAGTTAGGCTCTAATACGAATTGTTAGGATTTATGCCCGTCACTAGAGGGGGGTGAATAGTGCGGCACGAGAATATTGATAAATATTGCGGAATTAAAAATTGCAGGAATAAAATAAATTCGGAAATAAAAATAGCAAGGAAAGAACACACCGAATTTATCCTGGTTCACCACAACTTGTGGTTAGTCCAGTCCCCGAGAGACTCTCTCGAGATTCCACTAACTTCGTTAAGCTTTCGGGTGCCTAACAAACCGTTACACTTGCTCGTAGATGTACACTCTACAAGGCTTCAACTTGCTCGAGGATACCGCACCTCAAGACTTCACCTTGCTCGTGGATACCGCACCACAAGACTTTAACCACTAAGACTTAGGGTACTTAGCGAACCCGACAATCAATGAGAAGATATGTTCTTCTCAAACACCTTTCTCTTTTACAACAAGAACTCTCTCAAAAGAGTAGATAAAGAGATACAAATTTAGCTCTAGAACAACTCAAAGTTGTCTCTCAAATGGCTCAACAAAAGCTCTAAAATGATGCTCAAATAATGTCAATATGTATATCAATATTGGGAGGTCTTGTGTATTTGAAATCAGCTCAAAAGACCTCTTTTTATAGGTGAAAGAAGTGTTATGTCCGTTGCTTAATTGGCAATCAATTATGCTGATTTTGTGCCAAGATAATCGATTATGAAGATTTGATAATCGATTATTCCTCTAACGTTCAGAAAATCGGAAGCTGATTTTCTGCTGAATAATCGATTATTTGATTCTGCATAATCGATTATCTGTTCCAGTGTTCAAACACTGGCAACGGTCTACAGCATAATCGATTATGCAGTCTTGATAATCGATTATTCTGTTACAGATTTGAACTCTTACTTCAAAAACCATTTTGGTTAAATCAAAACTTTAACATCATTTTGTTTGAAGTATTTAAAATATGTTTATGATAAATATGATTTAATAAAATGATTTTATGCATATTTATGATGACCTATGTTGAGCCAAAAGACGAGATAACTTAAGCGTTGCTCTTACATTAGTTCTACCTAACGACCTACGCCTTGGGTCTTCGGTCTTGAACATTTGAGCTCATCCTTGGCTTGTCTATGCAATTCCATCATCAATATGCTTCTCGGCATTCAATCTTGATTGTTTGTCATATAATAACGTTGTTTGACACTTGACTTCATTGTTTGTCATTCATCAAAACCTATACCTGAAAATCATGCTAATACAATCAATAGCGCACATATCATAGATAGAATGATTTTCTACAGTACTCTGCGCAGGGGTCAACCAGTCTGGCTACATGACAATACTACCCTTCACTCCAAGTCATTTACACATGTGGCTAAGTTTGGTTCACCATCATCTGCAGTCGGTACTAGCGCACGGGTAACACAACAGACGTGAACTACTTGAGGAATCTATTTACATGGTGCTTCGTCACCAAGAAAGACTTTGATGCGGCGAGAATTATTGGAGATGAATTGGTCTTTCTGTCACCGCTGCTAACCAAGGGGTTCTACTTCCCTTCACTGGTGATGAGGTTGTGTTTGCTGAAAATGTCCCCACCAATCCTACAGATGGAGCCTTGCCCGCTAAAGCAGCATTTAGAGCTTCGGGCATCGAGTGGGCCGAGATGGTCCCGCCACCATTCAGATCGATGATGAGGATGAAGCCCCAATACCATCCAGGAGATCCTATGACAGAGCCGGACTCTCTCAGCGACTCTATACTAGGGTAGGATTCTCTATATGACAGTCCACTCGGCCTATGTTGCGTTCTATGAAGGAAGAGGTAGCACATCTTGAACCGGATTAGGTATATTTTCCTTTTATAGTTTTAGGACCCTTAGGGCTCTCTTGGACCAAGACGGGTGAATTCAAGAATGCAACCCTTAGTGTTCACAGCTGCAAATAACTAAAACGAACTTGAGGGTGCGACGTCTAGGCTCGTTTGTAGACTCATACTTTGATGCCTTAATTTTGCATATCTTGTCTTGCTTGAACGCTCATGTGAGTGTGTTTACAAACTGATTCGGAATGAGTTACATGTCGAGTGTGTTAGATAATAGTTATATTCTGTGCCTGCATGCAATACCTAGAACTTGCTTTGTGTGTTTGCAAAGTTAAATAGAATTTGTTGGATTTTAGAGATGATTGAGGCATTTCTTTGTGTAGCCTGTATAATTGTGAATCCTCATGTACATATTGTCATAGTTAACCCATTCGATCCTGAAGCATGTTCTTTGATAACCCTATAATAACCTACATCCCCGTGTTTGAATAGTTGAGTGTTTGAACCCGTACCTCCTAGAAGCACTTGAATTATTAAAGAGCATATAAAAGTCAAAGTGTGGGGTGGTAGTGGAGTAGAAAAAGTGAATCAAAAAAAACTTGAATGGTACAATGGCTGCTATAAAAAGGAAAAAAAAAAGAAAATACAACAAAACAAAAAGAAAAAAATATAGGGAAAAAGCTAGTTGCACCTAAAGAAAAGTAGGGGTCACCTATGAAAAAAATGTTGAGGAATGATTGGGCTGAACATGGAAAGTGGAATAAAAGGAAGTTTGTATTAAAAGTGCTTAGTGAGGTTAGTCATTATATCCACATCTATCCATTGTAACCAAATAAAGACCTCTTGATCTTGGATTGAACAGCTTGATTAGTAGAGTATTACACTAGGGGCAAGCTTATGGTGTATTTGTATAGCATGTAATGTTCTTTGCTTAGAGTGAGTGAATTCTATCTATCTTTGGTTCCTTGTTGCATTAATTATATGTGTGTGGAACTTTTCTCAGAATTGTGATGTGAGGGCATGTGACTCAGGAAGAAAAAGTGAGTTTTCACCTCTGTTTAGAGTAACTAGAGTAAGCACGAGTGTGTCATGGCGTTAGAGTCTATATATGAGATATGATTGTTGCACTGCTTAGGTTGTTCCTTCATAATGGAGGGTGAGACATAAAATTGGGGTAATGCATCTAACGGCTAGGCCTAAATGTGTGGTTTAACTTGCTGGAGGACTGTTGATACCCAATTTTTACTATATATTTTATGCACTCAAAATACTTTCAAATAGTATATGTATGCATATATAAGCATGCCGGGGAACTTTGATATTTTTCATTAATTTTTTGAGATCTTTTAAAATCAATTTACTGCTTATTTTTACAGTATGAAGGCCAAAATTATTTTTCAAATTATTATTTTTAGTGAATAATGTTCTTAATTCCCATATTTACAACAAAATATAATTAATGTAATTTTTGCACATTTTTTACAAATTTATTTGAAATTTCTAAGGCCAATTGCACAAAATTGCAATTATTGCAAATTTCGTAATTAACTGTGTTTCACAGTTATAAAATTATTTATAATATATTTAGATTAATATTTATATATTATTAACTGGTTCTACATTTTAAATTTTGCTTTTTAAACTATTTTACCTATTTTATAAAATTAATTAGGAAAAATTGGCTATTTAAACTATAGCCAGATTTTATTTAAAATGCAGCCCAAATTAACCCCCCCCCCCCCACCCATTTCAGCCCAATTTCAACCCAATTTAATAGCCCATACCCGTCAATTTTTGACCCGATCCAGTTCAATTTTGATCTGAGCCATTGATTAAATAACATCAACGTCCAAGATTTTCTTTCCTTAATTAAAATCAAATGACCCCCCCCCAACCCCTCATTTTTCAAAGACCAGTGTCTCTCTCTCTCTGAATTTTTGCTCTCTAGAACCTTCTGGTTCTCTCCTTCTTCTCTGATGAAACTCATCGCCTCTCCGACCATACCCCTCCCTCACTTCTCTCGATCTTTTGTCGCCATGGAACCCTCATCATCGTTGCTCACCTCTGATGCTCGGAGACAAAGTCATCCGCCATGAAAGACGGTCACTGAAGCTTCACTTGGGTCTGTTGCCGGCTTTTCTTTGGTTGTTTTTGTCCGATGATTCCTTCTATGGCATCATATATGAGTTTCACGGCCAGGTTCTTCATTTTCCTAATTTGTGTGCAAACCCTAATTTTTACTCAAACCTCTTTAATCTCTATTCTTTTAAAACAACTCTCTATTTGATTTTGTTTTCTAACTCTATTTTTACTTAGTGTTTCTGGCTATTTCAAACTTCAGATGGTTACCACTCTTTCAAGTTAGGGTTTCTAACCCCCTTCTTCAAAATTGTTTCTTCTGCTCTTTCTGAATCCTATATGTTCGTTTGTGTTTATGTGTTTTACTTGTTTGTTTTGTTTCCTTGTTAACCTGGGTCCATGCTTTAATTTTATCTTTGCTAGGGTTTGTGATCCTTTTTAATCATCATGCTTCTGTTTCTTTTGGGTATTACGTGATTACTCACATGCTATGTGCTTGAAACCTTTTTTTTCTGAGTTCCATGTCTTAAATCTCTTCTAGGGTTCTGAGCCTCACTGTTTTATGCAATTTTCTTGCTTAGGGTTCTTAGTTTTTTGATTATTGTGCTTAAATAAATTCGAATGCCTTTCTTTACAGAATATTCTATTAATTCCGAGCATCTTTTTGAATCCCTAATTTGTAGGTCTTCTTACAGAGATGTCTAAAATTGTTTCCTTACTTATGAGGTAGCTTTCTATGTTTGGGACTGATTCTCTCTTATTTTTGTCTTGCCCGTGATTCTTTGATTGATTTCCATGGTTAATTTATATGGTTACCGTAACTGTGCACTTAAATATATTTTGGCTATCCCGCGTATATTTTTCCTTGCTTGAAGCATTTGTACCTAGACTCTATTACACGCAGCATGCTTACTGCTTTTGTTATGGTATAATCAGTCATCAGATTTATACTTTCCTTACTCGGTAGCCTATACTCCTATTCGAATCATGAATCCCTGATTAATTTGAATTAAGATCTGTGATTGATTCAAATTGGTACTATTCTATAATTAGGTACATGTTACCCTATTCTCTACTATTTCAAAAAGCTATAAGTACTACTCCTCCCTTCTCACTTGACAGACACGAATACAATTTCTCTAAACTTTCTTTTCTCTCACAACCTCAGACTCTCTGAATTCTCTGTTTCTCTGTTATTACTATACTCTCTCATTCTCTTATTGGAACACTCAATCGGCTAAAAGCGAAATTGAGTAGCCTAGGTAGATTACTTCTACACTACTGGGTTCTACTGTTTGTCTACTTGGGTCTATGTTTGTTGCTATTCTCATATTGTTGCTGCTGTTCTCATATTGTTGCTGCTATTCTCATACTGATGTTATTCCCTCTGGTGCTTACACTCTCTGCTCACTTTGTTCCTTTGTGCACTATTGCTCATTGCTATTGTGTTCTATTACCTGCAATTGGTATGTCACCTATTTAATATATAGCCTCTAAAACAACATTCTTCTATTAGTCTGGCACTTCATATTATTTATTGTGTGCTTTTACCTATGGTTCTGTTGCTCTTATTGCCACTAGCATGTAGTTATTAGTCTACCTAGTTTTGCTTAGCATGATTCCCCTACCCCCCTTTCCTTGTCTCAATGAATGTTTTCCTCTTCCATGTGCACTACTGCTTGGCTACTTAACAGCCATGAAACCTCTCCCTGAGGATGATTATATTTGGGGTTTGGTGCACTAAGAACTAAACTCTTGTTTTACAACCATGTCTGATTACTTTCTTCCAATATGTTGTCTGTAGACTTTACTTATTTGCTCCCTTACCCCCTCACCTATCTCAAAAAATGTTTACTCTTTCCTTGTGTACTACTACCATGCATCCATGTCTTCTTGGCTACTTGGTTAGCCTGAAGCCCATGTTTGAGGCTAAGTGTGTTAGAGATTGGCATAGTGAGAATTGAGCTCCTATCTTACAATCATGTCTGATTACTTTCTTCCAATATATTGCCTGTGTAAGTAGTTTACTTTACTTATTTGTTCCCTTCCCCTGTGCCCTTATTTGTGTGATGCTCTGTTGCTCTAAAACTGGTCAATCTAAATGCTTTTTTAAAAAGAACTCTTGCAACTCTTTCAACTATTTTCTTAAACTGTCTCAACCTCTTGCAACACTTTCAACTATCTTCTTAAACTGTCTCAACTTTTTCAACTCTTTCAACTGTGTTATCAAGCCGTCTCTCAATTTTTTTCACTCTCTCAATTCTAATCACAATCCCCATTCTTATAACCTTAGAGTCTTGTCCCCTTAGTGTAAGCATTGCCTTGGGAGCCTTAAGCACCCATTGAACATAGATGCACAAGGCTGGCACTTCTACTCTTGCACTTGTCCAATTGGGATATTTTGGGTGCTTGGTATTTGCCAGGGGTTCAAACGAACCCTTAGGGAACTTTGCTGCACCCAAACCTTGGCAATGGCTGTGAAACTCGAAAGTAGGGAGGTTGGAGATCTTGGGCCTGGCTGTAGGCTCCCTATATAATAGTTTCTTCTTTTTATCACTGTTGTATTTTTGAATTGTTGGCTTGTAATAACTTGCAAAGAATAATGGGGTTTATAGTGAAATTGGGAGGGTTATGCATGCTTAGTTAACGGGAATGGGTAGAAAACATGACTATAGGATTTTACTTATCTATTTGTGCAATAGAAACTATGTATAGGACATGCACCTCATATATAGAAATTTTGCTCCCAAGTCTCTTTACTTTCAGTTTGTTATTCTGTACATTCTCATAATCATAGCTAATCAATAATCAACAAGTCATCACCATCACATTTAGATACCCTGTTTATAGGACCTTTTGTGCATTAGATACCATGCCTTTAGGATTTTTATTTGCACTGTATAAACATTTCGTTAATCTGGGTTAAAAACTGGTTAACAAACTCCTTGTTAAAACTAGAAACCATTGCATGCTCACCATCTTTAATAACGCCTAGGCAAGCCTTAGGCCAAAAAATGGGCTAATCACGTTCATGTCGTGTTCAAATTAATTCGCCTCTGTCCGAATTCGTTTGTTTCTGAAGTCTTCTCTATTTTTTTTACAAACTTCTGCCATACTTTTAAACCATCTATGCAAAGCTTTTCTACTGTATTTTCTTGTACAGATTTGGACCACTATTTCAACATCTGAGTACTAATTTTCAAAAGTTCAAAAGCCTGTATGTTTACTGTTTTTTCCTTTATGCTTCTGCAATCTCAAAATGCTTTCACGCTTGTTCTTTTACTCCGTCTGTCCAAAACTGTTTTACTAGGCATTCCACAAATGTTTCTAAATGACTTCTGCAGATTTCTAAAAAAACTTATACTGCCTCTTTTAAGTTTTGAACGTTTTCTCTTACGTTCCTTTTCTGCAAGCTCTCTAACTTCTGCTTTAATTAATGCTCCAGCTCCCTTTTTAAAAAAAACCCTCTTTTCCTTAGACCTTATATGTGTTTGGAGACGTGCTAATTACGTGTTCGCTTATGGAGGGATATTTGAGCTTTCTTATATGCCTTTGTATGATTCCATTACGTGTAGTCCTACTTGTTTTGTATGTCGCTTAGTATTTTTTACCTTTAATCTTAAGGGTTCAACCTAGTTTCTACTTTATAGGAATAGTGATCCTAAATGCCCTCTAGGATCTATAGGACTGGACGGGTAATAGCACGCAATAAGCATTCGTGACCGATTCACACGCTTAATTAACCTCTAAGGGATAGGAATAGTAGAATATGGAGATGATGACGATGCGATAATATCATAAAGCGACCCCTCTTTGGGAATATGTGCGGGATACTGCATCGAATGATCCATATAATAGTTAAACCTAGGACCCTTCTCTCCTTTATTTGCTTTTATTTAAACATTTTCCTATAGTAATGCTTTTACAAAACCATCCCCTCTTTTATTTCAAACTTATGTCCTTTCTTCTTCTTTTAAAACCTACAAGATATGTGAATGTTATATATTTGAACCTTATTTGGTTAATTGCTTCATCTCTTTATAAAGTCACAATTGACACGGCCAGGAACCACACTAGTGGATCTTGAGGGGTGCCTAACACATTCCCCTCGAGATAATCTCAAGCCCTTACCCGAACTCTGGTTTTCTTCTCAAAACACTATCTTCTTAAAGTGTCCTAATGCACTATAATCATTAGGTGGCGACTCTTCAAATTCCATAACCCAACTCCCAAACGGGAAATAGAGTTGTTTTTCCCATAATGTCATAAAACCCGATTTCACCTTTTTTAGGGGAAAAGGGGTGTATCGACAGCATGGCGACTCTGCTGGGGAATTCTTTTTAGGATTTTACCATGACGTGTTTTGTGACTATATTGCTTTCTTTACTATCTTTATCTATTGCTTTAATAATTACTCCACAATTACTAACTTGTTTCTTTATGTCTTTATTTTTTCTTTAACTGTTTTGCTGCTTTATTACCTCACTTTATTTCAATTCCGTCTTAAATTTCATGCATTTATTGCAATCATTATTGTATGAACGTGAAAATTATGTGCTTATTTTATTGTTGTAATTGCATCCTTCAACATCATTTTCCACTCGTTCCAAACAAGTCATATAGCAACGCATATAATGAGTGGTTGTGCTCTTCCATTATTACAAAACCCTTAAATTTGGTTAAGGCATATTTGCGGTAAAACCAGTTGATCAACGGTGTAGTCGACGGTTCCGTGCCTTTCCCTCTTGAGTTGTCCACTCAAGGCTACCTTGTCTAGCACTTCAAAAGTAGAAACCTTACTCTATTTAATTGTTCATGCATCATGGTCAAACTTAGCCGAGTCAATTATGTTGTCTGCATAATTACTTATTAGGATAGCCTAAATTAAAAGTCCATCGGGTTTCCTCGAAACCCAAACGGACATTCAAGTTATGTGCATTGATTTGGAGAACTAAATGCCTTGTGCTAATTATTGATTTAAATAGTCGAGTCCGGTCGGGTTTAGGGCCTAACTATCTATTTTGAAGGAAATGAGGCACGAGGTCCCTAGATTCGGTATGGTATCAAACGTTCATCCAAAGTTGCTAAGCTGGTGGGATGATTTGCATGGTAGTGATCGGGTTATTGTTCCCAAGCACTTAGGCAATCTTCCTTCACTCCTGGATGTTAGGCCAGATAACTAGATTGTGGAAGCTGCTACTATGTTTTGGGATAGTGAACGGTCTGTCTTCTGCTTTAGGGGTATTAAAATGACGCTGCTATTGGAAGAGATTGGGGTCTAGCCGGAATTCCTTGGGATATCCCGGGATTGCTTATGCCGGAAAACTGCAAAGGTAGAGGGTTTTTAAAAATGATGGGGCTCAAGAAGAATCCTAATCTGACCAATCTGAAGGACTCCTACATATCCTTCGACTTCATGTATGAAAGGTTCGGACATAGAAAATCTCACGGCACTCACATGGACGAGTTCTCCTGCACCTCTTTGGGGCACATACATAGGAGAGCCTTTTATTCATATTCTATTTTCTGAGCATGATAGTCTTCCCAGTGGAGAAGGCTAGAATCCACACAAGACTAGCCATGGTAACCAAATCCATAATAGAGGGTATCGATCGGCAGACATTCAGCATAGCACCCATGATCCTCGCCGAAATGTACCGAGCCTTAGAAAAATGTCAACAAGGGACACCGCACTTTGAAGGTTGCAATTTGCTACTACAACTCTGGCTCATTGAACATCTTTAGAAGGGAGAGTATATACAGGAGATCATACGTCGAGATTGGGATGACCATATCGCTTACCATCATCCAAAGCAAATGCAATTCATGCCGGATATGTTCTCTCACCCGGAAGACGCAGTAGTTGGGTGGAACTATTGGGGAATCTAAGGGAAGAGCAGGTATAATGGATGTACGAGTGGTTTCCAACTGGAGAGTTTATCATTCGATCTAGAGATGCGCCATTCCTTGTCCTCATAGGCTTAAGACAAACTTACCCTTATGTCCCTCTCCGAGTCACGAGGCAAGCGAGAAGGAAGCAGATTATACCAAGGGTGGAAAAGATGAGTTTCTAAAGGGCTGACTTCCAAGATGATGATATCCCACACAGGTGTCGGGCTCAGCATATGTGGCACTCCAAACTCATTTTGGAAAGGGAATCTATGGAGCCAGACAGGAATCAGGCGGGGCTTAAGCCGCTTTATCCGGGGTGGTTAGAAGATGATCATATTGGCTTGGGAAAAATGGGTTTCGTCCATGGTCAAAGGGTCACTGATGAGGAGGCTGCAGCAAAGGTTAAGTATAATCAGCTGCACAAACAGATGTGAGAATGTGAAAGTGAACATCGGGATGCTACAGGCACAAGAAAAGGTAATCAATGAGTGGAAAGACATGGCTGTCCGCGCAAATAACCATTTAGGGTACTTGGAACGGGGTCTAGTGGAGCTGGAAGGCAAGATTCTGAAAAGGATCAACGACTGTCAGGAAGCTGAAGGTAATGAAGGTGGGCACCTAGCTCGGGCTTACTTGTTGCTGGGAATGCGCGAGATGATGAAACTGTACGAGGGAGGCAAAGATGCCGAATCTGGGGAAGGTCCTTCTGGGACAAAGTAGTTAGGATTTTAGTGCTTTATTGATGTAATAAGGCCCTTGGCCATTAGTGACAATTTCTCTTTATTTCAGTTTGTTTTGACTCGTTCTATTTTCTATCGATAAAATGAGGCATTTGGTATTGCGATTTCTTCAAATCATATTTGTCGCTAGGCCTACCTCGGGCACAACGAGGCACTCAAATACAAAATGACTTATATTCTTTAAACAACGTGTTTAAATACCGCAATGTTTTCCATCTCAGAGTCCGCACTAACTTTTTACCTTTTTTGTTTTTCTTTTGTTTTTATTCCCCTCCCCAAGGGTTAATTCGTGCATTCTGGCACCATCAGCATACTCGACAAGATCTAAGGGTCCTCCTCCTCCTCCTTCTCCTCCGAGTCTTCCCAGAAATAGGAACAAAGGAAAGATGGGAGATATTGAAGCAAGTATGAAAATAGAAGGAACTTCCCAAGGTACCCCGATCACCAAAGAAACTGCTGCTCATTTGGAGCAAACTTTGTTGAGGTTCTGAGAGGAACTAGACCAGGTCCTGAGTTTGGCAAGCTTGTCCATCTCCGTTGCTGTTGCAGATGTCAACAACCAGGTCCCTACACCTATGCAGAAGGTCCCAACCCAAGCTCGCAACAATGCTCCACCGCTAATCCCTGAGCCCCAAAATGCTCCAAACCACCAAGATACCCCTATCTTTGTGGATACTGTGCCATACTATACACAGCCCATATCACATGTGTCAGAATTAGACTCTCTCATTCAGAACTTGACTGCTGAACTTAAGAAACTCACTAGCAGGGTCCAAGGCGTGGAAGGTAATAAAGGTGTAGAGGGTCTAAATTATAAAGACCTTTGTGTTCAACCTAATGTCGAACTCCCAGGGGGGTACAAACCTCCTAAGTTCGAAATGTTTAATGGTACGAGTCATCCTAGGGTTCACCTCAGGATGTATTGTGCCAAGTTAGTGGGAGTTGGTAGAGATGAAAAGATACGCGTGAAATTGTTTATGAGGAGCTTGAAAGGTAATGCTTTATATTGGTATATTATCCAAGATGCAAAGAAGTGGACTAGTTGGGTAAACATGGCGTCCGATTTCATGGACCATTTCAGATTAAACATTGAGAACGCGTCGTACTTTTTCTATATCTAGAATTTGAAGAAGAAGCGCACCGAAACCTTTCGCGAGTATGCTACTCATTGGAGGTCGGAAGCGGCCAAGGTTAGGTTCGCTTTGGAAGAAGAACAAATGAACAGATTTTTCGTTCGTGCTCAAGACCCACAGTATTACGAGATACTGATGCTGATAGAGGGCAGAATTTCGCTGATATCATCAAACTGGGGGAATGAATTGAAGAGGGGATCAAAAATTGTATGGTTACTAACCTTGGGGCACTGCAGGCCACCAATAAAGCCTTGCAATCTGGTGGTACGTTGAAGAAAAAGGACGTAAACTCCGTAATTGTTGCGCAGAGAAAACACTCTCCCATGAAATATCAAACCTACCCTCCAACCCCACTCACGTACCATCCCTCTGTTAATTACCAAGCACCTTCACCTACCTATCAAAATCCACATCACGTCGACCAAACATCTCCACCACTAACATATCAGCCCACCTCACCAGTATATTCCCAACCCGCACCCATATACGAAGCTTAGATCTCCCAACCTCCTTACCACCCATCACCACTTACCCGCCAAAACTTCCCACGACCAAGACCAAACTTTGACCGTAAACCGCCCAGACAATGCACTGCTATTGCTGAACCCATGACCAACTGTATAAGAAGCTCAAAGCCGCTGGATATGTTACACCATACCAGCCATAACCCAAAAAAACCCCTCCCAATTGATCAACCAAAATAAAACCTGTGCATACCATTCGGGGATGAAGGGCCATACCATCGACGAGTGCCGCTCGTTGAAGGACAAAATTCAGACCATAATTGACAACAAGGTCATCGTAGATAAGTAGTCTTCTCCTAATGTTCGTAACAACCCTCTTCCAGACCATAAAGGTGGAGGCATCCACATGATTGAGGTTGAGGACAACTGGGACCCCGAAGGGTCAATGGGTTTGATATCTGAAATAGATGAGCCCAAGAAACCGGCAGTCACTCTTAATCCTATTGGTGTGCAAATTCAGCCATTTGAGGGCAACGTGGTGAATATATTTGTACCATTTCAGTTCGAGGCACCTCCTGAAAAAGTGCCAAAACCAATTGAGGTGGAGTTCGGGACTCCAAAGGTGCCCACACCAATTGAAGTTGCTATTGTGCCCTCAAGGATGCCCATTCCGATCACCATGTCAAACATAACCCCATTTTAGTCAAATACCATACCTGGGACTACATAGCCGAGGCGAGAAGGAAAGGAAAAGCACGCACGGGTGAAGCAACCGCCGTGCAAGGTATGACTAAAATAGGCAGGGTATACACACCAGGGCACCTAGGTGAGTCCAGCAAGCAGGCCACTCGATGTCCCATTGAAATTGGACCTGATGATCTCTAGAGAAAGATACAGGCTAAGGAATATTCAGTTTTTGAATAGCTAAACAAGAATCCGGAGCATATTTCCATCTTAGCATTGCTGCAGAGTTCCGAGGCGCATAGGAACGCCTTGATGAACATATTGAGCGAGGCTTATGTTCCGAGCAACATAACAGGAGGAGAGATGGCAAACATGGTAGGGCAGGTAATGGAAAGTCACAAAATCACTTTCCAAGAGTATGAATTGCCACCTGAAGGGCTCAGTCATAACAAACCACTACACATCACTGTGCAATGAAAATATCATTTCATCACCGAGATCTTAGTTGACGGAGGTTCTAGCCTCAACATTTGTCCACTGATCACCCTCAAGAAGTTGGGAAAAGGATTGCATAAGATAAAAGATGGGGCTATTAATGTTAAGGCTTTTGATGGTTCTCAAAGGTCCACTCTCGGGGAGATTAGCCTGTGTTTGCAAATTGGGCCCACTTGGTTTGATATTGATTTCCAAGTCATCGACGTACAAGCATCTTACAACTTACTGCTCGGACGACCCTGGATCCACGCCGTTGGGGCTGTGGCATCAACCTTACATCAGGCTGTGAAGTTTGAATGGAACTACCAGAAAGTAATCATCCATGGCGATGATAGCAACCCCATATACAGTCGCCAGACCATTCCAATGATCGGAGGCATAAGAAGAATAGGCGGAGAAGCATATCATCATATTGAGCGGGTCAACGCAGTGGAAAAGGAAAAATGGTGGAGTAACAAGGTTGAGAGCATTCTTATTTGGAGTGGGTATGAACTAGGGAAAGGACTTGGTAAGAATCTTCCAGATATCACCAAACCTATCCAGTTGAAGAAACATGGTACTACGTTCGGAATAGGGTACGAGTACACTTGGCAGGAATTCAAAAACTGGTCACCACCATGGCGTGGCCTATACTAACATTGGAACGCCCAATACCTCAGTTGGAGCAGACATTTCAACCAGCCGACACTCTCTACGTGTCAGAAGAAGACGAGGCTCTTGCGGCAATGAAGGACCAATTTCTGTAAATGGACGTGGACTGTTGTGTGATTTTTGAAGAGGAAGGGGAGGAAGGCCCTTCCATTCAGGCTGTGAACCGAAGGGAGCACCTCACCAACTGTTCAATCAGGACCACCATCGCTCGGAAACATTTGGGGTAGCAAGGCTGAGCAAGCATCATGCATCTTTGTTTTAGTTGTTTTCTTTATTTTCCGCATTCTTCTTTACTTTCCAAAAGAGCTCCGATGTTTTGAACATTTATGAATTTAATCAAAAGCATTTCCAGTTTATCAAATATCTCGCTATTCATTACTTTTTCTCTGCAAATTACTTTATTTTCACACAGCATTACTATTACATACCTTGATGATGAACCAACAACTGTAACTTGCAACGAGGCTGTGCAACAAACGGACATAGAATTAGAGGAGGATGATATACTAGAAGAGGTTGTCAGAGAGGCAGAGAATTTTGAGAATTGGCGTAAGTCCAATCTGGATGAAACCGAAGCCGTCAATTTGGGAGATACAGAGAATGTCAAAGAAAGGTGCACCAGTGTGCACTTATCACAGACAGAGAAAGAGGAATATACAGAGTTCTTGAGGGAATATGAGGATATCTTCACGTGGTCTTACGATGATATGACTGGCCTCAGCACATCCATCGTCGCTCACAAGTTGCCGACAGATCTTGCATGTCCGCCGGTAAAATAGAACTTCAGAAAATTCAAGCCAGATATGAGTTTAAAAACCAAATAAGAGGTTACCAAGCAGGTCAAAGCCAGAGTTCTTCAAGTGGTAGAGTATCCAACTTGGTTTGCTAACATTGTGCCAGTCCGAAGAAGGATGGGAAAGTTAGAGTCTTTGTTGACTACCGGAATCTCAACCGGGCCAGTCCCAAAGACGATTTCCCCTTGCCAAACATACACATTCTGATCGACAATTGTGCAAAGCATGAGTTTCAATCATTCGTCGATTGCTTTACGGGGTACCATCAGATATGGATGGATAAGGAAACTGCAGAAAAAATGGTGCTTATCATGCCTTGGGGAATGTATTGCTACAGAGTGATTCTGTTTGGATTTAAGAATGCGAGAGATACTTACATGAGGGCTATGACTACCCTCTTTCATGACATGATACATAAGGAGATTGAGGTATATGTGACGATGTCATCATTAAGTCCAAGAAGGCTGCAAATCACATGGAGGACCTCCAAAGTTTTTTCAACAAACTAAGGAGGTATAACTTGAAACTGAATTTCGCCAAGTGTGCATTTCGGGTCCCTGCGGGAAAGTTATTGGGTTTCATCGTGAGTCGCCGAGGAATAGAGCTGGATCCATCAAAGGTCAAATCTATTCAGGATTTTCCACCGCCGAAGAGCAAGAAAGAGGTAATGAGTTTCCTGGGGAGACTCAACTATATCAGTTGGTTCATAGCTCAGTTTACCGTCATCTGCAAACTTATCTTCAAGATGCTGAAGAAGGATGCCGCCACTAAATGGACCGATGAATGTCAAAAGGCTTTTGACAGAATCAAGGAATACTTGTCTACGCCTCCAATCCTGGTTCCGCCTGAGCCTGGGAGGCCCTTATTGCTCTATCTTGCAGTTTTGGATGGAGCATTTTGTTGTGTCTTGGACAACATGATGAGACGAGGAGAAAGGAGCAAGTTATTTACTACCTCAGTAAGAAATTTACCTCGTACGAAGCTCGGTATTCCTTGTTAGAATGCACCTGTTGCTTTGACTTGGATAGCTCAGAAGTTGAGGCATTATTTCTTTGCTTACACTACCTACCTTATATAAAGATGGTTCCGCTAAAGTATATTTTTCATAAGCCTATGCCCACTGGCAAGCTCGCCAAGGGAAAAATTTTATTGAGTGAATTTGACATTGTCTATGTCACCCAGAAGGCAGTTAAAGGACAGGCTTTGACATATCATCTCGCAGAAAATCCGGTAGGAGGGGAGTATGAACCACTGAAGACGTATTTTTCAGACGAGGAAGTAGCTTTCATAGGAGAGGATATTGCAAAATCCTATGACGGTTGGAGGATGTTTTTCGACGGAGCCGCAAATTTCAAAGGAGTTGGTATAGGAGCAGTCCTGGTATAAAAAACAGGTCAACATTATCATGTATCCGCCAAGCTCAGGTTCCATGCACTAATAATATAGCCGAGTATGAAGCTTGCATCTTGGGGCTTAAACTGGCCATCGCCATGAACATTCAGGAGCTACTAGTGATTGGTGATTCAAACCAACTCATACACCAGGTCCGGGAAGAATGGGCGACCAAGAATTCCAAGATACTCCCTTATCTTCACCACATTCAGGAGTTGAGAAAGAGGTTCAGAAAAACGGAATTCCAGCATGCTCCAAGAATACAGAATGAGTTCGCAGATGTGCTTGCCACTCTATCATCCGTGATTCAGCATCTAGATACAAATTTCATCGACCCTATCCAGGTCAGGATTCATGATCAACCGGCATATTGTGCACATGTTGAGGAAGAAGACGACGGAAAACCCTGGTTCCACGACATCAAAGAGTACCTGATAACAGGGGAATATCCAGAGCTTGCTAATGCTACTCAGAAGAGCACGCTTCGAAGCTTGTCCAACAATTTCTTTCACAATGGAGAAATATTGTATATGAGGACTCCTGATCTGTGACGATTAAGGTGTGTCGATGCGACAGAAGCAACCAAGTGATTGGAGGAAGTGCACTCACGGACTTGTGGGCCACACATGAACGATTTTGTTCTAGCAAAGAAGATACTCCGAGCAGGATATTTCTGGATGACTATAGAAACAGATTGCATTCAGTATGTCCGGAAGTGTCACCGCTATCAGATACATGCAGATATGATAAAGGTACCTCCGAACGAGCTCATTGCAACAAGCTCACCATGGTCGTTCACCGCTTGGGGAATGGATGTCATTGGACCAATCGAGCCTGCCGTATCAAACGGACACAGGTTCATCATAGTGGCAATTGATTACTTTACTAAATGGGTTGAAGAAGCATCATACGAAGCAGTAACCAAGAAAGTCATGGCAGACTTTGTCCGAGATCGTATCGTCTGTCGGTTTGGTGTTCCGGAAATGATTATCACTGATAATGGTTCCAATCTCAACAGCGACCTGATGAAAGTGATGTGTGAAATTTTCAAAATCAAGCACAGAAATTTTACAGCTTATAGACCTCAGATGATTGGAGTCGTGGACGCAGCCAACAAGAACATCAAGAAGATACTAAGGAAAATGATCGAAAGGCATAAGTAGTGGAATGAGAAGGTATCATTCGCTTTATTGGGTTATCGTACAACAGTTCGCACATCAATCGGGGAAACTCCCTACTTGCTAGTTTACGGTACGGAGGCGGTAATTCCCGCCGAGGTAGAAATTTTAGTCCTTGAGAATCATACAAGAAGCTAAGAAAGAAAACGCAGAATGGGTCAAGGTTCGATACGAGCAGTTAGCCCTTATAGGCGGAAAGAGAATGAACTCTGTCTGTCACGGTCAGTCATATCAGAATAGAATGTCTAGAGCCTTCAACAAGAGAGTTCGACCAAGGAAGTTTACACCAGGGGAGCTAGTGTTGAAGAAGATATTTCCACATCAAGATGAAGCCAAAGGAAAGTTCTCTTCCAACTGGAAGGGTCCGTACATGGTTCATCAGGTTCTAACTGGAGGAGCTTCTTGTAGAAATGGATGGAGAAATCAGGAAAAAACCGATCATATCAGATGCAGTGAAGAGATACTACATTTAATCAATATGTTTTTCTTTATGATGTAATTTGAACTACGCTTGACCTGGTTCTCGTTTAAGAGGGGATACGTAGGCAGCCCGATGGGTTCGGTCACGTCTCTAATAAAATTCCATCCCCCCTACCCCGCATTTGGAACTGGGGCAGAATTTTGAGGAGGACCCTCACAATTCCGAAGTCAGTTTGTGAATTCCCGCATCAGCATTGACCCAGTAAACTGGGGCAGGATTTTGAGGAGGACCCTCAAAATTCTAAGGTCAATCCGCTTTCAGTCGTTCAGCACCGCCATCAACAGCGCCAGCTCAGTAAACTAGGGCAAAATTTTAAGGAGGACCCTCAAAATTCCAGATCCAGTGAGGTTGTCGTGCCTTGAACCACGTTGCAGTTGTAGTTCATCATAAAACAAAAAGTATCTTTTGCTTTACTTATATATATATATATATATATATATATATATATATATATATATATATATATATATATATATATATATATATATATATATATATATATATATATATATATATATATATATATTTGCATCATATTTGTCAAAGTTTGCATAAAATCATTCAGACCGATATCGTTCAGCAACGCCTACCCCAAATGGTACAAGACGCCACGGATCGAGGGATGCGAACTAACCTCCCCCTTACAGAACTCACAATCTTTCTTCGGATGCAGGAATACAGGGTATAAATAGGCGATGCAGGAGCTTTACAAAATCGAAGTTCCCAAAACCACTACTTACCTCGCAAAGGCTCACTATCTACATTCAACACTTCCCCGCAGTCATTGATAGCGCAATCATCTACTAGCTAAGAAAGTCACCATCATCCCCCTCCTTTATATTTCTGCATTTCTTGCATAAGCCTATCTTCTGCCTTTCGAGACTAAGCTCTGTCTCCATATGCATTTTTTCACATTGCATAAGGATATTATCTGCCTTCCGAGGTTAAGCTCTACCTCCATCCTGCATAAGGCTATCTTTGCCTTCCAAGGCTAAGCTTTGCCTCCATCTTGCATTTTTGCATAAGGCTATTATCTACCTTCCGAGGTTAAGCTCTACCTCCATCCTACATAAGGCTATCTTCTGCCTTCCGAGGTTAAGCTCTACCTCTATTTTTGCATAAGGCTATCTTCCGCCTTTCGAGACTCATCTCTGTCTTCATCTCGCATTTTGCATAAGGTTATCTTGTGCCTTCCGAGGTTAAGCTCTACCTCCATCCTGCATAAGGCTATCTTCTCCTTTCCGAGACTAAGCTCTATCTCATTTCTGCATTGCATAAGGCTACTCTCTGCCTTTCGAGGTTAAGCCCTACCTCCATTATTTTGCATTTGGCTGAAAAATCTCCACCCTATTTCATTTAGCTAAAATATCGCCGCCTTGCATTTTAAATTCCTGCTCGGCTGAAAGATCGCCACCCCTTGCATTCATTCACCTGAAATATCGCCGCCATGCATTTTAAATTCCAGCTCGGCTGAAAGGTCGCCACCCCTTGCATTCATTCGGCCGAAATATTGCCACATTCTCATGGGCTGAAATTTCGAAAACTTATTCAAAGGCGTCATAGTTCAGAGGCACCATCCGCATAGCCCGAGAACACCATTTCATGGCATGTGAATCTT
The DNA here is from genome assembly GCA_034376525.1 of Nicotiana benthamiana. Classification (NCBI taxonomy): domain Eukaryota; kingdom Viridiplantae; phylum Streptophyta; class Magnoliopsida; order Solanales; family Solanaceae; genus Nicotiana; species Nicotiana benthamiana. The sequence continues at coordinate 120,709,892 of CM067329.1, forward strand.
TACTTGTATGCTCTTTATAGCCCAGGATGTAGTCTGAGGACGCCATCTTAATTGTCTGACGACAGCATTCATGGTCCAAGTGGGAACTTGCATCACGTTTAAATTATGCAGTATAGCAGCACATCATTTATTTTCAGGTACACCGGACGGCATGCTCATCTCAGCGGGAGCGATCCCCGCTCCAGTTTTTCGCAACCGTCTGACCTCCAAACCATTATCAAATCTCAAACCCCGTTGCATCCGTCTTTTCCAAGCTTCCATCGGCATGTTCCGCCGATGGTTCCTGAACTACATACGGCCCAATTCCTGTAAAGCCCAGGATATGTAGGCAGCTCACAAACTGGATCACGGTCAAAATGCTTTTACAATCGCCAATCCCGGTCAAAATTGGTCATCTTATCTTTACCTGACAACTCTTTCATCCTCCTCGGGTAAAGAGGGGCAGCTGTTGATACCCAATTTTTCCCTATAGTTTTTGCACTCAAAATACTTTCAAAATACTATATATATGCATATATATGCATGTCGGGGAACTTTGATATTTTTCTTTAATTTTTTGAGATTTTTTAAAATCAATTTATTGCTTATTTTGACAGTATACAACAACAACAACAACAACAACTACCCAGTATATTCCCACCAGGTGGGGTCTGGGGAAGGTAATATGTAGACGAGCCTTACCCCTACCCGAAAGGGCAGAGAGGCTGTTTCCAATCGACCCTCGGCGCATAGGCTAAAATGAAAAGCTGCATCAAAACAAAGACAAAATTAAAAACAAAAGCAAGACAAAACAAAATAATAAAGCATAAGTAATCCCGCAAAAATAACGTAAATAATTATGAAAACATAGGAAACAAATACAGTCGCATGCAATAATAACAAGCAGTAACTACCATACTAACAACCATAAGGGGACATAAGCTAAAACACTAATCATCTATGGGTAACCCTACTATCCCACACCCAGCCCCGAGAGAGGCGTACATAGAACTCTATGAGCCCTTAGCCTCCAACCCTGATACTAGACCTCCAGACTCCCCTATTTTGACAGTATGAAGACCAAAATTACTTTTCAAATTATTATTTTTAGTGAATAATGTGCTTCATTGCAATACAACAAAATATAATTTATGTAATTTTTTCACATTTTTTACAAATTTATTTGGAATTTTTAAGGCCAATTACACAAAATTACAATTATGGCCAATTTCGTAATTAACTGTGTTTCATAGTTATAATATTATTTCTAATATTTTTAGATTAATATTTACATATTATTAACTAGTTCTACGTTTTTAATTTTGTTTTTTAAACTATTTTACCTGTTTTATAAAATTAATTGGGGAAAATTGGCTATTTAAACTATAGCAAGATTTTATTTAAAATTTAGCCAAATTAACCCCCCCTCCCCCATTTCAGCCCAATTTCAACCCAATTTAATAACTCATACCCGTCAATTTTTTACTCGATCCACCTCAATTTTGATCTGAGCCGTCGATTAAATAACATCAACGGCCAAGATCTTCTTTCCTTAATAAAAATCAAATGAGTTCCTCCCCCCCAACCCCTCATTTTTCACAGACCAGTATCTCTCTCTCTGAACGTTTGCACTCTAGAAACTTCTGGTTCTCTCCTTCTTCTCCGATGGAACTCGTCGCCTCTCCGACCATACCCCTCCCTCACTTCTCTCGATCTTCAGTCGCCATGGAACCCTCATCATTGTTGCTCACCTCTGAAGCTCGAAGCCAAAGTCATCCGCCATGAAAAAAGGTCAGTGAAGCTTCACTTGGGTCTGTTGTTGGCTTTTCTCCGGTGGTTTTTGTCCGATGATGCCTTCTATGGCATCATATACGAGTTTCATGGCCAGGTTCTTCGTTTTCCCTAATTTGTGTGCAAACCCTAATTTTTACTCAAACCTCTTTAATCTATATTCTTTTAAAACAACTCTCAGTTTGATTTTGTTTTCTACTCCATTTTTACTTAGTGTTTGTGGCTATTTCAAACTTCAAATGGTTACCACTCTTTCAAGTTAGGGTTTCTAACCCCCCTTTTCAAAATTATTTATTCTGCTCTTTCTGAGTCCTATATGTTCGTTTGTGTTTATTTGTTTTACTTGTTTGTTTGGTTTCCTTGTTGACCTGGGTCCATGCTTTAATTTTTTCTTTGCTAGGGTTTCTGACCCTTTTTAATAATCATGCTTCTGTTTCTTTTGGGCATTACATGATTACTCCCCTGCTATGTGCTAGAAACCTTTTTGTTTTCTGAGTTCCATGTCTTAAATCTCTTCTAGGGTTCTGACCCCCACTGTTTTTGTGTAATTTTCTTGCATAGGTTTCTTAGTTTTGTGATTATTGTGCTTAAATAAATTCGAATTACTTTCTTTACTGAATATTCTATTAATTCCAAGCATCTTTTTGTATCCCTAATTTGTAGGTGTTCTTACATTGATTTTCCAAATTGTTTCCCTACTTATGAGATTGCTCTCTATGTAAGGGACTGATTCTCTCTTATTTTTTTCTTGCCCTTGATTCTTTGATTGATTTCCATGGTTAATTTATATGGTTACCAAAACTGTGCACTTAAATATATTTTGGCTATCCCGCGTATATTTTCCTTTCTTGAAGCATTTGTACCTAGACTCTATTACATACAGCATGCTTAGTGCTTTTGTTATGGTATAATCAGTCATCAGATTTATTATTTCCTTACTTGGTAGCCTATACTCATAGTTGAATCATGAGTCCCTGATTAATTTGAATTAAGATCCTGTGATTGACTCAAATTGGTATTGTTCTATAATTACGTACATGTTACCTTATTCTCTACTATTTTTCAAAAAAGCTATAAGTACTACTCCTCTCTTCTCATTTGACTGACATGAATATAATTTCTCCAAACCATATTTTCACTCACAACCTCAGGCTCTCTGAATTCTCTCTTTCTCTGTTATTACTATACTCTCTCATTCTCTTATTTTAACACTCAATCGGCTAAAAGCCAAGATTGAGTAGCCTGAGTTGATTACTTCTACACTACTGGGTTCTAGTGTTTGTCTACTTGGGTCTGTTGCTGCTGCTATTCTCATATTGCTGTTGTTGTTCTCATATTGCTGCTTCTATTCTCATAATTTTGTTATTCCCTCTGCTGCTTACACTCTTTCATCACTTTGTTCCTTTGTGCCATATTGCTCATTGTTATTGTGTTCTATTACCTACAACTGGTATGTCACCTATTTAAGATATAGCCTCCAAAACAACATGCTTCTATTAGTTTGGCACTTCATATTATTTTTTGTGTGCTTTTACCTATGGTTCTGTTGCTCTTAATGCCACTAGCATGTAGTTATTAGTCTAGCTAGTTTAACTTAGCATGTTTCCCCCTACCCCCATTTCCTTGTCTCAATGTATGTTTTCCTCTTCCATGTGCACTACTGCATGGCTACTTAATAGCCCTGAAACCTCTCCCTGAGGTTGATTATATTTGGGGTTTGGTGCAGTAAGAACTAAACCCTTGTTTTACAACCATGTCTGATTACTTTCTTCCAATATATGGTCTGTACACTTTACTTATTTGCTCTATTACCCCCTCATCTGTCTCAATGAATGTTTACTCTTTCCTTGTGTACTACTACCATGCATCCATGTCTGCTTGGCTACTTGGTTAGCCTGAAGCCCTTGTTTGAGGCTAAGTGTGTTAGAGTTTGGCATAGTGAGAACTGTACTCATGTCTTACAATCATGTCTGATTACTTTCTTCCAATATGTTGCCTATGTAAGTAGTTTGCTTTACTTATTTGTTCCCTTCCCCTCTGCCCTTATTTGTGTGATGCTCTGTTGCTCTAAAACTGGTCAATCTAAATGCTTTTCCAAAAAGAACTCTTGCAACTCTTTCAACTATTTTCTTAAATTGTCTCAACCTCTTGCAACACTTTCAACTATCTTCTTAAACTGTCTCAACTTTTTCAACTCTTTCAAGTGTTTTAACAAGTTGTCTCTCAACTGTTTTCAACTCTCTCAATTCTAATCACAATCCCCATTCTTAGAACCTTAGGGTCTTGTCCCCTTAGAGTAAGCATTGACTTGGGAGCCTTTAGCACCCATTGAACTTTGATGCACAAGGGTGGCACTTCTACACTTGCATTTGTCCTATTGGGATATTTTGGGGGCTTGGTATTGGCCAGGGGTTCAAACGAACCCTTAGGAAACTTTGTCGCACCCAAACCATGGCAATGGCTGTGAAACTCGAAAGAAGTGAGGTTGGAGATCTTGGGCCTGGCTGTAGGCTCCTTATAGAATAGCTTCTTCTTTTTATCACTGTTGTACTTTTTGAATTGCTTGGCTTTAATATCTTGTAAAGAATAATGGGGTTTATAGTGAAATTGGGAGGGTTATGCATGCTTAGTTAAGGGGAATGGGTAGAAAACATGACTATAGGATTTTACTTATCTATTTGTGCAATAGAAACCATGTATAGGACATGCATCTCATATATAGAAATTCTGCTCCTAAGTCTCTTTACTTTCAATTTGTTATTATGTACATTCTCATAATCATAACTTATCAATAATCAACAAGTAATTACCTTCACATTTAGATACCCTGTTTATAGGACCTTTTGTGCATTAGATACCATGCCTTTAGGATTTTTATTTGCACTGTTTAAACATTTCGCTAATATGGGTAAAAAACTGGTTCACAAACTCCTCATTAAAACAAGAAACCATTGCATGCTCACCATCTTTAATAACGCCTAGGCAAGCCTTAGGCCAAAAAAATGGGCTAATCACCTTCAAGTCGTGTTCAAATTAATTCGCCTCTGTCCGAATTCCTTTGTTTCGGAAGTCTTCTCTATTTTGTTTTTACAAACTTTTGCCATATTTTTAAATCATCTATGCAAAAGGTTTCTACTGTATTTTCTTGTCCAGATTTGGACCAGTATTTCAACTATCTGTGTACTAATTTTCAAAAGTTCAAAAAGCTTGTATGTTTACTATTTTTTTCTTTACGCTTCTTTAATCTCAAAATGCTTTCATGCTTGTTCTTTTACTCCGCCTATCCAAAACTGTTTTACTAGGCATTCCACAAATGTTTCTAAATGACTTCTGCAGTTTTCTAAAAAAAATTATACTGTCTCTTTTAAGTTCTGAACGTTTTTCTCTTACGTTCCTTTTCTGCAAGCTCTCCAACTTCCGTTTTAATTTATGCTCCAGCTCCCTTTTAAAAAAAAATTATTTTCCTTAGACTTGCATGTGTTTGAGACGTGCTAATTACGTGTTCGCTTATGGAGGGATATTTGAGTCTTCTTATATGCCTTTGTATGATTCCATTACATGTCCTACTTGTTTTGTATGTCGCTTAGCATTTCTAACCTTTAAACTTAAGGGTTCAACCTAGTTCCTACCTTATAGGAATAGTGATCCTAAATGCCCTTTAGGATCTATAGGACAGGACGGGTAATAGCACGCAATAAGGATTCATGACCGATTTACATGCTTAAATAACCTCTAAGCTATAGAAAGGATAGAATATGGAGATGATGACGATGCGATAATATCATAGAGCAACCCCTCTTTGGGAATATGTGCGTGATATTACATCGAATGATCGATATTATAGTTAAACCTTGGACCCTACTCTCTTTTATTTGCTTTTATTTAAACGTTTTCCTATATAAATGCTTTTACAAAACCATCCTCTCTTTTATTTCAAACATATGTCTTCCTTCTTCTTTTAAAACCTCCAAGCTATGTGAATGTTGTATATGTGAACCTTATTTGGTTAAATGCTTCATCTCTTTATAAAGTCACAACTAACACAGTCGGGAACGACACTAGTGGATCTTGAGAGGTGCCTAACACCTTCCCCTCGAGATAATCTCAAGCCCTTACCCGAACTCTGGTTTTCTTCTCAAAATACTCTCTTCATAAAGTGTCCTAATGCACTATAATCATTAGGTAGCGATTCTTCAAATTTCATAACCCAACTCCCAAATGGGAACAGAGTTGTTTTGCCCATAATGTCATAAAACCCGATTTCGTCTTTTTTAGGGGAAAAAGGGGCGTCGACAAGGACGAGCAAAGGTTTAAGTGTGGGGTGTTGATAATAGGTGAATTTGACTATAATTAGGCCCTAAAGAACCACTTTCTTGTATAGTTTTGATGGTAAAAGTAATACAAAATACTCTGATTAGCGCTTTTCATGCTTTTGCAGGTTATATATGACAAGGGAAGGCTATGGAGTACTATTAGGATCAAATATGGAGAAAAAGAGGCCAATCGTAAAATATCCACCATGTGAACCACGCGAAGGCAGCTCAAGCCAGGCCTGGAGATGAACTGTCGCGGTCCCACCGTAACCGCGGCAGAGTGCAGTCGCGGACAAATGAAGAATTAGAGAGGGTGTTTGGCCGCGGTTCTCGCGTAACCGCGCCAGAGGCGGAAAACTTCATGGATTTAAGTGCAAAATACGAGATTTTTAGCCCAAAACCCTATTTTAAACACTAAACTTCGCCCAAAGGAGGCATGTATTGTTTTAGAGAGTATTTTAGCAAGAAAAATAAGTGTGAGAGATCACCCAAAACATCATATATTTTTCTTATTTATTTTTCTTGCAATTATGATTATGAATATTATTCTAGTTTATATACCCATAGTTATGAGTAGCTAAATCTTTTGTCTAGGGTTTTGATGGAACCTATTGAGGGATGAACTTCTTGTTTATGTGAATATAGTTTGTTTGTTCAACTACGTGTTTGTGGTAGTTAATTGATAGGATCCTCAGTTAGCTGTGTCTATCTAGTGTGCATAACTCGGGAAAGAGTGCATATTGAGGTAATTATTTAATAACACCACCCCCAAAGTATAAGAGGGATCTATAACTGCAAGTTTAAATGCGGGATTAGGAATAACAAAGCCTTGGGGGCAATCTTAAGTGAACTGTGATAAATAAAGCTATCTAGTGTATCTCGGGAGAGTTCATTTAATACATTACTGTGATTACTCGGGAGAGATTTACGGTAAGAAGAGTGTTCATGATTGATAGAGATGTATTGGAAAATTTGTATGAAGCATAACAAAAGGAATTTCATCAATAGGGGAAATCATTACCTTAGCGTTTTCTCATCATTGTTTACAACTTAACATCTTTAGTTTATTGCTGTTATTTACTGTCAATCTTAGTTATTAAAGACACCATCAACTGTTATTTAAAATATTTGGGGAAGTTGATTACAAAGAGTTTAGTAGATCTAACGAAAGTGATTGATAGGTTAACTGTGCTTAATACTCAAGTTATATTTGTAACGTCCGCATTATCCTTTTTATAAAACATAGTAGGGCATGATTGGTCAGAGATGTAAATGAGTTTTCATAACCAAGGATTTACATCTATCATCGGTATTGAATATGGGTGAGAGAATTAACAATATACAAGAAGTCATATTCTCTATCCTATTTGAAGATGATGTTATGCTAATTGATAAAACTACCGAGGTTATTAATTAAAAAATTTTAACTATGGAGAATCACTCTAGTGAGTAAGGTTTTTAGGATAAAATAAGTACTTAAATATGCATTACAAGTTTAGCCAGTAAAAAAATTGGGTTGAGGTTGGATGAGATTGCACGGCCTAAATCAAAAAATTTAGATATACTTTTCATGAGTAAATTTAATGTATCATTTTTCATGAATCGATATAGGATTGTTGAAATAGAGAAATACTACAGAAGTGTTATGGATAGAAGGATACATTTTAAATTGAAAGTCAAGCTCTATGAAACAGTTGTAAGACCGATAGCGTTATATGAGAGAGAGTATGGCCTCTAAAGTTAAAGATGAGTGGATCATGCAAGATAAGCATCATAAAATGCGAATATTAAGATGCGTGAATCATACAAAGACAAATAAGATAAAAATTGATCACATTAACGAAAAGTACAAACACGCACAAAGATAAAATTAGAGAATGCTACTTAAGATATTTTCATCATACTTTACATCTACATGTAGATTCATCCATTTGTAGGTGTGAAATTATGATAATTGTTTAGCTTAAAAATTGTGTTAGTATTTTGTAAGCCTAAAAATAATAAAAAAATAAATGGGGGTAAATCGTAATCAAATATAATAAGTGCAAGAGATAATTATCATTTCCAGAATTTTTGTTGATTTGTCCATGAATGATAACAATAGACTTAGCTTAAGAATGAAGCAATGGTTATGAACGAGAGAGAAAGAGATTGTATTATCCAAGAATCATGATGATCCCCTTTACAAAGGGAAGGTTTCCTTTTTAAAGTGGGAAACCTTCCTCGAACCAATAAAATAAACAATAATAATAAAAGGTACAAAGGTTGGTGGCTTCCACTCAGTAAAAGGAGCAGGTACTAAATGACATTATTCCTTCTTTGCCGATTTGGGCCGCTCTCTTTCTTGGGGCGCCCTTATTATGAGGGATGTGTCCACTTGGCGTGGCAATGTTATAAGCCAAATTATGCCATGTACAGTTAGTCCCTCCGTTCGTTGGAGATGTACTCGATGATCGTCTTCAATGGACGGTCATGTATGATTCATTTTTTTGCGAAAATTTGGTCGTGCCCGTAGGTGCCTCTTTTGCAAAATATGGGCGTGATAGCATTGGTTGGACCGTTGACGTGTGACCTACCTTTTTAAGGTGATGTCAACAGTCACATGCATCATCATTACACCTGTTCCCTAGACTTGTTCAAGATGCGATGTGACGTTTTGGTTTCCCGCGCCGGTTTCAGAATTGAGCCTCTTCGGTTCCTGTGTGCCGTTCTCCTATAAGTAGGAGAGTGGTTCAAAGATTTTCATCTTTCGATCTTTTTAGAAAGTTTTCCTTTGGTTCTTTCTTATCCTTCCTTCCCGTAATAGTTATGTCGTTTTCATAGGGATACCTTTCTTGAGAATTATCTTACTCACTACCAATACTTCATTCTTCACTTTGTATTATGGCAAAACGCCAAGAAAGCAGAAAGGCTAAGGGAAGTTCCCCTTCTAGTGTTCCACCCTCTTTTGATGGCTAAGGGGAAGGAGCGGGAAAAACTCTAGTTCCGTTAACGGTAGACAACATTTTGCTGAAGGATTTGAGTGCGAGAAAAGACTTCAATACAGAAAGTCCCTCTCAACCTTGGGAGGAGAGTGACTTACATCAGTCACCTGGATGTTATCAGGACCAGGTACAACATTCCTGACCATATTGAGATAGCTCCAGCTGGGACGGACCATGCCAATGTACATAAGCTCGGCTTTTGTGCATTTTACGAATATGCTCGTAAGATTGGATATAGCTTCCCGCTAAACCCTTTGGTAGAAGAGCTCTGCCGTTTCTATAATGTATGTCTGGCTTAGCTCACACCTTGCGCCCTGAAGGTGTGTCGGATCCATACTAAGCTTGCGGGTGAGGCCGGGGCCATTGTTTCCGTTCACCATTTGCTACAAATTTTCAGCCCCAATTACATGAGGGGCTCCATGCTCAAACTGAGGAGCCGTGGCAAGAAAAGCTTTGTCGTGAGGGCTGGTGACAAAGCTAACCGCGAGCTCTGGCGTAGATTCTTTTACGTTAGGATGAGCCATCTAGTGTCCGATCCTGAAGGATTTCCAGAGGCGTGGAATGCAGGATGTGAGTACCTCTACATGTAACTTTGCGACGTTCTATTTTGGATGACTTAGATCTGAACTCACTTTTGTTTCTTCTTCTCATATTGGTAGTGGCGTCTTGCTCACCCCGCCCCGTTGGCGACATTAGGTCGTGGGTGGTGGGGTTGATGCCATATGCAGAGAAATGCCGCACTTGGCCTGAATTTTGTAGGTTGTACGGCCCAACCGGTAACAAACTTCCCTATATATATTTTTTTACAGTTTGCCTTAGCTTGGAGATCTTCCTACCTGATGTGTTTGTCGTTTGCCAGGTCGGAGTGCTTCCTCAAGGACAAAGAAGAAGAAGACTTAAGCCGGACCGGCCAGGGCGGAGTCTGACTCCGAGGATATATTATTTGACGGCTCGCCTATAGGTATCCCCCCTTTGATTCCCCATCAAGGGACTTCATCGGCGGCCGCATTAGAGGCGGCGACTGAGGCTGCCTCTGTGGAGGTACCAGAGGCTCCAGTAGCAGCGACACCCAAAACTGCTCCCGTGCCGGCACTTGAAGTCGCTCCAGTGAAGGCAACTTCCGAAGGATAGGATACAACTGAGAAAAATAGGCGGCGGCTGATTACTGGAAAAGGCATTGCTGTTGAGGGCGTGAGGAGGCCCAATAAGCCTCGCCAAGTGCGAAGGTCGACCTTTATGACCGAGGCCATTCGTGCTGGGCGAATGGTCCCTCAGAGGGAAGCTGCCGCCCATTTGGCTTATGTATCAGGAGACGAGTCATCCTCTGCTGTTAATGAGCTGGTTGTGGAGACTTATAGGACGGGCTCTGAAGCCGCTCTCGAGGAGGCATCGGGCAGCTCGGCCTCGTGTGGAGATAAGGGAGGGCCGGTCTACTCGCCGCATTGTGATCCCTAGGGTATGCAACTTATTAGAGAATAGTGAGCAGGCTGCAGCATACATGATCCTAATATAAGCGGCTGCGGAGCATGAGTCGCTGAGAGATGTGAGCAACGGGGACTTGTCAAGGCGGGTAGCTGGTTCAGCTTTGCAGGTAGCTTTCAGCCCCCTTCTTTATTCTGCCGCTCAAAATGACTGTGGTTTGTACTGGCCCATTTCTTTTCTTCTTTTTTAGACCCTCGTTTTGGAGGTAAAGCAGAGGTGGCGCGAGCAAAAAGAGCAGCCACCTTCTCGAAAATGGGAAAGAAGTATAGAGAGGTCCATTCCAAGCATCGGGTGTTGGCAGACATGTTTGAGCAGGATCCCCAGTTCCGGACGTTCTGCGAGGGCCTTAAAGAATCAGAGGCTCTTTTGAAGAAGAAGGCGGCAGAGCTGAAGGAGTTGGATGACCAGCTGATGGCTGCCTTGGCCCGAAATAATGAGCTGGAAACTCTCCTTTGGTCAAGGGAGGAGGACTTGGAGATTAGCCGCTGGGTGGCGGCCGAGGTTACGGAATTACGGGCTCAGGTTACTGCCCTTAGAGCCAAAATGGACGCCTGGACGACGGAAGTTGAGGCCCTTAGGTGATCACCCCCACAAGATGTCGTGTACCGTGAGGCACACGAGATGTGGGTGTACCATGACGCCAGATTGGTCGTCTTTAAGGAGCTTTTGGCTGTGGGCCAAGCTTTCGAGGTGGAAGTGGAGAGGCAGCGGCTCGTGACTCGCGTTCCTCGAGTTTCTTCTGCAGTATGTTTAGTATTGTTTTGTTGGTGGATTTCGCTTGGCCGTTTGCAGCAGGTTATATGGCATGAAAAGTATGCTCTTGATGCGCCATTTCTCGAAGAATTCGGTCATTTTATGACCGATGAACTATCGTCCATTGTCATAACAAATTTCTTTGGGGATTCCAAAGCGGCATATAATATTTTTCCAGATAAAGGCGATTACCTCCTATTCCGTATTTGTGCGTACGCACCTGCTTCTACCCACTTAGAAAAATAGTCAGTTAATACTAATAGAAATCGTACCTTTCCCCGACCTGCGGGTAGGGGGCCGACTTTGTCCATTCCTCATTTGATGAACACCCATGGGGAGGGGACCGATTGGAGGGGCTCTCCTGATTGGTGTATCATGGGGGAGTATTTTTGGCATTGATCGCATTGGCGAACATATTCTGCCACCTCCTTCTTCATGGTGGGCCAGTACTAGTTGGCCCGTATGATGTATCGTACGAGGGCACGGTTTCCTGTATGAGCACCGCGGTGACCCTCATGTACTTTTTCGAGTACCAGCCTCGTTTGGTGTGGTCCTAGGCATTTGTCCAAGGGTCCGCCAAATGTTCTCTTATATAGGTCTTTGTTAATTAAGTAGTACCGAGTGGCTTGCGTGCACGATTTCTTTTCTTCTTTCGTGTCGGATGGCTGTGTCCCGTTCTGTAGATAAGACAAAAACTGGTTGCGCTAGTCCCAAGTCAAATTTAGAAAGAATGCCTCATTGTGATCGATGGTAGAGTGGAGGAGAGTGACTACGCTCTCTTTGTCAAAGTTTTCAGTGGCCATGGCTAGTTTTGCTAAACCGTCTGCTTCAATATTTTGTGCCCTTGGGATTTGTTCCAAACGCATCCATTGAACGTGGCTATTAACCTGCAGATCTCTGACTTGTATTTTTGCAGTCTCTGTTCTTTGATCTGGTAAGTCCTTGTGACTTAGTTTACCACGAGTTGGGACTCGCAGTGAAGGATGAGTCGGCGGGCGCCATATTTTAAGGCCAGCTTCATGCCTGCAATAACAGCCTCATACTCGGCCTTGTTGTTAGTCATTTCTGGGCATCATATGGATTGGCGAATCATTTTACAAGTGGGGACCTCGAGGTTGACTCCTAGTCCCAATACCGATGCATTGGCAGCACCATCAATGCATAGGACCCATAAGTCGTTATTGGTGGTGGCTTGTTGTGCCTCAAGTTCCGCTTTTGGCTGGACTTCTATGCTAAAATCGGCTATGAAATCTGCCAGGACTTGAGACTTAATAGAGGTTCGAGGAAGGTATGAGATGTCATGTTCGCTGAGCTCAATGGACCATCTTGTGAGCGGGCCCGATAATTCGGGCTTGTGTAGGACGCTTCTTAGTGGGAAGATCATTATCACTTTTATGGGATGGCACTGGAAATAGGGCCATAGATCTCGTGAAGCTACGACCAGTGCTAATGCTAACCTTTTGAGGTGTGGATTCCGAGTTTGGACGTCCACTAGGGTTTTGCTAATGTAATAAATAGGGGATTATGTACCTTTGTTTTTGCGGACGAGGACGACGCTGACAGCGACCTCCGCAACAGCCAGATAGACTAGCAGGGGTTCACCCGGACTTGCCTTGACCAGCAAGGGTGGCGAAGACAAGTATGCTTTTATCTTCCTCAAGGCCTCGGTGCATTCCTCGTTCCATTGTAGTCCTTGATCTTTTTTCAGTACGCTGAAAAACTTATGGCACCTATCAGATGATCGTGAGATGAACCGGGACAGAGTGGCTATGCGTCCCGTCAGCTTTTGTACCTATTTCTTGCTACTTAGTACCTCAGGTATTGCGTCTATCGCCTTGATCTGGTCTGGATTGACCTCGATGCCTCGTTGCAATACGAGGAATCCTAAGAATTTTCCTGAAGCTAAGCCGAAGGCGCATTTCTCAGGGTTCAACTTCATCCTGTACCTCTTCAATATTTTGATGGCCTCCTTCAGGTGGCCGATATGGCCCTCTTTCCTTGCCTATTTTACTTGCACATCTTCAATATAGACTTTCATGGTCTTACCGAGTTTCTCTTTGAACATTTTGGTTACCAGCCTCTGATAAGTGGCTCCTGCATTCTTGAGCCCGAAGGGCATTACTTTGTAGTAGTATGTCCCCTGGTAGGTGATGAAAGTTTTTTTCTCTTTGTCCTCTTCGGCCATCATGATTTTGTTGTAACTGGAGTATGTATCTAGGAAACTTAGTAGCTCATGCCCCGTGGTCGCGTCCATTAGCTAGTTAAAGTGGGGCAGCGGGAAGGAATCTTTTGGGCATGCCTTGTTTAAGTCGATGAAGTCTACACACATTCTCCACTTCCCGTTCTTATTTTTTGCCATGACAACATTGGCGACCCACTGAGGGTACTTTGATTCCTTAATAGAGTCATTGGTCAGAAGCTTGTCCACTTCCTCACTGACCGCTTCGTTGATTGCGGCGTTGAATTTTCTTCCCATTTGTCGTACAGGAGGATGTAATGGGTCAACATTCATCTTGTGAGTAGCGATTTCTCGCGGGATTCCTGGCATATCTGAATGGGAAAAAGCAAACAGGTCTGTATGTTAAATAAAAATTCATGACACTTACTTGGATTTGAGAGATCGTGCCCGATGTACGCCTTCCTTGTAGGGTCATTGTTGATACCCAATTTTCCCCCATATATTTCTATGCTCAAAATATTCCCAAAATAGCATGTAGATGCATATATAAGCATCCACAAAGGTTTTGGCATTTTTATAAATATTTTTTGATTTTTATAATCATTTTATGACTATAAAATACCAATATTTAGTCCACAAACTTGTTATTTTTGTGAGTAATGTGTTTTATTCTCTCATTTACATAAAAATATAATTTACATAAATTTTACGTATTTTTACAAGTTCGTTCAGTATTTCTAAGCTAAAATTGCATAAAATTGCAATTTTAGCGTATTTCTCGATTTAGTAAGTATTTCTAGTACAAAATCGTTCTTAACATTTTTAAATTAATACTTATACATTATTTATTAACTCAGTATTTTAATTTGATTTTTACAATGTCATTTACCATTTTATAAAATTTAAATTGGGGGAAAATGGCTATTCAAATTGTAGCCCTTTTTATTTCAATTGTAACCTAATTTCCGCCCCAATTTAACCTCAATTCAACCCAATTACCCTACCCAGTTAACCACTAAACCGACCCGCCACATTCCCTCTTTTGAAAATCGTGGTCGTTGATCATTCAGATCAACGGTCCACAATGATCCTTTCCTTTTTTAACCCACAAGCCGCCCTAACCCTAATCATTTTACACCAAATAGCCGCCCTTGTATCCCATCCTCTCTCAATCTCTCCCAAGCCCATCTGAAACCCTAGCCACCTCCGCTCACTTTTCGACCTCTTTCTATCGGTAATTTTGGCCTCTCAGGCCTTGTGTAACCTATATCTACCCCCACTCACCCTTATCCTCCTCTTGCATGAGGATTCGTGGTCTGTCTTTGAAGACCCCAGCTCAGAAGCTCTCCTATTCATGTTCTATGGCCTTTGTTGGCTCATCTCCGGCGAGTCGTAGCCCTGTGAGTCTATCTCTGACTCAGGACCAGCCCATTCCGAGCCTTCTCATTTTCTAGGGTTTTCTCTGAAACCCTAAGCCACGAGGTTTTCCTGTTTCTCTCAAAGATCTACTGTCGATCCGTGCTATTTTCTAATATTTTTAAGTGTTTCTCACATCTTTTTCGATTTTTCTTTTCAAAACTGTTCATCTTCTTAAAACTTAGGGTTTCCGTGATTTTACTTGTTCTACTGTGATTTCTTACATTTTTTGGCTTTCCTATAAATCCTAAGTGTTTTCACTATGATTTTTAGGTGTTTTCTTTACTATATTTTCTTCTAGGTTTTTCGAGTAAATTCTTTAGTGTTTCTTCTTTCATTATGCTTCTATGAATGTTCGTGTTCTTTGGACTTTCTGAGTTGGTTCTTTGCTTGATTCTCTATGCTTTCGTCTGTGAGGAAGAAACCCTAGATTTTTTGTGGTTTTCAGACTACTTGTGTGCGAGTACTTTTGTTTCCTGTTTAATTTCAAAACCATGATCCTCTAAAACTCATCTCATAAAGCTTTGCAAGACTCTTGATTTCTTACATATCTATGTTCTTCTACTTTGCATGACTACTCTACTTATTTTTAACCTCGCATGTTTAAGTTTATGCTTCCTTTTTATAGTCAAATATTTTTCTCTCTGAACAACCTTAATTTTTGGGGATTGATTTTCTATGAACTTACTTGATTCTCTCCTTGTCTGATTTGGACCTATATTCTGACTTAATGCATTACTGAGTTTGAATCCCTGATTATTAATTTACTACGTGATTAATTGATTTTACCTTTACCTTATTTATCAACCGTGTATTTTTAAAATCTTCTCCTATGTATTTACCCTTTATTATATTCCTGCACATCCCTTTCCCCAACCCCTTTCTGATTAACTATGTTATGTTTTATGCAAATGCTTTCATATTTGATCCCTTTCCACAAACCCCTTTCTAATTAAGTATGTTATGTTTTATGCAAATGCTTTCATATTTGATCCCTTTCCCCGACCCCTTTTGTATGTGAGTGTTGTTTTGGACTAGAGTGGTACCCTATTGCCACCTCTAGATTAGAACCAGGTTGTTCTCAACCTCTGCTCAAAGTAATACCACTCCCTTAACCCCCATTTATGTGTTAAGCCTGACCCAGGCCTGGTGGTGCCCTAATCACCATCCAGACCTAAGTCTGACTTTCTTATGTCTGCTCTCTATGTGTTTGAGCCAGTAAAGGGTCAGGGGTGTGCTAGTCTTACCCATGGCTGGGTATGACCACCCCTTACTTGGCTTTTTCCTCAAATCTCCTTCACCTTTACAATCATTCTTAGTCTCTCTTAAGTTCGCCCCCCCTTTGGTAAGCCATGCCTTGGCACCCTTGAGCTCCCTCTTATCTCGAATTCCTTAGGGTTGGTACTTCCACACTACACTGTTCTGTTATTCTAAGCTATTCATGCTGTTAAGCACTGCCGGGAATCCTTGAGATTCCTTGGAACTCTAAAAACACATAGAGTATGAGGAGGCCTTGGAATCTGGAATCTGGATTTAGTAAAATGCATGGTTGGACATTAAGGTTGCTTCGAGGCTCCCTGGACCTGTTGTAGTTCTGATACTGATGTAGTTATATTATCTTTTTAGTCCTTTCTTACAAGTTTTTGTAATAGTTGTGTAAAAGACTTGGGGATATTAGTGAAAGGGTGTGGGAAGGGCTTTACTATTTATCCACATGTCAAAGGTTAGAAACCATGTTTATATGATTCTATGCTTAATCACTTAGAAAGCATGGCTATAGGACTTGCATATTTAGTAATCAAATGCGTATAGAAATCCTGCCTATAGGACTTACATACTTTTGTAATCAAATGCATATAGTAATCCTGCCTATAGGACTTGCATATTTTTTAAATGCGTATAGAAATCCTGCCTATAAGACTTGCATGCGATAGGCAAGCTGTAGGGCTAAATGCTCAATTATTCTTTAATTCCTTAACGGCTTATAAAATCAGAAGAATAGACATAATTCCTATAGGGTTAACCAACAATCCGCCTTATTCGCTTAACTAATAATAGTCAGTCATATGAGCTTTAATGTCTTTCTCAAAATTATGTTTTTTCAAACTAGTAGCTGTGCATGCCTGTTAACGTCTCAAGTCTGTGTTTTTCTGCCTTTCATAATAAATTCTGGCCAAATGATTTTCACCAGTCTTTAAAAAATAAAGTTCTGCCCAAAGTATTTTCAATGAAACAGTATTCTAAAATAATTTGCCTACTCAAATGCTTTTTTCTGCATAAAACCACTCTGCCCCAATGTCTTCGAAACAGAAGGTCACTCATTTTTTGTTCTGGAACTTTTCTGCACATTTTACTTAAACTGTCCACCGCATTTGCAAACCTCTTATTTCCTCTATTGCTTATTTTTAAAACTCCCATATCTTCTTAAATACAACAATTCCTGATAACATGCCCAGGGAGCTCGAAGCAGATTTTCTATCCAGCTTTATGTGTTAAACTAATCCATTCACTATCAGCTTTAATATTAAGACCAAACCAGTATTTGTAAGGCATGCTAGACTAATTGATGTTATGGTTTACGGGGTTTATATGAGCCTTTGAATTTCTGATTTGTATACCTTTATATGTTATTTGTTTTGATTGATGCTTAGTATTTTCATCTTTGAAAACTCCATATATGTCCTATCTTTCTCTACCCCTCTTAAGTTTAGAAGTCCTAATACACCGGGACTAATAGGTTGGGACGGGTGTTAGCATGTAATAAGTAAACGAGACCAAACACGTTTAAATACCTTAACGGGATGGGAAGGGTAGAATATGGAAATGATGACGATGCGATAATATCATAAAGCGACCCCTCTTTGGGAATATGTGCGGGATATTGTATCGAATGATCCATATTATAGTCAAACTTAGGACCTCTTTCTCTTTTGCTTGCTTTATTTAAACATTTTCCTAAAGTAATGCTTTTTCAAATTAATTCTCCCTTCCTAAAGTAATGCTTTTTCAAATTAATTCTTCCTTCCGTTTATTTAAATCATACCTTTTCCCATTTTACAATTCTCAAGTTGTTTGAATGTTTATATGCAAACATTTACTTGTTTATTTGCTTTGTCTCATTAAAGTCACAATTAGCACGGCGGGGAACCACACTAGTGGATTTTGAGGGGTGCATAACACCTTACCCTCGAGATAATTTCAAGCCCTTACCCGAACTCTGGTTTTCTTTCAAAATACTCTCTTCTTCTTAAAAGTGTCCTAATGCACTATAATCATTAGGTGGCTGATGCGGGGTGATTTTACCGCTCATTTTAGCCTCTTTACCTTAGCTTTTATGTCGTTTAAGTATGAAATGAGGTTATTTATAGTGATTATTGTGAGATTTTCAGGTAGATGATGCTATGAAGTGGTTTGCATTGAAGTGAAGTGGAATTGAGCAAAAATGAGTTGAAACCATGCAAAAATCACCAGTCATTTCCACTTCTGCGGATCCTTGGTCACAGAAGCGACCTCCGCTTACGCGGATTATTGATCGCCTACGCAAAACTCGAGGAACGGGAAGGAACCGCTTTTGCGGTTGAAAACTCGCTTCTACGGGACCGCAGAAGCGGTCAGCTCTCCGCTTTTGTGACCTCTGCTGTACTTGAAGGAATCCTCTTCTGCGGTTGGTTTTCTCTTTCTACAGAAATGCATCACCGGTCACTTTATCGCAGAAGCGAAAGTCGAGCACATGGCTTGGGACATATTTGGCGATTCATATATTCTCATCCCAAATGATTTTTATACTCGTCCAAGCAGACATTGAGAAGATCTTTGGCTTATTTTCAGTCTTTATAGACTAGAGAGAACAAGTTTGAAGCTAGAGTTTTGCACAAACACACTTGGGTTGTGAAGATTAAAGCTTGTGGTTAAGCATTTATGTTTCTTACTTCATTTCCTTGCTTTGTATTGTTTATCTAAGTGTGTAGTATTTTATCCAACACTTAAATCTTGTTTGAGGGAATATTCATAATTAAAGTGTGGATTTGATACCTTGTTGTGCTCATATATTGAATGATTTCTCTAGATTTATGAAGCGAGTTGTTGTTTCTTTAATTATTCTTGTTCTTTTATGTTACCAATGGGAATAGCTAACCCTAGGACTCGCCCATTAACTCCGAATTTATTTTGAAAAAAATAGTTTGGGGTTGGGAAAGATTAATTAACAAGAACTTGAGGCGTTAACCCTCATTTTATAGATTCTACCTAGGGATAGGATTGAACTACTTGTAGCCTTCCGGGTATGCTTGACCTTCTAATTGTGATTAGGGATAATTCAATTAGGAAGTCTTGTTAGTCTTCGGAAGAAGCTAATTAAGAATTATTATCCGTGGCTAATTAACATAAACTCGCTCATATTTGTAAAATCGTGAAATACATTGGATCGTTACTTGAGTTTAATTCCCAATGCTTTCATACTTGTAGCCATTGATCATTTTACTTGCTTTCTAGGTTAGTTTATATTTTCGCATTTTAGATAAAAAAAAATTCAACCCAAAATTCGTATTGTTTGGCACTGCGCAACTATCGATAATTCTCTTACATTCCTAATCGCCTACACATTGTTCTATGTGGGATTCAACCCTGACTCATAGTTGGGTAATTATATTGCTGCGACGGTATCTATTGCTTTTTAGCGGTGGATTTTGACGTCAACAAAATTGGCGCCGTTGCCGGGGAACAATTTGGCGTAATTTAGGTTGTTTGAGAAATAAGCGAAAGTGCTTTGATCCAAACTTGTTAATACTTATGTAATTGTTTTTCTTACCTTGGGTCTATTTTTATTATTAGTTTCTTGTTTGTATTTTTATTCTTGAAAAATAACATCATATAATGAAAAGTGGTCGGATGGTAGTTGTTCATATTTTGACGACACTTGTCCTTATTGTGGTGGACCACACTCATGGCAACATTGTTTAAATTCTCCCGGGGATGGATTGTCCGCACAATCTCAACCCCAAGGTTGGAGTATTAATGATAAGTGTGGTTGCTAAAATGGTCATTGGGATTATTGTGCATATTTGACATTCCCTTCCCCAAGCCCCTACTATGATGAGTTTGCTTCTTGTGATGAAAATTATAGGGTTACGAAAATGGAAGAAAGTGAGCATGGCAAAAATGGAGAGTTCAAACTCATGTTGGAGTGTCTACTTGATGAAGGAGAAAAAGAACAAAATGCCTTGGAACATCTTTTGGAGACTAGTCTCCAAAATAATTTAGCACTCCAACGATTGCACTCACAAATGGAGGAAATGATCGAAGCCTCAAGGGCTCAAAAAGCCTCGGAAGTGAATGAAGACCAAGAATCTTTCTTGGAGGTTGAAAATGAAAATCCTTCCGTGGCACTTGTCAAAACCAAGAAGAACTCCCAAATGCTCAAGATGAGAAAATAATGCTCATGTTGGAGACCATTCTTGAAAATAAGGAAAAGCATAACTTTGCACTCTAGGACTTGAAACAAAGCTTGGCATACAATGATCAACACATCCACACTTTGGAAGACCAAATGCAAAAATTGGTTGAGGCTCACTATGCCCAACAACTTGAGTGTGTGAAAGAGAGCCAAAAAGAGTCTAACTCCGAGGAAGAAAGTGAGCTTTACTTTGAGGAGTCAAGAATTGAACATCCGCCAACCGAATCAATGAGTGTTGTTGATGCCGACAAAAATATGGAATTGGAGTCAACCGGTAAAAATGCAATATTGGTTTATGTTGACTCTAATCCGGGGGAAAGAGAGGATGTCAAGTTAGAAGGATTGCAAAGTGAAGGCTTGAAGTCACCTTTCAAGCATTTTTCAACGTTGGAATTGTGTGGTGACGCGGAAGTTGAGTCTCATGGATCAATGAAAGAGTGCGAGGAGAAAAAATTCAAGCCATACATTTTACAGTTTGAGGAGACAAGGAATCAAAATGACATCCCTCACTTGAAAGCCAAGAAGTGCAAAATGAAAATTTTAAGCATTGGCTCGAACATAAATTTACCACCCCCCATCGCTCATGGTCACAAGCTTGATTCCAAGCTAGGTCCCCAATTCAAATCCTCCAAGTGGCGAGAAAAGTGGTAATGTTGTTTGCATCGTGCCACGACGTTAAATGAGGCGCTTGGTGGGAGGCAACCCATCGTTTTTCAAATTTTTCATCATTATTGAAATTTTCTTTTTTAGAATAGCTTATAATATTATTTTTGACTAATCTTCCAAGTTTTAAATTTTTTGGAGTTGAGTTGAGCAGGACGGGATGACCCGGATGGTAAAATCCAGTAGCTGTTTAAACTGTGCAGACAATCTCTGCTAAAACCGTTTCTGCGTTGTTTAGACCGCGTCTGCGGAAACATTATAGCAAATGCAGCCTTAATAGCAGAAGCAGCCAGTTGGTCGCGTACGCGGAACCGCTGAAGCGGCAAAAGAATCGCGGAAGCGAAAATTGCCCAGGTTTGAAAGAGAAAAGGAAGTTTAAACGGGTTTTTTGCCCAAAATCAAAACTCTCTGATCACACTGCCCTAAACCCCAGAAAAATGAACAAATATTCAAAAATTTAACAAGCTTGCTCATCATTTCATTTCTCTTGCTCGACTTCAGGTATTATCCTCCTTACCCTCTTCTCAATCTTAATCTCCCACTTCCCATTCTCTAAATGCAACTGAAATTCTCTTTTTTTATTATTTTTTTATTTTATGTTGTTTTATGTCTTTTCTTCTTCCTTTTTGTTTGGAATTCTAGTTGTTAGGTTTAGAAAGTGAGGATTCGGTTGAGTGTAAATGTGTGTGCTGTGCAAATTGACCGAAATTGGGGGAGGTCTTGAGTACCCCATTTTTGTGAAAGAAGGTCCATCTTCACTCGCGCGCAATGTGTTCGACACAATGCGTGGGTGAGAATCTTGTGCGAAGTGGCACAACTTTAGTCTCAATTGAATCATGGGCCATTATATTGCTAAATTCTTCTATTTTGGATGCCAAAAGTTTGATTGAAGTTGAAAAAGAACAAAAAGTAACTGGCAGTGTGTTTCCTGAAGAAGAAGCACAGGTTACGCAGAAGCGGATGTTTCAACGCTTAAGCGAGACAGCTTTCACGATGAAAGGCTCGCAGAAGTGAAAACTGAAAAAAATAAAAAAAAATAAAACCCGCAGAAGCGATCAAATAACCGAAGAAGCGGCTCAAGTTCCGCAGAAGCGAAAACTGCCAGTTTTGGCCCAAAACAGTGGGGTTGCAAACGATGCTTCCCGGGCTTGCTCAACCTAATTTTATGGCTCAAATGCAGTGTTTCTAATTGCTTATCATGGTTCAATTTTATGACTAATATTGTGATGATCCTTTGTAGGTGAATTAATTCAAAAATGGACCCAACCGCAAGCGGATCGCACCCGAAAATTCAAGAAGCGGGTTATGAGCTCTTTGATGATACGCGCTTCATGTCTGCTTCAGCGGAGCGCCGATATTTGGATGATTTGGTCCACAAAAAGACCTTGCTCGAAAGGGGGATAAATGAGGAGAAATTGGCCGAGAAGCTCCCGGACTTTCATGCCAGGGTGTATACGTCTGGATGGTCCTGTTTTATTGCCACACCTTAAAAGGCCAATGAGATGTGGGTCCGCGAGTTCTATGCCAATCTTCGACGTACAAACTTTGATGATCCACATATCATAATCAGAGGACAAATGGTGCGGTTTGGGGAGGAATACATCAATGATACTCTTGGAATCCACAACTATCCCGTGGAGCCGGCAAGCGAGTAAGATCATTGTGACAATGGACAGCGGCTTGTGTCCAAGCTAATTCCTCCGCAGTTGAGAGAGAAATGGGGAAACAAACGGAAAGGGCTGAAATCAACAGACTTTACGGCTGAGGCAAAGAGATGGTTGCATATAGTGAGCAGCAGGGTATGTCCGTGTGGTAACGTCACTGATGTCTCCTACACTAGGGCTTTGATCGTAGCATGCCTCCTGGATGGCATAAAGGTTAATGTGGGGCACTACATTCTTTAGGATATGAGGCAGTACGTGAGAGAATACCCTAGAGAGAAGGATGCAGTGGTTATTTTTCCCTAATTGATTACGAGGCTATGCTCCCGAGCTGAGGTTGCCGTCCGTCCCACTGATCGTTGGCTTCCAGCTGAGAAACCTCTCCACCCTTTGAAAGTGACAGGAGAGGGCACAGTTGTCAAGAGCAAGAAGAAGAAAGTTATCACCACAGCTACCAGTTCTGAGCCTTCCTCCCAGGGGCCATTCGGGATACTCAACTCCGAGCTTTAATCAATTAAGGAGTTGGTATCGCAACTTCCAAGTGTGCCCTCCTTCTGACAGCCTGTCCCTTCTTACTTCTCTAGGGAAGACATGCAGGGTTACTTGGATGCTGAAAAGCGACAAGAAGAGAACATTAAGAAAATGACTTCACCGGTGACCAGACTAGAGGGAGCCTATGGTACTTTGGCCAAGGCCCATGCTGACCTCCAGACGGACTTTCAGGAGGAGAAGAAGAAGAAGAACAAAAAGAAGAAGAAATTTATGGTCAAAATGTGGAAGGGCATCGAAGCAATTTTCAAATAGGGACGACCAGATGCCAAGATTCCAGTGGCAGCTGAAGATGATAGTGAGGATTATTCCTTCATCACAGAGTCTGCTGGAAATGGTGGCGATGATGATGACGATGATGATGATGATGATGATGATGATGATGATGATGATGATGATGATAAGGCCGATGATGGTGGAGCCACGAGTGTAGTCCAGCACTGATCAGCCGCCCTCCCACGATCTACTAGTTTGACGCAGACATCAGGGAGACCCTCAACTCTTTTTATGCTTTACATTAGACTTTATGTAGTGAGGACATTGCAAAGCTTTCAGTTGGGGATGGAATTTGTAGCATTGTATTCATATTTTGGTATATCATGTGCCCTTGCCGGGCCTATGTTTATGTATGGATATTCTGTGCCCTTGCCAGGCTTGTGATTATACTTGTGATATATGGTGTGCCCTTGCCGGGCTTGGTGTTGATTAGTCATGTTTTTGTGTTTTTAGTCTTCCTTTCATTATTAATTTTCTTAATATAGCTTCTTCTATTTTAGATACCTTTGTAGTAGTTTTCTTTTCTTTTATTTTCATTTCCTTAAGTAAAATTTCCTTGGGTTTTCTTCATGCTACGGTTCTTTCCCAAGGAACACTTTTGAAGTGAACCGGGTAACTTTTCCCAATGATGGATAGATTGACAACTTTCTTAAGGGAATTAGTCTTGTTTTCCTAGGATGAGGCTCTTTGATTATTTGGTACTAATAATATTAGTCTCTTGTATGTAAGTTGTGAATTGAGAATACCCCTCCGAAAATTTGGTTTGAATTGAAACAAGTTGCATGGTGCAAATTTGATCTTGTGATACAATTTTGGCTGTTTTAGTGACTCGTTTTGCTCACTAGTTTGATATTGCTCTTGAAGCTTTTATTAGAAAACAAAATTGATCCATCTTGATTAGTTCATGTGTCGTATGTGTTAGTGTTTGTTCAAATAAATCTTGTGTCTACTTCTATCCTCTAGAACTTGCCTGGTTGGTTTTTCATGCTAATGACACTTTGATTGGTTGGAGGAATGATCTTAGGCATTCTTTGCTTTTATTTGTAAACCTTTCTTTATCCTTTCAAGCCTACCCTTGTAAATAATATCACTAGTACCCAATTTGAGCCTTGAAACCTTTTCTTGGCCAACTCATTTCAAACATTTTCCTGTTTTAAAAATAATTCTCTCTTTTGAACACGTCCCTCCTTGAACATTGAGAATGAGGCTAAAAGCCTAAGTTGGGGGTGTTATCGAAGATAAAAAGTGGCAAGGTTGTATGTTGAGCTTAGGACCTCATACCTAAAAAGTGTTTGTTTAAACTATTCAAGCTCCAAAAAGAAAAAGAAAAAAAAAAGAGAGAAAGAAAATTTGTGTATATATAAAGTATGGAGTCTTGAATAAAAATTAGAAGAGGTATGAGGTGGTCTTATGTTGGTAACTAGATGTAAATGAGGCTATGGGGGTATGAAAAGAAGCAAAGTGCAAAAGAATAAAAAAAAAGTTGAGTAGTGTTCAAGGAGGGTGAAGTCACTTGTACCCAAATGTCTATCCAACCCTTCCCTAAACCTAATTACAAGATCAAAAAGTCCTTATGAGACCTCCAAATGATCATTATTGAATAAGCAATGAATTAAAATAAGGGCAAGCCTACGGTATGAAGTGTTGTAACACTTGAAATTCTTTGTGAGAGTGAGTGTTCTTGAAAAATTTGTCCCTTGTGTTGTATTGTAAATATTGTGAGTTTTGGGATTTCTCTTTTTGTGAGGGCACATGAATTAGGAAAGATTAGTACAATTGAGTAAAGTGAGCATTTTTAGCGAACTAGTACTTTTGAGTCACTTCTTGAGGCTTATGTTGATCACTTGATTATTTTTGGAAATCCTTTGTACATTTCGAAGTTATTTTCTTTATAAAGGAGTATTCGGAAAGGAAGTGCATACTTGAGCCTAATTTTTAGTACCAACCAAATCCATTAGTATGGTGTTTAAATTGGAGAATGTGTGATGAAAGTAATGACAATAGCACTTGTGATTGAAGTGTTGAATCCTCATTGAAGTTTTGATTTTGATAAGACAAGCAAAAGAATTAAGTTGAGGGTGTTGATGTGGGTTGATTTTACCGCTCATTTTATCCTCTTTACCTTAGCTTTTATGTCGTTTTAAGTATGAAATAAGGTTATTTATAGTGGTTATTGTGATATTTTCAAGTACGTGATGCTATGAAGTGGTTTGCATTGAAATGAAGTGGAATTGAGCAAAAATGAGTTGAAACCATGCAAAAATCCCAAGTCATTTCCGCTTCTGAGGATCCTTGGTCGCAGGAGCGACCTCCGCTTACGCGGATTATTAATTGCCTACACGGAACGGGAGGAACAGTAAGGAACTGCTTCTACGGTTGAAAACTCACTTCTGCGGGACCGCAGAAGCGGTTAGCTCTCCCCTTTTGCGACCTCTGCCGTACTTGAAGGAATCCACTTCTGCTGTTGGTTTTCCGCTTCTGCGGAAATGTATTAGCGGTCACTTTACCGCAGAAGCGGAAGTCGAGCACATGGCCTGGGGCAAATTTGGCAATTCACATATTCTCACCCCAAATGATTTTTATACTCGTCCAAGCAGACATTGAGAACATCTTTGGCTTATTTTCAGTCTTCATAGACTAGAGAGAACAAGTTTTAAGGTAGGGTTTTGCACAAACATACTTGGGTAGTGAAGATTAAAGCTTGTGGTTAAGGTTTTCTTACCCATTTATGTTTCTTTCTTTATTTCCTTGCTTTGTATTGTTTATCTTAGAGTGTAGTATTTTATCCAACACTTAAAAATTGTTTATGGGAATATCCATAATTAAAGTGTGGATATGATACCTTGTTGTGCTTATATATTGAATGATTTTTCTATATTTATGAAGCGAGTTGTTGTTTCTTTATTTATTCTTGTTCTTTAATGTTTCCATAGGGAATAGCTAACCTTAGGACTCGCCCATTCACTCCGAATTAATTTTGAAAAAAATAGTTTGGGGTTGAGAAAGATTAATTAACAAGAACTTGAGGCGTTAACCCTTATTTTATAGATTCTACCTAGGGATAGGATTGAACTACTTGTAGCCTTCGGGGGGTGCTTAATCTTCTAATTGTGATTAGGGATAATTCAATTAGGAAGTCTTGTTAGTCTTCGGAAGAAGCTAATTATGAATTATTATCTGTGGCTAATTAACATAAACTCGCTCATATTTGTAAAATCGTGAAATACATTAGATCGTAACTTGAGTGTAATTCCCGATGCTTTCATACTTGTAGCCATTGATCAATTTACTTGCTTTCTAGGTTATTTTATATTTTCGCATATTAGATATAAAAAACAATTTTCAACCCAAAATTCTTATTGTTTGGCACTGCGCAACTAGCAATAATTCTCTTACATTCCTAATCGCCTACATATTGTTCTCTGTGGGATTTGATCCCGACTCGTAGTTGAGTAATTATATTGCTGTGACCGTATCTATTGCTTCTTTGCTGTGGATTTGGACGTGACCAGTGGTAACTCTTCAAATTCCAATACCCAATTCCCAAATGGGAATAAGAGTTGTTTTTGTCCATAATGTCGTAAACCCGATTTCGCTTCTTTTTAGTAGTCGGAAAAGGGGGCGTCGACAGCATGGCGACTCTACTGGGGATTTCTTTAAGGCTTTTACCATTGCGTGCTTTATGACTTTGTTGCTTTCTTTATTGTCTTTATTTACCGCTTTAATTATTTCTTCGTAATTACTAACTTGATTTTTCATGTTTTCTTTTTCTTTAATGATTTTCTTTAACTTCATTTCGATTCCATCTTAATTTTCGATCATCTATTGTAATCATTATCTTATGAACGCGAAAATACATGTATTTATTTCATTGTTGTAATTGCATCCTTCAACATTATTTTCCACTCGTGCCAAACAAATCTTATAGCAATGCTTATAATGAGTGGTTGCGCTCTTCCAATATTATGAACCCCATAAATGTGCAAACGCATATTTGCGGTAAAACCAGTCGATCAACGGTGTAGTCGACGGTTCCGTGCCTTTCCCTCTTGAGTTGTCCGCTCAAGGGTATCTTGTCTAGCACTTCAAAAGTAGAAAACCTGTATTCCGTTATACTGTTCATGCATCATGGTAAACCCTAGCCGAGTCAGTTATGTTATCCGCATAATGGCTAATTAAGATAGCCTAAACCAAAAGTCCATCGGGTTTCCTCGAAACACAAACGGACGCCTTTGCATTATGTGCATGTATTT
This sequence comes from Nicotiana benthamiana, assembly GCA_034376525.1. Taxonomy (NCBI): domain Eukaryota; kingdom Viridiplantae; phylum Streptophyta; class Magnoliopsida; order Solanales; family Solanaceae; genus Nicotiana; species Nicotiana benthamiana. The sequence continues at coordinate 120,737,643 of CM067329.1, forward strand.
GGATAACTAATGTACCTTACTGCTAATTATCAATTTAAATAGTCGAGTCTGGTTGGTGTTAAAGGCCTAACACTTTGTTTTGCAGAAATGAGGCACGAGGTCCCCAGATTTTGTATGGTATCAAACATTCACCCAAAGTTACTAAGATGGTGGGAGGATCTGCATGGTAGCGATCGGGTTCTTGTTCGCAAGCACTTAAGAAATCTTCCTTCACTCCTAGAAGTTAGGACAGATAACAAGATTGTGGAAGCTGCTACTCTATTTTGGGATAGTGAATGGTTGTCTTCCGCTCGGGGGTATTGAAATGATGCCTATGAAGAAATTGGGGGTCTAGCCGGATCTCCTTGGGATAGCCCGGGGCTACTTATGCCATGAAACCGCAAAGGTAGAGGTTTCCTGAAAATGATGGGGCTCAAGAAGAATCCTAATCTGACCAGTCTGAAGGACTCCTATATATCCTTCGACTTCATGTATGAAAGGTTTAGACATAACAAATCCTACCGCACTCACATGGACGAGTTCGTGCTCACCTCTTTGGGGCACATACATAGGAGAGCCTTTTTATTCACGTTCTGTTTCCTGGGCATGATAGTCTTTCCAATGAATAAGTCTAGAATCCATACAAGACTAGCCATGGTAATCAAAGCCATAATGGAGGGTATCGACAGACAGGCATTCAGCATAGCACCCATGATCCTTGCCGAACTGTACCGAGCCTTTGAGAAATGTAAATAAGGGGCACCACACTTTGAAGGGTGCAATTTGCTACTACAACTCTGGCTCATTGAACATCTTCAGAAGAGAGAATATAGACGGGAGATCATACGTTGAGACTGGGATGACCATATCGCTTTCCATCATCCAAAGCAAATGCACTTCATGCGGATATGTTCGCTCGCCCGGAAGACGCCAGTGGATGGGTAGAACTATTGGAGAATCTTAAAGAAGAGCAGGTACAATGGATGTACGAGTGGTTCCCAACTAGGGAGTTTATCATTTGGTCTAGGGATGCGCCATTCCTTGTACTCATTGGCCTAAGAGGAACTTACCCTTATGTCCCTCTCCGAGTCATGAGGCAAGCAAGAAGAAAGCAGATTATACCAAGGGTAGAAAAGATGAGTCACTACATGATTGACTTCCAAGATGACGATAGCCCACACAGGTGTCGGGCTCAGCATATGTGGCATTCCAATCTCATCTTAGAAAAGGAATCTACGGAACCAGATAGGTATTAGGCATGGCATGCGCCGCTTTATCTAGGATGGTTAGAATATGACCACATCGGCTTGGGAAAAATAGGTTTCGTCCATGGTCACAGGGTTATTGATGAGAAGACTATAGCAAAGGTCAAGTACAATCAGCTACGTAAATGGATGCGAGAGTACAAAAGTGAGCATTGGGAAATACTAGAGGCCTAACAAAAGATAATCAATGAATGGAAGGACATGGCAGTCCATGCAAACAATCGTCTAGGGTACTTGGAGCGAGGTCTAGTGGAGCTGGAAGGCAAATTTCTAAAAAGGATCAATGCCTGTCAGGAAGCTGAAGGTAATAAAGGTGGGCACTTGGCTCGGGCTTACTTATTGCTGGGACTGTACGAGTTGATGCAGCTGTACGAGGGAGGCAAAGATACCGAATCTGGGGAAGGTCCTTCTGGGACCAAGTAGTTAGGATTTTTACTACTTTCCTGATGTAATAAGGCCACTACCCATTAGTGAAAATTTCTCTTTATTTCAGTTTGTTTTTAACTCGTTCTATTTTTGCTATCGATAGAATGAGGCACTTGGTGTTATAAGTTCTCCAAATTCTATTTGTTGCTAGGCCTACCTCGGGCACAACGAGGCACCCAAATAGGGAACGACTTATATTCTTGCAAAAGAACAAAGGTCCTCCACCTCCTCCTCCTCCGAGTCCTCCCATAAATAGGAACAAGAACAAAATGGAATATACCAATGCTAAAAAGGAAGTCTGAGAGGCTTCAATCACCAAAGAAACTGTTGCTCATCTTGAGCAAACTTTGCTGAGGATTTGAGAAGAGTTGGAACAAGTTTGGAACTTGGCGAGTTTGTCGATTACTCTTGCTACTGCTGATGCCAACAAATCACCACCACCGCCACTAGCCCAGCCTGCTAAGACCCAAGTCCGCAACATAGGCAACAATGCTCCACTGCTTATCCCAGAGCCCCGAAACACCACAGATAATCAGAATGCTCCTGTCTTTGTGGATATTGTACCACATTATGGTCAACCAGTCACCAATGTAGCAGAGTCGGACGACAAAAGCTCCTTCTTTCAGAATCTTGCACCTGAGATTGAGAAATTGACAAATCGGGTTAAGGGTTTTGAAAGTAACAAGGGTGTTAAAGGTTTGAACTACGAAGATCTCTATGTTCAACCAGATGTTGAGCTCCCGAAGGGGTACAAACCTTCCAAGTTCAAATTGTTTGATGATACCGGGGGACCCCAGGTTCACTTAAGGATGTATTGTGACAAGCTAGTAGGAGTTGGTAGGGACGAAAAGATCCGTATGAAGCTATTTATGAGGAGTTTGAAGGGTGATGCCTTATCCTGGTATATTAGCCAGGATGCAAAGAAATGGACGAGTTGGGTGAACATGGAATCTGATTTCATTGATCGTTTTAGTTTCAACATTGAGAATGCGCCAGACGTGTTCTATTTCCAGAATCTTAAGAAGAAGCCTACGGAGACCTTTTGCGGGTATGCTACTCGTTGGAGGTCGGAAGATGCTAAGGTCAGACTGGCCTTGGAGGAAAAACAATTGAATAGATATTTGTCCATGCCCAAGACCCACAGTACTATGAAAGATTGATGCTGATTGAGGGTCAAAAGTTCTCCAATATCATCAAATTAGGAGAAAGGATCGAAGAAGGCATTAAGAACGGTATGGTCACTAACCTAGAAGCATTACAAGCTACCAACAAGGCTCTACAATCTGGTGGCTCGACAAAGAAAAAATAGGTAAATTCTGTAATGGTTGTGCAAAGAAACAACTCTCCCATGAAGTACCAAACCTATCCCTCAGCTCCACTGACATACCAGCCTACCCCAAATTACCCAACACCACCACCTACTTACCAAGTTCCACCACCTGCTTACCAATCACCTCCACCACCCACATATCAGCCCACTTCACCCCGATATTCCCAACCTGCACCCGTATACCAAGAATATAACTCCTAACCTTTTCACTATCCATCACCACCTACTCGCCAAAATTTCTCTCGACCTAGACCAATCTTCGACCGCAAACCTCCTAGACAATACACCGCCATAGCTGAGCCGATTGACCAATTGTATTAGAAACTCAAAGCAGCTGGTTACGTCACCCCTATCCCAGCCGTAACTCCAGAAAACCCTTCCCAGTGGATTAACCCAAACAAGACTTGCGCATGCCATTCAGGGATGAAGGGCCATACCATTGACGAGTGCCGCTTGTTAAAAGACAAAATTTTGAACCTGGTTGACAACAAGATTATTATAGAAAAGGAGTCTGCTCCTATTGTCGCAACAACCCTCTGCCTGATCACAAGGGTGGAGGCATCTACATGATTGAGATCGAAGATGATTGGGACCCCAAAGTGTCAATTGGTTTAATAGCTGAAGGAGATGAGCCCAAGAAGCCGATGGTTACTCTCAATCCTATTATTGTACAAATCCAGCCATCTGAGGGCGACTTGGTAAATGTATCCATGCCACTCGAATTTGAAGTAACTTCCGTAAAGAAGCCTATACCGATTGAGGTTGAGTTCAGATCTCCAAAACCACCTACACCGTTTGAGGTTGCTCTGTTGCCTCCTAAAAAACCTATTCCGGTCTCCATGACAGACATGACCCCGTTCCAAACAAATGCTATACCTTGGGACTACACAGCCGAGGCGATAAGGAAAGGAAAGACACGTATTGGAGAGGCAACTGCTGCGCAAGGCATGACTAGGACAAGCAGGGTCTACACCCTGAAACATTTGGCTGAGTCTAGCAAGTAGCTTCTGGGCGAGCTGTTGAAACTGGACCCAATGACCGATGGAGAAATGTACAGGCCAAGGAGTACTCGGTAATTGAGCAGTTGAACAAAACACCGGCACAAATTTCTATTCAGGCCCTCCTACAAAGCTCTGAGACACACAAAAATGCCTTGATGAAGATACTAAGTGAAGCTTATGTTCCCAGCAACATAACAGGAGGCAAAATGGTAGACATGGTAGGACAGATACTAGAAAGCCATAAGATCACCTTCCACGAAGATGAATTTCCAGCATAAGGGCTAGGTAACAATAAAGCGTTGCACATCACTGGCGCAATACGAAGATTATTTTATCACCAGAATTCTAGTCGACGGGGGATCCAGCCTCAACATTTGTCCATTGGTGACTCTCAGGACATTGGGCAAATGGTTGCACGAGATCAAAGACGAGGCCATTAATGTCAAAGCTTTCGATTGTTCTCAGAGGTCCACCATTGGAGAAATTAGTTTGTGCCTGCAGATGGGACCCACCTGGTTCGATGTCGAGTTGTAAGTCATTGATGTACCATAATCTTACAACTTATTACTAGGTACGACCTTGGATTCACGATGCTGGTGCTGTATCAAACCGTGAAATTCGTGTGGAATCATCAAGAAGAAATCATTCATGGTGACGGTAGCAACCCCATATAGAGACGCCAGGCTATCCCAATGATCAGAGGAAGAAAGAGAATAGGGACAGAAATATACAATCACATCGAACGATTCAATGCCATAGACAAGGATAAGTGGTGGGATAGCAAATTCGAGAGCATTCTGAATTGGAGAGGATACGAGCCCGGAAAGGGGCTTGGCAAGAATCTCCAGGGTATCACCAAGCCCATCCATTTGAAGAAGCATGGGACCGCCTTTGGTCTGGGTTATGAACACACTTGGGAGGAGTTCCACCATTGGTCGCCACCATGGCGCAGCCCCTACTACCCATTGGATCACCCTCTACCTCAGTTAGAGCAAACCTTTCAGCCCACTGATGCAATATCAGAGGAAGTGAGATGCTGGCAGCCATGAAGAACCTGTTTCTGGAGAAGGATACGGACTACTATGTTACCTTCAAGGAGGAAGGCCCTTCCATTCAAGCTGTGAACCGAGGGGAGCACCTCGCCAATTGGTCAATTAGGACAACCAGTGCCCGTAGAGCCTTGGGGTAGCAAGGCTAAACGACACATATGCATCGCACTTTACTTTTAATTGAATTTTACTTTTCTGCATTGTCTTTACTTTTGAAAAAGAGCTCCAATGTTTCAGACAATTATGAATTTAATTAAAGAATTTTCCAAGTTTATCTTTATATTTCGCTCTCATTTATTTTCTCTACAATTTACTTTATTTTACACAGCATTAATATTTCATATCTTGATGATGAACCCATGATTGTAACTTGCAACGAGACAATGCGACAAATGGACATAGATTCAGAAGAGGATGAAATACCAGAAGAGGTTGTTAAAGAGGTCAAAAATTTTGAGAACAGACCTAAGCCCAATCTAGACGAAACCGAGGTCATTAATCTGGGAGATGCAGAAAATACCAAGGAAACATGAGTCTGTGTGCACTTGTCACCATCAGAAAAGGAAGAATACACAGAATTTTTGAAAGAGTATGAGGACATATTCGCCTGGTCGTATGATGACACGACCGGCCTCAGCACGTCCATTGTGGCTCATAAGTCGCCGACAGATCCGACATGCCCACCGGTCAAGCAGAAACTCAGAAATTTCAAGCAAGATATGAGGTTGAAAATCAAAGAAGAAGTCACAAAGAAAGTCAAAGCCAGAGTTCTCAGAGTGGAATCGTATACAACTTGGTTAGCCAACATTGTGTCGGTGCCAAAGAAGGATGGGAAGGTTAGAGCCAGTGTCGACTACTGGGATCTCAACCGGGCCAGTCCTAAAGATGACTTTCCTTTTCCAAATATACACATATTGATCTACAACTGCACCAAACATGAGCTGCAGTCGTTCGTCGATTGTTTTGTTGGGTACCATCAGATATGGATGGATGAAGAGGATGCAGAGAAAACGGCGTTTATCACGCCATTGGGGATGTATTGCTATAGAATGATGCCGTTTGGGTTAAAGAACGCATGGGCTACTTACATGAGGGCCATGACTACCCTCTTTCACGACATGATACATAAGAAAATTGAGGTATATGTGGATGACGTCATCATCAAGTCCAGGAAAGCTGCAGATCATATGGAGGATTTGCGAAAGTTTTTCAACAGATTAAGGAGGTATAATTTGAAACCGAATCCCGCCAAGTGTGCATTCATGGTTCCTGCAAGAAACTTATTAGGTTTCATTATGAGTCATCGGGGAATAGAGCTGGATCCCTCGAAGGTCAAACCTATTCAGGACTTGCCACCGCCAAAGAACAAGAAGGATGTGATGAGTTTCCTATGAAGACTCAATTATATCAGTCGGTTCATATCTCAATCCACCGTCATCTGTGAGCTGATCTTCAAGATGCTGAACAAGGATGCTGCCACCAAATGGACCGATGAATGTCAAAAGGCTTTTCACAGGATCAAGGAATACTTGTCTGCGCCTCCACTCCTGGTTTCGCCTGAGTCTGGGAGACCTCTGTTGCTTTATCTTGCAGTATTTGATGGGGCATTTGGTTGTGTTTCGGGACAACATGATGAAAAAGGAAGGAAGGAGCAGACTATCTACTATCTCAGCAAGAAGTTTACCCCTTACGAGGCTCGGTATTCCTTACTAGAATGCACTTGTTGTGCTTTGACCTGGGTAGCTCAGAAATTGAGGCATTATTTATGTGCTTACATTACTTACCTCATATCAAGGATGGATCCACTGAAGTATATTTTCCAAAAGCACATGCCCACTGGCAAGCTGGCTAAGTGGCAAATCTTGTTGAGTGAATTCGACATTGTCTATATCACCTAAAAGGCAGTTAAAGTACAGGCTTTGGCAGATCATCTCGCCGAAAATCGTGTAGAAGGGGAATACAAACAACTAAAAACATATTTTCCTGACGGGGAGGTAGCTTTCATAGGAGAAGACATTGCAAATTCCTATGATGGTTGGAGGATATTTTTCGACAGAGTTGCAAATTTCAAAGAAGTTGGCATATGAGCGGTTTTGGTATCGAAAACTGGTCAGCATTACCCGGTGTCCTCAAAGATCAGATTTCCCTATACCAACAATATGGCCGAGTACGATGCCTGCATCTTAGGGCTCAAACTGGCCATTGACATGAATGTTCAGGAACTGTTAGTGATCGCAGATTCGGACTTACTCATACATCAGGTCCCAGAAGAATTGGCAACAAAAATTCCAAAATACTCCCCTATCTACACCATGTGCAGGAGTCGAGGAAAATATTCAGAAAGACGGAGTTCCAGCATGTTCCCAGAACACATAACGAGTTCACCGATGCTTTAGCCACTTTATCATCCATGATCCAGCATTCGGATACAAATTTTATTGATCCCATTCCAGTCAAGATTCACGAACAGCCAGCTTATTATGCTCACGTCGAGTAACAAGCTGACGGGAAACCTTGGTTCCACGATATCAGAGAATACTTGACAACGGGAGGGTACCCAGAATTTGCCAATGCTACTCAGAAACGGACTTCGGAGGTTGTCCAATAATTTCTTTCACAGTGGAGAAATCCTATATAGGAGGACTCCTAATTTGGGACTATTAAGGTGTGTCGAGGCAAAAGAAGCAATCAGACTATTGGAGGAAGTACATGCTGGAACTTGTGGACCACATATGAATGGTTTCATTTTGGCGAAGAAGATACTTTGAGGAGGTTATTCTTGGATGACTATGGAGACAGACTGCATTCAATACGTCCGAAAATGCCACTGATGTCAAGTACATGCAGATATGATAAAGGTTCCTCCAAATGAGCTTACTGCAACAAGCTTACCATGGTTGTTCGCCGCTTGGGGAATGACGTCATTGGACCAATTGAGCCAGCCGCGTCAAATGGTCACGGGTTCATCTTAGTAGCAATCGATTACTTTACCAAATGGGTTGAAGCAGCGTCATACAAGGCAGTCACCAAGAAGGTAGTCACAGATTTCGTCAGAGATCGTATGGTTTGTTGATTTGGGGTTCCAGAATCAATCATCACAGACAATGGCTCTAACCTCAACACCAACCTAATGAAAGCAATGTGTGAAACATTCAAGATCAGACATAAGAACTCTACAGCTTACGGACCTCAGATGAACGGAGCTGTAGAAGAAGCCAATAAGAACATCAAGAAGATACTATGGAAAATGATTGAAAAGCACAAGCAGTTTGCATGAGAAATTGTCGTTCGCTTTATTAGGTTACCGCACCACGGTCCGCACATCAACCGGGGCCACTTCTTACATGCTAGTTTATGGAACAATGGCGGTCATTTCCGCCGAGGTAGAAATCCCATCCTTAAGGGTCATACAAGAAGCCGAATTAGATGATGCGAAATGGATCAAGAGTCGCTACAAGAAGTTAGCCCTCATCGACGGAAAGAGAATGAACGATGTCTGCCACGGTCAATTATATCAGAACACAATGTCCTGAGCCTTCAACAAGAGAGTTAGACTAAGGAAGTTTACACCAGGGCAGCTACTGTTGGAGAAGATATTCCCACATCAAGATGAAGCCAAAGGGAAATTCTCTCCCAACTGGCAGGGTTCGTACATGATTCACCGGGTTCTAACTGGATGAGCCCTTATCCTTACAGAAATGGACGGAGAAGTTTGGCCAAAACCAATCAACTCAGAAGCTGTGAAAAGATACTACATTTAATCATTATGTTTTTCCATGATGTAATTTGAACTACGCCAGACCTGATTCCCGTTTAAGAGGCGATACGTAGGCAGCCCTATGGGTTCGGTCATATTTAAATAAAATTCCATTTTTCCCCGCATTTGGAACTAGGGCAGAATTTTATGGAGTACCCTCAAAATTCCGAAGTCAATTTACCAAGCCTTCGCGTCAGCATCGACCCAATAAAATGGGGCAAAATTTTGAGGAAAACCTTCAAAATTCTAAGCATTCCATTTTCAGTCATTCAGCATCGCCGTCAACAGCGCCAGCCAAGTAAACTGGGGCAGAATTTTGAGGAGGAGCCTCAAAATTCTGGAGAACTAAGGAATTCAGGACACAAATGGGCGATGCATGTGCCTTACAGGACCAAAGTCCCGAAACAACTACTTACTTCACAAAAGTTTACTATCTACATCCAACATTCTACCAGCAATCGTGATATTGCAATCATCTACCAGCTAAGAAAATCATTACTATTTCCTCTTTTACGTTTTTGCATTGCATAAGGCTATTCTCTGCCTTCCAAGGTTAAGCTCTACCTCTATCCTGTATAAGGCTATTCGCGGCCTTTCGAGACTAAGCTCTATCTCCATCTTATATTTTTCATAAGGTTATTCTCTACCTTCCGAGGTTAAGCTCTACCTCCATCCTGCATAAGGCTATTTGCTGCCTTTCGAGACTAAGCTTTGTCTCCATCCTGCATTGCATAAGGCTATTCTCTTCCTTCTGAGGTTAAGCTCTACCTCTACCCTGCATAAGGCTATTCAGTGCCTTTCGAGACTAAGCTCTGTCTCCATCTTGCATTTTTGCATAACGTTGTTCTCTGCCTTCCGAGGTTAAGCTCTACCTCCATCCTGCATAAGGCTATTCTCTGCCTTCTGAGGTTAAGCTCTACCTCTATCCTACATAAGGCTATTCTCTACCTTTCGATACCAAGCTCTGTCTCCATACAGCATTGCACAAGGCTATTGTCTGCCTTCCGAGGTTAAGCTCTACCTCCATCCCATATAAGGCTATTATCTGCCTTTCGAGACTAAGCTGTGTCTCCATCCTGCATTGCATGAGGCTATTTGCTGCCTTCCGAGGTTAAGCTCTAACTCCATCCTGAATAAGGCTATTCGCTGCCTTTCGATACAAAGCTCTGTGTCCTTCCGAGGTTAAGCTCTACCTCCTTTATTTGGCTGAAATATCACCACCCTGCATTTTAAATTCCTGCTCGGCTGAAACATCCCCACCCTTGCATTCATTCGGCTTAAATATTGCCACCTTTTCATGGGCTAAAATATCGCCAACTCATTCAAAGGCGTCATAGTTCGGAGGCACCATCTGCTTTGCCCGAGAACACCATTTTAAGGCCTGCGATCTTTACTTTCATGCTCTTCATATCCTAGGACGTCATAGTCTGAGGACGCCATCCTGATCGTCCGAAGACAGCATTCATGGTCCAATAGGAACTTGCATCACGTTTCAATTATGAAATATATACGCACATCATACATTTGCAGGTACACCAGAGGGCTCACGGCCATCTCAGCAGGAGCGATCCCGCTCCAGTTCTTCGCAGCCATCCGACCTCCGAACCCTAGTCAAATCTCAAACCCCGTTGCATCCGTCTTTTCCGAACTTCCATCGACATATTCCGCCAATAGTTCCTGAACTACATATGGCCTGATTCCTGTAAAACCAGGGATAGGTAGGCATCACAGAAGGCAGAGCGCGGTCAAAACTCTCTTATAATCGCCATCTCCGATCAAAATTGGCCATCTTATCTTTATCCGACAACTCTTTCATCCTCCTCGGGTAAAGAGGGGCAGCTGTTGATACCAAATTTTTCCCCATATATTTCAATGCTCAAAATATTCCTAAAATAGCATGTAGATGCATATATAAGCATCCACAAAGGTTTTGGCATTTTTATACATTTTTTAATATTTTTTTAAAATCAATTTATGACTAAATATTTAGTCCAAAAAAGTTTTATTATTTTGTGAGTAATGTATTTTCTCTCATTTACATAAAAATATAACTTACATAATTTTTACGCAATTTTACAAGTTCGTTAGTTATTTCTAAACTAAATTGTAATTTTAGCCTATTTCTCGATTTAGTAAGTATTTTAATTACAAAATCATTCTTAACATTTCTTAATTAATACTTGTACATTAGTTATTAACTCAGTATTTTAATTTGATTTTTACAGTGTCATTTAACATTTTATAAAATTCAAATTGGGGGAAATGGCGATTCAAATTGTAGCACTTTTTTATTTCAATTGTAACCCAATTTTCGCCCCAATTTAACCTCAATTCAACCCCAATTACCCTACCCAGTTACCCACTAAACCTACCCGCCATGTTCCCTCTTTTAAAATCGTGGCCGTTGATCATTCAGATCAACGGCCCCCAATGATCCTTTCCTTTTTTAACCCACAAGCCCCCTAACCCTAATTATTTTACACCAAATTATTTTACACCAAATAGCTGCCCTTGTATCCCCTCCTTGCTCAAACGCTCCCAAGCCCATCTGAAACCTTATCTACCTCCGGTCACTTTCTGACCTCTTTCTACCGGAAATCGTGGCCTCTCGGGCCCTGTGTAACTAATATCTACCCCCACTCACCCTTATCCTCCTCTTCCATGAGGATTCGAGGTCCGAACTTGAAGACCCCAGCACAGAAGCTCTCCAATTCAAGTTCACTAGCCCTTTCCGGTTCATCTTCATCGAGTCCTAGCCCTAGGAGTCTATCTCTGACTCAGGACCAGCCCGTTTCAGGCCTTCTTAATTTCTAGGGTTTTCTCTTAAACCCTAAGCCTTGAGGTTTTCCTGTTTCTCTCAAAGATCTATTGTCGATCCGTGCTATTCTCTAAGTTTTTTTAGTGTTTCTCACATCTTTTTCGATTTTGCTTTCAAAATTGTTCATCCTCTTAAAACTTAGGGTTTCCGTGATTTTACTTGTTCTACTGTGATTTCTTACATTATTTGGCTTTACTGTAAATCCTATGTATTTTCACTATGATTTTTTGGTGTTTTCTTTACTATATTTTCTCCTAGGGTTTTCGAGTAAATTCTTTACTGTTTCTTCTTTCATTATGCTTCCATGAATGTTCGTGTTCTTTGGACTTTCTGAGTTTGTTCATTGCCTGATTCTCTATGCTTTCGTCTGTGAGGAAGAAACCCTAGATTTGTGGGGGTTTTCAGACTACTTGTGTGCGAGTACTTTTGTTTCCTTTTTAACTTCAAAACCTTAATCCTCTAAAACTCGTCTCATAAAGCTTTGCAAGACCTCTTGATTTCTCGCATATCTATGTTCTTCTACTACTTGTATGGCTAATCTGCTTATTTTTAACCTCGCATGTTTAAGTTTATGCCCCTTTTATTGTCAAATATTTTTCTCTTTGAACAACCCTAATTTTTGGGGATTGATTTTCTATGAACTTACTTGATTCTCTCCTTGTCTTATTTGGACCTATATTCTGACCTAATGCATTATTGAGTTCGAATCCCTGATTCTTGATTTACTACGTGACTAATTTATTTACCTTTACCTTATTTGTCTAACCGTGTATTTTTAAAAGCTTCTCCTCTGTATTTACCCTTTATTGCACCATGTGTTACTGATTTTCTTTCCTTAAATATAACTCTACCCTCTCCTATTCAAATTCGAATTCCTTAATTAAAGGAACTCCCCTCTTTTAATTGATTCTGATTGGTATTGAATTATATTTTGCCTTACTTACTACTTGTTTTGAAACTATAAATACCCTACTCCTTCTCTTCAAACGACACACACAGACACGAACAATTTTCACAAGTTCATACTATACACTCTCTCTTTTCTTCTCTACTCATCTCTGTTACTAAGTGTGCTGCTTGTGTTAGCCAGCTGAAAGCCATGGCTAAGATCCTACTTGTTCTGTTTGTATTGCTGTTTGAAACTTGCAACTGGTAGGTTCCGTGGTTTAAATACCACCTCTGAACTATGTGTTTATTTATGCCTTTCATATATCTATTTATGCTTTATTTCCTTGCATCATGCAATTGCATTTCAGCATGTTACATCCCTACCATATTCCCATGTTTTTAATTCGGTTATGTTTGGTATTTGTTATCTTCCTATGCATCCCTTTCCCAAACCCCTTTCTGATTAACTATGTTCTGTTTTATGAAAATACTTTCATATTTGATCCCCGGGCCTGTTGTAGTTCTGATACTGATGTAGTTAACTTATTTTTTTAGTCCTTTCTTTCAAGTTTTTGTAATAGTTGTGTAAAAGACTTGGGGATATTAGTGAAAGGGTGTGGGAAGGGCTTTACTATTTATGCAGATGTCAAAGCTTAGAAACCATGTTTATAGGATTCTATGCTTAATCACTTAGAAAGCATGCCTATAGGACTTGCATATTTTGTAATCAAATGCGTATAGAAATCCTGCCTATAAGACTTGCATATTTTTGTAATCAAATGCATATAGAAATCTGCCTATAGGACTTGCATACTTTTGTAATCAAATGCATATAGAAATTCTGCCTATAGGACTTGCATGCGATAAGCAAGTTGTAGGGTTAAACGCTCAATTATTCTTTAATTCCTTAACGGATTTTAAAATCAGAAGCATAGACATCATGCCTATAGGTTAAACTGCCAACCCGCCTTATTCGCTTAACTAATAAAGTCGGTCATCTGAGCTTTAATTTCTTCCCAAAATAACGTTTTCTCAAACGGTTAGCTATGCATGCCTGTTAACGTCTCAAGTTTGTGTTTTTCTCCCTTTCAAAATAAATTCTACCCAAATGATTTTCAACAGTCTTTAAAAAATAAAGTTCTGCCCAATGTATTTTCTATGAAACACCCTTCTAATATAATCTACCTGCTCAAATGCTTTTGTCTTCTGCATAGAACCACTCTACCCCAATGTTTTCGCAACAGAAGTGCAACTCGTTTTTCGTTCTGGAACTTTTCTGCACATTTTACTTAAACTGTCCACCGCGTTTGCAAACCTCTTATTTCCTCTATTGCTTATTTTTAAAACTCCCCTGCCTTCTTAAATACAACAATTCCTGATGACATGTCGGGGGAGCTCGAAGCAGATTTTCTATCCAGATTTATGTGTTTAACTAATCTATTCGCGATCAGCTTTAATATTAATACCAAACCAGTATTTGTAAGTCATGCTAGACTAATTGATGTTATGGTTTACGGGGTTTATATGAGCCTTTGATATTCTTATTTTCATACCTTTATATGTTATTTGCTTTGATTGACGTTTAGTACTTTCACCTTTGAAAACTCCATATATGTCCTATCTTTCTGTCCCCCTGTTAAGTTTAGAAGTTCTAATACCCTAAGACTAATAGGTTGGGGCGGGTATTAGCATGCAATAAGTAAATGAGACCAAACGTGTTTAAATACCTTAATGGGATGGGAAGGGTAGAATATGGAGATGATGACGATTCGATAATATCATAAAGCGACCCCTCTTTAGAAATATGTGCGGGATATTGAATCGCATGATCTATATTATAGTCAAACTTATGACCTCTTTCTCTTTTGCATGCTTTATTTAAACATTTTCCTAAAGTAATGCTTTTTTAAATTAATTCTCCCTTCCGCTTTATTTAATACCTTTTCCCTTTTTACAATTCTCAAGTTGTTTGAATGTTTATATGCAAACCTTTACTTGTTTATTTGCTTTGTCTCATTAAATTCAAAATTAGCAACGGTCGGGAACCACACTAGTGGATCTTGAGGGTGCCTAACACCTTCGCCTCGAGATAATTTCAAGCCCTTACCCGAACTCTGGTTTTCTTTCAAAATACTCTCTTCTTCTTAAAAGTGTTCTAATGCACTATAATCATTAGGTAGTGACTCTTCAACTTCCAATACCCAATTCCCAAATGGGAATAAGAGTTGTTTTTGTCCATATTGTCATAAACCCGATTTCGCTTCTTTTTAGTAGTCGAAAAAGAGGGCGTCGACAGTCGTTGTTGTCTAGTTGGACTGGATCAAGTTCTTTGACCTTGGCCTTACGGGCTTCTACGACATTAGGGTCTTTAATGGCAATTTCTGTCGGGTGGACCTTAGTCCGTGACATAGCTGATTGTTATGCGTCTGTGCTGGCCCCCTTAAGTTGTTTTGTGAGGGCGCAGTCTTGCGCTATTTTATAGCACTCGTGAGCGGTGTGGGGCTCGCCTCGAATGCTGAATATTCCCCACAGGGTAGAAAATTTAACTATTTGGTTAAATCTTAAAGGGACCACTCTCATGGCGTGTATCCACAGTCGCCCGATGATGACGTTGTATGTTGTTTCCTGGTTCACCACATGTAAAGTTGTTTCTAGCAATGACCCCCCCCCCCCCATCCCCCCCCCCCCCGTCCCCCTCGCTGGGACGGGTAGCGATATTTTTCCTGAGGTTTGTTCCACTACATTATTGAAACTTGTTAGTGCTATGCAACACGGTATTACCTTATCCCCGCGTCCCATTATTATTAGGACCCTCGCGTGGATAATACAGGTGCCACTGCCTTCATCGACCATAATCCTTTGAACGTCCATATATGTGATATGTAAAATAATAACTAAAGCATCATAATGAGGGAAATACAAACCTTCGGCATCAGAATTATCGAAGATGATACTATCTTCGAAGTCGTCATACTGTTTGAGGGCGATAGTTCGCTTCAGTTTGTGCATGGTGGTGAGCTTAACGTGGTTGATTGCCGAGTTG
This sequence comes from Nicotiana benthamiana, assembly GCA_034376525.1. NCBI lineage: Eukaryota > Viridiplantae > Streptophyta > Magnoliopsida > Solanales > Solanaceae > Nicotiana > Nicotiana benthamiana. The sequence continues at coordinate 120,753,199 of CM067329.1, forward strand.
TCGATGTTTCCAATGATCATGTTGATCGTACGGGCCGGCGAGGGCGGCTTTGGTGGCCTGTGGAGTTGCTACCGTCCTCAAGCGAAATTGATTTTTCCTTTATCACTGAGTAACTCTCTCAGGAACCCTTTGTTCAACATCCTAACCACCTCTTGTCGTAGACCTATTCAGTCTTCGGTTTTGTGCCCTCGTTCCTGATGAAACTCACACAAGGCATTTAATTTTTTGGTGACGGGGTCTGACTTCATCTTTGCCGGCCATTGTGCCTTGTTTCCCAGCTTCACAATTGCATACACTATCTATGAAGGGGACACACAAAAGTTATGGGTAGATAACAAAAGAGGCGTACCTCTGTCATTTTGTAGTGGGGCGACATGTCGTTGTAGGTAGTCCGCATGCCTGGGTGGCGGTCGGTGAGAGGATCTGATGTAGAGTTGGTGCCTCTCCCTATTGGGTCGTGGGCCTTGTTCCCGCCGTCCTTTGTTGTGTCGATCTCTCCTAATCTCTGAATGTATCATTGTTAGACGTCAGGTTGGTCTGTTTAAGTCGTCCTCTTCTGCGCGCACCTCGGCGCAAAAAGCTTTGTGGATCTCTTCCCATGGTGGGCGGGTACTTCATGAGGCGGCTGAGTAATTTTTTAGTCGCCCTTGAGCCATTTCTTCTTAACCCATTGTGGAAAGCAACGACTGGCATGCCTTCCGATACGTTGGGTAGGCTAATCCTTACCCTGTTGAACCTAGTTAGGAAGTCCCTGAGTCCTTCCCATATGGTTTGCCGAACGGTGAAGATGTCATTGACCTTTGCTTCTACTTTCTTAGCTCATGTATGTGCGGTGACAAATTTGTACGCCATTTCCTCAAACGTGGAAATGATTTTGGCTAGTAGCTGGGAATACCAGGTCAGTTCTCCGCCTGTTAGTGTTTCACAAAATTTCTTCCCTAGTACAGACGGTACATGTTCCTTTGATAGCTCGTTACCTTTCACGGTAATGACATAGTGGATCAAGTGGTCCTCGGGATCTCTAGTTCCGTCGTACACTCTCAGATAAGGCGACTTCTTGAAGGTTTTTGGAATGGGATATGGTGCGGCCACTTCTGTATAGCGTTGTTAAACAAACCTCCCCACGTCACGCTTTGGCAACATTTTGGGGGCGCCGGGGATTTTTTCTACCTTTCTTGGTGTTCCTTCATCTGGTCTGGAGTGACCTGTTTTTGTTTTCCATTTCCTCAATCTTCTTGAGGATGGCTGTGAGCGCGTCGCCTTTAGCCCAAGCATCGAGGGGTGCGTTGTTTACGTGGTTGACCTCATATTCGACTCCGACTGCAGCAATATTTGCGGTTGACCTGCATCGGACATTTTGTTGAGGTGACTTCTCAACCAAGCCGCTTAGAGTGCTTGTTAGCCACTCTTCTAGTAGTTTCCTGACCTCTGGAGGTGCTTCTTCAGATGTAGAGGTGGAAGCGCCTTTTTCCCGCAAGATTGTTATATCTTCGAGCGATGGAGGTGGAATTTCTCTGCTCAAGGTGGTACTAGGGGTTGTAATAAGAACCCCATCTTCACCGGCTTCGTTGAGAGGTTTGATGAGGTTGGTTGCAACATCTGCTATTGTTTTTGTTGTCACGTTGTTGTCATCCATTTTTCGTCATTGTGTTGTAAAGAAAGGTTTTCGATGGTTCTCTAGGTGCAAACTATGATTTTGATTCTCAAAATCCCCGCAGACGGTGCCAAATTGGTTAGCTCAAAAATTGTGTTAATATTTTGTAAGCCTAAAAACAATCAAAAAATATATGGGGGTAAATCGTAATCAAATATAACAAGCCCAAGAGATATCATCACTTTGAGAAATTTTTTCGATCTATCCATGAATGATAACAATAGACATAGCTAAGCGATGGTTATGAACAAGAGAGAGAAAGAGAGAGAGAAAAAGAGATTGTATTATCCAAGAATCGTGATGATCCCCTTTACAAAAGGAAGGTTTCCTTTTTATAGTTGGAAAATTTCCTCGAACCGATAAAATAAATAATAATAATAATAATAAAAGGCACAAAGGTTGGTGGCTTCCACTCAGTAAAAGGAGCAAGTACTAAACGACGTTATTCCTTCTTTGCCGATTTGAGCCACACTCTATCCTGGGGTGTCTTTATTATGGTAGACGTGCCAACTTGCCGTGGGGATGTTATGAGCCAAATTTGGCCCTGTAGAGTTAGTCCCTCCGTTCGTTGGAGACGTACTCGATGATCGTCTTCAATGGACGGATATGTACGATTCATTTTTTTGCGAAAATTTGGTTGTATCTGTAGGTGCCTCTTTTTCAGAATATGGGTGTGATAGCATTGGTTGGACCATTGACGTGTGACCTACCTTTTATAAGGTGATTTCAACAGTCACATGCGTTTTCATTACACATGTTCCCGAGATTTGTTCAGGACGCGACATGACGTTTTGGTTTCTAGCGCCGGTTTCAGAACTGACCGTCTTCGATTCCCGTGTGCCTTTCTCCTATAAATAGGAGAGTGGTTCAAAGAGTTTCATCTTTCGGTCTTCTTAGAAAGTTATCCTTTGCTTCTTTCTTCATCGTTCCTTCCCGTTATAGTTATATCGTTTTTAGAGGGATACCTTTCTTGAGAATTATCTTATTCACTTCCAATACTTCATTATTCACTGCATATTATGTCAAAACGCCAAGAAAGTAGAAAGGCTAAGGGTAGTGCCCCTTGTAGGGTTCCACCCTCTTCTGATGGAGAAGGGGAAGGAGCGGGCAAAAACCCTAGTTTCGTTAACGGTAGACAACTTTTTGTCGAACGATTTGAGTGCGAGAAAAGACTTCAATACGGCAAGCCCCTCTCAACCTTGGGAGGAGAGTGACTTACTTCAGTATCGCCTAGACGATTTCAAGACTAGGTACAACATTCCTGTCCATATTGAGATAGTTCCGGCAGGGACGGACGAAGCCAATGTACATAAGCTCCTCTTTTGTACATTTTACGAATATGCTCTTAAGATTGGGTATAGCTTCCCGCTTAACCCTTTGGAAGAAGATCTATGCCGCTTCTATAATGTATGTCCAGCTCAGCTCACACTTACTCCCTGAAGGTGTGTCGGATCCTTACTACGCTTGCAGGTGAGGCCGGGGCCGTTGTTTCCGTTCACCATTTGCTACAGATGTTCATCCCCAATTATATGAGGAGCACCATGCTCCAACTGAGGAGCCATGGCAAAAAAAGCTTTGTCGTGAGGGCTGACCATAAAGCAAACCACGAGTTCTGGCATAGATTCTTTTATGTTAGGATGAGACATCTAGTGTCTGATCCTGAAGGATTTCCAGAGGCATGGAATGCAGGATGTGAGTACCTCTACATGTAACTTTGTGACGTTCTATTTTTGCTGACTTAACTCTGAACTCACTTTATTTCATCTTCTCTTTTTTGTATTGGTAGCTCGCTCACCCTACCCCATTGGCGATATTAGGTCGTGGGTGGCAGGGTTGATACTATATGTGGATAAATGGCGCACTTGGCCTGAGTTCCGTAGGTTGTATGGCCCAACTGGAAACAAACTTCCATATATATATATTTTTTTTACAGTTTCCTTAGCTTGGAGACCTTCCTACCTGATGTTCTTGTTGTTTCCAAGTCGGGGTGCTTCCTCAAGGACAAAGAAGTAGAAGACTAAAGCCGGCCCGGCCAGGGCTGAGTTTAACTGCGAGGACATATTTGTGGGCGGCTCACCCAGAGGTAGCCCATTTGATTCCCCACCAAGGGACTACATCGACAGCCGCATTGGAGGCGGTGCCTGAGGCTGCCTCTGTAGAGGTACTAGAGGCTCCAGTAGCAGCGGTACCCAAAACTGCTCCCGTGCTGGCACCTGAAGTCGCTCTAGAGGAGGCGGCTTCCGAAGGAGATGATCCACCTGAGAAAAATAGGTGGCAGCTGATTACTGGCTAAGGCATTGCCGTTGAGGGCGTGAGGAGACCCAATAAGCCTCGGCAAGTGCTAAGGTCAACCTTTATGGCCAAGGCCATTCGTGCTGGGCGAATGGTCTCTTAGAGGGAAGCTGCTGCCCGTTCAGCTCGTGTATCAGGAGGCGAGTCAACCTCCACTGTTCATGAGGCGGTCGTGGAGACTGAGAGGATGGGATCTTAAGTTGCTCTCGAGGAGGCACCGGGCAGCTCGGCCCATGTGGAGATGATGGAGGGCCGGTCTACTCGCTGCATTGTGATCCCTGGGGATACAACTTATTAGACGATAGTGAGCAGGATGCGGCATATATGACCCTGTTGTGCGCGGCTGTGGAGCGTGAGTCGCTGAGAGATGTCAGCAACGGTGGCTTGTCAAGGCGGGTAGCTGGTTCAGCTTTGCAGGTAGCTTTCAGCCACCTTCTTTATTCTGTCATTCAAAGCGACTTTGGTTTGTTCTGACCCGTTTGTTTTCTTCTTTTTTAGACCCTCATTTGGAGGTAGAGCGTAGGTGGCGTGAGCAAAAGAGAGCAGCCACCTTCTCCAAAATGGCAAAGAAGTGCATCGAGGTCCATTCCAAGCATCGAGCGTTATCGGATATGTTTGAGCAAGATCCCTAGTTACGGACATTCCGCGACAGAGTTAAAGAATCAGAGGCTCTTTTGAAGAAGACAGCGGTAGAGCTGAAGGAGTTAGATGAGCAGCTGATGGATACCTTGGCCCAAAATAATGAGCTGGAAACTCTCTTTCGGTAGAGGGAGGAGGACTTGGAGATTAGCCGTGGCGTAGAGGCCGAGGCTACGGAATTACGGGCTCAGATTACTGCCCTTAGAGTCGAAGTGGATGCTAGGACGGCCAAAGTTGAGGCCCTTAGGCGATCGCCCCTACAAGATGTCATACACCATGAGGCGCACGAGATGTAGGAGTACCATGACACCATATTGGTCGTCTTTGAGGAGCTTTTGGCGGCGGGCTGAGCTTTCAAGGTGGAAGTAGAGAGACAGCGGCTCTTGACTCGCGTTGCCCGTGAAGCGGCCGGTAATAGCTCCGACTCTCCTGGTAAGGAGGGCTATAATTCTGAGGACGTCAACCGCCTAGACTCCAACTTGTGATTTCCAGGACTTACTATCATGGGGACGACAGCGGACCTGATGGAGACCAGGTGGGTCACGATGGTAGGGGTGGTGAAGGCCTTTAGGCCTTGTATATGAATATTTTGTAGATGGAAATTTTGTAGGACCCATTGTGTATATATTTTTGTATAAATGAAATATAATTTTTCTTCCAACTCTTTGCCGCTGTTTTTTTCATTCTTTTAGAGCTTTTGTTGCGTTCTTTGTTGACCGTCGGTATTGGCATCCTTCGTCGAATCTTAGGTCGACGATTTTAGTCGTAATAGAATCAAAAGCCTTATCCATGTAGGCAACCTCGACTGTTTTTGAGTCGTTTATTCACTATGGTCGAATCTTAGTTCGACCGTGGGTGAAGATGGCCTTAGCCATAATGTAATCGATGGCCTTGGCCATGATAGAACTGATGGCCTTGGCCATGTAAGCGACCTCGAGTGTCGTCGAGTTGTTTATTCACCGGGGTCGAATATTAGGTCGACCGTTGTTGAAGATGGCCTTATCCATAATGTAATCGATGGCCTTGGCTATGGTAGAACTGATGGCCTTGGCCATGTAGGCGACTTCAACTATTGTTGAGTCATTTTCACCGTGGTCGAATCTTACATCGACCGTTGGTGAAGATGGCCTTAGCCATAATGTAACCGATGGCCTTGGCCATGGTAGAACTGATGGACTAGGACATGTAGGCGACTGCAACTATTGTTGAGTCATTATTCACCGTGGTCGAATCTTAGGTCGACCGTTGGTGAAGATGCCTTAGCCATAATGTTACTGATGGCCTTGGCCATGGTAGAACTAATAGCCTTGGATATGTGCGACTTCAACTGTTGTTAAGTCGTTTATTCACCATGGTCGAATCTTAGGTCGACCGTGGGTGAAGATGGCCTTAGCCATAATGTAATCGATGGCCTTAGCCTTTTATGCACTGGAGATGGTCGTAGCCCTTCATATATTGGGGATGGTCGTAGCCTTTCATTCATTAGAGATGGTCGTAGCCTTTCATGCATTGTAGATGGCCATAGCCTTTCATACATTGGAGATGGCCATAGCCATTCATACATTGTAGATGGCCGTAGCCTTTCATACATTGGAGATGGCCATAGTCTTTCATACATTGGAGATGGTCGTAGCCTTTCATTCATTGGAGATGGCCATAGCCTTTCATACATTGGAGATAGTTGTAGCCTTTAATACATTGGAGATGGTTATAGCCTTTCATACATTGGAGATTAAGCTAATCTAGTCCCTTTGTCATGTTGGCCTGGAGGTCGTAAGGAGAGGTTGAAATGATATTGTTCCGCAAGTATCCCAGGTATCCCCTACGTTGCCTCGTTAAGAACCTCCCTGAGAAAACCTAATTTGGACAAAACTCGGGTAGGGGAAAAAGAGTATGACTCAAGATATGCCTTTAGAGGTGGAAATACTTGAGGTCATCAACGTTCCAGTTGTTTTGGAGCATTTTTCCTTCCATTGTTTCTAACTGGAAAGCACCTTTGCTGGCTACTGCTTTCATTTTGTAGGGTCCTTCCCAATTGGTGCCCAGTTTTCCTTCACTTGGGTCTTTGGATGCCAATGTCTTGGCTTTGAGGATGTAATCTCCCACCTTGAGTGGTCTTAATTTAGCCCTCTTGTTGTAATATCTTTCGACTTCTTGCTTTTGGGTCACCATTCTGATGTGGGCCATTTCTCTCCTTTCCTCAGCTTCGTCGAGACCTTGGAGTTTGTTGGCATCGTTTTCTGTTCCTCATGCGTCTGAATATCTTAGGCTTGGTTCGCTGACCTCGACGGGTATGACCGTGTCGGTTCCGTAGAACAGTGAGTATAGTATTTCCCTTGTGCTGGATTTGGGTGTGGTCTGATATGCCCATAATACACTGGTAGCAGCTTAGGCCATATCCCTTTGGCGTCCTCGAGTTTCTTCTTCATTATGTTTAGTATTGTTTTGTTGGAGGATTCCGCTTGCCCGTTGGCGACAGGGTGATATGGCATGGAAAGAATCCTCTTGATGCGCCATTTCTCAAAGAATTTGGTCAATTTTTGATGGATGAACTATCGTCCGTTCTCACAACTAATTCCTTTGGGGATGCCGAAGCGGCATATAATATTTTCTAGATGAATGCAATTACCTCATGTTCCATATTTATGCATACGCACCTGCTTCAACCCACTTAGAAAAATAGTCAGTTAATACTAATATAAATCGTACGTTTCCCCGTCCTGCGGGTAGAGGGCCGACTATGTCCATTCCCCATTTGATGAAAGGCCATGGGGAGGTGACCAAATGGAAGGGATCTCGTGGTTGGTGTATCATGGGAGCGTATTTTTGGCATTGATTGCATTGGTGAACGTATTCTGCCACCTCCTTCTTCATGGTGGGCCAGTAGTAGCCAGCTCATATGATGCATCGTACGAGGGTGCGGCTGCTTGTATGAGCACCGCAGTGACCCTCATGTACTTCGAGTACCAGTCTCGTTTGGTGCGGTCCTAGGCATTTTTCCAAGGGTCTGCCAAATGTTCTCTTATAGAGGTCTTTGTTTATTAAGCAGTACTGAGCTGCTTGTGTGCGGAGTTTCTTTGCTTCTTTTTTGTCGGATGGCAGTGTACCATCCTGTAGATAAGACATAAACTGGTTGCGCTAGTCCCAAGTCAAATTTAGAGTGAATACCTCAGTGTGATCGATGGCGATGGGGAGAAGAGTGACTATGCTCTCTTTGTCGAAGGTTTTAGTGGTCATGGCCAGTTTTGCTAAACCGTCTGTTTCGATATTTCGTGCCCTTGGGATCTGTTCTAGACGGCATTCGTCAAACGTAGCTACTAGCTTGCAGATCTCCGACTTGTGTTTTTGGAGTCTCTGTTATTTGATCAGGTAAATCCATGTGACTTAGTTTGCATGAGTTGGGAATCGCACTGATAATGAGTCGGCGGGCACCATATTTTAAGGCCAGCTTCATGCCTGCAATAATGGCCTCATACTCAGCCTCGTTGTTATTAATTTTGAGGCATCATATCGACTGGTGAATCATTTCGACCGTGGGGACCTCGAGGACAAGTCCCGATCCCGATGCATTAGCAGTGCCATCAGTGTAGAGGACCCATAGGTCATTATTGGTGGCAGCGTGTTATGCCTCAAGTTCCGCTTTTGGCAAGATTTCTGCGCCAAAGTCAGCTACAAAATTAGCCAGGACTTTCGACTTAATAGCGGTTCGAGGAAGGTATGAGATGTCGTCCTCGCTGAGCTCAATGGCCCATCTTGCGAGTCGGCCCGATAATTTGGGCTTCTCTAGAACGCTTCTTAGTAGGAAGGTCGTTATCACTTTTATGGGATGGCATTGGAAATAGGATCGTAGCTTTTGTGAAGCTACGACCAGTGCTAATTCTAACCTTTCGAGGTGTGGGTACCGAGTTTTGGCGTGCACTGGGGTTTTGCTAATGTAATAGATAGGGGATTGTGTACAGCAACCTCTAAAACGGCCAGATAGACTAGCAGGGGTTCACCCGGACTTGCCTTGACCAGAAAGGGTGGCGAATACAAGTATGCTTTCAGCTTCCTCAAGGCCTCGGCGCATTCCTCGTTCCATTGTAGTCCTTGATCTTTTTTCAGTATGCTGAAAAACTTATGGCACCTATCGGGTGATCGTGAGATAAATCGAGCCAGAGCGGCTATGCGTCCCATCAGCTTTTGTACTTGTTTCTTGCTACTCAGTACCTCGGGTATTGCATCAATCGCTCTGATCTGGTCTGGATTGACCTCGATGCCTCGTTGAGATACGAGGAATCCTAAGAATTTTCCTAAAGCTAAGCCGAAGGCGCATTTCTCGGGGTTCAACTTCATCCCGTACCTCTTCCGTATTTTGAAAGCCTCCTTCAGGTGGCCGATATGATCCTCTTTCCTTGCCAATTTTTCTAGCATATCGTCAATATAGACTTCCATGGTCTTACCGACTTGCTCTATGAACATTTTGGCTACCCGTCTCTGATATGTGGCTCCTGCATTCTTGAGCCCGAAGGGCATTACTTTGTAGCAGTATGTCCCCTAGTGGGTGATGAAAGTTGTTTTCTCTTGGTCCTCTTCGGCTATCATGATTTGGTTGTAACCGGAGTATGCATCTAGGAAACTTAGCAGCTCATGCCCCGCGATCGCGTCTATTAGCTGGTCAACATGGGGCAGTGGGAAGGAATCTTTCGGGCATGCCTTGTTTAAGTCGGTGAAGTCTACACACATTTTCTACTTCCCGTTCTTCTTTTTTACCATGACAACATTGGCGACACACTGAGGGTACTTTGATTCCCTAATGGAGTCATTGGTTCGAAGCTTGTCTACTTCCTCACTGACCACTTCGTTGATTGCAACATTGAATTTTCTTCTCATTTACCGTACATGCGGGTGTAATGGGTCAACATTCAGCTTGTGAGTAGCGATTTCTCGCGGTATTCCTGACATATCTGAATGGAAAAAGCAAACAGATCTGTATGGTTAGATAAATTTCACGATACTTACTTGGATTTGAGAGGTCGCGCCCGATGTACGCCTTCCTTGTAGGGTCGTTGTTGTCTATTTGGACCATATCAAGGTCTTCGACTGTGGCCTTACGGGCTTCTACGACATCAGGGCCTTTAATGGCGATTTCTGTCGGGTGGACCTTAGTCCCCGACATAGTTGATTGTTATGCGTCTGCGCTGGCCCCCTTAAGCTTTTTGATATGGGCGCGGTCTTCCTCTATTTTATAGCACTCTTGAATGGTGTGGGGCTCGCCTCGAATGCTGAATATTCTCCACGGGGTAGGAAATTTAACCATTTGGTAAAAGCTCGAAGGGACCGCTCTCATGGCGTGTATCCAAGGTTGCTCGATGATGACGTTATATGTTATTTCCTGGTTCATCACGTGGAAAGTTGTTTCCAGCATGACTCCCCCCGCTAGAACGGGTAGCGATATTTCTCCTTAGGTTTGTTCCACTGCATTATTAAAACTTGTTAGTGTTATTCAACATGGTATTACCTTATCCTCGAGTCCCATTAGTGCGAGGACACTCGGGTGGATAATACAGGTGCCACTACCGTCATCGACCATAGTTCTTTTAACATCCATATCTGCGATACGTAAAATAATAACCAAAACATCATAATGAGGGAAAGACAAACCGTCGGCATCAGACTTATGGAAGATGATACTATCTTCGAAGTCTTCATACCGTTCGGGGGTGATAGTTCGCTTCAGTTTGTGCATGGTGGTGAACTTGACATGGTTGATTGTCGAGTCGTCACTATTTCCAATGATCGTGTTGATCGTGTGGGATGACGAGGGTGGCTTTGGGGGCCCGTGGTGTTGCTCCCGTCCTCGAGCGAAATTTATTTTTCTTTTATCATCGAGTAACTCTCTCAGGAACCCTTGGTTCAATATCCTAACCATCCCTTGTCGTAGACCTATACAGTCTTCGGCTTTGTGCCCCCATTCCTGGTGGAACTCGCACAAGGCATTTGATTTGCTGGTGACGGGGTCTGACTTCATCTTTGCCGGCCATTTCACCTTGTTTTCCAGCTTCTCAAGTGCGTACGCTATCTCTGAAGGGGACACATAAAAATTATGGGCAGATAATGAAGGTGGCGTACCTCTGTCGTTTCGTAGTAGGGCGACATGTCGTTGTAGGGCGTCCGCGTGCCTGGGTAGTGGTGGGTGAGAGAATCTGATGTAGGGTTGTTTCCCCTTCCTATTGGGACATGGCCTTTTTCACGTCGTCCTTCGTTGCATCGGTCTCTCCTGATCTCTGGGTTGGTCTGTTTAGTTCGCCCTCGTCTGTGCACACCTCGGCGCAATAAGCGTTGTGGATATCTTCCCATGCGGTGGGCGGGTACTTCATGAGGCGGCTGAGTAATTTTTTGGTCGCCCTCGAGCTGTTTCTTCTTAACCCATTCTGGAAAGAAGCGACTTTTATGCCTTTCAATACGTTGGGTAGGCTCATCCTTACCTTGTTGAACTTAGCTAGGAAGTCCCTGAGTCCTTCCCCTGTGGTTTCCCGAACGGTGAAGATGTCGTTGACCCTTGCTTCTGCTTTCATAGCTCCTGCATGTGCTGTGACAAACTTGTCCGCCATTTCCTCGAATGTGGAAATAATTTTGGCTGGTAGCTGGGAATACCAGGTCAGTGCTCCCCCTGTTAGTGTTTCGTCGAATTTCTTCAGTAGCACAGACGGTACATGTTCCTTTGATAGGTCGTTACCTTTCATGGCAGTGACGTAGTGGATCAAGTGATCCTCGGGATCTGTAGTTCCGTTGTACACTCTCAGATAAGGCGGCATCTTGAAGGTTTTTGGAATGGGATATGGTGCAGCCTCTTCTGTGTAGGGTTGTTCAACAAACCTCCCCACGTCACGCTTTGGCAACATTTTGGGGGCGGCAGGGATTTTGTCTACCCTTTCTTGGTGTTCCTTCGTCTAGTCATGGAGTGACCTGTTTTCATTTTCCATTTCCTCCATCTTCTTAAGGATAGCTGTGAGCGCGTCGCCGTCAGCCCGAGTATCGAGGAGTGCATTGTTTGCGCGGTTGACCTCGGATTCGACTCCGACTGCAGCAAGATCTGTGGTTGGACTGCATCTGACATTGTGTTGAGGTGACTTCTCAACCAAGCCTCTTAGAGTGCTTATTAGCCACTCTTCCAGTAGTTTCCTGACCTCCGGTGGTGCTTCTTCAGATGTAGAGGTGGAAGCGCTTTTTTCCCGCAAGATTGTTAGATCTTCGGGAGATGGCGGTGGAATTTCTCCGCTCAAGGTGGTACTAGGGGTTGTAATCAAAACCCCATCTTCACCGGCTTCGTTGAGAGGGCCGATGAGGTTGGTTGCAACATCTGCTATTGTTTTCGTTCTCGCATTGTTGTCAGCCATTTTTTATTTTTGTGTTGTAAAGAAAGGTTTTCAATGGTTCTCTAGGTGCGAACTATGATTTTGATTCTCGAAATCCCCATGGACGGAGCCAAATTGTTTAGCTCAAAAATTGTGCTAGTATTTTGTAAGCCTAAAAACAATCAAAAAATATATATGGGGGTAAATCGTAATCAAATATAATAAGCCCAAGAGATAATTATCACTTCGAGAATTTTTGTTGATCTGTCATGACTGATAACAATAGACTTAGCTTAAGAAGGAAGCAATGGTTATGAACTCGAGAGAGAGAGAGAGAGAGAGAGATTATATTATCTGAGAATCATGATGATCCCCTTTACAAAGGGAAGGTTTCCCTTTTTATAGTAGGAAACCTTCCTCGAACCAATAAAATAAATAATTAAAAAAAAAGGTACAAAGGTTGGCGGCTTCCACTCAGTAAAAGGAGCAGGTATTAAACGATATTATTCTTTGTTTGTCGATTTGGGCCGCACTCTTTCTTTGGGTTCCTTTATTATGGGGGACGTGCCCACTTGACGTGGGGACGTTATGAGCTAAATTTGGCCCTGTACAACAATTAAAGGTTTTAAAATAGACAAGATACGCCTAAAATCATATGGAACATCTCAAAATACCTGTATCTTTGGGATATATGCATACGCACTGAGAGATAAGGCACAATGAAAGAAAATCTATAAAATCCATACCAATTAGTTGAGAACAAATTTAATGACGAATACGTTTATTTAAGTTCAAATATTAGAGTGAGACGAGACTATATCGAGACTAGTAGTTGCTTAGGATTAAAATCAATATTGCAGCTAGACTAGACTAAGGGTCATTTGCATCTATACTAGCTTTTTGGGTCACATTTTAACTTGTATTTGTTTTGTAAAAAAGTTATAAGCATAGTTGCTTTTTCGCATAACTTCAGCATACGAGGCTAAAGTAGCAAAAGCAATCACGCAAAACTTCAGCATTCTAATAGACGTGCTTGAAGTAAGTCGAGTGTGCTAAAGTTTGTGTTTGTAGTTGCTGAATTTAAGCATAGTAGCTGAATTTTTGTTCTCTACTTGCTGAAGTTTTTGTTAGTAATTGTTGAACTTAAGCATAGTAGCTAAAGTTTTGTTCTCTGTTTTTTTGTCCTGAATTCATTAGTTTTGTCATTAAGCTTTTTCAAAAATTTCAGTAGAAGATGCTGAAGTTATTTAGTTCATTTATAAAAATTAAGTTATTTAGTTCATTTATAAAAATTTCAGCACAAAATAAACTGAAGTTTTTTTGTCCTGGATTCATTAGTATTGTTATAAAGCTTTTTCAAAAACTTCAGCAGAAGATGCTGAAGTTATTTAGTTCATTTGTAAAACTTTCAGCACTATATAAGCTGAAGTTTTTGAAAAAGCTTTCTAACATACTAGATAAATAATCAGATTGTCAACAGTATCTAAATCATAAATGTTGAAAATAATAAACGTGAAAAGAACAGAATTATCATGAAAAGAATCACTAAGTGTGACCTTAAACTTCTCATACATGGAAATATTCACAAATTATTGTCTACTAACTTACGTAATTATTTATAATTTATTATTACATAATCTGATAAACATACTTATGGCAATCATTCCATGAACTGAAGTTTCACAGCAGCACCAACAATTGCAAAAGAAAAAAGAAGAAGAAGAAGAAGAAGAAGGAGAAGGAGAAGGAGAAAGAGAAGGAGAACGAGATGAAGGGGGGATGAGGAAAAGGGGGACTGGAGTTGTTTAAAAAGTAGGTGCAAGCTAAAACTTTTTTAAAAAATGGGCCTAGGTTAAATGGGAGCGACCAAATATGACGCCCCATGTAATTCTTACCGAGACTAATAGCATCTTTGGTCGTACTTTTAAAATCAGCTTATTTTGAAAAGTATTTTACAAAAAGTACTTTTTGAAAAAGTACTTTTAGTAAGAAATAATCAGTATTTGGCTTATCAATTTGGAAAATAATGTATTAAGCAGCGATTAATATTTGGTCAAGCTTTTACAAAATGATTCTACGTGTACTTTTCTCGAAAGTGCTTTTTAAAAGGGGTATTATCACTTTGTTCAGTCTGGGCCAGAAACTATTTACATTGGGTAGTTGAAAAAGTGTATCATAATTGTATAATTTTTGTATATAACATACATAACATGTATATATATACAAAAAAATATAAACTTTTTTGGCTATTATTTAAAAGTGACTATACATTGTCATTTTTTCTTTTTACAATGTGCTTTTTGGGGTAAATTACTTTTTTCTATTTCTCAAAAACTTCTTATACCTCTACCCAAAAGCATTTTTTCCTTCTAAAAACTTGGTTAAACACATTTAAGTATGAAAAAAATTAAAGTAGTTTTGACCCCAAAAAAGCTATAGATGTCATGGACAGACAAAAAGCATACCCTACTTGCTTAGGACGAGACTCAATGTTGCGTAACAATTTCCCAGAGGTCTCCGAAAGTCAAGTACTATTATTTGTATCGTTTTTCGTTCCTTTGGAAATAAGTGTCATGTTTTATCTTCTCTGCATTTTTTTTTCTAGTTGATTATCTACCATTAAGTAACAAATAGGTGGGAAGGCCATTGCCCAGAAAAGAAAAAAGATACAGAATCAAGGACTATTAATTTCAATTGGAACAAGCTATGATATGTAGGGGCAATGGAGAGGTCATAACAGGTTTTTTTGTTTTGGGGGGGGGGGGGGGGGGGGAATGGGGGCGTGTGTGAGAGCGAGAGGGAGGAATGGGCAAACCTATATAGGGAGATGGATCACAAAGAGTGAAGGATGAATCCTACGATCAGATGGATGACGAGCAACGGAAGATGGCCTTTCAAGCTCTGTACAAATGATGGATAGAAAGTTAGAAACCTCTGTATCAGAATTTCTACAAAAACTTAAGCAACTTCCAATAATCTCCTTTAGCCCAATGAAAAAAAGGTACAATAGCTAATAAAGGCAGAAAGAGTACATAGGCAGCAGAAACTAAAAATACAGATCACCGCAAAAGCACATTAGAGCATTGTTGCTATTGCGTCTACAATGGCGTTGACATCTTTATAATCCTATCACAAAGGCTTTTCAGATGCTCTGTAACTGAGAAAACGAAATGCGGATCGTTGAGCCACCAAGGGATGTAGCATTTTTGCATACCAGTGCCTCAGTTGCCTGCTCCTCCTTTTCAAAAAGAACAAGAGCCTGCTGTTTACCATTCATCTCAAACAGCTTACTATTGATGATGGAACCATGCTCCTCCAGATGTGCCACGATCTCTTCCTCTGTTGCATCCTGGGGCAGGGAGGACAGGTGGATCATCTTAGTAGGAGAGCAACAATACCGGTAGTTTTTAGCAGCATTACGGTTAAAACGGTTGAGATTTGAATTCGAGTAGTCATGTGTGTCCGGTCCGGTAGTAATATTGGGGTGCTTTGAGAAGTTGACTTCCAGCCGCTTATCAAATAATATGGCGCCCTGTATCCAAATCCGGAGGGGGAAATAGTTTCAGTATAATGTATAACCATAGGACTAAAAGGAAGCAAAAGATATAAAGGGCTATAGCACATGCATAGATGAATCTAAATGAGATAATTGAGAGTACTTAACTATTGACATAATTTAGTTAATGGTTAGAAAAAAGTATAGAGCTAGTACTGCAAACCAAGCTCAAATCTTCTCCAAGATGAGCCGTATAGCCAAGAGAAACCAGGAACTAAAATAGAACTTGCCCCACCCATGACTAAATATTTTCTAGCGTCCTGGTATATCCACATAATTAACAGCAGCATAAACTGAAACATTTTGGAACTACAAAAAGTAGTTACAATGATATTGGATGCAACAAATTTACTAATATGTTGTACTACATATGACTCGCTTCATCCATCTGCTTGGTGAAAATCGAGGAATCAATACTGGCAAAAGACATGATGACAGCTGGTTGTTAGGAAACATATAATTTGATCCAACAAAGAAACAAAACAAAAAAAAAGTTATCTTTGAGAGATAAAGGAAGAATTTTTAACTTTCTTTCTTCTATCGAGTCTTAAAGGTTGGGAGGAGGGGGAGGATAGGGCTGAAGAGATAGAAAAATTACGAAACTCAGATAAACATGTGAAGGAAAACTAGAAGAGAAGCTACTGGATGCTTTGAAAGGTATCTGTCTAGGTTGCTGATACCAAATGGAACAAATAACCTCCAACTCCAAACAAAAGGGATACAGAAAAGGAGAATATCATCCAGACCTTCAAAAAATGAACAGCCAACTCAGCCTGGAAGCCATCACCCATCTGAACCAGAGCGTGATCTGGTTTATTACGCAGAATCTTAATTTTGACAATGTTTCCATAAAGGGAAAAGAGATTAAAAAGCTTGTCCTCATCAATTCTCTGCAATTAGGAGAACCCAATCAGAAGAAACGTCAAGATAAGTAGAACAACTTTTCAAAATATTAAAAATGATAAAAAAAAGAAAGAGTCTTTTGGTACTCATACTGGGATAAAGAACAGAAGCTTACATCTGAATCTAAATTAGACACAAGAATAGTACATCTGTCATTTGTCCCGCTAATTCCAGGTGGCAAACCACCAGCAAACGCAGCTGCAATTGCTTCAGCATTTCCCATCTATTTAAACAATATGGAAAAAAAACTTGAGGTACTTATTATTCCTACTTCAGTTCAAGTGTGTTTGTGTGTGTGAGAGGGGGGGGGATCGGGTCAGGAGTGGGGGTGGGGTGGGAGGTTAAAAAGAGTGGTTAGTGTAGAAACACAGATTCTATATCTGTGTATTGAGGGATAGATGAAGATGGAAATAGGATAGGAATCAGTATGGAATCATGAGGATAAAGTTACTGAGGTAAGTATAGTTGGGTATATGACTATCTGATAATACTTGTAAGGGGAAAGGAGAGAATTTATGCCATCAATGCCTAAACTCTGCAAATAGGATTAGATGCACAAACCAAAACTAAACTCTGAGAAGATATAGACACCATCTTCCAAGAAATCCCAAATGACCAACAAATCTTTATTGGAGGAGATCTGAATGGTCATGTCGAAAAATATAGATGGTTTCGGTTCCGGAGAATGGAAAGACAAACGAAGATGTTACATATAAAATCAAAATACTGAAACAGAGAAGTGTTACCAAGTGTATGTGATAGGGGGATATCTACTAAAATGAAAGGTAAACAGCTGTAAGATCAGCAATATTATATGAGTGAATGTTGGGCTCCAAGATCCTACGTATCCACAAAAGTGTCATAAGAACACAAATGTAAAATGGATGTGCGGTCATTCAAAGATTAAACAGACAAAATTATCATATCTGGCAGAAGGTGCAAGTACCACAGACGATTTGTCATGCCGTACGTTGATCTCTAGATGCACCGATTTGCCCTGGTGATTGAAGATATTAAATGGTGATAGGTAGACCTAAAACCACAATGAAGGAAGTTGTCTCAAGACCTATGATCTCTTGGAATCTATATATGCTGAGCAAAAAATAGAGGGGAATAGAAGAAAAATATCGATATAGGCGATACCAATTAATTGAGATTGAATTTTAGTCATGCGGGTATTAATGTTTGCTAGAAGTCTTCTGTTCTTGTTAGAGATTAATACGCCAGTAGGAAATCTAGAGAATCGTTACTGCAAGAAAACCTAAATATCTAAATATAAGGATTGTGAGGGGTTGAAATGGAGCAGCATGATAGTGAGGATTCATCCAGCCAAACCCAACTAGATTTAAATCGAGGTGTAAATGTAGTATATGTGTAAACACAAGACAGAGAGAGGGAGAGAGAGATTGGGGTCAAAAAGGAATTAATGTGTCACCAGAATCAGCAAATAAAGCTTCACCATCATTAATCATTATGCATGTACTGTCACATTGAGTGCATAATGATGGTAATATCAACACATACTTCATAACAAATACTGATAACAAAGTAATTAATAGTATAGAGGTAAGAACAATTAATGCAAGGACAGCAAAAGTGCGTCGAGGTCACGCTCAGCTATCCAGATCTGCCAGCTCACAGATAGATAAGCAAAAGCTGTTGAAATACTTGAAGATGTAATTGAAGCTGTTTTTTTCTCCAACAACAAAAAAAATTGTTAAAGATGACGTGAAGATGCACACCTGAGGAAATCCACCTAGAAAACCAAGAAGCAAAAAAAAATACAGTTAGCAAACTATAAATATTTGGGATTGAACAGAATCAGATAAGCATTAAGTACCTGCATGAGCTCCAGAACCTTGAAAGGAGTACATATCTCCATATCCTTGCTGTCACACAATGAAAGTATTGAAGTCAAACTCATATTGGGAACAAACAGTATCCTAACAAAAATAGGTCAAAAAAACTACCTGAGAGGATTTGCCCTTCTGTTCTGATGGTAGATTCGGGTTAGTGAAGTCCCTACTCAGAAATGGAAAGCACAAATTAAAATTTTCCCGACAAACTATCAAAATAAAAGCTTCTTTCATGATGCTTGAGAGGGGAAGAGAAAACACTGAAATTGAACAAAAGTACCTTGAACGTTCATTATTGTAGTTCACTTGTAATTCATCTAGGCTAAATCACAAATAAATCTATGGTTAACACAGTTATCACAAGAAATGAGAGAAAAACTGGAAACATTTTTGCATGCAGATATGCGAGTACGGTAAATTGTAGAGCGCACTGAAACCTACTTAGAGAACTGTATGTCAAGCTGACAGCAGCCATCATATATATTACGCCCCTACAAGAAAATTGTATGCATTAAGCTTATTTATCTCAAAGAATGAACAAAGCTGTTAGAATATGTAATAGTAGAACCCTAATCCAATGTATGTTAGGAATAGCCTAATCCAATGTTTATTAGGAGTAGGATATGTTATGTGTGTATATATAAGGCTCATTGTATCATGTTTAATCTTAGTTATATTTTTCTCCCGTGCTTTCTCACATGGTATCAGAGCTTTGGTGAGATAATTATCGTTGTGCGTCATTCCAAGGACATCCGGGAAGAAATAACTCAATCACCGTGCAATTTTCCGGTGACCGAAGTGACTAATTGCGTCAAAGTCACTAATTATCAGTGTTGTGCAAAAACCAACACCACCACAAGGTTCCCAAGAGAGATCCGACCAAACCCCAGCAAACTCCACCGGAAAACTGCCCTTCACGCGTCAGATTTATCAAGGTAGTCCGACTCACGCGCCCCACGCGCCGGCGCGTGAGCACTGTTCCGGTGAGATTTTGACGAAGGTTCTTCAGGGCAGTTGGATCGCCCTCAAATTCCGAGCCTACTCATATTTTTACTTTTCAATTCTGACCACTTTGAAGTTTGTCCGGCATCTACAGTGATTTTCCGGCATCTACAATAATTTTCCCGCAAAAACAGTATTTCCTTCATCTATTTCAGCAAGTTTTCAACGATGCCTTTGGGACTCGATGCTTTCGGGCCTAGAAACCCGGGTTCGATGTTAACTACATATGTAACAAGCTCGGTACATATGATTTATATGCACCAGCTTAAGGGAGAGTGTTAGAATATGTAATAGCAAAACCCTAATCCAATGTATATTAGGAGTAGCCTAATCCAATGTTTATTAGGAGTAGGATATGTTATGTGTGTATATATAAGGCTCATTGTATCATGTTTAATCTTAGTTATATTTTTCTCCCGTGCTTTCTCACAAAAGCAAAAATAATCCAAATAAATTAAGTGATTTTATATTATCATAAAGACACCTGAAGTGAGTTCCTTGCAGAAACAGCACTTTGTTGTAGCTGAAACTGGATTAAAGCTTGAAAACCTACATAGTTCACATAAAATATCAGCAGAAACAAGAGATTATCCAAGATGTGGTCTAGAAGGCATTAATGCAAGCATAAATATTAAAAGCCCGAATATCCTCCACGAAGCAATAGATCCATAAGAATGAAAACAAATGACTTAAATCCAAAATTGGAGTCCTTTGATACAACAAAGAAATCAATGTTATCAAAGAGAAAATGCTTCTGTTACTATAATGGTTTTTATAGGAGTTACTACTAATGAATTCTCTTTTCTTTTCTTTTCTTGTTCTCCTTGTTCTTTTTTATTCCCGTCGCTCTGAGCCGAGGATCTATCGGAAGCAACCTCTTTGCCCTATCAAGGCAGGGCTAAGGTCTGCGTACACATTACCCTCCCCAGACCCCATTATGTAGAATTTTATTGGGTAGTTATTGTTGTTGTTGCAAAGGCGAAAAGTGCAAAAAAAGCTCTAAGGTCCGTTGGAGCTTTAAGGTTGAAACACAAATAAAGCGTGCGCTTTAATGAAAAAAAACGCAACGGGAGAAAAAGTAAAAATATGCAAGAAGTCTCTAAAACTAATCATTATAAGCATGAATAACAAATATATGGATAAAGAAATTGAAAAAAGTTCACGATAACGTGAAATATCAATTGTTTAAGGTTGCATTTTCAAGATTACAATCATTGGCAAGGAAAATATGCCTGAGAGCTTTAATGCGATACTAAAGCGCCCACAAAGCGAGGTGAAGCGCTTAACGTGTTTTGAGCCTCGCTTCAGGGCTTAAGCGCGCCTTTGACAACACTGAAAGAAATCCCCATTCCTCTCTTCATCCTTCTATAAATTCCAGCTAGTCTTAAATCCAAACAAGAAAAAAAATAATGAACGAGTATATATATTTAGAGAGAGAGAGAAAACTTGAAGGTGCTGACCAGCCGACTTCTGAAACGTAACGATCTTCTCTACAAATCCATGTGGAGAAAACACTTGATGCAGCACATCCACAGTTATAGGGTATAGCATATGATGTATTGTGACTAAGAGAATTCGGTTAGGCTGAGTGTCCAGAGAGCCGAAAGAGCCCAACAGCAGTGCAGCATAGAGAGAGAAGAGAAGAGAATGAATAGAGAAAAAGATGACAGAAAGGAGAAACGAAGTAAACAATACAAAAAAAAAGCTTCATCTTGGTTCAGTACTTAAAAAGGGCATAAAGACACAAACATCTATGCAAGAGATATGACAAAAGAACATGACAATAAGCAAGTACAGAAAGTTACTACTGACTTTTAGATCGTTAGTCCAGTGCCTGATCCCAAATCCAGTGTCATGTCTCCTAATTATTTCATACAAAGTGACACTTCTCTAAAAAACGCTTTTGCATCTTACTGGCAAGTGTTGCATCAGGTAAAAACTGAAAGATGCAAATAGATTATTTTTTTAACAGCAATGCTGGTTTTTCCTGCTTTTGGATAGTCAGTCAGATCAAGTTTAAAATCAGTGAGGTGGGCTAGTCACATGCTTTAATTCTTGCAGTCATCTGATCCTTCCCTTAATCCCTATTTCGATTACAACTTGTGCTATTGGACAAAGTGGAGTTAGACTTCAGTAGCCTGCTTTCTCTTTCAAGTCATCAAGAAGCATTGCTTGCACAAGGAGGCCTGTAGTTTTTTTTCTAGGACGTACACTCCTGTTTTCAACTGAAACGATCAGCTGACAACATAGCCCCCCCCCCCCAAACGCCAACCCCCCAAAACAAAAGGATCAGTTTCTGCTTGCCTGATAGTCGGCAAGATGAATCACTTTGACCGATTTTCACTATTAGAAATTGTGGAAGAGAAGAATCACTGAAGCAGCTTAATTAAGAGAAATGTTTTTAATAGGAAGGAAACATTGCAAGTCAAAGCTAACTGGTCTATCACATTAGTGTAATCATGAAATCTCAAATTTTCTCTATTTATTTCCACAGCATGCACTAGACATCACACTACTCTAGCGATACATAATCCATTAACTTGGTTTAATTTTTGGTAACTTATATTGCGCACGCTAGTAGAGATTTTGGCATAATTTTCTTCTTTTTTTTCCTTTTCCTTCGATGAAGCAAGTGAAATTTTGGCATGTTTTCAGTCAATTCAAATACACACACAAAGATGGTCATTTCACATCTCAGTGAACTTCATTAATTACTTCTCAATTAACAAACGATTGCCTTAAAATACTCTTCAATGTCATGATCATAAAGTGAATGGTGAGCTTCTGACTAGACCTGCCGTAGAATGAACTAGTCATAGAAGTAACTATCTTTTTATCAAACACACACAAAAAAAAGTGACTCTCTTGAACATGAAGCTGATTAATGCATGTTGGGATTAAAAAGAATAACAATACAAATGCAGTGATCTCGTACTCGGAATCTCAGGGAGGACTAGAGGAGGCGTAGTTGTCGGTAAATCACCCCGCCATGTATAGGACTGAGTTAAATACCGATGAACCACAAAGCAACGTGCAAAAAGGGATATCACTGACCTCATCTCCTCGCCCTTGCGTATTTTGATCCATAGTTGTCAGTTCTTGGTGAGATGAGAACTGAACATAAACATTCCTCCCTCTATAGGACAAGAAAAACGAGTCACTAATCAATGTCTTACAGAGCATGCTGATAAAAATAGTGCAGCTTACAGCTTGGAATACACAGATGATTTGAAAAGCTTCATATAGAGTTCTCCAAATGGAAAACTAGTTTCTGTCTTAGAAGGTACCTTATGCTGGGCTGCACATTTGTGTAGAACTGCAATGCCTTTACAGCTGAAGGGACATCTTGCATTTGTAAGAGGGCCTAACATGTACAAGATATAAAAATGAATTTTAGAAGTAGTAAATTCATAAATCATGAGGCCGTTCAATGTGCAAGTATGAAAGAAGCACCTGATTTTTTGCCCTAAGCATTACAAGTTTGGTAATGACGCCAAATGGCTGGAATAGTTGAAGCAAATCATTCTGGAAAAGAACAAAAGTCAAAAGTATATCAATTAGTTTCCATTGAAATCGTTGTTTTGGTGCATCATGAGCTGGAGAAAGATCTAATCTATGTTATTATGTATAAAGCACAAAGCTTCAAAGCTAAATATCAATCAAAATTTAACCCCTTCGAACTTATATTCCATATTGAGCAAAATTGTAACTACAATAACTATATTTGTTTTCTATTTACGTTAGAAACTGTTAACATTATCTTTTTACTTCCAACACAATTACATTCTTTCTAGAAAAGCTATTTTCCTTTTTTATTTACTATAGATATATTTATAGGAATGGATGACAACTTGATCCCTTTTTTTAGAGTTCAAATTTTTTGAGAAAACAATTTAATTCCTTCTTTGAAAGTGTATTTTCCTATGTTATTAACGTTAGATTTTAGGGATATTTTACCTTCTTTTATTTATGTTAGGAACTTTAGAAATATTTTACCTTTTATAGGGAAAGGGCCAAATTACCCCTGAACTGTTTGATATTGCGCAAATTTTACCCTTTGTTTCAATTTTGGCCCAATTTCCCCCTCGTTGTTAGCCAAAAGTCGCATAAATACCATTCACACTAACGGACCTCCAGCTCGAATAAACATATAACAAAAGTTAATATGCATATAAATAAATAACCCATTAACCTGTGATCCCTAATTAAAGAAAGCCCAAAAAATACATAAAGAAAAGGAGGAGAAAAACCTAAAGGACTAAAAAGAAGCTGATCTTCCTTTCTCCTCTCCCTCCATTACCTCTTTTTGGAGACCTTCAATCAGCTCTCCAACTAAATTGCCCTTTATGGCCCGGCAATGCCCTACTACAATGGCAGATATTTCCTTTGAAGCCTCCTATCCTTTTTACTCTACTTTTTCCTTTTCTCTAACACCGGCCTATCTTGTCAGGAATCACCGCCAGTATACTCCTCCCTACTCTGTGACGGACTCCCCCTAATGTTCCAATTCCTTTTTCCAATTTTCACACTCTCCTCACTGAAAAATTCAATCTCCGGGAGAATGACCAGACTCTGATCACCTTCTGGTCAACATAAGCTCTTCAACCTTTCGGTCTTGCTAATCCTGTCCCATCGTTGTATCCCTTTTCCTCCTCTAATAATTCTTAAGCTTATTTTCGTTCTTAATGGAGCTCCATTAGTGGGAGGTTTATACAAACTTTAGCTAATAGTAAGCACAAGATTGGTCCTACATTAAAATTGAGGGTAAAGTTGCACGATGCCGAATAGTTCAAGCGAAAATGTGATGATTTCCCCTTTTTTGCATTTGGAACTTTAGCAATGTTGCTGTTGCTTTGAACACCAATTTAGTTTCACCTTGGAATGGGTCAAGCTCATTTAATTCCATATAGAAAAGGATATATAAAGGAATTCAATCATGAATTAGCCTCTAAAAATCGAAACTGATTTATCTTTTTATTAAATTTCATCCTACTTAATCTTCAATATTACAAGATGATAACGTTTTTCAAAAAAAAGATTCTTTTGTTTCATTATTTATCTTTTTTATCCAATAATTAACACAAAATACATGTACACCGTGCATGCATAAAGACTAGTTGATTCCAAATAAAGGAATGCAAAGGGAAGTAATTGTCTCCATTTTCAGATCCAACATTTACTATTGCAAAAGCGAAGAGCGCACTGCTACTTCAAAAAGTAGATGAATAAACACTATTAAAACAGATTACTGCAAACTGATTCTCTTTTAAAATTAAGTCTAGGCCATAAAATAAGATCTGAGAGGTTAAAAAACAGCAGTAACCTGATCTTCAAGAGATCCATGGAAATCTCAACCTCAACCCCCCCCCCCCCCACCCGCGGGACGCAGCCCACAAAAAATATTTTGACTGCTACAACTTTTTCAAGAATTTCAGGAAGGGGCATGGTACATACAGAGCAAATTGCAAGAATGCTCAAACGGATTTCCTTCCTGCAGCTGTTTCAGTATGTCCCTTTTTTCCCAAAAAAGGCAAAGACACCATTATATCGGATTTATCTCAACTTCCTCTCTGACTAGAGAAGGTACAATGCTTGTCAAACACTACAAACACTCATCCTTATAAACAAGGACAGTAACCAACGATAAAAACAACCTGCTTATGAAAATTTGGAGCTCACATGTCATACATCAAGGTAGATACCCATCAAACAAAAATTATGAAAGATCCTACAACACTACCTCTGAGATCTCATGCCCCACATTGCGAACGTGAATGACCTTTGAAGGATCAGTCATTTCTTACCTGAATCACAACAAAACAATGAAACAAATGAAAAAATATATATACTACTTAAAAGCACATCATAGAGAGTGCTGAGAAATGATTCAGGAAAGAAATAAACAAAAAGAAATTGCAGCCAAAAACCAACTTTTCTATCTTATTCTGTTAGTAACGGAATAAGAAACTCAACTATTGCCAACAAGGCTCCCTTAAGACTAACTAAACTATTGCCAACAAGGCTACCTTAAGCATAAGGAACATTGTTATTTTGTAGTTCTAGTCTTCTACTTTCCTTTTACATTCTACTTTCCATTTACCCCAGGCGAAAAGGATACTGACTTGAAATCATCATTTACCACTAATTTTTTACTTAAGCTAACAGAATATAGAAGTTCTCTCAATCTTTTTTCCCATCCAATGAAGCAGAAGTAGCTTACAACAGACTTCGCACTTTAAAAAGCAAAATAAAACAAGATTAAGCTTGTCTAGCAAAACAATACACAATTAAGGTTTTCCGGTAAAATTTTAAAAAAATCTCTAGTTAGCAAATAAAACCAAGATTCAGCTTTTCCAGGGGTCAAACAATTTTGATCAGATTTTCCTACACACAAAACAAATATTAGTGATTCAAAACATATTCAAGAACTTTAAAATTGCATTGACTACAACATCTTACGCGGTTCGAAAATCCAGTGCTAACTGAATAAAAAGTACAAGAAAAGTGGATAAACACGTTACAGAAGAAACTAAGCTTAGATCTAACCTTCAGACAGGAGGGGGGGGAGAGAGGGGGGGGCTAGGGTTTGGAGTACGACATGGGATTTTTCCTTTTAATTTTTTATTCGAATTGGAAAAAAATTTAAAAAAAATTAAAGTAAAAATGATATTTGAAAATTAGAATAGTGTTTTGACATAAATATAATTTGGGATTGGTTTTGAATTTTTATGAATGATTTGGCTGAAAATTTTGAAAAATTAATTTTTAAGATTTTTTAAAATTTTCAAAAAATTTTAAAATTTAATTATCAAATACTGATTCGAAAAAAAAAGTAAAAAGAAATCAAAAAAAATGAAAAACATTAATGGCCAAACGAGCCCTTCTCATTAAGTTGGACACAAACTTTTTGCGTTTTGGCTAATCAACGTGAAAAGTTACTTTTGAATAGGGGTGGTAGAATGGTTCAAAGAAAATAGTTAATTATTCATATGATCTACTAAAAATGGGTTGGATAATGAACATTTTAAAAACGTATTAAATATGGATAAGAACCATATTATTCATTTTAGAAAATGGATAATTCATGAGTAACCAATGGATAATCTCTAACTTTTATATTTGTAAAACATCAAACTGGGGGTTCCTCAAGTTAGGTAGACTAAAAATTCTTTCAAAAGTGATCATATACAAGAAGTTATGGATAATATGGGTAACCCATATTATCCGTCGGTTAACCTTTTTTTATCCGTATTAAATATGGGTAGGGTCGAATAATTGATCTGTTTTTTCATTACCCATTTTCGACACGAGCCATATCCAACCCGACCCGCCCGTTTGCCACTCCTACTTTTGAACAATAATTTATATGTAGCCAAACTTTTCAAAAGTACTTTAAAAGATCAAAATTACGAACAAGTACATGAAAAAATTAACTTAATGGTTAATATTATATAAGTAAATAAATAAGTTCAAATATTAGTTACTAAAAGCAATAAGTAAGTATTTTCATTTTATATAAGTAAATATGAAAATAAAATTAAAAATTACTTTAATTTAGATGATTTAAAATAAGTACTGTTATTTGTGCTAAGGATATATTTGGCAAGAAGAAAAGTCGAAATTGTTTTTGCTTTTGGTAAAAGTCACTTTTTCTGCTTCTTAAACACTGCTTCTGCTTCTTCCTATTAGCACTTCTCTCCCAAAAAAAATTGACCAAACACTTAAAGTCGAGGACAAAGTATATTTGAGAAAAAGAAAAAATAAGTACTTTGGAGAACTTGGCCAAACAGGCTATAAACCTATTTAAGGTGCATGATTAAATAAGACGCTTTAAAAAAATAAATTAAATTATGATTGAATTTTATATTTGCTCAATAGATACCATTCGCGTATGGTAAAACTTCATATGAGTTGCATGCATTTTTATTTTGAAAGAGTAGCCTAGCATTTATAGTGGATCAAAGCATCCGAATGCCAAATTTGTTAAATGTCGTTAATTCATTTTATTTTATTTTTTTGTGGTAAGGAGATTAAATTTCGTTTACGAAAATACTAAGTCATTATTCTCAACAATATGTTTTGAAGACTTTTCGGTTCATTATGCTATTACTTTTGTTTTACGTACAACTAAAAAAGTTTTAGTGAAATATGTTTAAGACAAAAAGAATCTCGATTATAATTTTAGGCACGATAGCATAGAACGATGCGATATATGTGATATTTCTGCATTAGACATGTTTTATTTAGCATTTGTTTGAATGTTAAATACTATTATATGAGTTACTTTTGTGACATTAGAAGCGCATCATATTGCGGCAGGATAATGTTTCACCCTTTTATGAATCTTTAACTTATCTGGTGGGCTAGTTAAGAGAATATTTATGATTAAATTCTTCAGAACTTATAAATGATGTAACACTTTTGACAACAAAGTTAATCGAATTTGGGCATGAATATTCTTTTTTGGAAATTTTGTTTCGGTTTGTCAACTGATGTTCTTAATTTATTATTCACGTGAATTAATTAAAATTTAAGCATGGGTTCATGAACGTACATCTTTAGCCAATATAATTTGTTGTAGAGATAACTCAATGCCCTTTTCATTATACAAAGATGATTTGATTTGCTAAATTTTCTTTAGATTACACATCCATTTATGCGGTTTTCTTAATTGCTTCTACGTCAGTTAAATTTTTTTTAATACTTTTAATGTATGTATTCGCAATAGTTGAAAGCAAAAGCTTTTGACACATAGGAGTAATATAGGGTCGCGCCTCATTTTCTCGCAGAAGCGAGTTTTGGTATGTGACAAGTCTTTTAAGTAGATTAAAAGAGATGAGTCACTTAATAATTTTTAAGTTGCATCAGGGCACCTACTTGTAAATAATTCCGTTAAACTAGTTGTTCCATTAAGATCGGGCAAGGATTTAAATTACCTCAAAAAGAAGGTGTTGAGCACCTGTCACACCTCCTTTTTACCCGCGCCCGCAGGGGCGTATGGTGGTTAAGGGAATTTTTTCAATTAAAGGACAATCGAAACGGAATTTATTATTTAAGATTAAGAGTCGCCACTTGGGAGATTTATGGTGTCCCAAGTCACCAGTTGAATCCCGAATCGAGGAAACGAATGACTATGTATTACAGTCTGCGCACCAAAAATCCGGATAAGGAATTCTGTTAATCTAGGAGAAAGTGTTAGCAATCCCGAGTTTTGTGGTTCTAGCACGGTCACTCAATTGTCATGTTCGGCTTATTTATCTGATTTTAACACGTGTTGAACCAATGTGCAAGTTTTAACTTTTAACCGCTTTTATTCAATTTATATAAGAGAATTGAACGTCGTTTAAAATATATTTTTGGATCACACGTCACATGAAATGCACCCGAAATCTTGAACACACTTGACTCGACGTTTTGGAATTTAGATTTGGGTCGCATGAAATGCACACCCGAGTTTAAAGAGGTAATTTTATTAGAATCGCGTCTAAAAGAGTCTAACACGCTATTATCTTTTGGGAGGGCCGTGAAATTCACTAAACGGATCTTTCCGATTTTTAAAATATTTTTAAATCTTTATTGAGGGCCCCACAATCTTGTATTTTATTGGGCGAGGCTCGTCTCATTTTATTTTACAGGGTAAGCCTAAGAGCGACTATACTTTTCTATTTTTGTTTTTGTCTATAAAAAAAAAATCTAATTAGTTAACATTGGAGTTCGGGTTTCAAGTTCAAGTCCGAGTCCAAACAAAAGGAAGAACCTTTTAATTTGGACCCGTTACCTAACTCAAAACCCAAATTTATGTTATTGCTTGAATAGAATCTCTAAATATAGGCACATTATTCAATTTTGAATAAACAAACAATGACCTAATAAAACAAAGCCCAAAACCTATCATTTCTTTTTGCCAAACAAACTCACGTGACTCACCTAGTTCCAATTTACCACAAATGGAGTTAAATTGCTAAAAAAAATAAAACAAATGATATTATCTTTGGCAACTTATGAGACATGTGACCATAACAATTCAACTTATATGATATACAAAATGATTATGAAGATCAAATGGTAGATGAATTACATTTTTGAACTCAAAAAAATCAAGCAGAGTGGACGAACACATGCGGAAAAGAACACTGGCTTCGTTGGAACTCACAAATTTAAAAAAAAACTTTCAATTTCTAAAACCTTTTCAATTTCTAATAAAACAACCATGAACCATTATCACTAAACAATTCAACTAAAACTTTACCATTTCAAATTGCAGCTTACTGTCTAATTTCAGAATTCTAAACAAAGTTAGACAACCAATTCAATGTAAAAGTCCATTTTTTCATACAATCACAATGCAGTCCAAAATGTACAACAAAACTCTGTTCAAATCTAGTTCAAATGATTGCCTTTTAAATGCATAACAAACTGGAAATAATTACTAACATAGTAGGCTGATTTTTCATCTAGTTATTATTAATACAAGAGTTCAATTGAAGCCACATAATCTAACAACCAACTAATTCAAAAATCAGTGTTCAAGTTACCACATTCCCAACAGTTAGATGGTGATTCCACCTTGACCCCATTCCAAGCAAACTGCCGATGTCCTAGTTTTACAATCTTATAATTACAACAAATTTCATATAGCCTTGTGCAGTATCAATACAACTATAACAGAACTTAATTACAATCTAGCAATCAACAGGAGGCACTCATTAACATATAAAATCGATGAAACTTCTTTATTTCGCCTTCCAGCTCACAATTACATTGCAACGAATTCAAAATGGTGCCCGGATTGGAGAATAGGATAGGAAGAAGATGATGATCAGCAGCAGCAAAGCAGCAACAACAATCAGCAATCGCAGTGGCAAATAGAACACCCAGGGACAGTTTTTAAAACCAACAGAGATAATCCCACAACCAATAATAGTTTCAAAAACAATCCAACAGTAACACCAATACCAGAAACCCCAAGCAGTATCACGGGCAAAAACAGAAAGAGACATAGAACTTCAATGGAACAATAGCCAGCAATACTGATTTTCAATAGCAAAGAGACCTCACTTTCATTTTTGTAACTCTCAAATTAACTGAACCTTTATTGTAAAAAAATCAGCCTATATTTGCTTTTAAACTCTGAAATCTTCTTAGTATTCAAAAGTCAGTTTATATCTCACTCTTAAGTTCTAAAATTTTGATCTCAAAAACTTCCCCCCACTTGAAGAAAATTTTCTCCCTTTTATTGCATTCTCTAATTTTCAATCACCTTTTTTCCAAATTTTTGGCCTTAGTGGGTAGTTAATTATTCTCAAATTGGTCTACCCAAAGTAGAAAGTAGTCTTCCACTATAAGTTATCTTTTAACTTTTCAATCCCACTTAGAATGTCTTGTCCCCAACTAATATCAAACTAATTTATTTAATAATCACGACCCTTAAATTAGTCTCAATTACAGCCCTGTTAAATCCCTAACTTACCCCCTTAAACCCTTGAAAATTACTGCCCTAATTCAAAATTTGTTCAAACCTAATTAACAAAAATTAATTAATGATTAACAGATGTAACCAATCCTTAATATCAATCACAGAACTAAAACTATTACAATCAGATTAAAACAATAGAAACAACTAACTACGAAAATCAAAATGAACTGAAATCATTTAAGATACTAAAACTATATTGAGTACCAATTTCAGCATGGCATTTAGATTGGACAAAACATTATCAAAATAAGAAACAATTATTCAAAGCACATACTTTATACTACTAAGGGTCGGATTGATTATACAGGTACATGGGACTTAATGGGGGAATTAGTCCTAATTAGCTATACCACAAACAAAAATAAGCAGGGAATCAACCTTAAAACAAACCTATGCAAAGATTCAGGATCAGTTCATAACACATTTGACACCAAACATTTGGACATGAATTACTGAACTACAAACACGACCGAATTAATCGACGATAACTAATTGGTCAATTGCATAGTTCATAACATATACAACTAAACAACAAACAATCAGAAATAGGCAGACAAGTAATTTGAGTGGCATTTGACAGAAACAAAGAGTTATAATAAAACTTAATTATTCGATGAAACTATTCGATTCGATTACACAGCCTATTATATACTAAACTCAAACAAAAATAATGCAACCAAATAAAAAGGTCTACTGGAGTAGAAGAACAGTGAAGAACGGAAATTTAATTATCACTAAACTTAAACAAATAACTACAACAAAAAACAAAAACAAAAAAGCATGGAAAAAATACCTCAGAAAAGATCAGAAATCAAACGGACTTGACCAATCTCGGACTCGAATTTTTGAGGTCAAACGACCCTTAGTGGAAGTGTTCTCGACTGAGAACACTTCGACTAAGGCCGATTCAACCCCAAATACCCTTTAATTTTGACAGATTCCATGGTTTAGGTTTTCTAGGGTTCTTATGGTCTGATTTAGGGTTCGAATATTTCTAGGCAGATTCGAACGGGACCACAGGCATTTAGGGTATGAGGGAGGTCGGGGTGCCAGGGTGTGATTTTGGGATGGATTGTGGTAGGTTTCAGTTTGGCTCGAATATTCAAATGAAGATTCGAGAAGTCTGAGGATGCTTCGAGCCAAACGGTTGGTGGATTTGGAACCAGGGTGGTCAGGTGGTCTTAGGGTGTTGGTTTGGTGACCGGCGGTGTTGTTGCCGCCGGGTTTCAGATAGAGGAGTAGGGTATCGGCTAGGGTCTTTAGTGGAGGGGATGGTATCTGAGAGAGACGATGAACATGGGGTTTTGGTTTGGGGGCTGGGTAGGAGATTAGATTTATATAACGAATGGGGCATTTGATCTTGGCCGTTGGATCAAACGAGATCAACGGCCAGGATCCCCCACTTTAATGAAACAGTACCGTTTGGTCCCGTTATCAGACTGGGTCGGTCTTGGATGGGAATGGTTCGGGTTGTGAGAAAGCCTTGGGACCGTCAGATCAAAGAAAATAGATAGCAAACACCTGAAACGGTGTCGTTTCAAGCCATGTTGGGGCTGCACTTGGCCGTTCGATCTGCTTGATCAACGACTCAAATTTAAAGCACCTAAACGGCGTCGTTTGGGCTATCGTACAGATCATACATATGGACCGGGTCATTTGAATATTAAAATTGGGCCTTGGCAATTGGCCCAGTTCCGATTTACCTTCTATTTTCCTTTTTTCTTTTTCTTCTTTTAATTTCTTATTAACAAAAATTCCTAAATTAAATTGTAACATCAAACTTAAACTACAAAATATTAATTTCCCTTGACAATAATTAACACATAATACTAAACACTAATTAAAAACAGAATCACACAAACGTACAATTAAATGACAAAAATAGAATAAAAATGCATATTTTTGTGATTTATTCTTTCTTTTAAAATGAAATATGGTTTAATTAATTCCTAATAAAAACATCCTAAATATACATGCCACATATTTTGTATTTTTTAATTAGCCAAAATAAGATAGATATTTACGGACAAAACAAAAATAATTATCCAAGAAAAATTCCAAGCGAAATTCTCAAAATTGTACCCAAAGGTAGTTTTTATTTATTTTTGATTTCTTTTTTGGAGTAGTTTTCGTGAAGCAAAAATCACATGCTCATATCTGCCCCTCTTTGTTTGAAAACACAAAGGGTTTTCGTACAAAGATAAAGTGAGCGGATACGAGCAATTTTTGCCCGTTGGAATACTCCGTGTGATGTATTTTTTTTTGAAAGATTTAACCAAACATTTGCTTCAAAGGTTTCCTACATATCCCTGGCTAAAAGGGAATCAGGTTAATGTAGTTCAGGAAATTTTTGTAGTAGGGATTACCATGGGACTGAAATTTGTTGTTACTGCTGTTGCATGCTGGTTACTACTTCTTACCGATCTCTTTATTACTCCATGCTCAAAAGAAAAACAAGAAGCTAGACTTATCTAGAAATTATAAACTCTTATCTATCTTCAACTTGCTCTTGGTGCCTTGCTTTCTTGTCGGCTTGTGTTTCTTCCGGTGCTTTTTATTCCGGATTTGACTTGAAGTTTTCCTTCTGATTTCTGCGGTGGAATTTATGCTGAGGGATATTTTGCTGTGACCCTCCGCATTACTGCCTTCGACTTCAACTTTAAATGTATTCCTCTGTTCTACATGCGGGCTCTTGACTTCATCAACAACTTTGAAAATAAAATGCACTTGGCAATGATTTATGAAATATATATTTTGGCAACGTTTATACAAGTAGGACCACTCGGGTCGAAATAAGTTAAATGTCCTTTTGAGAAAGGATTAAATTCAATATACTATTTGAGGGCGGATAGACCCATCACATCCTATTCGAGGGTGGATAGACCCATCATATCCATATTCGAGGATGGATAGACCCATCATATCCTATTCGAGGGCGGATAAACCCATCATATCCTATTCGAGGGTGGATAAACCCATCATATCCTATTCGAGGGAGGATAGACCTATCACATCCTTATCGAGGGCGGATAGACCCAACATAACCTATTCGAAGGCAAATAGACCCAGCATATCCTATTCGAGGGCGAGTAGACCCAGCGTATCCTTTTCGAGGGCGGATAGACCCATCGTACCCTATTCGAGGGCGGGTAGACCCATCGTGTCCTATTTGAGGGCGGATAGACCCATCGTATCCTATTCGGGGACGGATAGACTCATCGTATCTGATTCGAGGGCGGATAGACCCATCGTATCCTATTTGAGGGCGGATAGACCCATCATATCCTATTCGAGGGCAAAGACCTCGTGCCAAAACATAAGTCATACTAGCACGACAAAAATCTCATGCCACCATGTGTATCGTACCAGTGTCAGTTACCAATAACAAGCTCAAGGGAAATTTATTAAGAATCAAAAAAAGTAATACATGATAACAAATTCTTTATTTCAATCTGTTATATTACTAACAACTCAACAAAATATGGGATAATAACTTCACATAG
Organism: Nicotiana benthamiana; assembly: GCA_034376525.1. Lineage (NCBI taxonomy): Eukaryota > Viridiplantae > Streptophyta > Magnoliopsida > Solanales > Solanaceae > Nicotiana > Nicotiana benthamiana. The sequence continues at coordinate 120,787,417 of CM067329.1, forward strand.
GTAAATACATCTTGGCAACCAAATCATCAACAAATAACGGAGACACAAATTAGCACATTGGAAAAAACGCAACAACTCACGTATAATGCATGGCACACGCAAAAATTCATAAACCATTATAATACAAGAATCAAAACAAAAGTCACTTCGATGCGACACATATCAAAATCATAAATCATCCTTATGACGTCGCATGAGCTTCACATTTTAAAATATTTCTCCAAAATTGCTTCACAGGCATAAGCCATTTTATCTCGCCATGTGTGCATCATAATGAAGTGTTTTTCCTTAATTGCACCACACATATAAGTCCCCTTATCTCTCTGCATATGCATCAATGTACACATTACCCTTATGTCTCCACATGCATATCTCAATCACAACACAACGATCAACCGCACACCACGTGCACTGATAATATGCTAGATTTATATGTAATCAGATATATTATACCCCTACTTTAGTGTGTTTTAAAGTGTTTTAAAGGTTGAAATATGAGAAATTTATCTTAATGGTTAAATTTTGTTATTAAGGAAGCCAAGAGTGAAGAATAGAGGTAATTTGAGAAATAATAAAGCTTAAAGGTAATTTTGAAGAAATAAAAGAAAAATCGTGACCCAGACAATGAAGTAACTACCCATCGCACATGAAAAGCACTAGAAAGTTATGACCCCAGGCAGTGAAGTAACTTTCCCATAGTACAGGAAAAGCACAGGAAAATCTGGAATTTCAACCAGATATTGTGCGAAGAACAACTATAGTGCTAGTACAAATTCGCATGTGTTCTATCTTGAGTGGAAACTTAGTCATTGGGATAAGGGATGTGATATAAAAGCTTCTAACCTTCAGCTATATGCTGGATCTGAGAAGGCTCGGAACACCATTGTTGCAGCAGTATTCGAGATCGGAAGATCCTGAAGTTCATTCCACAAGATGAATCAAAGAGTTTTTCTCAACTTTTCTGTCGTTACTTCTATCTATATTGGTTTGACAATGGTTTATCTATTTTTGAGTAGTATTATGAGTAACTAAACCCTTCATCCAGGATTTGATGGAACCAATTGTTGGATGAATTCTTGATTGTGTATTAGTATAATTGAGATGTTTTAATCTCTATTCGTTCAACGATGTGCTTCTTGTGGTTAATTGAAAGGCCCCTAATTAATCACGTATAGTTATCTTCTATTGCTTATGAGATAACACTAGATTATATTGTTATTGAACAACACAACTGTACAGTAAGTTAAGAGAGTAATTACTTATATTTAGAAATGGGATTAGAGATAACAAAGTTTTGGTGAAATATTTATAAGTTAGACAAATTATCAGCTAAAGTAATTCGAGAGAATACTTTTAGTAAATTATCATAATTAATTGAGAGATAATTGCGGTAAATGAAGAAATAATCATCTGTTGAGAGTGGTGCGGTGAGATTATAGCTAACGTGTTAGGAAATAATCCGACAATTGGATAAATCATAAACCCTAGATTTTTTAAGCTTGATTCAACCTCATTCTTGTTGATGAACAACCCCTTGTTTTGCAACCGTTTAGTTCTTTTTATGAGGCATAGTTGGTCGTGATCAAATATTGGTATTTTTGTCGGGAACTAACAGTGTTAGTCGTTACAACTTGAAATAATTGCTAGGATATTTAGTTTAGATCATTATTTTGTGATGATAAAAGTATTTCCATTGAAATTCTCATGTTTGATTTCTTTTAGTGAAATTCTCACATTTGAGTTATTATGTGCCTCAGGTGTATTCCTAGAAGCTCCTTGAGAACTGGTGAACTATTTGAAGATCTCTCAGATCCCGAGAAAATATTCATGACATTAAATCGGGCTAACAAGAAGGGTAAGCAACAACTAAAACTGAATGAACAAACCAAAATTGAGGGTGATGTTGAGAATAACAACGAAATTATAGAAATAACCAAGGTGACCCAAACATCAGAGTGATAACACCCTTTGTGCCGAAGGCTGCTGTATATGATTAGATGTGACCAAACGCTGACAATCTGGAAACTGCAATTCTAGTCCCTTAAATACAAATGAAAACTTTTCAAATTACAAACAACATGATGCATTTGTTTCAAAACAAGGGGTTGTTCTCCGGGTCTTACATTGAAGATCCACAACTGTAAGGCCCCGAAAAATATCGTTAAGTAATTTAGGATTTTGTGGTGCTAGGTAGGCTAATTATAATATTTTATGTGATATTAATATGATGGCATAAATTGAATTTGGTAAATAAGTATATAAGTCTTATAATAAGTAATGTGGGGCCTAAGTCCCTGTCAAGTTAGAAAATTTTATAATGGGCTAAAATTCCAAATAAGTTTGCATAAGTCCACACTTTAAACGAGCATATATAAATATGTATAATGATCAATTTGATGAACAACTTATCATATGAAAGGTCTTTGAGTCTAGCCTCCAATCTTCAAACCGTTTGTCATTTGGACATTCCTACACAAAGTTATGATTAAATTATCAAAGGCTGGAAAAAGTGATCCTGTGTCAGATCTGCGATCGCAAAACCATTATGCGGTCCGCATAATTAATTTGCGATCACAAATCTGGTCGCAAACTGGACCAGTGTAGCCAAATTTTGGGCACCAGCTTCGCAATGCATTTTGCGAACCACACTCTTGTTTTGTGGTCCATATGCGACCGCAAACCTGATTTCGGAGGCTTATTTTTCCTATTTTTATAACTCGAACCCATTTTAATATATAGTCTTTGGGGCTTCATTTGGGGTCATTTTCTACTGATTTTAGAGAGAGTTGAGAACATATAAAGAGATGAAGAGAAAGAAGGAGCCTAGCTTCAAAATCGCTCAAGTCTTGCTCAAGTTTTCAAGAATCAAGGAAAATAACCACTTGATTGTCCTCCATCAGGGTAAGTCCTTCCTCCAAGACTTCATGTAAGAGGTTAAGGTTCCAATATATTGTGGGGATTAGAAATAGGCCATGCATGTGGGACTATGTTGTAGTATGTTATATTAAAGAACTTATTTGGGTAGTTCCTGTTAAAATTGGTTGATGGAGGAAGGAATTTCCATTTTCAGACCTTGAAGACTACTTCATATGTTAGGTGTTTGATGAAATTTCTAAGAGAGTTATGCCATGGATAACCTTCATAATTTATTAATCGATTCCCGCTATCTCCCTATAGATTGTTATTGCTAAAGGTGTTGGTGGATTTTAGAAACTTAAGGAAAGCTTAGCTGAGGTATGTACCCCCTCTTCTTAGAATTGAGCTCCCATGTCATCCATATAAATGTGGTAATCTGAAAATGTATAGATGTTGTGCTTATTATTTCAAGTGAACTATTATTGCAAGATTATATGTGGAAGGTGTGTTTCAATGTGCACAATATGCCATCCTTGATAAATTGAGAATGTGTGAAAGATGTGAACTATGTGCTATTCTTTGTAAAATTGAGTAAGTGGTGAGAACATTAACTATGTGTTAAAATGCCTAAATTTTAAGTTGAGGTTACATTGTGAATATTATGACGAACTAGGTGAATTCCTCTCTATGCTTACAACTTGAATTGCTTTGTATGCGCCCATGATCTTAAATGACATGGTTAATGTTGAAAATGGGAATAATGTGAAACGTGAGCAATGGAATGTGGCCTAGTGTCATGTATGGCCCAAGTGCCGATGAACTAACCTATGTGGAACCAACAATTGAAGTGAGATGATCAATGGAAAAGGGTAACGTCTAGGTAAGACGTCTAGCCGATTGGGCCGTGATCAGACGTCATGCTACATATATGGTGGTATTATACTAAAATTCAAATCGGAAAGTGGAAGTGAAATAGTGATTGAGGTATATGTCTCAAACGAGGCAGCTTAGTGATCGGACTCCACTCAAGAAAGCGGCGGTATTGTGAATGATGATAAACGATATTAAATTCCCCAAACTAAAGCCGTGGAAATTATGTGAAAGCTATGTGATTCCTTTTATTTAATGATGTGGTATTGTTTAAAGCTTTTGTTGAATCCTTATGATTTTTTTGTTCTTGTATGATTGTTCTTTCTAATGAGATGGTGTTTAGTAGTACATACTAGTGTTATTCGATGGCAAAAACATTCCGTTTTCCAGGGGCGCTATGTCTTTAAATGGATGTAGGTGGCTCCATAGCAAGCAGTGTTGGTCGCAGCTAGTGACGCATCTCCCTTTCAGCTGACTTGGTGAGCCCTACTTCATTTTGGGTCCTGTTCCATTGTTTATTACGTACTTGTTATCTTGAGGTATAGTCGGAGCTTTATTGCCGACATTTCCATATTACTCTTCAGTTGTATTTAGAGGCTCCATAAATAGGTTGTGGGTGGTGTTGAGTATTGAAAATTTGAACTAAACATGTTGTTATTTGGCAGAATGTTTCTTTCATATCTACTAATTGTAATAATTTGGTTAGTCTGGTTGAACTGTTAATGAAAGACAAAGATAAAAACTGTCAATATAATGCTCATAAAATAGGATTTATGGAGTTTGTCTCCTCGTTATTTATAAATTAATTTTGGGTAGAATGAAACCTAATAGGATTGCTCAGTTGGGCTTGCTCGATTGAGCGCCAGTCGCGTTCCTCGATTTTGGGGTGTGACAAACTTGGTATCAAAGCCTAAGGTTTTAAAGTGTCCTAAGATGTCTCGGAGCAGTGTCTAGTAAAGTCCTTCTTATCGGTATGTTATCGACCACATCTATAAGTTGGAGGCTACTTGGACATTTAGGAATTCTACCCTTCTTTGATACTCCAGATCGTGCGATATAGCTTAAGATAGGGAGTTGATTTCCTCTCTTAGTCTTATTCTCAAGATTAGTAATCTTGATACCATAATTCACAAATTTGAATATAACGACACGACCGGTCGTTTTGAACTTTTGCGCCTAGATCGTTTGTTCTTGGGCATGAATTGCCTCGTATGATGTATTAAGACTTATGTAAATTATTGGTTTTGGTTTTCAGGGTAATCAAAATGAATTTGGGAGAACAATTCTCAGTTTGAAGCTTACAATTTGAAATGTTTGACCAAGACTTAACTTGTTTGTATATTATCTCGGATCTAAAATTTTATGATTTGGTTAGCTCAGGTGATTTGGAACTTTGGAGCATGATCAGAATGCATTTTGGAAGTCCGTGGAAGGTTTAGGCTTGAATTGGCAAAATTGAGATTTAGGCATTTTCCGGTCGATAGGCGGGATTTTGTTATAGAGATCGGAATGGAAATATGGAAGTTGCAGTAATTCTATTATGTCATTTGGGATGTGTGTGCAAAATTTCAGGTCATTCGGACGTGGTTTGGTTGGGGTTTTGATCAAAATCAGAATATAGAAGTTCTTGGAATTCTTATGCTTGAATCTGATGCAAATTTAGTGTTTTGTTGTTGTTTTGAGCGTTTCGAAGGTTGAAACAAGTTTGAGTGTTGTTATGGGATATATTGGCATGTTTGGTTGATGTTCCGAGGGCCTCGGGCGAGATTCGGATGGTCAATCAGACCATTTCATGTTGTGAAAAATTGCAGAATCTCAACTGTTGGTGTTACAAGAGCCTGCTGCAATTGTTTCTTCCAACTCCCAAAACTTGCCAGTTAAGCATTTAAAACACACCCAGGGCCCCCGAGACCCCTACTTAAAGCGCCAATACTGTCTAACGCCTTATTCAAGCTTGCAAAAATCCTTAAACCCTCCAAAACAACATCGGAAATCCGATTAAATCAAAGATTCAAGCCTAAGAACTTCAAGTTCATCCAAAACACACTTTCAATCCAAAACCTAATCAACACTCGTCCGTTTGACCTGAAACTTTGCACGCACATCCCAAATGACATGACGGTGCTAAAACAACTTCTGGAATCACATTCCAAACCTCGGATAAAAAATTCATTATCGGACCGAAAACCTACAAATTCTAACTTTAAGCATTTCTAGCATAAATGAGCTATGGTCATCAAAAATACATTCCAAACACGCTCCCAACCCCGAAATAACCTAACGGAGATAACTGAACCATCAGATTCCCATTCCAATGTCATCCTAACACTATTCTTATTATGGATCACTTTTCAACACTTAAGCTCTCATCTAGGGACTAAGTGTCCCAAAACACTCCGATTCTAACACCAAATGTCCGAACAAACCAAAATAGCAGAAATGAACTTTAGAAAAGCAGTTAATGGGGGAAGGGCATAACTTCCAAAGAAGACCGGCCGGGTTGTCACATCCTCCTACACGTAAAATTCATTCACCCTCGAACGAGTATAGAGAACATACCTGAAGTAGCAAAAAGATGAGGGTATCGGCTGCGCATATCCCGCTCGGTCTCCAAAGTCGCCTCCTTGGCCGGCTGACCCTGCCACTGAACCTTTACTAAAGCTATATCCTTTGACCTAAGCTTTCAGACCTGCATATCCTATATCGCCAGTGGCTCTTCAACATAGGATAAGTCATTGTCCAGCTGGACTGAAGTGAACTCCAATACGTGAGACGGGTCACCGTGATACCTCCGAAGCATCGAGACATGAAATACCGGATGAAACCCGGACAAATTGGGAGGTAAGACAAGCTCATAAGCAACCTCCCCGACTTGCTTCAAAATCTCAAAAGGGCCAATGAACCTCGGGCTTAACTTCCCTTCTTCCCAAACCTCATAACGCCTTTCATAGGCGAGACCCAAAGCAGAACCCGCTCACCAACCATAAAGAAAACATCACGAACCTTCCGGTCCGCGTAACTCTTCTGTCTGGACTGGGCCGTACGGAGTCTATCCTATCACCTTAACCTTCTCTACCGCATCCTATAACAACTCAGTGCCTAACAATCTGGCCTCACCAGGCTCAAACCAACCCACTGGGGATCTGCATCTCCTACCATATAAGGCCTCATATGGTGCTATTTGAATGCTAGACTGATAACTATTGTTGTACGCAAACTCAGCCAAATGGCAAAAACTGATCCCAAGGCCCTCTAAACTCAATCACGCATGCACAGAGCATATTCTTAAGAATCTGAATGGTGCGCTAGGACTGTCTGTCCGTCTGGGGGTGAAAAGGTGTACTCATAGTCACTTGGGTACCCAACTCATGCTGGAAGGCTCTCCATAACCGTGATGTAAACACTGAAACCCTGTCTAAGATGATAGAAATCGGAATGCCGTGCATGCGGACAATCTTCATGATATAAATCCTCGCTAACCGCTCCACTGAGTAAGCATTACACACTGGAATGAAATGAGGGGACTTGGTCTGCCGATCTACAACAACCCAAATAAAATCAACTTTCTTTGCAGTCAGAGGGATACTAGTTGAAAAGTCCATAGTGATCTTCTCCCATTTCCACTCCGGAATCTCCATCAGCTGGAGTAACCCTCTCGATCTCTCATGCTCATCCTTTACCTGCTGGCAATTGAGGCATCTAGCTATAAACTCTACTATGTCCTTCTTCATCTGCCTCCACCAGTAATGCTGCCTCAGATCCTGATACATCTTCAGGGCACCGGGATGGATGGATTATTGCAAGCTATGGGCCTCTGTCAATATCAACTAACGAATATCATCAACATCGGGTACATAGATCTGACCATGCATCCATAATACCCTGTCATCTCCAATAGTCACATCCCTAGCATCGCCGTGCTGAACTGTGTCCCTGAGGACAAGCAAATGAGGGTCATCACACTATCGCTCCCTAATACGATCAAACAATGAAGACCGAGAAACCACACAGGGTAGAACCCGACTGGGCTCCGAAATGTCGAATCTCACATACTGACTGGCTATGGCCTGAACATCCATCGCCATAGGCCTCTCTGAAGCTGGTAAATATGCCAAACTTCCCAAACTCTCCATCCGGCGACTCAAGGCATCGGCTACCACATTGGCCTTGCCTGGATGATACAGAATAGTAATATCATAATCCTTAAGTAGCTCCAACCATCTCCTCTGGCCCAAGTTCAGATCCTTCTGCTTGAATAAGTGTTGTAAACTCCGATAATCCGTGTAAATCTCATAAGGCACACTGTACAAATAATGACGCTTGATCTTTAAGGCATGAACAATAGAAGCTAACTCGAGGTCATGGACATGATAGTTCTTTTCATGTACCTTCAACTGTCTGGACGCGTGGGATATCACCCTACCATCCTGCATCAACACCACTCCAAGTCCGACTCGTGAGGAATCATAATAAACTGTATAGGACCCCTAACCAGTAGGTAAAATCTGAATAGGGGCTGAAGTAAAATCCATCTTGAACTTCTGGAAGCTCGCATCACACTCGTCTGTCCACTGAAAGGGAGCACCCTTCTGGGTCAATCTAGTCATAGGGGCTGCAATCGATGAGAACCCCTCCACAAAACGATGGTAATACCCTAGCAGGCCAAGGAGACTGTGGATCTCTGTATCTGAGGAGGGCCTGGGCACACTCTGCACGGCCTCCACCTTCTTCGGATCCACCCGAATTCCCTCACTCGATACCACGTGGCCTAAGAACGCCACAGAACTCAACCAAAACTCATATTTTGAGAACTTTGCATATAATTTCTTTTCTCTCAGGGTCTAAAGCTGTCCTCAGGTGCTGCTCATGATCTTCCCGACTCCGGGAGTATACAAGAATATCATCTATGAAAACAATGACAAACGAGTTGAGATAGGGCCTGAATACACTGTGCATCAAATGCATAAAAGCTGTTGGGGCATTGGTCAGCCCAAATAACATGACAAGGAACTCGTAGCGACTATACCGAGTCCTAAAAGTAATCTTCGGGATGTCCAGCTCTCGAATCTTTAACTGGTGATAACCTAAGCTCAAATCAATCTTATAAAACAAATGTGCGCCCTAAAGCTGGTCAAATAGATAATCTATACGAGGTAAAGGATATAGGTTCTTCACTGTAACCTTGTTCAACTGACGATAATCGATACACATACGCATAGAACCATCATTTCTCTTTACGAACAAGATAGGAGCAACCCACGGTGAAACACTGGGTCAAATGAAACCCTCATCAAGCAATTCCTGTAATTGATCCTTCAACTCCTTCAACTCAGGAAGCGCCATACGGTAAGGAGGAACAGATATGGGATGAGTGCCCGGCAACAAATCAATACAAAAATCAATGTCCTGATCGAGCGACATGCCCGGAAGATTAGCAGGAAACACATCGGGTTAATCCCGTACTACTGGGACAGAGTCAATAGAAGGGGTATCAGCACTGACATCTCTCACATAAGCTAAATACGCGGCACACCCCTTCTCAACCATACGCTGAGCTTTATGAAAAGATATAACTCTACTGGGAGTGTAATCAAAAGTACCACTCCACTCAATACACGGAATACCTTGCATAGCCAGCGTCACGGTCTTGGTGTGACAATCAAGAATAACATATTGGGGCGACAACCAGTCCATGCCCAAGATAATATCGAAATTAACCATATCAAGTAATAAAAGTCTGCCCTGGTCTCAAACCCATGAATAGTAACCAAACATGATCGATAAACGTGGTCCACAACAAGGGAATCTCCCACGGGAGTAGAAACACAAACAGGAGAGCTCAAGGTCTCTCGGGCTATTCCCAAATGTAGAGGAAAATAAGATGACACATAAGAATAGGTAGATCCTAGATCAAATAGAACCGATGCCTCTCTATGACTAACCGATTTAATACCTATGATAATCGATTTGGAGGCAACAGCCTCGGCACGAGCATGAAAAGCATAATATCTGGCCCGAACCCTCCCTCGAGGGCGACCTTTATCTCCCCGATCTCCGCCTCTGGCTGGATGGGCAGGTGGGGTGGTAGCTGGAGCTGGAACGATAGTCTGCGAACCCAGTGGAGCATGCTGAGGCTATGGAGCTTGAGAAGGCGTACCCTTCCAAAGTTTGGGGCACTCCCTAACCATGTGGCGGGTATCCCCGCACTCAAAACAAGCTATAAGAGGGCACGGTGGCTGTGACTGACTTGGACAACCCCTGTTAGACTGACCTCTGGAAGTACCCCGCGCAGTAGGCACACTAGAACCGGAGGTGCATAATAAGGCTCCTGAGATCTGGGAGGAGCTGGAGTACTGCTGGATGAAGAAAGAGCTGAGTGAACTGAGCGACCCATATAGCCCCTACCATGACGTCCTACTACTGGTGTACGGGTACCAGAGTATTGACCCGACTCTCGAGACCTCTTGGACTCTCTCTCCTCTCGCTCTCTGGCGTGTATACCCTCTATCCTTCTGGATATGCTCACTACCTGCTGATAGGGTATATCCATATCTAGCTCCCCAGCCATGCTAGATTTTATGGGAGGAATAATACCCTCAATAAACTAGTGAACCCTATCATGAAAAATAGCCACCAAAGTCGGTGCATATTTGTCCAACCTAGTATAACGTATGGCATATCGAGACGGTTATAGGGCCCTGGTGCAAATGCTTAAACTCCACAAGCCATGAATCTCAGAGGATCTGGGGAACAAACTCCCTTTGAAACATATCTGAAAACTGAGTCCAAGTAAGGGAGGCACCCTTGTCTGGACTATCTAACTCAAAGGTGAGCCACCAGTCATAGGCAGCTCCTCGAAGCTAGAAAGCTGCGAAATAAACCCCGCTCGAGGCAGTAATACCCATAGTGCAAAAGATGCAGTGGCAATACTCCAAAAACCCCCAAAGCATCATCCATAGATAGTCCGTTGAAAACAAGAGGACAATACTTCTTGAACCTCTCCAGTATACGCTGCTCATCCTCAGTAGCATGTGCCCCATCCTCGGGCTGAATCGGTACTGCAGGCTGGACAGGGATAATATCTGGAACCTACCCCATATGCACCCTCTACTCCGGAGTGCGGGCTGCGGGAGTTTGGGCTCCTCCCCAGCCTGGGACGTGGCTGAAGGAAGGGGAAGTAACCCTGCTTGTGACAGCGTAGGATACATGCTCATAAACTGTGCCAATGCCTCTTGAACAGCTGGAGTAGTGGTGGCTGTGGGCGTATCAGGGGCTTGAGCCCTAACTGGATCTGTTGGCAGTACCTAGACAGCACTTCGCGCAGGTGCTCTGGCTGCACCACGTGAACATCCACGACCCTTGTCCCGGCCCCTGCCTCTAGCGGCTACAGGAGGGGTGTGGGTAGCTGATCGTCCTGGGTCGTACGTGTCCTCCCATCTGTGAGAGAATAGAAAACAGAAGTTTAGAGTCGATGTCAAAAATATAGAACGACAAGGAATTCAATGAAGTGAAGATTTTTCCTAAATTGTTACATAGCATTTCGTAGATAAGTACAGACGTCTCTATACCGATCAGCGAGACTCTAATAAACCGGCCTGTGTCCCGTGACTCATATGAACCTAGAGCTCTGATACCAACTTGTGACGACCCTAGTTCACCAATTGTGAACCTTTCATGACGGCACCTAGTCTTCACGGCTAAGTAAGCCTAACACGTTGCAGAATTAACAATCTCTATGAAAAATAACCACAGAATATCGAATAACATAAAGAAATGTATAGAGTTGCCGCATGGTACAATATACTTAAATGCCAAAATGCTGAAAATAACTCCCAAAACCTGGAATCCCATGGGCAACATAGGCTATAGAAGAACATACGATGCTCTAATCACCAGAATAGTCTAATACAAAGAAGAACATAATAGCAACTAGTTGACTATATGTAGAATGAGAGAGAGACTCTTCGGATCTGCAGACGCGGTAGATGTATACCTCAAGTCTCCGAATATAGCTCCTAGATCACTTATAGTGCACCTGACCGGAAGTACCTAAATCTGCACATGAAAAACATGCATTGAAAAGGCATGAGTACACCACAACGGTACTTAGTAAGTTCCAAGCCTAACCTCGGTCGGGTAATAACGAGGACGGTCAGGACCCTACTAAGAATAAACACGATAATAATAATGAACAGTGTAAGGCAGAGAATAATTAGGAAAAACAACAATAAAAATAAGATAGAAGCTACAAGTCAAAGACAATTAAGCAAGGTAAAGAAATTACACAACAAGGTACCACTCAATATCAGGGTGCCATGTGGATCTCCCAGGATACTGTCCTGTAGTTCTTTTCCTCAACTGTCCAGTGGATCTCCCAAGAATCTAACCCGTAGTCCATCGCATTTTAATATCTGGAGGATATCCCGGGATATCGTCCCGTAGTCCAACATATCAATACCCAGTACTGGGGGAATCTACCGGCTGCGTTACCGTAGTTCCATATAACTATACAGGGGAATCTATCGGGAATCGAACCCGCAGTCCCAAAGTAAACAAACAAGGGCGGAGCTACAGGAATCCCACATCCGTAGTTCTAATGTAAATGCACAACCAAAATCAGAGAAATATTTAGAAATTGAAGTACAATAATACAAAGCAACAAATAATTCTGGCATAACATGCTTCACATAATTACATTTAAGGCAAATCAAGCAGATAGGCAAATTTTGGGTCATCTAAACATGCTTTTCTATACTAGTACATGCTATATTAGCAAGTGGAATAAAGCAATCACGAAAGAAACTCAGTTCAAGTATTTTAAGTTAAAATTTGGAACTATTAGCTCAAGTACGCACTCTCACCTCACGTACAAGGCATTCAGTTACCAATATCATATCCTATGGGACAAAGTCCCCCACACAAGATTAGACAAGCCACTTACCTCGAACCGGTGCAAAAAGCAATAAGGAACGATGCCCTTGCCACGAGTATCCGACTCCGAGTGGCCCAAATCTATTCAAACCAATTACATATTGTAAATAACATCGCAAGTAACCAATTCTACTATTAAAATGAAAGCTAAGACGCGAAAATAGGTAAAATGACCAAAACGGCCCTCGAACCAACGTCTCAGAATCAAAACAATTTCACATTTTCAAAACCCTCTTACTCTCACGAGTCTACCATGTAAGATTCATCCAAATCGGAGGTCAAATGCCCCCTCAAATCCTCACAATTACGTCTAAGAACTTTACCCAAATTTACCCAATTTTTTATCCTCAAATTGAATTAAAATGATGGATTTAACGACCAAACGATGAAATATTAATAGAAAGGATCATAGAAATGTTACCCAACAATCTCCTCTTCAAAATCCTCTCAGAATCGCCCTTCCCCGAGCTCAATTTGATTTTCCTAAATTTTGAAAACTAACCCTCGAATTTTTCTTATCTGAAAAGCAGTTTTTGCTTTTGCAGTCCAAGGCTGCTTCTGCGGTCCCGCATATGTGAACCACGAGCCGCATTTGTGACTCTTCATTAAACTCCAGGATTCCGCATCAGCGGACAAAGGTGTCTAGACCCTAGTTCACCAATTGTGAAAATGTCATGACGGCACACAGTCTTCATGACTAGGTAAACCTAACACATTGCGGAATTAACAATCTTTACAAAAACAATAACAGAATACCGAATAACATAAAGGAAATATATAGGTTTGCCGCCTGACACATACACTTTAATAGTAAAACGCTGAAACAACTCCCAAGACTGGGAATCCCACGGGCAACACAGGCTATAGGAGAACATACACTGCTCTAATCACTAGAATAATCTAATAAAAAGAAGAACGAAATAACATATAGCTAGCTATAGGTAGAATGAAAGGGAGACTCTGCGGATCTACGAATGTGGCAGATGTATACCTCAAGTCTCCGAAATTCACCATGACAGCTACTGACGCTACGCCTGCTCAGAAGTACCTGGATTTGCACAAGAAAAATATGCGCAGAAGAGGCCTGAGTACACCACAGCGGTATTTAGTAAGTGCCAAGCCTAACCTCGGTAGGGTAGTGACGAGGAAGGTCGAGGCCCTACTAAGATAAACATAATAATCCAAGTGAAAATGACTAAACTATAGGAATACAGTTTATATCGAGAATCTAGCAAGATAATAAGTAAAATAGGAAACAGAATGCGATACAATCTATGAATAAGGATCAAACCACTACATGCTATTTATCACCGGGGATCTCCTGGTATCCTCATCATATGCACGAGGGATCTCCAAGTATCCCGAGGATCTCCTAGTATCCTCTTACTCATACTGGAGGGATCTCCAAGTATCCCGAGGATCTCGTAGTATCCTCCGTTTCTAATCAATTCGGTGCCAGGGATATCTTAGTATCCCGCACTCCCAATCTTAGAGTATAATACGTACATGGGAACTCCCGGGATTCCGTCCCATAGTCCCAAATCGTAAACACATCACAACAGTCAATATTATATAAAGCTAAGTAAAGACAACAGATAGAATCTAGAGTCTAACATGCTTCACGGAGAGCAAATATTGCAATTTAAACAAATAGAACAAATAAGTCAACTAACATGCTTTTCTTAAACTAACACATGTAAACTTGCATTTATAAGAGTCAAGTAAGCGAGGAAACACAGTCTAAATCAGTCAAGTACGGTGAATTTTCCACAATTAGCACAAGTACACGCTCGTCACCTCGCGTACAAGGCATTTAAAACAACAGTCAAGATATCCTAAGGGGAGAGGCCCCACACACAAGGTTAGACAAGCCACTTACCTCGAACCGGTATGAAAATCACTATGAAATGATGCCCTTTCCACGAGTATCCAACTCCGAATGGCCCGAATCCAATCGTTACCTCTAAAAAAACCTTTGAAAAGTCCCTCAAATCCGAGCTCTCTAGCTTGAGTTTTTTTTTTAAAATGGAAGAACCATCGTTTTTGAAATATTAATACTGCCCAGGCCCTTTGTTCAATGCGATCAAATAAAGAGGGATGCAATCACGTAGAAGAAAATTTGAAGGTCCACAAGTAGTTCTATGCGAACCCTGCTAGAGTCCTGCGATCGCAGAAGAGGAGAAGATGAAACTATGCGATCGCGTAATGGGCCATGCGATCGCATAGAAGGATTTCGGCCCTGAGGCCCAGCTCTTAATCTCTACTGTGTGAACGCGGTAAAATGAATGTGAACGCAGAGAAAGGAGGAACAGAACTTTGTAATCACGTACAAGGCTCTGCGATTGCATTGAAGGAAAAATGCCCCCTCTGAAAGTGCATTATGCGATCGCATGGGTGAGGCTGGGATCACAGAGAGGAAAATGTCTGCAACAACTGAGTGGATTTTCTGCAATACTCTAAGTCCCAAAATTGCTCCGTTGAGAATCCGAAACACACCCGAGGCCCCCGGGACCTCAACCAAACCCACGGACATAACCCATAACATCATTCAAACTTGTACCAATCCTTAAACCACCTAAAACAATGCCGAAAACTCGAATTAACCAATGATTTGAACCTAAGAACTCCAAAACTCAACCAAACTCACTTTCGATCAAAAACCTAATCAAACCAAGTCCGATTGACCTGAAATTTTGCACGCACGTCCCAAATGACATGACGGTGCTACTGCTACATCCAAAAACCCATTCTCACTCTCGGATCAAAAGTTCACTATCGGATCGGAAACTTCCAAATTCTAACTTTCGGCATTTCTAGCCTAAATGAGCTACGGACATCCAAAATACATCCCAAAGCTCCAAATCGCAAAATCACCTAACGGAGCTAATGGAACCATTAGTTTCCCATTCCGAGGTCGTCTTCACACTGTTCTGATTACAGACCACTTTTCAACACTTAAGCTCTCATTTAGGGACTAAGTCTCTCAAAACACTACGAATTCTAACACCAAAGTCCCGGCAAACCAAAATAACAGAAAGGACTTAGGGGAAGAAGTTAATGGGGAAACAAGCATAAATTCCAAAGACGACCGGCCGGATCGTCACAAAAGGAACTGCTTATGTGGTTCTGCCTATACGGATACTACATTGCTTCTGCGATCTCTGCCCAAATCCCAATTCTGCTTCTGCGATCTCTTCTGCCGCTTGTGCGGTTCCCCAACCGCAGAAGCGAAAATGATAGGAGCCTACTGCAATTGTTTCTTACAACTCCCAAATCTTGCCCGTTGAGCATCCGAAACACATCCGAGGCCCTTGGGACCCCAACCAAAAACACCAATACTATGTAACACTTTATAACTTGCACAAATCCTTAAACCCTCAAAAACAACACCGAAAACCCGATTAAATCAAAGATTCAAGCCTAAGAACTTCAAGTTCATCCAAAACACGCTTTCGATCCAAAACCTAATCAACACTCATCCGATTAACATGAAACTTTGCACGCATGTCCCAAAATGACATGACGGTGCTACAGCAACTTCCAAAATCTCATTCCGACCCTCGGATCAAAAATTCACTATCGGACCGAAAATCTCTAAACTCTAACTTTCGACATTTCTAGCCTAAATGATCTACGGACATCCAAAATATACTCTGAACCCCGAAATCGCCTAACTGAGCTAACGAAACCATTAATTTCCCATTCCGAGGTCGTCTTCACACTGTTCTGATTACGGACGACTTTTCAAGACTTAAGCTCTCATTTAGGGACTAAGTGTCTCAAAACACTCCGAATTCTAACACCGAAGTCCCGGAAAACCAAAATAGCAGAAAGGACTTAGGGGAAGCAGTTAATGGGGAAACGGGGCATAAATTCCAAAGACGACCGGCCGGGTCGTCACAAATGGAACCGCTTATGCGGATACTAAACCGCTTCTGTGGTCTCTGCCCAAATCCCAATTCCGCTTCTGCAATCTCTTTAGCCGCTTCTGCGGTTCCCCAACCACAGAAACGAAAATGATAGGAGCCTACTGCAATTGTTTCTTACAACTTCCAAATCTTGCCCGTTGAGCATCCGAAACACACCCGAGGCCCCTGAGACCCCAACCAAAAAACACCAATGCTATCTAACATCTTAGAACTTGCACAAATCCTTAAACCCTCCAAAACAACACCAAAAACCCGATTAAATCAAAGATTCAAGCCTAAGAACTTCAAGTTCATCCAAAACACGCTTTCGATCCAAAACCTAATCAACACTCGTCCGATTGACCTGAAACTTTTCACGCACGTCCTAAATGACATAATTGGTGCTACAACAACTTCCGGAATCCCATTCCGTCCCTTGGATAAAAATTCACTATCGGATCGGAAACCTCCAAATTCTAACTTTCGGCATTTCTAGCCTAAATGAGCTACGGTCATCCAAAATACATTTCGAATACGCTCCCAACCCGAAAATCATCTAACGGAGCTAACAGAACCATCAGATTCACATTCAGAGGTTGTTTTCACACTGTTCCGATTATGGATCACTTTTCAATACTTAAGCTCTCATCTAGGGACTAAGTTTTCCAAAACACTCCGAATTCTAACACCAAACGTCCCGACAAGCCAAAATAGCAAAAATTAACTTAGGGAAAGCAGTTAATGAGAAATGGGGCATAAATTCTAAAAATGATCGGCTGGATCGTTACATCACACAAGGTCCAGCTTCTATCCATGAAGCATTCTTTTTCTTAAATTCCTTATTATTGTATCTCCTACTTTTCCTACCAAATTGAAGAGATAAATTTCCTTGTCTCATTGTCTCCCTAATTCTTGTTTAGCCACTTCCCATCTTTTGTTTTAAATTTTCATTTCTCATTCCATTTATTCCAAACATGCATCTCGTCATCGAAGTGTTTCCAAGAATTTAAATCTTAGTTCTCTTTCTTTTGAATATTTTTCTAACAGCTTCTTTGGATGTTTATTACATGTTGTATTGTATCGTATTGTTACTTTAAATATAATATTTATTTTGATTGTTATTTAAATTTTATTGTATCATATCATAAAATTCGTCGTTACGTTGCGATGAAAAGTGCCACTATATATAACGACGAATTTGGTGTGATGACATCGTTACCTAATTTTTCTCTCATTTTGTCATTCTTTATTATTAAATAAATATATTTTATCATTTATCCTATTTTTTTATATAATATCTAATTCTACTTTGTATGCTATTTTTTCTTAGTAAGGTTGCAAGTTTATTCTTCATATTTTTGGTGTGTGATATCATAAAATGACGCCAAATAATACAATCTATCCAAAAATTATATTCATCAAACAATACAATGTGATACATTATGAAACGACATGTAACAAACCTATTAATTACTACTAATTCAAAAGTCAATAAGTAATAAAATAATTAATTTCAAGTATTCTAATATCTTTATTCCACTCAAGAAACCTCATGAAGTTTGGGCTTAATACATTGTATTCTATAAGCTTGAAATCAACCCAAATCACTTGTAGAAATTTATGGGGCATTACAACAATTTAACCCAACATAATTTGCAAAAAATATTTCATGAAATAAGGATTATTGAATTTTTGAAGCTTAATTTGTGATAATTAAACCCTAGAACTTTAGAATTCATATCTCACCAATTATACGGCCAAAATATTACCCACATATCGATGCAAAAGCTCACAATGAGGTCTACAAAAAAGTCCTAAGGTTTCATGCAGAAATTTACAGACATGAAATGTTATAATTTCCATTAAGGGTTATTCAAATAGCTAAAACCCTATACCTCTTATACTAATGAATTACAATCAGTCTTCTCTATAATAAATTCCTATATAATAATATTTTACTATAAAAATCAAGCTTTTTCGGATTATGTTATGTTATGAAGTAATATATATTCTCTATAACAACATTTCGCTATAACATCAAAAAATATTCGGAATAAACAAGGTTGTTATAGAAAGGTTTGACTGCGTTTAATTCAAAAATACTAGATAGCGGACTTATGGGTTCCCCTTTGGGAAGCAAATCTGTAGCAACAACGATTTATGTCCCTGGTTGCTGGGAATTCTCATGAAGTAGATTAATTTCCTTGTCCATAACCTAAAAATCCCATCGATACAGAGATTAATCTTTTGGTATGTACCTTAGTCATCTCTAGAATAAAGAAAAGCGTGTAGTGTTCCAACATGCATAATGGTGCATATATGGGCTAGCACTAGGGTTTTAGAGGTCTAGCACCATATACCAATAGTCACTTCCATCATGCCTTCCAAATTGTCACGACCCAAGTTTTTCCTCTATGGAATATCGTGACGACACTTAATTTCTAAGAGTAGGTAAGTCTAATAAACTGACGCTCGACATGTACAAGTAAAATGTACGGCTTAGAGTATAAAAAACTCCCAAAATCTGGTAGTCACAAGTCAAAAACTCTAAGGAAGTACTAAATGTCTCTATACATCAGCGACTAAGAGAATAAAGAAAAGACAACATGATAAGGATATAGGGGGACTTCGAGGTTTGCAGACGCTGGCAGATATACCTTGAAGTCTCCAAGCAGCAGCACACACTCTCACCTAACAAGGTTGGTAAGATGTATCTGGGCACAAAAATATATGCAGAAGCGTAGTATATGTACACCACAATGGTACCTAATAAGTGCTAAGTCTAACCTCGGTAAAGTAATGATGAGGTCAGGTCAGGGCCCTATTGGAATATAAGAAATAAGGCACAAGACGGAATGATAACAATAATGGCAGGTTAATGAACAATAAGAATGTATTGAAAAGCAACATCACAGGAAAAATAAGAAGAAAATGATAATACGTAAGGAAAACAAACATCTTACAAGCTTAGGAACAACAACAACCACAAAAAACACATTAAAGGAGGAAAACACAGTAACCATACGGCAAAAACCTTGTGCCACAATCTCACACTGCACGAAAGAAACCTCATGCCAATCACATTCCACACGGAAGAAACCTTGTTCCAATCACACATCACACAGAAGAAATCTCGTGTCAATCACACTCTGCACGAAAGAAACCTCGTGCCAATCACACATCGCATGGAAGAAACCTCGTGCCAATCATACATCGTACAAAAGACACTTCGTGCAAATAACCGGACGGAAGAGACCTCGTGCCAATAACACTTCACATATAAGAAATCTCATGTCACAATCAATCAATCAATCACCACAGCAAGAATCACGAAAGTTAACTCATAGTAAATGAAACAACGATAATACAATCAAAGAATTCTATAGTTAAAGAAAGAATACAGAAACAAGGAAGCATGTATTTCAACCAAGCATATTGTGACGGACCGCGGCGCTTCGCGCCCGAGGCGTCCCATAACCGCCCCGGACACGCCCGTCCAACCTAGCGCGCAGACTGGTTTCGCCCTGCCATGGGCTCATCAGGGAAGCGGCAATAGCTCCCGACCAGCTGTGCCCCCCGTATGCTTCGGCTCCCTTCATAGTCATGTCCAAGACAAGCGACATGCTCCCCAAACTTAATCGGGTCGGCATGCCTAACTCGGCCAAGCCAATACGCAACTAGGGCAGAGCGCCTTTATGGCTAGAGACGCCTCCCCTCCCCAAGGCAGTTTGATTCCAGCCCGCACACTTTACTTTGTCCCTACTCTGAGGCCGTGACAACTCTCCCCCACCCGATGATGCGGCGACCCGACGCATTACTTTCGCTGCAACTCCTTTCGTCTTCCACACGGAACTTGCACCCTCATTCATGCTTGCACCACACTTCGTCGGTGCGTCCACTTTGTGGTTTCATCTAGTGCCGCACGAACTTAGCTTCAGTCCTAAGTCCGTGACAATATTGTCCAAAATTTCAATTTAGAAACGAGACACGTAGATATGTGGAACTTGGCTAAACATGATGGCTACACGTGCTGGAATAACTCCATTAAGTCATAAGAAGGAAACTACTTAGCAGAGACCGGAATTTTCACATTTAGCATGTGTACGCATTTGTCACTTTGCGTATAGGGCACTTTGTTACACCCCACAAAATTATGCCAATTTATGTCCCACAATATTATATTACGACAATATTATGCTCTGCAGTAATATGTTACGATCCTTTCCAGTAACATATTACAATGATGTTACGTCCTACAATATTAAGTTATGACAGTGTTGCACCATGCAGTATTTTATGTTGAATTTGTCGTAAGGTAATTGACATCAGTCCAAGAAAAAGATTATTTGGGGATTATAAGGATTATAAGTAATGAGTAAATTCGTTAAGGTAGGAGGGTAAGTAATATCGAAGAAAACGAATTTTGTCGAAGTTTGGCATGTTGGGGTAAAATACGGCTCGAGCTAAATTATTCGGTATTTATGGACTAATACCATACAAGATACTATATGACCATGATAGTAAGGTGTACAAGATTTGTTAAAAAATAGCAGTATTTAATTAAGTTGAATCAATTTTTAAATTATGCAAATAATAGATTAATTATTGGGTAACAAAACATTACTAGATTAACTAATAAGCGGATAAATTAAAATCACCCTCCCAACCATAACGTGGCAGCCAAGAACATTGTCAAAATATGACTCTTAAGTCACAATGAACTGTGGCAATTTTAGAACATTAAGGATCCTAGTCATCTTATTGTTTGGGGCCCACAACCAAAAGTCTTAAGACATTCTACATTAATGATTAATGTGGAGAGTGGAGATGTGTAGTAACGTTGGAATTCTTAAGAAATATCATCATTAACGTTGGCATTTTCATATTTCTTGGAATCAAAATTGTCAACATGAATCCATACTTCCTGGAATCAAATCTCATTTCAAAGACAAAAGCAAACTTGTTACATTTTGCTTTCTGAAAGGCAGAAGCATTTTTCATGCTCATCAGGCGTCCAAGCCTTACTCCAAAGTTATTAATTCATTATTTTGGCATTTAAGCCAAACGTCCACTCTTAAATTCAAATTTTGGGTCTAAGTTCAATTCACGAAGGTTTTCAACGGAATAATTATATAGAGTTATTCCTATTCCAGGTATGTTATGGCTATCCCTTTTTTCTTTTGGCATGATCCAAATGATACTGAAGAAACGAGCAAATACACAGTTTCTATAAATTACTCTATTCATAAAAATAATAGGGGTGTTTATATTCTCGATTGCCCATAAAAAATATTATTATCTTCAGCTCGTGGGTCCCAGAATAATACGCAGTTGGAAAAATTTATCCGGAAGGAATATTGAAATTATTATGTATTTTTCTTACATGTGCAGTGACCCATGACTAGATGATGTAATATACGCGTATATATGTAATATATGTATATGAGATATGGGAAAAGATTACGGTGTTATATACGCACCACCACCCGATCAGCTGGTATATGATGATGATGTTGCCCACCGTGCCTGAAATATGATTCCAACGGCGTTATATATGTGTATATATGTATGTAGTCAAACGGTGTTATACACACTTATATATGTATATATATGTATACGTATATACATACATATATGTATATTTATATGTATATATGTATGTATATATATATGTATGTATATATATAGGTATATATATGTATATATATGTATGTGTGTGTGTGTGTATATATGTGTGTGTATATATCGTCGTTTGAATACATATATGTATATAGGTTACGGGAAAGGTTATGACGTTATATGCGCACCACCACCTAATCAACTGGTATACGATGATGATTTTGCCCACAATGGCCGATATGATATGATGGGATGCTCTCAGAGGCTGATAATGTTATAAGACATATAGCTATGCACAACATGACATTCGTATGCATATACATGACGTCAAAAGTAATTGATGATTTACAAAGTTATTCAGACGTACAGGTTGAGTCATGTACTCTATATGTCTTCCATGTCTTTTTTGTATTTATTTGTGTGCCTTACATACTCGGTAAATTATTCGTACTAACGTCCCTCTTGCCTGGGGACACCGCGTTTCATGCCCGCGGGTCTAGATAGATAGATCGAGAGCCCTCCTAGTAGGCTATCAGCTCAGTGGAAGATGTTGGTGCATTTCTTTCGGAGTTGCGAGTTTAGTTAGTATGATTTAGACGTGTATTGTTTGGTATGGCGGGACTGTGTCCCGACCTTTATGACATTTATGTACTCTTAGAGGTTTGTAGACATATGTCTTCTACGTGAAAGTTTGTACGGCCTTGTCGGCCTATGTTTTGAGTTTATAAAATATCGTGTCGGCCTATTAGGCCCGTATGTCACGTGTATTTGATGATATAATAAGAAAGATATGTTATGTTGGTACTTTGTTGAGTAAGGTACCGGGTGCCTGTCGCGGTCAATTGGTTTTGGTCGTGATACACTTAAATATCACAAATTATTACAACAGTACCAAATCCAAAGGGAATTTCCCCAACACAAGGTTAGACAAGTCACCAACCTCCAACAAAGCTCAATTAGTCAATAAGAATGCCTTTCCCTCAATTTCCCGACTCCGAACGGTTCAAATCTAGTCAAAAGCAATTATATACTTTATATACATCTATAAGAAACTAATCTAATTAATGAAATCAAGACTTTAGCAAGAAACTAGAAAATCACCCCAAAAAGTCGATCCGGACTCACGTCTGGGAATCAGGTAAAAGTAAAAGTCCTAAAATCCACACACATGTTCAACCACGAGTTCACCCATAACAAAATTGCTCAAATCCAATATCAAAATTTCTATTAAAACCCCAAATTTCGATCTAAGAACCTTACACCTTTCCCCCCCAATTTCTCAACCCAAAACCTTAATTAAAATAAGAAATTAAGGATAGATTAGTGGAATCTAATAAAAAATAAGTCAAGAATCCTTACCCATTTTTCATATGAAAATCCTCAAATTCTCGCCTCATTCCGAGCTCTCTAGATCCAAAAATGGATAATAAAATCAAACCCTCGAACTTGGAATTTTTTGCTCAGTTAAACCGCTTCTGCGAGCACTTCGCCGCATCTGCGGCTCCGCACCTGCGGAAATTCCATCACAGGTGCAACCATCACTTAGCCCCATAAAACTTGCTTCTGCGGCACCCTAAACGCACCTGCACTTGCGCTTCTACGGACATTGTCCGCTTTTGCGAACTTCCCTTCCAGCTCACTCTCCGCTTCTGCGGAGTTACACGCACATCTGTGGGCTCGCAAATGCGGTATTTCCCTCGCACCTGTGATTCCTGGCCACCTTTTCAATCTCGCTTCTGCACTTGCTGTCTTGTTTCTACGAGCTCACACCTGCTGTCAAACTTGCACATTGCACCAGAATTGGTGCTCTTTAACCATTCTCCAAGTTCAAATTTCAATCCGTTAATTATCTGAAATCAACCTGAGGCCTCAGAACCCAACCAATTATGTCAATAAGTTTTAAAACATCATATGAACTTAGTCGAGCCTTCAAATAACATCAAAAACACGAATCACACTCCAATTCAAGCTTAATGAAACTACGAAAATTTTATCTCCTACAAATGATGCTGAAACTTATTAAATCACGTCCGATTGATCTTAAATTCACAAGTCGTATTTGACATTTCGGACCTACTCCAACACTCGAAATTAAAATTCAACCCCGATATCAAAAAGTTCACTCCCAGTTAAACTTTCCAAAAATCTTCAAATTTTCAACTTTCGCCAAATAGCGCCGGAATGACCTATGGACCTCCAAGTTAACATCCAGATGCGCTCCTAAGAGTAAAATCACCATGCAGAGCTATTGGAACCAACAAAACTTCATTTGGAGTCGTCTTCATACAAGTTAAACTACGGTCAACTCTTATAACTCAAACTTCACACATAGGGACTATGTGTCCCATTCCACTATGAAATTCTCCCGAACCCGACACCAAGCACCCCAGCGAGTCAAGTAAGCATAAAATGACACAGAGGGCACAATAAGCAGGGAATCAGACTCTTACTCTCAATACGACCGGCCCGGTCATTACACAAATATACTAACTAAACCACCAAAATGCTAGCATTTTCCGTCAGTGATGGTTGTGACGTTTTACTTGTCATTTCGATAAAATATAGTACAAAAAATCACTGTATGGCATATATATGCTTGAATAATCACTTCAGAGCTTACTGTAGAAAGGAAAAGAGGAAAATGACACAAGTGAAAATTGCAAATTATTACATTACGTACTGTGATATAAAATCTCTCCAACATGTAGTTCTGCAGCTGTTGTATATCATATTTGGAAAATTGTTCCTAACTCGTGGAGCAGGCAATGAAGACATTAATCAAACTATGAGCTTGAATAGTTATTTTGTCGTTCCTTCTTCCTGAATGCCTCTTTTGCTCCTTACTGAAAATTGCAGACCACAAAGAGAACGACCATGGATCGTTTTTCTGTATCTAATTAAGGGAACCACTAGAAGGTTTTTGTGTATCCTCCCATGTTGTATGCACAAGGGTTTGGTTGTGCCGTTGCTAATCCTACTTGTCCATGCATTCCATCTCTTTGATATTGTTGCCACATTACCTGCTCCTCTACTAATAGTCTCTGTTTCTTCTCCATTTCTGACATCTGAACATATGGTGGTGGAGCTATTGCCAGTGACGCTGCAAAAGGATCCGTGCTTGTCCCGGCTGTGTTAGGTCCACTACCTGCCGATGGAGGTGCAGGCAAGGCTAGCATTGCCGGCCGACCGGCTGATCCAAGCGCGACGCTGCTAGCACTTCCAGTAGCTACAACACCTGAGCTGGCTACAACCTGAGCTATTGCTCCTTGTTGATACATTCCGTCTAGCATTAATGTGTCGAAGCCTCCAGCAAGGGAAGCCTTCTGGTTTGATAAATGGCTCGTGTGCTGAACTAGTTCTGTTTCCCAATCCCCTGAATCTTTGAACGCTTCCCATGGTGAAGTTGTAGAAGGAGCAGCAGTTTCTGGACCACCATCAAAGAGGACTAAAGCTAATTGATTTCCATGTTCTTCCATAGTTGGTGCATCTTCACCCAAGTTCAACAAGTTGCCTACTTCTTGGGTTTTTGCCACTTCTGTCTTTTCTTCTTGATTTGTTTCTTCAGGAATTCCCTCTGGTGGTGGTAATGCCTTAATTGCATTCATGTCCTGTTCCTGTTGAGGCTCTAACTCTGACTTCGGCTCCGGCTCTGGCTCTTGAATTTTTTCAACCAGCTCTCTCTTTGGTTCATAATGCATTGGATTTCCTTTCTGTTCCAACATGGGTTTCTCCCGTATAAATGCGTCGATAAGGTCAAGTTTCTTCTGTGGAATGTTCTCAATATCTGGATATTCAGAAGAGCGTCCAATTCCAACAGTTTTACACCAATTGTAGAATTGTTCAAGCTCATGGTATTGCTTGTTAATACGGCAGAAAATCTCATGAACCTTCAGAGAGTCGGGGATTGATAGTTCATGGAACTTATCGATCAAGATAGTTATTATTTCCGTTATTTCATAGTATAGTTGGAAACTTTCCTTCACAAGTGGATAGAGAGCCACGAATACAATTCTGTTGGTCTTTGCCAAACCTGCCCTCACAACAGCGCAAACATAAATTAGAATCATGTATGAAAGACATGTTTTGGTCAGGGGTGGCTGGGAGAAGAGGTAGAAAAAGACCAAACTAAAGCACCGATTTTATGAGAGGCCCTTGAATGGGTATGAAAATTCAAATTCTTCAAATTTCATATTCCTCACGTATTATCCTCATATTATGTCATTTTATGATTCAATATTTGGATAGAAAAATGAATTATTTTTTTTTTAGAAGGGAATTTAAAGCGCAAACCTGCGGGTCTACATGCTAAGAATCGCTCAAGGAGTTGCATGAGGTATTGGATTCTTGAGAAAATGTCCTCATTCTTCATTTCCCTCAATGGAGTAGGTTTCACCACGATGGCATTAGGACCAATTTCCTCTAATTCTTCGTCGTAGGCATAGGCGCTACGCTTTCCACGGCGGCTTTGCATCCTATACTCAAGTTGTTCATCAAGGTACAATGAATAGGTACGTACAAGTGCAGAATAGTCCCATGAAATGGATTTGGAGTCTCGAAACTCAGACATGTTAAGAAGCCTGGTTCCCCGTCTCGTGGCGAAGAAAATCTCCTGTTCGTAAGAGGGATCACCATCGGAGAGCAACCTATGGATCAACATTACTGACTTGAGCGCCACAACCCAGTTCTTTGTCTTGCCAAGACGTCTAGAGATGTTATCGACGCAAGCACAGATGTTGGCTCGAGAATAAGCAGTCAAGCTTAAAATCTCTTGAATGTGCCTCTCCTCGGGCGGGTACTCTTCGTGTCTAGTCGCCTTGACAATGGCAACTTCTAGGTCAGACAAGCAGTTGCTGCCTCCAACTTTGGCCAAGCTTATGCTTGTCCTATCCTTGACAGCGCCAATAGCTTTTCTAAGCTTGCTTGGTGCCATGAATTTATTAGCTTTCCGGCATGTATCAATTACTAATACTTTCCTCTTCAGTTGTTCAGCAGGGTGACAGTTTTAACCTGAACAAAATAGCAAATACCTACTATTAATTAGTCATATTATTATTGGCACACAAAGATGATGGTCTAATGGTTAATAAAGTGGGTAAATATTATGGACATAAGTTATCCTAAAAACGACAAATAACAAATATAGAAAGAAGAATCGTTGCGTGATTTTTATCCATCTGCACAAAGTTTGATGAACAGAGTTACTCGATAAATATGCTGGTGGGAGAGGGCAGATACCAAGTACCCGATGAAATAGTTGAGTTCCGTGCAAGTTAGCCTAGAAACACCATAAAAGAAAAAATATTGTCATAATATTGAAAATGCATGTATGAGACATTACGTTAAATCTCGAGTGAAAGAACATGATGTGCCACATATAGTACTTATATATGTAATTATACCTGCCACACAACTGAAATTATTGGAAATTTGTGAGGAGACAATCACAAAACTGATGAAGATGTATGAATAATTCTCTTTTGAAATGAAAGGATAAATTGAAAGAAACAAGAACCGAGAAAAGAAGACAAAGAGAATGATGTACAACTTTTTCTTCTTCCCTCTTCTTCTCTTCCATAAAATTAAACTTTTAATTTCTCCCTTATGTGTTCTTCCTCTTGACTTGCTTCAACGACCGTACAAATATCCTCCATTTTAGCACCATAATATGGATAGCTAATGGAATATTTTCAAAAATAAAGCTAGAGTTTAGTTAACTTTTTAGAATCGTTGAAATTTTGAGTGGAAAAACATTTTATTTTGTTTTATTTATTCCCGTAGAGGGATTCGTTAATTGCCGTAGAAGTTGCTAATCTATTGAATTGACATCTCCGCAGTTTAAAAAGCACAAGAGAGAACTAAAATTTTAATAATAGAGAAAGAATACAGACTATTATAATAATACATAAATGTTTGTGAAAGTAATAGTCACTTTTTATCCCATGTATAAGAGTTTAGCCAATATTTAAAGAGCTATTCGCATTTAGCCACTCTTTTAATTACAAATAAAAAATATGGACAAAAGTACCATGATACGAAAATAATATTTGAACAAAAATATCCTTGCTTAATATATGGAAGAACTCCAAAAAAGATTATTGAATTTTGAAGCTTTTACAAGTGTATCTCCGATCCACCACATTGTACTGGAGTTCAAAAATTAAGTACAGGTCTTTGGAGCATTTAAAAGTAAAACTCAAACACATTATACTGGTGTTCAAGCAAGGTCGCGCTAATTTCACTAAAGCAAGAAGGAAGAAAGTTGACTTTAAGAAAAAAAAAAGCTTCTATTTAGATTAGTTTGAAACAAATGAATTGTTGAATTCAAAGTATGTCAGTTGCGATTTTTGGTCAAACCAATCGAGACCTCCATAAAATAACTTTAAATGTATGTAAAACCTCCTAATACTATATCCTCGCACAAAAGTTAGATCTCGTTAACCTATAACGTCATGAGTCAATATGTAATTACTTTTTAAATTTGAGTTGAATCGGGGTTCAAAATCCTGAAATGCACTATCTTAACTTTCAAATGAAAACTCCTTTTTTTTAGATTCCTTGATTTAGAGGCAAAATTAATAATAAATCCAAGTTATAATCATAGATATAAGTTAAAATTTCTTAACCCAATGATATAGATGAATTATCCTTTTAAAAATCTCATAAAATTATGTTGTGTATCTCCTAATATAACAAAATAAAGTCTATATCCAAAGTGGAGTATTGACGGTTTTGATAGCAAGGTTGGAAGTTTAAGTTAAAAGAGTTGATCGGATGTTGACTTATGAGTAAACGAATTCGAAGTGGAGTATTGATGGTTTTGATAGTTTAATATGGTGATTTTGGACTTAGAAGTATGCTTGGATATTGATTTGGAGGTCCGTATGTCATTTTGCTTGAATTTGTGAAAGTTAGAAAGTTGAAGGTTTGAAATGTTGAGAAGTTTGATCAAGAGTTCACTTTGTCAATACCGGGCTCGAATTTTGGTTATGGGAGTTGGAGTAGGCCTGTTATGTTATTTGTGACTCATGTGCAAAATTTGAGGTCAGTCAGAATTGGCTTGATAGGTTTCGGCATCGATTGTAGAAGGTGAGAATCCATTAGTTTTAATAGGCTTGAATTGGGGTACGATTCATATTTTTGATGTTATTTGAGGCTTCGACTAAGTCCGTATAATGTTCTAGGATGTGTGGGTATGTTTGAATGGGGTCCCTAGTGCCCCGGGTGTGATTTTGATGGAAATCAGATAGAATTTTGGACTTAGGGAATTTTTGTTATGTTCAGTTCTGGTGCAACCGCACCTACGATGAATTGGCCGCATGTGCGAAGCCACAGATACGGTGAGAAAGGCGCATATGCGGGGTTTTGGCTAGGTTGGGTAATGTCCGCAAGTGAGAGGTTCTTTTTTTTTTTTTTGCCATTTGCGGGCTGTAGTAGATGCAAATTTTGGTCAGGGGAAGCTGGGGTCGCAGAAGCGGAGTTGTTATGCAGGTGCGGTCCCGCAGGAGCAGACCTTGGACCGCTAGGACATGCATAAGAAGGATTTGGTCATAGATGCAGTTGGTTGGGAGCTTATGGCTACGGCTTTCTCCCGAATATAAAAATGGCTACGGCTTTCTCCCGAATATGAATAGCTATGGCTATCCCCCAAGTATAAGAAGCCACGACTGTTTCTTGAAAATATAAGTGGCAGCGACCATCTCCTAAGTATAAACCGCTACGGTCACCTCAGGCTACAACTAGAACGACCTCCGAACTCCTTTTCTTCGAATCTATTCGAATCGCGTACGATAAAGTCCGCTCATCGATTTCGGCCGGATCTCGACCTCAATAAGCGGAGAGACTAACTCTATGGGTCAAACTCGACTCGCGATAATTAATGAGATTAATTCACCCTTAAGCATATTCGGATTAATTAATGGCACGACCATTCACTAATAATATGCTCAAAGATTGCTCAGCCCAATCAACGAGGCTACGGCCTACTCGCTACTGACGAGCGTCCCCTCAACACGGCCGCGTCTGCCTAACGCCAGCTAGCAAGATTCACATCTATAAATACTAAGAGAAGGAACCCTAGAAAGGGTGTTGCTTTTTCTTCTTCACCTCTACTTTTCGAAAAAAGAGAGAAACCATTGTAAGGCTCTGAACCTTTCCATGGAGAGGCAGACCAAATCGATACCTTTAATAAAAAATCTTTTACCCTCCTCTCTTTTACAAATAATAACTGTCTCTTGCATTTCATTCATTTGGTCTTTTGGTTTATTACGATCAGCTATGATTAGGCCCTCCATTGATTTTAGTGTTTTATGCTTATAAAGTGTATGAGAACTTTGAGCTAAAGAATCACTAATGATAAAACACTAAGAATTAGGCTAAGGTTAAAACACTCTATATATATATTCAAAATTTTATCTACATTATGCTGGAGATAGATTTGAGTTAATTCAAAATTAAAAATAATTTCATCACCTCATTTACTCAAACACAATATTTAATATTTTTAAACGTCATACGAATTATGTTGAAGATATTATTTGGACAAATTCGATTTACACTTATTTTATCACTTCATTTACTATAACCACACGGTTCTAATTTCTTTTAGAAAAAAATGTGTAGATTATTCATGGAAAATTGGATGTTTAAATTAAAAATAAAAAGCTAACAACATTTATTTGTAAAACTTTATTTTTCAGAACCGTTATACATTTAACGAAAATATGATATTATTAAAAATATTGTTACGGTAAAAATAAAAATTTAATCTTTCATGATGGCGTTTGTTTCATGAAATTGAAAAATATTTTTTCAAAATTTACAAAATATTGTTTAACGAAACTCCAATGAAAAGTTAACGGAACTCCAATGAAAAGCTTATCATTTTTAAACTTTTCTTTGATTGATTTTGGCCGAAACACAATTTTACAGTTTTGGTGTCTAATTTAGAAAGAAATCTCTCAAAAAAAAAATGAAAAGAAATTCCATGCGGGGGGGGGGGGGGGGGGGTGATAAAATAGGCTAGGAATAAATGTTGTTTGTCTAGTTTATTTAAAACACTTTATCTTTGAATTTAAATTTAATGTTATTACGTAATCAAGATGGCATTGTCCTAAGATTACCAAGTAGCCTATTTTTTGATTGCCACATGACTTATAGCCTGTTTGGCCAAGCTTAAGAAATCAAATTATTTTGAGAAGCGTTTTTTTCAAAAGTAATTTTGGAGAGAAACAGTTTGTGTTTGGCTAATCAGTCTGAAAAACACTTTTGAGAAATAATTTGTGTTTGGTCAAACTTTTTAGAAAGTACTTTTAAGTGTCAAATTACGAATAAGGACATGAATAGATTTACTTAATAATTAATATTATAAGTAAATAAATAATCCTAAAATTTTGCTATTACATGCAATACTTAAAAAAGTCATTTTATTTAAGTAAAATATGAAAATAAGATTAAAAATTACTTAATTCTTTTAATATAAGTTAAATATATTAAAATTCCTTCAACAAATATAAAAGCATTCACCCCTAAAGTCACTATATATTAGAAAGTTTTCCTAAAAATAAGAAGAAATATTTATAAATTAATATCCTAAATATTAGGTTTAAAGGTTATTTTGGTATATACTATATTTTGTTAGGGTATTTTAGGTAAGAAGAAAAGTCAAAACTGCTTCTGCTTTTGGAAAGAAGCTACTTTTTTCTCCTTCTCTGATACCGCTTTTGCTTCTTCCCAAAAAAGCTTGGCCAAACACCTCAAGTTAGGAAAAAAAAAGTGCTTTTGAGAAGAAAAAAAAAGCACTTCTAGCCTTTTAAGAAGCTTGGCCAAACAGGCTATTAACCACATTGCAAACTACTTTAAAATTTCCATGAGGGGGGGGGGGGGGGGGGGGGGGGGGTTATAGAACAGGCTATGAATAAATGTAATTTATTATCTTCTTAAAAAAACTTTATCTTTGAATTTAAACTTAATGCTATTGCCCAATCTAAATGACAGTGTCCTAAGATTGCCAAGTTACTTGTTTTTAGATGGGCACTTAGCTTAACCATATTTCGAAAAACAATGGGCTATCCCTTAATAGCCTGGTCGGCGCGGACCAGTTGACAGGCATAGGCAAGAATGAGACACAGGAACGGTCAGGAATTGGGGAAACGACTGGATGGAACAAAAGAAGAGCAAACGTTTGTTCCTTTGATCATACAGAATACCACAACTAATGAGAGAAAAATCAGACACGAACCAGTTCCATTTACGTATATACACTTCTAAAAGTAGGTCTCAGATGAGACTCGTAAACACATCCTGGTTTCTGGATATACTTGGATTACCATCCAAATTACTGAATGCATCTGCAGCATGAAACCCAAAATCCACCAGTGGGTTGGTATCACCTGTAGAAGACTTCAGCGTCTCTTCATCATCCATAAAAGTGGATATACTCCCCTCACAAGTGACAGCATTATCAGCGTTTTCATCAAGTGAAGGAGCTTCAACATAAACATCAGCCATGTCAGCTAAAAGAACTTCTAGTGAGAACTTGGTATCACCATCTTCATTGGCTGCAAACTTCACATCTAAGATAGGGATGTCAAAATCCAGAGCAGAAGGCCTTGAATATTCACAAACATTTTGCATAGCGACCATGTGGTAACCTTTTGAAGCATCATGTTCTTCTGATTCAGCAGTATTTTCTAGATTACAACAATTCATCTGTGGCTCACTGGTCGAATCTCTTACTTCAGTCTCTGCAACCTCATCATCTTGATCTGAAGGACAAGCAGTGGGATCCTGCAATCTACAGACACTTTCTTGTGCATAAAGATGATCTTTTGAACCAATTATTCCAGAAGTTTCTTTAAGGTGCACATTTTCATGGAGAAATTTCTTCTGCTCTGCATATGGCTCAGAAGCAACAGTTGAACTTGAATTACGCATGCTCTTGCTTTTATTAAGATCAAGGAAGCCTCCAGGGTCCTGACTTCCAGTGCTTGGAGAAGCTATTTCAACATTTCCATTTTCTTCACTTGCAAGTTCAGGAGCTGCTGCAGAAGAAGCTATGATGAAATTTGCATTCTCAAATTCGTACTCCTCCTCAGTGAAGTCAGGAGCTGCAACTGCTAGAATTTGAGTATACTTTGAAGGTCTGTCATTGTCATTTCCCTCCAAAGCACAGTCATGAGCGATAACTGAATCACTGTGAGCAGATCGTGAAAACTCATTCTTCTCATTTACTACCTCACTTGCAGATCCAGAAGCAATTATTTCCGAAGTCCCATTATCTGGTAGAAGAACATGGGATGTGGATAGAAATCCAGAAAGTGCTGCAGCTAAAGCATCATCAATAGACAAAACTTGCTTCTGCATCTCTTGAGAAGAAACCTTTGCTGATTCAACAGTATCATTTTCTTCTTCATCCTCTCCGCATGAAAACTCAGGGGCAACAATCACAAGATTTGGAAGGATATGCGAAGGATTTGAAGAAACAGGCAGGTCATCAGAAGGGTCGGACAACTTATCGCAAGGGAGATCTTTCTTCTCCAGTTCTGATGCCCCACAAGGCCGATATTCACTTCCACCATTATACGAAGAGCTAGAATTGGAATCACTGCAGGTAAATGAAGGGGCTGTTATTCTTGTGCAGGACGCGACTTCAGAATATTGGGAGTTTTTTGCTAGAGCTTCTACTTGCTGCTCCAGCCGTTGAAGTCTCATTTCCATGCTGTTCATTGGACTAACCATGTTTTCTTCAAATTTCAAGAAAATATTTTCAATTCTGCTCACTCGCTCAAGAAGTTGTTCAATGGCTCTTTCAACACGAGCTTGTGATGCATCATTATTCATGGTGGAGATATTGTGGTTCTCTCTGCTTAAGTTCTGGTGTGTCAGAGGCTGTGAATTAGGTTGTTCGTCTATAGGCTTGTCCGTGACGTCCAACTGCACTATATGATCAGCACTCATCCTCTTTTTCTGGTCATTTTCTTTCCTGGCATCAGCAAAATCAGATATCCTTGCTGCAATTCTCACTTCATTTTCCTTCCTTTGACTATCAATAACATCTTTGTCCTGCTTATGGCTTATGCCTGATTTAGATAGTTGCAGAAGGGTAGGAACAAGCATGGCCATGAAAGAACTAGCTTGGTTTTCCATAAGAACTGCTGGGGTGTCAACCTCAGAGTCAATAGGGTCACCGCATATGTAAATTTCGTCAATGCATACAGAACCTTTATTCTGAAGAGATAAAAAGCGAATTGTCAGTGACATGCAGGGATCTGCATCACTAATTTGTGCTGTGGCCTCGTACAAATCCTGCAAGATTAGATCTGCAGTCAGAGAATATATTGCAATCTTGTAATTTAAATTGGCTGTTTTCTCCATAATAAAGCAGTTGAATAAAAGAACCGAGACCGTAAAATTTTTGCTATTAATATTCCAAGAAACACTATAGGACAGAATCATCTATGTCAAGTGCCGAAAAATTCAATAGAGTTGATGTTATTACACTCAATATCTCCAAGGGAATTCATTTTCTCTAGTTCTCTTTAACCCTATAAACCATTTTCTTTGTTTTGTTTATACTAAAAAGCAAGTCTGCATAAGTCATCTAATAGTGGTACCTCAATACTTCTCCGTTCATTCACTGTTGTGTGCTTTTGCATGCTGCTTACCGTGTTCCCAACCAAAGAAGAATCAGGGACCTTAACGTTGACCCAGTCATCGTCGTTAGTGCAAAGTTTGGCTTCAGCTGGGACTCTACCTTCTGTTGGTTTTCCTACAAAATCCTTCAAATATTGCTGGGTAACTATGTCAATCCCACTAGCTTGGAGAAATTCTCCATCTCTTTCAGCTATGTTACAGCGGACGGTACATAGATACTCATCGTCGCTCTGCAGAGTAGGTGCATAGTATATCTCATAAACACGAGCAGTACTCCGAACATAGACCTGCCTTATTTCATGCTTTTGCATAAAGCATACTGCAGACACAGAAATCGATAGCATCAGAATATAACAGTTGGGAAAAAAAGTTTACTTAATTCTTTGGGCTGCCACCTCTCTCTAAAGACTGCAAACTAGTACAGGCATAAACGTCAATCATTCCGGTTAAGGAGAGAGGAGAAGACCAAAAAAAAGAACTGCATTTCCCCAAGTAAATGTCAAAAACATATCAAACTCTGAATACCCATAAGCAAAAATCTTGTACTAGTGCATCAGATTAAAATCAGCATCCTGGTTATATAGGTTAAATTAGAATCCAGAACACTTAAATGAAATCACAACAAACACCATACATTCCAAAAATACGAAACGAGTGAACTCATAGCGCTATTGCTACTTAGCCTATGATACATTAAGTGAGCCGACAATCTCTGGGAATGGGCTCAAAACCCAATCAAGATGACTAAAAGGGCCGTGTTAGGAAACCTAGAAACTTTCCCAACCTTGATATGTTAATTTCCAAACACAATAACATGTAGCAACACATCAACTGTTATTTATTTCCACCAACAAACTAAACAAGGTTTACAAATAGACAAACAACAACCGAGAACAATAATTCACCAAACAACAAGGTATTTCGAGGAATCTTATCTTCCAGATTTAATCACAGAAAACCCTACAGAATAAACCCTCCCTTCCCCTCTTTCTAATAAAAATAATACAAAATAACCATCCTACGTAACTGCTAGAAATACATACACATAGTATTACATAAATAACACAATTACATTTAAGCCTTATTGGCACCCTTCTTGCTGTGGTTACAGACCTTAGTAACACCAGGTCTAACACCCAACGAGTTTCACCTTGTCCTCGAGGTGAAAATGAGGAAACTAAGCATCAATAACTTCATAGGATTCCCAAGTGTTCTAAAAGTCAGGTAAGTCCTTCCACTTAATCAAAACTTCCTGGGAGCCATTCATGAGTGTCCGACAATCTACCACACTTTCAAGTTGTACTTGCATTTCAAGTCCTTCAGATAAGAAAGGAAGGAGCTGCTGAACTAGAGCAGAATCCCTCACAGCACGCATTAGCCAAGAAACGTGAAATACACGATGAACCCGTGAATGAGGGGGTAAATCAAGGCGATAAGCAACTTCACCAATTTTACTCAAGACAATATATGGCCCATGGTAACGGGGGCTTAACTTCTCATTAACATTTTTAGCTAGTGAGCGAAGCTTGAAATGTTGCAAGGGAAGATAAACCAAATCACCAGGCTGAAACACAGCAGCAGCATAAAGTTTCATTTGAACTTAAGCACGGGTTAAATTACCTTTGAGTTAGAACACAAAGTCCTTGGCTAAGAAAAAGCGATGGGACGTCCTTCTTGCATTAGGACAGCTCCAACGCCTAATCCTGAGGCATCTATCTCAACCACAAACATTTTGTTGAAATTCGAAAGTGTCAAAACCGGCAAAGTGACCATAGCCTCCTTAAGACAATCAAAGCTAACTGAGCTTCCTCATTCCAACGAAAAGAATCTTTCTTGAGCAATTGTGTAATTGACCTGGCTATTTTCCCGTAGTCACAACAAACTTCTTGTCGTAACCCGTGAGCCCAAAAAATTCCACCCCCCCCCCCCCCACAAACATTTGGATCCACTCAAACTCCACTTGCGGAGATAATATGTCCCAATTACTCCAATTGCTGTTGTCTAAGATGATATTTGTTTTAGATTGACAACTATGAGAAATAATACACCGAAAAATTATATTATTGATGTGTTTAAACTATAATATATATTGTTGTTGTTGGTAAGGATCTATTGTCGTTGTTCGCCTTTTGAGCCGAGTGTCTCCCGGAAATAGCCTCTGTACTCCTTCGGAGTAGGGATAATGACTGCGTACACTCTACCCTCCCCAGAGCCAACTTGTTGATATTTTATTGGTTGTTGTTGTTGTTTTATTACTCAAAACATACATTACACATATTCCATATGGGACTATGACTATTTACATGAACTAACTTTAATATTCCCTCTCAAGCTGGTGCATATAATTAAATGTACCGAGCTTGTTACATATATAACTAATACGAGGACCACGGAAGAATTTGATGAAAATATTTGCAAGTGATCATTTGACTTAAAAAATTTTGTAAAATTAATCCAAATAGAATCTCCTCTTTGATGAAGTGACAATCAATCTCAATGTGTTTAGTCCACTCATGAAATACTGGATTTGATGCAATATAAAGAGCAGCTTTATTATCTCACATAAGTTTCATCTGACTGATTTCTCTAAATTTTAATTCTTTGAGCAATTGTTTGATCCAAACTAGCTCATATGTTTCCATAGCCTAAGTTGCTCCGTTTGGATACGAGATGGGGAGGGGAGCGGGATATGTCTCAGAGTCGGTCAACTGACTAAGGACACTTTGATCAGAGTCCACCGACAAATTTGGGACTAATATTGAGACTTTGATTTCTCAAAATCTAAAATAAAACAAATTTAGGAGAATGAAAGATCGAATTCTACAATATTCATGTAAGTTTTTAACAGAATATCTCTCAAAATTTACAATATTTTTATAGCTCTGTTTTATTTGCCGAATCCACGCACCAGTATCCATATCCAGATCCGCACCCCCGAATCTTAAAGTTAAGATTTTGTGAATCCGATACTCTAATCCGTCCTTGTATATGATATCTACACCAGAGTCCGAGCAACTTTGGCCATAGCCATGGCTTGATATTCTGCTTCTATGGTAGATCGAGCACTACATTATGTTTCTTACTTTTCCAAGAGACCAAATTACGTCCTACTAAAACACAAAATCCAGATGTGAAACGTCTATCAGAAGGTGACCTTGCCCAATCAACATTTGTGTATCCAACAATATGCTCATGGCCCCGATATATTGAACTTCTCGGGGTCCACCAACTCTCTGATTGCCACTGAACTCTGCCATCACATCTGCACCTTTAATTGGATTTTCCTCCATGATTTACCTTACATATGTCGAAGGATTTTAGCATCATGTTCACCTTTTTTCTGCATCCAGTCACAAAACTGCCCCAAAGAGTCCCGTACCGAGTCAATCTCCTCTTGTACTTCCTCTATTATCTTCTCCAACCCATCAATCCTCCCCTCCATTCTGATTGAGACCACGAAGACTCTAATATAAAATCTGTTAGGATTCTAGAAACTCTAGTAACCCAGATCTGCTAATTTAAAACACAACATAATATACCAACACACGTCAACTGTTATTTATTTCCACCAACAAACTAAACAAGGTTTGCAAATAGACAAACAACACTGAGAACAATAAACCAATTGGTTGAGACAAGAGATGATAGGGCGGGCGACCGACTTTCAGTACTTTCTGCCAAATCAATTTCAATACTAAGTAAGCTCATCATCGCACACCAAAGAATTTTGAGGAAACTTATCCTCCAAATTCAACCATGGAAAACCCTACAGAATAAATTGTGATATACTTTCAAGGTTTTGCACCTCTCGAGCACCAAGAATAGAGAAAAACAACAGCACCCCGCTAAAGTTTTTCACAAAATTAGCGAAAGCATTCTTCAAACTCATGTTAGAAGAATATAAGATGAAATGAAACCTCATCCACACGTTCTTCAATCACGCAAAATTGCAAGAAGCGTTGAATAAAGAGAGAACAATGAAATAAAAAGTTAATCATGTCTTTGAAGCAAGAGCTTAGAAAAACTAATCACTCCCCTTTATTTTCAGCATATTGAGCCCTTTAAATAAGCCTTACAATGAGTAAAATTAATAAAGGTTAAGGAAAAGAAATCCTAATTAAACTAAAATAAGCGTAAGGCTAAGAAAACCTATCCTAACTAAGATAGAAAAAAGAATTCTAGCAGGAATGAACTACCAACTAACAATCCTAGTTTGACTAGAATTATAAATACAATCCTACTAAAACAACAACAAACAACAAATTAAGTAAAATCTCACGCGTAGGGTCTGGGGAGGGTAATATATACGTAGACATTGCCCCTACCTTATGAATAAAGAGGGGTTGTTTCCAATAGACCTTTGGCTCAAGAACAATGAAAATGGCACAATAAACAAGCAACAATAATGGCAAGAAAATAAGATAACCGAAACAAATAGCACAACATGTAATAACAAAATCTAGGAATATGAAGTTATAAGAGAAGTGCGAAAACTACTGGCAATAATGTCACATCGTCTAACAAGAAGAAACTTGAAATAGGAGAATACAAGACTAGTACTAATACTACTATTACGACTAGAAGAGACCCTCGATTACCTGTTAACCCACAACCCTAATTCTCGACCTCCATACCATTTTATCGAGGGTCATGACATCGGTAAGCTGAAGTAGTGTCATGTCCTGCCTAATCACCTCTTCCCAGTACTTCCTAGACCTCCATCAACCTCTCATCTGACCCGTCATGGTCAACCTCTCACATCTCCTCACTGGGACATCGATGTCTCAGCTCTTCACATGCCCGAACCATCTCGCCTCGATTCCCGCAACTTGTCTTCCACAGGAGTCACAGTCACATTGTCCCTAATAACTTCATTCCCAATCCGATCTTTCCTGGTATAGCCAAACATCCATCTCAACATACTTATCTCTACTATCATCTCCTAGACATGAGATCTCTTGACTGGCCAACACTTCGCTCCATGCAACATAATTGACCTTACTAAAACTTTGTAGAATTTGCCCTTAAGTCTTGGTGGCACATTCCTATCACACAAAACACGGGACGCAAGTCTCCATTTCATCCACCCCGCTCCAACACAATGCGTAACATCCTCATCAATCTCATTGTTCCCCCTAAATAACAGACCCACTATATTTGAAACTATCTCTCTTGGGATGACTTGTGTATCAAGCTTCACCTCCGATTCTGTTTCCTGCGTCCCCACATTGAATTTGTACTCCATGTATTCAATTTATCTTACCCAACTTGAAACTTTTAGACTCCAAGGTCTTTCTCTATAGCTCCAGCCGATCATTAACTCCGCAGCATGTCTCATTGATTAGAACTATGTCATCTGCAAATAAAAATGGGCTAAGAGCCGGACCCTGATGTAACCCCATCATCACAGAAAAATAATCCTACTAAAACAAGAATCAAATTACTAAGAAACAAGAAATAAAGAAATATGAAATCTTAATATTTATGGAAAAGAAATTCTAATCTTGAATGGATTCTTGAATTTCTTGGATTCTAAACCTTCTTGATTTTGCATCAAAATTGCCTTCCTTCCCCTCTTTCTAATACAAAATAACCATCCTAACTTCTAGGTAACTCCTAGAAATACATACACATAGTATTAAATTAATAAAATAATTACATTTAAGTCTTACTATCATCCTTCTTCCTGCACTTATAAACTTTACTAACAACAGGTCTAACAAGCAGTAAATATCAGTATTGATTATTAAGCGAAAATTCTATAAAAAGGATTATTGAGAGAATATAATTCAAGATGAAACCAATAAAGATGATCTTAAACTGTCTAGAGAACACGTCAAAAGAAAACAACAAAATCTATCACAATAGCTATTATGTCCATAGCAAAGATAAACCATTAAACTGATCTTTGAAAATCAAACCAAGATCAACAAAACTTATAGTCAGCTCCTCCTTAAGAATCTCCAATATACAGCCCAAAATTTTGCACCCAAAGTAGATTGCTATGTGTAATCAATGTCTTCAAGATAGCATCTTCAGATTCACCTTTGAGACGACATGCATTCATATTTTCTCCAGTAGAGAATTTAATTAATAATAATAAGGGAGCATTGGAGCAACAGTAAAGTTGTCTCCATGTGACCTATAGGTTACGGGTTCGAGCCATAGAATCAGCGGCCACTTCCTTAACACTGTGTTAATCGGTATTCCCTTTTTTGAGAGGATTAATAATAAGGTACAATGATATTGCACCGATAAGCTTGAAGGCCTCTTTTAACATTCCCGATTAACAAAAGCATCCTTTTCATACACACATTTGTAACAAACAAACAAAGGGTATTGACGGAACCAACTGATTTCATGACAACCTATATCTAGACTCCAGACACGATATGTTGTAGCAACTTAATTATTAAAAATCTAATTAAGAGATATGCTTGTTCTTAAAGCAAGCCGGAAGATTTTAGCCGTGCATAGCATCTTCAAATATTAGAGGGTCTTTTTAGCAGTAGGATTTTATGATCCTTCAATCAGCAAGTTACTATACAGTAACTTCGGCAGCATCATGGCTTCTTTAAATCCAAAATGCTTTGAAAATCAAACATCCAATACAGCAGAGCCCAATGCCCCAACTAGTTTAGATTCAGGGCATACTTGATTTGGTTGATTGATTTATTGAAGAATACTTAAAAAGCATAAATTCCCCTCTCTAAGTTGTCTTGTTTACGCACAACCAGGGGAGCAACAGTGGTTCCGCACATAAGGTAAACCTAACCATTGGTGGTGGGGACGAAGGTACTTTGCCACTAGAGCAAGCCTAACTCCTCGATGTAATTGCTTTCCTTCCCTAATTCTCTCTAACAGCTAAAGTTGAAGAGCTCTACCAAACCTTATTATTACTAAGGAAAGAGTTTACACCGATTCCACTTTGATGAAAATTGCCATAAAATTTGCACTCTTTTTTCTCACAAATAAGAAAACAAACAATTACTTAATCGACTAGGTCTCTGGTTCGAATCGCTGATATGAATACTTGTACATCCTTCTAATAGTATGTCAAATTAGGAGATTTCTATCCCGACACTACCGTACAAGTAAGTCTCTAACTCTAGAGAAACAGCGGACAGTAAATTGCATAATTAGTAAGTGCAACACATACAATTGATTTAATCAATAAATAGCACGATATGTTGATTGATTTTGATAGTCACTTACACTTGATTTCGCAGGGGGCAAAATCGGGTGAAGGTCCGTCGAGTATAAGAGGAGATATCTGAGTTGATTCAGAGTAAATGGAGGATTCGAAGGTGATGCAAGTTTGGAGAGAGCCAATAGAGATGGTCCAATTGGTAGAGGAGCTCCACGACGTACTCGTGTAATCA
Source organism: Nicotiana benthamiana (assembly GCA_034376525.1). Taxonomy (NCBI): domain Eukaryota; kingdom Viridiplantae; phylum Streptophyta; class Magnoliopsida; order Solanales; family Solanaceae; genus Nicotiana; species Nicotiana benthamiana. The sequence continues at coordinate 120,829,634 of CM067329.1, forward strand.
CCGCCCATGTCCCCAGTCGGAGTTGCCACCATTGTGGTGTGCGTTTTTTTGGCTTCCTCTTATACCGAGCACCTATCTAATTTTTATACCCAGCTATCGTAGAAGAATCTCACCGATCTTCAACTTAGCGTTTTGCGTACGATTCCATTTTTTCCTTTTTTTTTCTTTCTCGTATTATTATTATTATTATTATTTATTTATTTTGGGCTGGAGTTTCCTCCTTCTGTTTTCCAAATTTCTGTTTCTCTTTTGCCTTTAACAACCTTCACTTCTGAGAAAGAGTTTTTGACTTCGAATTGAGATGGGGAGTTCTTCTAACCCAAAATAGGGATAATATTTGCTTACACTTATTTTATACAAAAAAAGAATAGAAATTTTTTACACAAAACAAGAATAGGAATTTTCTCCTCCAAAATTGAGTAAAATTACGTCAATCATTATTTTATTTTTCACACAAAAAAGAATAGGAATTTTTCATTCATATACACTTTTTGAAACCTTATTACGAAAAATATTCATGTTTTGATATTTACCAGACCTAAACACATTTTAGTTATAAAATATATACAATCTACCTTAAAAAGGCTGTCAATCCATTCTTTGTGCCTTCAATCAAGGGATTTAGTTATACCATTTCCTTTTTTCTCTCCTCTCTCCTCTCTCCTCTCTCCTCTATCCTCTCTTATAATAAACAAGCTTTGTAAACTCTTCTGAACATGAGTCATCGATAGCTTTGTAAACCAACCCATTCCCAAGCTTTTTAGCATCGATTGGCAGCAAGTACAAATCATCCTTAACATTCAGGAAAATTTTTAGCAAAGTTGGTTGAACCTGGTCGAGCTAACTGAGATGTATATAGCCAGTGGTTCGGTTAAGCCCCCCCCCCCCCCCCCCCCAAGTGATGTCGGTTTTCTGCAGAAATCATAGTGTTAATTCTAAAACCTATCTTTTGATGAAGAAAAGCATCTCTCCAGATTGAACTTATATTTAAGAATTTAGAGAATCTAATCTTGAGTACCGTCACCCTCTCTTTCTCACCATATCTCGTCTTCTACTACGTCATGGCAAAATATAGAAATCACCATGCTTACTATTCATGGCAAAATATACATACCCAAAATCAATCAGACTTTGACAGGACAACTGCTTAATGATATAGAGAAGAGATATGAAAATAACAATAAACCTTTCGTCTCACACCCAACAAATTTAAATACAATTTTAAGGTAGTAGGACTATCTTTACTAACAAAATAATCTCTTAGCTACGGCTTTGCATTTCAAAATTTTCCAGTATATGGATTAAGATTTCAAGCTATAGAAGAGAAGATAATTAAATGACAAAAGAACCCTAAATATGAATAAAGCTAGCTTCATAGAAACGAACAAATTCGACCACCCAAAAAAACCCTGATAAACGTGCACAATAAGCAAAATCCTCCGACAACTTGCACACTTTTAGTTCTAATACCTGAAACAACAGAAGCAAGCCCCTATATTACATATACTCGGTTTTGAGTTTTGTAGATTGGATGTGGCTTACAAGGTTACATTCAACTATCCACTTAAATACAAATTTTATACAATATGTTTGTTGTATATTTTGTATCTCATTTATACATAGTAAAAATAAATTTCATACAACTAATTATATATTATACAACTTATCTACAATTTTCATATATTATTTCTACTCAGTTGTACACAACTATAATATCATACAACTTAAATATAATTTTTATACAATATTGTTCAACTTTTGTACAATAGTTAAACAATATAACGTATATCACGTCTTCTTCTTCTTCTTCTTCTAGTTTCAATCTGAAATTCAACCAAAATCAAGTCTAATCTTTACCAAACACCCTCAAAATTAAGATATAACTCCAAATCATATTCCCAATTGCTTGCAACCACACCCAATCCAAACAAATAATAATTTATGAAAATTCAAACTCGAACTTAAAGCTTCAAAGCGTTTTAATGGCTGTCAATGGTGGAATTGGTGTTCTCTTTTCCTTTGATTTACATTACTGAAATTAGGGATTGAGAGATACAGAGAGAGACATAGAGAGAATTTCCCAGTCAGATAGAGAGAGACATAGAGAGAGTTTCCAATTCTTTGCAACTACATCCAATTCAAACAATTAATATTTTTAAAAATTCAAATTCAAATTCAAAGCTTCAAAGCTTTTAATGGTTGTTCATGGTGGAATCGTGGGTGGGTGCAAGATGTGTGGGGGATGATGTGGGATGTGGAGAGAGAAACATGGGGAAGTGGAAGATATGTTAGAATAATTTTAGGACACTAATTATTATCATTAATTCCCTTAAAATGTACGTAAATATTAACTGATTATATAAAATGTAATTATAGTAAAACTTGAGTAGTGAGGGTAATATAGTTTTATATAGTGTATAGGAATATAAAAATTCCAAAAGAATAATCCATTACATACTCTTCTCTCTCTTCAATATTATCTTCAGTGTTTTAAAAGGCGTAGGCATAAGGCGAGGCAGTTTACATATGCCTAAGGGAGGCGTAAGCCCCGAGGCACGGCGTAAGCCCCATAGATATTTAATTTTTAATATTTATAAAATTATATAATTATAGTAAATATTTATAAACATGTAAAATTGCATAAAAATAAAAGAAAACTATAAATATGTGAAATATATGTATATATATATATATATATATATATATATATATATATATATATACACACACACACAGAGAGAGATCCCAAATGATAAAGTTATTGGTGAGAGAAGCTCTGCGATCACATTGGCAATTTTCAAGCGATTTTTTGTTTGAGCACTGCCATGGTCGTTCCGGCCGGCACCCAGCCATCTTTTCTAGCTGGTTAGCCTCCTCCCTCCCTCACCCCATCAACTACTACCACAAACAACCCTCCCCATCCATTAAATTATAGTAATATACAGAAACCTACTATACAGAACAGTACCATGCACGCGACCCCTAAAAAAAACTTCTATTTTATCCTTATGCGACGCGCCATTGTTTTACATGGAGAACCTTTTGTCAAGTTTACAGAAGTTGAGGTTGATCATATGAATGTTATCAATGGCTTACAATATGCAGTTGTTGGCAAACTATCATATGGTTGGCTTGAACTTCAAGGGTTACATAGAATCATACCAAGTCAGTGGAATTAAAGAAGAATGTAATGTTGGTTTCCTTAAAGATTGACATGTCTTGATAAGATTGACGTTACGAGAATATTTCATTACCTTTATGTAGAAAAATGCTTATTTTGACAAATACAAGGTTGGATATGAATAACAGTTACGACCACTAATTTATAATACAAAATTTTACCCCTGGGGAAGAAACACGAATAACTATGATATGGATTTCCTTTTCAGATTTTCTGCTTACCTTTTTTGTAGAGGAATGCTTGTTTTCATCAGCCTAAGTTGTGGGGAAACTGTTGCATCTTGAAATGTCTACAATTAACAAAACTAGGCCTAGTTGTGCAAGAGTTAAGGTCCTAGTTGACTTGTTAGCAGATTTACCTAAGAAAGTTCGTATGGATATTGAGAATGACGCAACAGGAGAGGTAAGGGCTGAATGGGTGAATAAGGCTGTAAAATTGGCGGTTCCGAACCGGAACCGACCGGAACCGCGGCCCTACCGGTTCTGCCGGTTCCGGCAGCCCGGTTCCCGCGATTCCGATTCTAGTGGTTCCTGGGAACCGTGGCGGGGCGGTTCTACCCGTTGGAACTGCCAGAACCGAAACCGGACCAGTTCTGGCGGTTCCAAACGGTTCCGCCGGTTCTCTAACGGGCATTTTTCAAAAAAAATTTTTTTTTAAAAAATAAACGGCTCTTCGCAAAAAGTAGCCGTTTGAAAGTTTAAAAAATAACCATTTGGCCCCCAAACTTTATATAATTACACTATTTCCCATTTCTCAACTATAAATACCCCCTCATTCTTTCATTTTTATTCACCAATTCATTAATATCTCTCAATCTCTCTCAAGTTCTCTTTCAATCTTTCTAGTGCAAGTGCTTAATTTATTGTTGCAAATTCGTGAAACATTGTGAAGTTGTTGATTGAAGTTTTCAAGTGTTCAATTTCAACGATTTTCAATTTTCAAGAAGTTGTTCGTCAATCCGGTAAACTCGTTTCAACTCTTACGTGCTAATAGTATTTTTTTGTGTTGTTAGTTTGCTTAATTATAATTATTATGGAATTTTCGTTGAAAAATATGTTCGGTAAAGGAAAAGCTAAAACCGGTGAAAGTAGCCAAAATACTACCCCTCCCCCGGCTCCCCAACCTAGAAAAGATAAGCAAGTTCAAAGTAGTAGCCAACCTAGAAATCCTAATGAACCCTTCGGAATCCTTGATAGTGATCACCCTTGTTTTCAATTTAGCGATATTGATTTTCTACATGATGTAGCAGTTGGTGATAGAATAGACGATGATATTATGAATGCTCTTTATCCTAATGCACCTATCTTAGAGGGAAATGAGGATGATGATGATGATGAAACCCAAGCTCCAGTAGATTTAGATGATACACCTACTAGTCCTGCTCATAACTTAGGTGATGAACCGGCACACCCACCCGTACAAACTCCCACTTTTAGTAGACAACCTCCTAAACGTACAGAAACATCATTAGTTTGGCAATTTTTTATTCAACTAAGAGAACAATATAAGGCTAAGTGTAAATCTTGTGGGAAATTACTTGTTCATAGGTATACTGGCGGCACGGGTAGTTTAGTTAAGCATATAAGATTACACCCTAGCGATAAGGCTAGATATTTGCAATTGAAAGCGCAACAAGAGGGGAGGACTAGTGCTGATTCTACAGTTAACCCAAGTACTGGTTAAAATCTAGTTCAACCAGGAATAAACACAGTCACCGGAGGTATATTATATTACGATCCAAATAAGGATCGTGAAGAATTAGCGAAAATGATTACTGTTATGTGTTTGCCTTATTCTTTTGCTTCTAATCCTGCATGGATTCATTATATTAGAAGAGTATTTAATCCTACGTATAAAGGTTGGCCTCGCGCAACAGTTAAGGCCGATATTTATAAATACAAGCATGAATATGAACAATACTTGCGCTATTTATTTACCCATATAACTAATCGTATGTCTATTACAACTGATATTGGTAGAAGTAATAATGATTGTGATTATCTAACCGTAACCAGTCATTGGATAGACGAAGACTGGACAATGCAAAAACGCATTATTGCATATAGGATAATTAATTCACGGCACACGGGTAGGTTTATTGCAAACACTGTTTCAAATGTATGCAGATATTTTTGTTTTAGTGATAAAATAATGTCAATTTCTATGGATAACGTTTCTAGCACTAGTGCAATAGGTATGCTAACTAGAACACTTAATCCTGCTTTTACTAATATTTTTCATGTTAGATGTATATGTCATATTTATCATTTAATTGTTGGTGATGGTATGAGAATATTAAACTTAGAAATTGAAAAGGTTAAAACGGCTCTTAATTGACTATTTTATTCAAACCGTAGAAGTAGACTTAGAGAATATTTTAAAAAGTGTGACGAATATGGCCTTAGAGAAAGAAAGGTTCCTAAACCTTGCCCGACTAGGTGAAATTACATGTACGAAAGTTTAGTAGTAGCGTACGAATATAGAAACCCAATTAACGCTACGTATAATTCTCGGGATTGTGGTGAGGAAAATAATGACATGCTAACTACACAAGATTGGACTAACGTTAAAATTCTTTTAGATTTTTTAGAACATTTTCATGTGGCTACAAATGCTTTATCTGGCAAATATTATCCAACTATTTCTAACTGTTTAGTTTATATTGCCGCACTTGCTAATTTGTTTGTTGATTTTAGCGAGGGAGGGGACATTTATGAAATTGCAATAACTGAAATGAAAAAGAAGTTTAAAAAATATTTTTTTCCAATCCCTCCTATATTTGGTGTGAAATTAGGAGGTCCTCACTTTTGGTATTCTACTATTTATCAATGTTTAGATCTTTCAGAAGTAGAAATTGCTACACTAGCTGATGCGAAAGCATCAATTAAAGTTAATTCAAACTGTTTATAATGCTTATAAACAGGCGTTAGAGCATGCTAGGCCTAATATTCCAACCCCTACTTCGTCTACATCACAATCGTCTAAAAGAGCTGCTGGCTTAACAGCTCTTAATCTGGACGGAGTTCAGGGGTACTCAAGGGGATAATTTAGATGAAATTTCCCATCTAAATGAGTTTCAAGTTTATTTGTCGCAGGGACTAGAGAATGAGAATCCAGACGGCTCTTTCGACCTTTTGGATTGGTGGAAGACAAGGGAAAAGCATTTTCCCGTTCTTGCAAGGATGGCTCGGGATGTTCTATCGATTCAAGCGTCAACTGTTGCATCGGAGAGCGCTTTTAGTCAAGCAAGACTACAAATAGGTTATCACAGAGCGTCGATGCGGGACAGCTTGGAAAAATCAGTGCTTTTTCGAGATTGGATCCGCGCAGAAAGAAGGAACTTTGGCCTAGCTAAATCACAACCAGAAATAGATGAGTTCTATGAAGAAATGATAGCAGAACTTGCTCAGGAAGCAACTTCACCCGGAAGTGGTGATGAACAAGCTTCATTTCCACCACCGCCAACACAACCACCTCCAAACCTTGAAGGTTTTATGAGATTTGTTAGAAATAATGCATAAATTATTATGTAACTTGTACATTGGCACGTCTTCTTTTAGTTTTTTTTTCCTTTTAATGGTGGTATTAGTACCATATTGTGCTCATTCCATTGGGGGAAGGAAGACTAAGAAAGATATGCCATTTTGGTCAATAAATATGCTCTTTATCATATCCTTGAATATCATTTTGTCTCAATATTACTTTGTCTTTACTTCTATATCAATCTTTGAATATTTATATAACATACAATATATAACATACAACACAATATACTAATGACAACATTCTTTTATCAATATATACTACTTATATACAATTTATACTAATTACTAACTACAACACAATATACACTACTTATATACAATATATACTACTTAAATACAATATATACTACTTATATACAAAATATACACTACTTATACACATTATATACTAATTACCAAACACAATATATACTATACTAATCACATAGTACACCATATAAAATATATTCTACAATATACTAATGACTACTATACAAGATATTGATTTAAAAAAAAAAATTCAGAACCGCCGGGAACCGCCAGAACCGCCAAAACCGGAACCGGATGGTACCCGGAACCGTCACGGGCCGGTTCCACCTCCGGAACCGCCAGAATCGCCAGAACCGGAACCGCAGACCCAAATAGACCCAGAACCGGAACCGGATACAGCCTTATGGGTGAAGATCAATTATTATTTTCTGCCTAAGTATTGTAAACGATGAAAAATACAAGGTCATGATCGGTTTGAACGTTGGCGACTTCATCCAAAATTAATGGAGTCTAATGACAAAGTGAACTAGGCGGTTAAGGGCAATGCTGGAAAATAGAAACAAAATAAGGGTCTATTAATGATCCTTTCATGTAGAAAAGTTGTTGATAATGTTGGTGAAAAATGGAAGAAAGTGCGAGATAATCATGTCAAGAAACTTGTTCAACAGGAACAAGCACAAGGCAACAGTGGGAAAGAAATTGTTCATGTTGATAGTGTTCAAATGGCTAATTAGTTTGTTACTTTGGTGGAGGATGCAAATGATAATGAAGAGAATAATCAGCTAGCTTTGGTTGAGAAAAATTAGGTAAATCGCAGCCCTAAATCTACTCCTACTAAAGCGGGGAGAACCTTGAATCCAGCTGCACCAATTTGTAATCCTTCTTCACCTGGGAATGCAGCTCGTAAGGTTATTGGCAAAGAATTTGTAAACTAGAAGCATAAAGAGAAAGAACAAGCAATGTTAATGGAATCCACATCACAATGGGTCAATAGAGCCTTTGGAGGCACCAATGTTACTACTAATCATTCATGCCAAGAGAGCCCTTCACAAATCTTGAACACTCAAGAAGATATTGTCAATCCCAGGAATGTCTAAAAAGGGAATTGATTCTAGTATGACTAATGAACAAGGAGAAGCACATGTGAAACAAATTGATAGGGCTACTCAGTCAAACAAAGAAAAGAATTTTCCTATAGGAAGTCCACCAATGGGGAGATTATGGAGTCAACAGGTAGAGGGTGATTCAGAAGAAAAAAGGGAATTACAATCAGATGATGAGCTAGACAAAGAGGTAGTTAATGGTCAGGAGTCTGAAGATGGAATTCAGTTCTTAGAGAATGATGAGGAAGATCATGAACTGATACGAGTAGATGCTGATGGAGATAAGCAGGAGGAAGCTGGTAAGTTGCCCAGACTTGATCTGATGCCTAAACCTCCTGATATCCAAAATATTTGTGCAAAGACAACTATTTTTTATGTAAGCCTCAATCACAATGACCAAATCCTCACCCCAGAAAATCTTAATCCTAATCCTAATACTAACACAAATCCTATCACTAACATCCAAAGCAAATAATTATAGGAAAATAAAGAATTGCAGTCATCTTCCAAGATGTAGAATGTGACTAAGGAATATTCTAACATGACAGTAGTTCCTTAACTTATTAAAATTCAGCTAGCCAAACAATCTCCAGTAGTAAATGATGAAGAGAATGGAGAAGGAAGAGGAAGAGACATGGATGAGGAATCCACAACTCAAATTTTCAGGAATGTTGCTCGACAGGGTAACTTATCTCCTAGGCATATGGATAGAGCAAAATCTGCAGGCAGAGGTAGGAAGAATTCCTATCCTTGGTACAGGAGTTCAAACAAGAAGGACACTCTCCAAATCTACCAATTAATTATGAATGCACTAATTTGGAACATTAAATTAGTGAACACATAGCAAGCCTTTGAAAGTCTAATTACATTCTATAGACAACAACACTTCAGATTTACGGGTTTAGTGGAGCCAATGCAACAATCTAAAAAATTGGAGAGATACACAAGAAGGATAGAATTTTCTCAGGCTTTTGTAAAATTTTCTAATAAGATCTGGCCATTTGTGGATGAAGATTATGACTTTACGACAATATTTGATACGAAGCAGCCGGTAAACTTAAGACCGGTGGATTCTAAATCTCAAGAGGAAGTAATTCTTACCTTAGTTTATGCTATAGGGATTGAACTGTGGGACACATTTTATACTTTGGCTTCTAATATGGTAACCCCATGGATAGTTGGGTGTGATTTCAATGTGATTTGGGACGAGGAGAAGAAGTTTGGAGGACTACCAGTACATTTCAATGAGATTGATGATATTAGGCATTGTGTAACTACATGTAACTTGCATGATCTTGGTTGTAAAGGTAGTATCTTCATTTGGTGAAATGGAAGGGCTAAAGAAGATTGCTACGTATGGGGATATTTTACAAAAGGTTTCTAGCTTGAAAGAGGTGGTACTTGTTCATGAAGCACAGTTTGAAATCAATCCAACAAAGCTTAATAGAGAAAGGCTTAACAATTTTCATGCTGAACTTATCAAATTTTTGTCTCTAGACAAAGCATTTTAGAAGAAAAAGTATGGAATGTCATGGTTTAAGGATAGATATCACAACACTAAGCTCTTTCATAAATAAGTGAATGGTAGGAGAAAAAGATTGGAATAGAAGATAATTCAGAATAGCGAAGGTAACTGGATCGAAGGCAATGAACAAATGGCAACTGAAGCAATCAATTTTTTTCAGAATCAATTGCATGATGATTTCATTACTACTACTTTTGGATCATTAATCATGTTCATAACATGGTAACCTTTGATCAGAATCAAGAATAGGTGAAACAACCTACAAAAAATGAAGTCAAAAAGGATGTCTTTGGCTTAAATGGGGATAGTGCTGGAGGACCAGATAGATTCACCGGGAAATTCTTCCACAGCTGTTGGGACATAATAGGGGATGATGTATTTAACATGTTGAGAGTACATTAATGTTTATGAATTACCAAGATTTATTACTCACACAAATCTAGTGCTATTTCCTAAGAAGAAGGAAGTTGCTACTTTTTCTGATATGCGACCTATTAGTTTGAGCAACTTCATTAACAAAGTCTTTTTAAGAGCTATTCATAAAAGTCTTGCTCCTCTATTGACTAATCTCATCTTAAAAGAACAAGCAGGATTTTCAAAGGAAGGAGCATCGTAGAAAAAATGTTGTTAACTCAAGAAATCATTACTGACATTAGGTTAAGGACAATGATGGGACCTAATGTAGTGACAAAATTAGACATTACCAAAGTTTATGATAGGATTTCCTGGATATTCATGACTAAAATGTTGAGAAAAATGGGCCTTTTGTGAAAGGTTCGTTGGTGTAGTGTTTGGTATTGTATCTAACAACTAGTATTCAGTTTTAATTAATGGCTTGTTGTATGGATTTTTCAAGTCCACCAGAGGAGTTAAGCAAGGGGACTCCTTGTCACCTATATTATTCATTTTAGCTGTTGAAGCTATGTCTAGAGGTTTGAATGCTCTTCATCTAAACTTATACTTTTGTGGATTTGGCTTGCCAAAGTGGAGCCCTAAGGTTAATCATCTAGTGTATGATGATGATACTATCATATTCCCATTGTCCGATGTTATTTCATTACAACTAATTATGGAGGTGTTGAGTGCCTTTTGGGGTAGCTTCTAGACAATTAGTTAACAAGGCAAAATCAACAATCTATATGCATCATTCAACAAGTTTGGAGGTTTTGAGCAAGGTGCAAAGAGTGGCTAGAATTGGCAAGAAAGAAATTTCTTTCACTTACCTAGGCTGTCGAATCTTTTATGCTAGAAGGAAAATAGACTACTATTAGGGGCTTGTTAACAAAGTGCTTGACAAGTTTCAATCACGGAAAGGTAAACTTCTATCGATTGGTGGCGAGCTATATTGATTTCATATGTTCTTCAAAGCATGCCAATACATTTATTGTCAGCTGTGAGCCCCCCAACCTCTGTTACTAATAAACTTTATAAATTATTTGCTTACTTTTCTGGAATAATTCAGTAGGAGGAAGAACTAAACATTGGGCATCATCAGACACATTATGCCTGCCACAAGAAGAAGGAGGGGCTGGATTTAGATCGTTAAATGATGTGTATAAAGCCTTATTTTATAAAATATGATGGAACTTTAGAACAAAGCCTACTTTATGGAGCGCATTCATGAGCCAAAAATATTGCAAAAAATTAAACGCATTGGTGGTTCCTTAGAAAAATGGATCTCATGTGTGGAGAATGATGCTTGAATGTAGGGATGAGATTGAACATAAAATAATATGGCGACCAAGGATGGGTTCTTCACTGTTTTGGTTTGATAATTGGACAGACTTGGGATCATTATACTTTGTTACTCCTCCACATTTCTATTGTGATGAATCTGTCCATAACGTATATGATGTGATAGTAGATGGCTCGTAGGATAAAGGTAAGTTACTGGATATTCTTCCTCAAGAGTTAGCACTTTATGTAATCGAGAACATCAACCCTCATGTACTACCTAGTGAATTGGCTAGACCATACTAGACATTGGATACTAGGGGAAACTCCACTATCAAAACTGCCTGGGACTATATAGAAGGAGAAGAAATTCTAGTATTGCATACAACATATGGGTGAGAGGATTGCCTTTTAAGATTGCTTTCTTCATGTGTAAGGTTTGGAAAGGCACGTTACTTTTTGATAACTTTTAAGAAGACTAGGATATTTCAAGCCATCCAAATGTTGGTGTTGTATTGATCCATCAGAGGAAACAATGTCACATGTACTATTTAGATCATATACAGCTAAAATAGTATGGCAATACTTTCTCTCAAATGCAGGCATTAATATGAAAAGAATGTTGATGCAACAAACAGTCCTAAAATGTTGGGCATCTCAGATGGTACCTAGATTAAAGCATGTACTCCAGGCTTTACCTTTGATTATAAGGTGAGAACTTTGGAAAAGAAGGAATAGCTATAAGAATAGAAGAGTAGTACTTCGGGAGAAGGCTATGAGAGCATTTATCGATTAATTAGTATCCGTGAGTGAATATGAAAAGGAGAGTTAATTAGAACATAATACGATTGGTGAATCGATCACAGCCCTGGAATACTTGTCTCTACTGAATACACTCGTTACTTAATAATTTAGTTATTATTTAGTATCGTCGTATCATATAATCATATTATTGGACTTTGTTTTTAGCAGGATTGAATAACAATTTCAGCGTATTAGTGAGTAGTTTACACAAGTCTTTGTGGGTTTGACACTCAACTTATTATTATATTACTTGTACGACCACGTATACTTGGGTGTGCGTTTGGGAGCAACAAGTTTTTGGCGCCGTTGCCGGAGACTTGAATATTAACTACTTGCTAGTTTTTGCTTTAATTGTTTATTTAGTCTAGTCTAAAGTTACTTAGTTATTGCTCAGATCTCAAAAACTGTGATTGAATGCGTAGGATCAGATTCCAGGACCGATTTCAAGGCATTGATCCTAAACCTGAGAAAACATTTCACAGGAGGTTGAGGGAAGTAAGGGACACGAATAATATTCAAGCAATTGTTCATTTTCATATGGACATGGCAGAGGAGCAACCCATGGTTGTTCAGGAGGTGGCGATGCCCGGCATTGCTAATGTCACCTCTAGTATAGTGAAGCCCGGGATCACTGGGCACTTTGAGCTGAAACAGAGCATGATCCAGTTACTTCATGCAAACATGCAATTTATGGGTCTTCCACACATGGATCCACATCAGCATATTCTGAACTTCTTGGAGATTAGTGATACTTATATCACTAACGGGGTCACTCCAGATTATGTAAGGCTTACACTTTTTCCATTTTCTCTGTTGGGCGAGGCTAAGTGATGGCTAAAGGCAGAACTAGCTAATTCCATTACATCATGGAATGATTTGGCAAGAACATTTATGGCAAGGTTCTTTGCTTCAGGCAAAAACACAAAGATCAGAAGTGAGATAATGGCCTTCAAAAAGAAAGAGGGAGAATCTTTATACTCAGCTTGGGAAAGGTTAAAGGGCCTACTTAGAGATTGTCCTCATCATAATCAGATGAATGAAGTGTTAGCTCACACTTTCATAAAAGGGCTACATTCTAAAGCAAAGATCGTGGTAGATGTTGCAGCCATGGGTCAAGTGCTGGAGAAAAGCTTTGACGAGATATATGCATTATTGAATAAATTCTCCAAGAGCAATCTCGATTGGCAAGGAGAGATGGGCAGACACACAGTGCAAAATTCTGTATGGGTTCTTAAGTTAGATGTCATCTCAGCATTATTAGCGCAGATTTCTACACTGACCAATCAAGTCAACCAGATGAACTTGAGTATCAACAAGTACAACCAGTACAACAGGTTCAAATATTTTGTAAAGTATGTGGAGAGGGTCACATGAGCAATCTATGCACAACAAACTCAGAGTTTGTGTGGGTAATGCAAATCGGGGCCAAACAAATCAGTATGGGGACACATACAATACCAATTGGAGAAACCACCCAAACTTCTCTTGGGGTGGAAACCGGGGGAGTCATAATCAATATAGGCCTCAAGAACCTCAACAGCAACATAGACCACCTCAGGTTGAACAACAAGCAATCCCTACAAGTCACCTTGAAGACATGTTGAAAAAATGATGGTTGAACAGCAAGCCCTCTCCACAACTATGAGAAATTTAGAGCGTCAAATGGGCCAGCTTGCCAGTGTTCAAAACACTAGACCACCAGGGGCTCTTCCAAGTGATATTGAACCCAATCCTAAAGCTCAAGTCAATGCGGTTACCTTGAGAAAGGGAAGAGCACTGGATGAAGTTCCAAAGAAAAAGAAGAATTCAGCTCATCCTGAAGGAGAATTAGCTCCCAAGCCAGTTGAGGGGAATGAAAAAGATGATAAACGAGCCAAGCCAGTAATTGAGACTAGGCCACCACCTCCGTTTACACAAAGACTGCAGAAGCAAAAAGATGATGCTAAGTACAAGAAATTCCTAGATATTTTGAGCCAAGTAAGTGTGAATCTACCTTTTGTGGAAATTTTGCAGGAAGTGCCTAACTATGCAAGGTATCTCAGAGATATTGTGGTAAACAAACAAAGACACGCAGAGTTTAAAATAGTTGCACTTACTGTAGAGTGCAGTGCCAGAGTTTAGAGTAAGTTTCCTCCTAAGTTGAAGGATCCTGGGAGTTTCACAATTACTTTGTCTCTTGGAAAACTAGAAGTTGGTTGAGCCCTGTGTGATTTACGGGCCAGTATAAATTTGATGCTATCCTCTTTGTTCAAGCAACTCGGATTCGGGGTGCTTAGACCTACTACAATCACTTTATGGCTAGAAGATAGGTCACTAGTCATGCTCAAAGGAATTATTGAGGATGTGTTAGAGTGGGAAAGTTTATTCTTCCTGCTGATTTTATTGTTCTTGATTACGAGGCAGATGAGGAGGTACCCATTATTTTGGGGTGACCATTCTTAGCTATTGGTGGAGAAATTATTGATGTAAGAGCAGGGAAATTAAAAATGAGAGCTGATGATGAGGATGTCACTTTAATGTGTATAAGGCACTTAAGCTCCCTAAGCAATACGAGGACTTGTACATGATTACTGTGGTAGAATCAAAGGGGATAAAGTAGAGTCCACTGTAGTGATCCAGATAGGACAACTGAATTAGAGAAGGTCGTGTTTTCAGCTGAGCGTGTAAAGATGATTGAGAAAAAAGCAAGAGATGAAAAAGGAGACCTTCTGAGAGCGTGCAAAAAGGCTAGAATTCATGGGAGAAAGAAGAAGAGAAAGAGCCGAACCTGAGTAGAGTAGCAGAGTCCTGTGAGACTATAAATAAGGCGCTTGTTTGGAGGCAACCCAACCTGTGTATCTTTTATCTATTGATTATTTACTTTTACTGTGTTTTGTGTTGTTCTTTTATTTTTGCATAGTAGGAGAAGTCTGAGTACCCAAAGTTGAGCTGAGGAGCATTTTTGAGCTTAAGTATGGGGTCGTCCCGACCCTTAGTATTGGGGATCATGTCCGAGCTAGGCATGAGAGGGTCTCAGGGAGTATTTCTCACCCTTGTTTTAATATTTCTCTATGATCATGCATATAGGACTATGCATAATATAAGTGTGGGTGGGAAAACTATTTTCTGGAGTGTAATTGTATAAAATTATTTTATTTTTTTAGTTTATCTTTTAGAACTCGTACTAGACATAGTCTAGGTAATATATATATATATATATATATATATATATATATATATATATATATATATATATATATATATATATATATATATATATATATATATATATATATATATATACGAAAAATTGAAAAAAAAATTAGAAAAAGTTCATATTTTCCCTGACGATTGATCTTTTGGACAATTTTCTTGCGGGATAAAAGTCCGATTTAAAAACACCAAAAAGGTTTTTGTTTTCTTATTTATTTTTTCCCCTTTTCTTAGAATAAGTTCGGTAGTATCCCTTTGTTTTTCTTTGGGTGCCGGTTCTTTTCCAAGGATATAGATCGAACCGGGCACTTTAATTCATCTTTAGAAATAGATTAGGAAGAAACATGAAATGTTCTGAGATACTCATTAACATGGTTGATGATGGCACGTTAGGCTATGACATACATTATGTTTTCCCATGTACTTAGTTTGAATTGTGAAGCCTAAGTAAGGTAAATAGCCTATTTGGTAACACCTTTTCTCAACTTTCTGACTTGTATGCCACATAGTGCACGGGTGCTTAAATTCCTCAATTATTTGTGCTTGCTTGACTTGAGAGTTGAACAGAACCGTCTTGATTGAGTCATGTCTAACATGTGTATGAGGTTTTGATTTTCTGTGCTATCATGTGTAGTCTAGAAGTTGTCCCATGTGTTAATTGAAGCGAAATTGTAAGTTGTGCTAATTTGGACATGACGTGGGCATTTTCTTGCTTGATCATGGATGTTCTTGTCACATAAAAATAAAATTTTCCATTGCTAGCCTCTTTTAGCTTATAGATCTTTCTTTTGGCACCCACATTACAAGCCATCCCCCATTTTATTCTTAATTTTATATTGATTGAACCTTTACCTGCTAAGGCACTTAGGCGCTAAAAGAAGTAAAGTTAGAAGATGGGGAGCATCTTTTGAGTGGAACCATAGAAGGGGCCGTTGGGGCACTAAAGTTGAAATCAAAGTTCACTAGCCGATGAACTTTATTGTATGGAGTGTGTGAAGAAAAAAGAGATAAAAGAGAAGAAAAATGATAGTGTGAATATATGTAGAAAATAAAAAACCTCAAATTCTTATTGATTTGTGCTAGTGAAAATATAGAAGTGCTTAATTGAAAAGAGGACTATGTTGTATATGGCAAGTTTGGTTGAGAAGAAACGTTCTTAAATGTTAAATGTAGTGTATTAAAGTGCTTAGGAGGGTGAGTCATTATTCCTAAATGTATCTTACCCATCCCTTAGCCTACATTACAACCTAAAAGTCCTTATTGATCCTAGATTTGGCTAGCTTGAATTAGTGGAGATATACACTACGGGCAAGCTTATGGAACGACCACGGGATGCATATGAATTCTTTGTGAGAGTGAGAGAATTTTGTTCAATTGTATGATGTCCTTAAATTTTGTTCAATTGTGTGATGTCCTTAAATTATGTTCAAAAGCATATTTGAAATTGAGGACCAATTTATATTCACTCTCGGTCTGTTGGTAAGGGCACATGATCTCCTGAATGATTGGTAATGTTATAAACTTTCTTGTTGGGTAAGTGCATAAATTGAGGGTACTTAGTGGTTGCAAGTCGTCTTGTGAGGTTGGGTGGTGACAATTAGGTTATTGAAAATTATTGAATTGAAATATTATACTTGGGCTTGCTTAAACAGGAAGAATGTGAATTTTTGAGTTCATGCATGTGTGCCAATATTGATCATAGTCAAGGGTATAGTGTGTGGTTAAAAGTTAAAGCACTCCTCTATATTTGATACTTGTACGTAGTTGGGGAGGGGTGGGGGGTTTATTAGATAGTCCCATTGCTCGAGGACGAGCAACATTTAAGTGTAGGGTCGTGATGATAGGCAATAACTACGTATTTTAGTCGATTATTACACTCTAATTTACTGCACTTCAGTTGGGTTTGCACTTTAATCGCTAATATTTTGCTCTAACGATGTGTTTTATGCCTTGTTGGAGTGATTACAAGCTATATAGATGTTATGAAATGAATTCAAGTGATTTGGAGTTTTGACATCTGAGTAGAAGCCCAAGGAATTAAGTCGGGATCGTGTCAGGGGTCAACTTTGATACTTAAGAACAAAAGAAGACTCGAGTAAGCATATTGCACACTGTCTAGTAAAATACACATAACCTTTTTCTTAGAACTTTATTTGGACTCCACAATATATGGTTGAAAACCTAACTCAAAGGTCTACAACTTTCATATTTTATGTTTTTCCAAATTCAAAACGGAACAGGGCGAAAAGTGCAAGACTTGAGACAACATGAACAAAACCGGAAAAAAGAGCTAGTTGGCCGCCACCTTTGGCGCTGGAGATAGTATGCAAAATATGGGGGGGGGGGGGTGCTAGGGACGGCGCCTGGCGCCGGCTACGCGAAATGTGTCCTTTTTTGCATTGGACAAGTTTATTTCAGCCTTAGACCTACTCAACTAATATAAAAGCAAGACTAAACCTATTTTTGAAGGAGGGACGGATTTTGGAGCAAAAACACATGCAAGGAACATTGAGGAGCAAGAACAACTCGGAATTCTTCATCTTTTCTAGTATTTTTAATTAATCAAAACTTATGAATTTTGTTGATTACCTCACGAGTGGCTAAACACCTATTGTTCTGGGGTTTTGATTTAGCCATGAATATTGTTGTTTGATATTAACTTAACCTTGATTATAATTTACTAATATATGGTTGTTTCTTCAATTCTGTATTTTATTACTTAATTGTCTGGCTAGCAATTATGTTCTATTTACTATCTATGCTATGCTTGGGAAAACCATGTTTAGACTAGAGAAGAATTGAAGAGAGCATGATCTAAACCCTTAAGGGAGTAGATTCGTGGGTAGGATAGGAATATACCTAGTCACCATGCTTAATTAAATATCGTGATCTTAATGCGTTCTTAATAGATTGATTTCATAGGAATATAGGCGTTAATATATTGATTATCAACCGTGAGTGAATTATATGAAAGGGAGAGTTAATTAGAATACAATATGATTGGTGAATCGATTACAACCATGGAATACTTGTCTCTACTGAATACACAAAAATCAAGTAGTTACGCTGTTTCTGCTGGGGTTACTAATGCTCTATTGTTATTGTTTTTGTTTTTGTTTTTGTTTTTGTTTTGTGTTTATTGTTGTTTTTCCTTTTCTCCACTGAGCCGAGGGTCATTTGGAAACATCCTCTCTGCCCTTTCGGGTAGGGGTAAGGCTCGTCTACATATTACCCTCCCCAGACCCCACCTGGTGGGACTATACTGGGTAGTTGTTGTTGTTGTTGTTGTTGTTGTTGTATTTAGAATCGTAGTGTCATATAATCATATTAATGGACTTTGTTTTTAGCTGGATTGAATAACAATTTTAGTGAATTAGTGAGTAGTTTACACACGTCTCTGTGGGTTCGACACTCAACTTATCATTATATTACTTGTACGACAATGTATACTTACATGTGCGTTTGGGAGCAACATTGGTCGATGAATGAACCAAGTCAGAAAAGCTGAGAAAGGTTTTAGCTTATGTCGAATCACAGGGGAATCAACAAACAATGGAAAGAAATCAATCAGATCTATTCAGAAGGAAGTCTAAATGAATCACAAATTTGAAAGCCATTTTAGAGGGAAGTTCATCACATATAAAAAGCATACAAAGATGTTAACCTGAAAGAGGATTTCATGTCATTGCAGAATCAATAGGCAATGGACTACAGGAGCATGGTTTTCACATAGGTTAGAAATGTAGAAGAGAAGTAGCATCCAGTAGAACACAAAAGATCAAGTGTAAAAACTTTAGAAGAGTTTAGCAAGAGTCAGAATTATATGAAAAAACAAGGATTTCAAAACTTAGTTCAGAGACTCGAAATAGGTGCGAAAGAGTTATTTTTTTTTAAATAAAACTAATTCAGGCAAATCACATAGCAAATGGCTTCCAAACTTGGAAGAAACCCCAAATTCTAGGGTTTCTACCATCAATCGAGTGCAGAGATGAGAGGGAAAGTAATTAAGTCAAAACAGGTTCAGAGGTCTCAAAAAAGAACTAAAACCTCTTTCAGCAACAGAAACTCATGAGAAACATGATACATGGTGGAAGAAACTAATACGAAACATAATGAAGAAGTTGATAATAATAGTAGGAGAAGCATATTAAGAAGTATAAGAAGAAACTTAACTAGAACACAGCAGAAGAGACTTAATAAAAAATACTTCAAGAACACATTAGGAAAAATTAGAGTAGAAGAAACACACAAGAACACTATAGAGGAAAATACAATAGAAGAAGAAAGACACAAGATTATAATAGAGGAAGATATAGTAGAAGAAAATCAGAAAAATATCTAATTATCTCAGAAAAACCATAGATCGGAAAAAGAAATGGTTTTGAAAGTAGTTGTTTGAAAGAAAACCCAGATTTAAAAACTTAGGGAAAGCATAGATCTAGAACAGATCTAAGGGATCAGAAAATCTTAAAGCTAGGGTTATTAGAGGAACCCAAACGACGAGAAAGGCTTGGATCTAAGCAGGAGGAGTCGAGGCCATGCTGAAACAGGCATGGCTTGTCGGAGCAGGACGAAGATGTCCGTGGAACTTGAATCACCAAAGGTCTTGACCAATATTATATGGTCAGGCTACGAGTCTTCAGCTAACCAAAGTGAGGAGCCATATGTAGCTTGGTGGGTGGTGAAACCACCATGGAGCTGGATCCGAAGGTGGCCGAAGAGGAGGAACAGAACTCATTGGCGAGGAGGGGAGAGGGAAAGCTCTACAGAGAACCAGAAGTAGAGAGATAGAGATGATTGAGAAATGAGAGGGGTATTGGGGGAAGGGGGTTCGTTTGGTTAAAAAAAGGTAAAGACAAATGAGGGTTGTTAATCTTCTAGATCAATGGCCAGGATTTAACAAGGTTCTGGGTCGGGTAGGGGTAATTGGGGCCTGGATCGGGTTTTAATTGAAATTGGGATGACATTGGGGTCTAATTTGGGGTCAGGTTTTAGGCTAAATTTGAAATAAATTGGGCTATTATTTAAATAGCTTTTTTCTGCTTTAAAATTATAAAAATAGTACATTAATTTCTAAAAATAAATAGAAAGCATCAAAATTATTTATAATACATAGTTATTGATTTAAAAATATAAAATCTCATTTTATGAATACAAGACGAATTTAAACCTAAAAATGGCTAATATTACAATTATACAATTCTATCCTTAAAAATACCAAATAAATTTGTAAAAAATGTGTAAAAATAATACCTTAATTATAATTTAATATAAAAATGAGACTCCAATAAAATAAATCGGGTATTGTTTTTGTTGATAAAATAGGGCAGTAAATTTATTTAAAAATCTTTGAAAAATTAAGAACAAATAATGTAGCCTTGGAAAATACTTATATATGAACATACATGCTATTTGAAAGGTATTTTGCATATAAAAAATATGGAAAAAAATTGGGTATCAACAGCTGTCCCTCTTTACCTGTGAAGGATGAAAGAGTTGTCGGGTAAAGATATGATCGCCAATTTTGACCGAACGAAGGGTTTTGAAAAGTTTTGGCTGCACCCTGGCTTCTGAGCTGCCTACATATCCCTGTTCTTACAGGTTCAGGATTCATCGGCGGATTATGCCGATGGAGGTATTTCAAGAACGAGCTCAATGGGATGCACGATTAAGGTCTAAAAGGGCTGCGGGAACTGGAGCGGGTTTGCTCCTGCCGAGACAGCCCTTGCTTGCCGATTTATCGACAAATTAGCAATTCAATTATATATTGTGCGGAAAGTTAAACATGATGCAAGTTCCTGTCGAACCATGAATGTTGTCTTCGGAAGGTTAGGATGACATTATCAGACCATGACGTCCTGGGCCATGAAGTGTATAATAAAGGATTCGTAGGCTATGAAATGTTGCTCTCGGGATATGAGAATGATGCCTCCAAAGTATGATGCCATTAAATAATGATTTGCAAAAGATAAAAGGGGTCATCAGTCCATGGCATGACGTTCTCGGTCTATGAAAATGGTGCCTCGGAACAATGACTTCTTTGGAAAATTTGTGATCTTTCAGACCATGATATACAGAAGGTGGCGATCTTGTAGCCGATGCAAGATGTAAATGAAGTGGGATATTTCAGCCGATGCAGATGTAAATTAAGTGGCGATCTTTCAGCCGATGCAGAGGTAAATAAAGTGGCGATCTTTCAGCCGATGCACATGTAAATAAAGTGGCGATCTTTCAACCGATATGGATGTAAAATAAAGTGGTGATATTTTAGCCGATACAGAGGTAAATAAAGTGGCTATCTGGTGGAGGTAGAGCTTAATCTCAGAAGATGGTAGCCTTATGCAATGCAGAGAAATGCATATGAAGACAATGCTTAGTCTCAAAAGGTAGAATAGTAGTCTTATGCAATGCAAGCTTAGTCTCATGAGACAGTGCTTAGTCTCGGAAGGTAGAATAGTAGCCTTAGGCAATGCAAGAAATGCAGATGGAGACAATACTTAGTCTCGGATGGTAGAATGGTAGCCTTAGGCAAGAGATAAATGTTAATAGAGTTTTCTTAGCTGATAGCTGATTGCAATATTGTGGTTGTTGGGGATATTGTATGCGGATAGCAATTGTAAATAGGTGTGACGGTTCTGAGAGTTGTATTCCTAAACAGCGTGACTGTATAATATATTTCATGATTTTGCAACTCGGATGCCTGCATACAAAGAAAAATTGTGAGTTTTGTAAAGGGGAAGTGTTAGTTCGTATCCTCGCTTGACCTGCTCGGCTCTATTTCGGTGATACTGCGCGTACCATTGGTTACCGCTGCTAAATAAATAATTTTTGTATCAAACATGCATTAATTTAGTGTGTGTGTGTGTATATATATATATATATATAAAATTGAGGAGAGTTTTCTTTAGATGAACGACGACTGCAACATGGTTCAAGACATGTGACTTTTCTAGCTCCAAAATTTTGAGGGTCATCTCAAAATTCTGCCACAGTTTACTGGGCTATTTCTTCCGACGGCTTCTTGTGGTGACTGGCTGAAATCACTTCAGAATTTTGAGGGTCCTCCTCAAAATTCTGCCCCAGTTTCCAATTAAGGGGGGAAATCAAAAATTTTATTGAATTGTGACCGAACCCATAGGGCTGCCTACGTATCCCCTCTTAAACATGAATCAGATCAGGCGTAGTTCAAATTACATCATATATGAAATCATAAAGAATACATAAGTAACCCTTGACTGCACCTAAATTAATTGGCTTTGGCCAGACTTCTCCATCCATTTTTGCAAGTATGATGGCTCCTCCTATTAGAACCCGATGAACCATGTACAAACCCTGCCAGTTAGGAGAGAACTTCAATTTGGCTTCATCCTGATGCGGGAAAATTTTCTTCAAAAGCAGCTGCCCTGGCATGAATTGTCTCGGCTTGACTCTTTTGTTTAAGGCTCTGGACATCCTGTTCTGATAGATCTGACCATGGTAAACTGCATTCATTCTCTTTCTGTCTATAAGAGCTAGTTGTTCTTAGCGACTCTCTTCCCAATCTGAATCATCGAGCTCAGCTTCCTGTATGATCCTTAGGAAGGGAATTTCTACCTCGGCAGGAATGACTGCTTCTGTAGCATAACCAGCATATAGGGGGTTGCCCCAGTTGATGTGCAGACTGTTGTACGGTACCCCAATAAAGCAAATGATAACTTCTTGTGCCAGTGTTTATGCTTCTCTATCATTTTCCCTAATATCTTCTTGATATTCTTATTGACAATTTCTACGGCTCCGTTCAGCTGAGGTCTGTAGACTGTAGAATTCTTGTGTCTGATTTTAAAAGTTTCACATATTGCTCTCATCAAGTCACAATTGTGGTTGGAGCCATTATCAGTGATGACTGATTCTGGAATCCCGAATCAACAAATGATGCGGTCGATGACAAAGTCTTCGATGACTTTCTTAGTTACTGCTCTGTAAGATGCTGCTTCAACCCACTTAGTGAAATAATCAATTGCTACAAGGATAAACCTTCCCTTTGGAGGCGACATGCTCGATGAGTCCAATAACATCCATTCCCATGTGGCGAACGACCACGGTGAGCTTGTTGTAGTAAGCTAATTTGGGGGTACCTTAATCATGTCTGCATGTATCTGACATCGGTAGCACTTTCGGACATACTGGATACAGTCCATTTCCATTGTCATCCAAAAATAACTAGCCCAAAGTATCTTCTTGGCTAAGACAAAACTTTTTATATATGGACCCCAGGTCCTAGCATGGATTTCTTCTACTAATTTAGAGGCTTCCCTTGCGTCAACACACCTTAATAGTCTCAAATATCCTCCTATACAGGATTGCCTCACTATGAAAGAAATTATTCGATAACCTCCAAAATGTGCTTCTTAGTAGGATTTGCAAGTTTAGGTATTCTCCTTTAGCCAAGTATTCCTTGATATCATGAAACCAAGGCTTTCCATCTTATTCTTTTTCAACATGAACACAATAGGCAAGCTGATCATGGATCTTCACCGGAATGGGATCAATGATGTTCTTGTCTGCATGCTGTACCATGGATGATAGGGTAGCAAGTGCATCGGCGAACTCATTCTGGACTCAAGGAACATGCTGGAATTCTGTCTTTGTGAACCTTTTCCTCAATTCTGTACTTGATGCACATATAAGAGTATCTTGGAGTTCTTCATTGCCCATTCTTCTCTGACTTGATGTATAAGCAAGTCTGAATCCCCAATTATTAGCCGCTCTTTAATGTTCATGTCAATGGTCATCCTTAGCACTAATATGCAGGCTTTGTACTCGGCCATATTGTTCATGCAAGGGAATCTCAATTTGGATGACAGCGGATAATGCTGGCCGGTTTTTGATACTAGGCCTGCTTCTATGCCAACTCCTTTGAAATTTGTCTCTCCATCGAACAACATTCTCTAACCATCGTAGGATTCTGCAATATATTATCCTATGAATGATACCTCTTTGTCAGGAAAATACGTTTTAGGGGTATGTATTCTCCATCCACGGGATTCTCAGCAAGGTGATCTGTCAATGCCTGTCCTTTGATTGTTTTCTAAGTTACGTAGACAATATCAATTCACTCAACTGGATTTGCCACTTGGCTAGCTTGGCGGTAGGCATGGTCTTCTGAAAGATGTACTTCACACGATCCATCCTTGATATGAGATATGTTGTATAGGCACAGAAGTAATGCCTCAACTTTTGAGTTACCCAAGTCAAAGCACAACAAATGTATTCTAACGGAGAATACTGGGCCTCATATGGGGTGAACTTTTTACTGAGGTAATAGATGGCCTGCTCCTTCCTCCCCGTGTCATCATGTTTTCCCAGAACACAACCGAACGCTCCATCTAATACTACGAGGTAGAGTAATAGAGGTCTACCTGGCTCAGGCGGGACCAAAACTGGTGGTGTTGATAGGTACTCCTTGTTCTGTCGATGGCTTTTTGGCAGTCATCAATCCATTTGGTAGCGGCATCCTTCTTCAACATCTTAAAGTTCGGCTCGCAGATGACTGTAAATTGTGCTATGAACCGGCTGATATAGTTGAGTCTCTCCAAGATACTCATAACGTCTTTCTTGTTCTTTAGTGGTGGCAAATCTTGAATAGCTTTGACCTTTGAGGGATCCAATTCTATTCCTTAGTGACTCACAATGGATCCAAGTATTTTTCCAGTGGCAACCCTTACGCACTTCACGGGATCCAATTTCAGGTTGTATTTTCTCAGTCTGTTGAAGAACTTCCTCAATTCTTCCATGTGATCAGTGGCTTTTCTAGACTTAATGATGACATCATCTACATATACTTCAATCTCCTTGTATATCATATCATGGAAAATGGTATTCATGGCCCTCATGTAGGTGGCCCCATCATTCTTTAACCCGAACGACATCATCTTGTAACAGTACATTCCCCACGGTGTAATGAAAGCCATTTTCTTAGTATCTTCTTCATCCATCCATATATGATGATACCCAGCAAGACAATTTACAAATGACTGCAAATCACGCTTGGCGCAATTATCAATCAGGATGTGTATGTTTGGCAATGAGAAGTCATCTTCTGGACTGGTCCAGTTGAGATCCCGGTAGCCGACAAAGACTCTGACCTTTCCATCCTCCTTTGGTACTGGCACGAAGTTGGCTAACCATGTCGGGTATTCTATTACCCTGAGAACCTTAGCTTTGACATGCTTAGTGACTTCTTCCTTGATTTTCAGACTCATGTCAGGCTTGGACTTCTTGAGCGTTTGCTTTACCGGCGGACATGTTGGATCGGTTGGCAGTTTGGGGGCCACAATAGATGTACTTAGACCATTCATGTCGTCATACGACTAGGCGAATATGTCCTCATATTCCCTTAGAAATTCTGTGTATTCCTTCTTTTCTGATTGCGATAAGTCAATGCTGATTCGTGTTTCTTTGACATTTTCTGTATCTCCCAAAGTAACAACTTCTGTCTCGTCCAGGTTGGACTTTGGTTTGTTCTCAAAATTCTCAAATTCTTTAACAATCTCTTTCGGTATATCATCTTCCTCTAAATCTATGTCTGCTTTCCGCGTTGTCTCATTGTATGTCACATTCATTGGTTCATAAAGATAAGTAATAGTAATGTTACATTAATAATGTAACGAGAGAAAATAATAAGAGTAAGATTTATAAGGAAACCGAAATGCTTTCATAAATTTCATAACTATTTTGAACATTGGAGATCTTATTGCGAAATTTAAAATGTGAAAGAAAAGTCAATTAGTAAAAATAAAAGATAGTGCATGATGCTTGCTCAGCCTGGCTACGCAGAGGCTTTCCGGGCTCTGGAGGTTCTGATGGTCCAGTTATTGAGGCATGTTCCTCGGCTTACGGCCAGTATGGAAAGGCCTTCCCACCCCCCACCCCCCGAAAATGACACAACAATCCATATCATCATCTTCTAGGAACAAATTCCTCATTGCTTCTAGTGCTTCCTCTTCTTCTGACCCATAGATAACATCGGCTGATTTGAAAGTCTATTCCAAGCATGGTATTGGCTGCTCCATCAAATAGTAAGGACTGTGCCATGGCGGCGACCAGTTGTTGAATCCTTCTCAAGTATACTCATATCCCAGACCAAAAGTGGTACCATGTTTCTTTAGTTTGATAGGCTTGGCGATACCTTGGAGGTTCTTGTCAAGTCCCTTCCCAGGTTCATATGCAGTTCAATATTCTTTCAAACTTTTTGTGCCATCATTTGTCCTTATCAACAGCACTGACTCGCTTGATGTGGTGATAGGTCTCCCCGCCTATCTTTTTTCTGCCTTCAATTGCTGGGACGGTCTGACGAATGTATATGGGATTCCTACCGTCTCCGTGAATGATCACCTCTTGGTGGTTTCACTCAAACTTTACAGCCTGATGTAGGGTGGACGCTATGGCCTCAGCGGCATCAATCCATGGTCGTCCCAACAACAAATTGTAAGATGCCGGCACGTCAATCACTTGGAAATCAACATTGAAACAAATAGGCCCCATTTGCTAATTTCCCCAATGGTGGACCTTTGGGAACCGTCGAAAGCTTTGATGTTGATGGCCCCATCCTTGATCTCATGCAGCCCCTTTCCCAATGTCCCGAGTGTAACCAACATACAAATGTTGAGGCTGGACCCTCCATTAATCAGGATTCTGGTGATAAAATAATCTTCGCATTGCACGGTGATGTACAATGACTTTATGTGACTCAACCCTTCTGGTGGCAGCTCATCTTCATGAAAAGTGATCTTGTGACTTTCCAATACCTGCCCTACCATGTTTTCCATCTCTCCTCCGGTGATGTTGCTTGGTACATAAGCCTCACTTAGCACTTTCAACAAGGCATTCTTGTGTGACTTTATGTGACTCAACCCTTCTTGTGGAAGCTCATCTTCATGAAAAGTGATCTTGTGACTTTCCAATTCCTGCCCTACCATGTTTTCCATCTCTCCTCCCGTGATGTTGCTTGGTACATAAGCCTCACTTAGCACTTTTAACAAGGCATTCTTGAATGCATTAGAATTTTGTAGCAAAGCTAGGGTAGAAATTTGTGCCAGTGTTTTGTTCAGCTGATAAACGACCGAGTATTCCTTGGCTTGTATCTTTCTGCAGAGACCATCATGCCCGATTTTAGAGATGGTTGGCCGACCAGAGGCCTGGTTGCTTGACTCGGCCAAATGCTTCGGGGTATAAACCCTACTAGTTCTCATTATACGCTGTGCCGCTACTTCTTCCCCGAACTTGGCCTTCCCATTTCTTCTTGCCTCTTCTGCGTAGTCCCAAGGTCTGACATTTGTATGGAATGGTGATACGACCAGTATTGATGCCGGGATTGGTGTAGCTATCTTTACTCCGACCGGAGCATGCACCTTAGGCGGTAAAAGGGCAACTTCGAAGGGTGCAGGTGCATTTTCTAGTGACATAAATTTGACCTCAATTGATTTGGTGTATTTGTAGGGGATGGTGCTTCAAACTCAAGAGGCATAGACATGTTTACCTTGGCATCCCCAGAAGGCTAAATCTGGACTACAATCGGATTAAGGGTGACTATTGGTTTCTTTGGATTGCCGCCTTTGTGATAAAATTGATCGATCCCTTGGGGTCCCAATCATCCTCTATTTCAATCATGTGAATGCCTCCACCCTTCTGGTCTGGTAGAGGGTTATTGCGGACATTCAGAGCAGGATCCTTTTCCACAATGATCTTGTTATCAATCAAAGTATGGATTTTATCTTTCAGAGAGCGGTATTTATCAATAGTATGTCCTTTCATGCCAAAATGGTACGCACAATTGACCCATTGAAAAGGGTTTTCATGGGTTATATCAGGGATATGGGTGACATAACCAGTAGCTCTGAGCCATACGTACATCTAGTCTATTGGTTTAGCTATGGCGGTATACTGTTTGGGAGTTTTTCGATCAAAATTTGGTCGAATCTAGGAAAGTTTTGGTATGCAAGAGGCTATTGATAGTGGGACGATTGAGCATTGTAGTCTTGGTAAACATGTGCAGGTTGGGAGTATCTAGTTGAAGCAGGCTGATATGGAGGTGGAGGTTATTGATAAGTGGGTGGTGGAGTTTGGTAAGCGGGTGAGGATACTTGGTAGTTCAAAGTAGGCTGATATGTGAATGGCGGCATTGGATAGGTTTGATATTTGATAGGGGATTTGGTTCTCTATGAAATCTTTATGGCACCTACATTCCTTTTCTTGGACATACCACCAAACTGTAATGCCTTATTGGTAGCATGCAAGGCTTCAAAGTTCGTAACCATACCACTTTTGATGCCTTCCTCGGTTCTTTCTCCCAGCTTGATGATGTCAGAAAGTTTATGGTTCTCGATTGACATTAGCCTTTCATAATACTGCAGGTCCTGAGCCTGGACAAAAAACTTGTTCATTTGTTTTTCTAAAGGCAGTCCTGACCTTAGCAGATTCTGATCTCCAGTGAGTAGGATACTTGCGGAATGTTTCTGTGGGCTTCTTCTTTAGGTTCTAGATGTAGAACACATCTGGTGCATTTTCTGTGTTGAATATGAATCTGTCCATAAAGTCAGATAATATCAGTTCTACCATTTCTTCAGGGTTTGGCTAATGTACCAAGACAGAGCATCTCCTTTCAAACTCCTCATGAAAATTTTCATGCGGATCCTCTCATCCTTCCCTACTCCGACCAGTTTGTCACAGTATGTTCTCAAATGAACTCTTGGATCCCATGTACCATCAAACATCTCAAACTTAAGAGGTATGTACCCCTCAGATAGTTCGACATCGGGTTCTATGCAAAGATCTTCATAGTTCAACCCTTCAATCCCCTTACTTCATTCGACACACTTAATTCGGCTAGTCAATTTCTTAAGCTCTTCAGCCAAGTTCCTGATGAGTGAATCTTTATCATTAGACTCGGGTGTGCTTGAGATAGTTGGGTGGAGTGTGGCATGGTCTCCATGTAGATAGGGATGTTATGGAAAGTCTGGAAGTGGTCTTTTGTGGAGTTTAATGGTTCTGGGATGAGCAATGGAGTACTGTTGGAAGTGCAGCAAGTATGGCAGTAGTGGTGAGGAGCGGGATGGTTTTTGTGGCTTTGCGATATTTTGTGGAGGTGTGGGGTTCTGAGAGTTTGGGAAATTAATGTCTGGAGTGGTGAGGGAAAATGACAAATTCCCAGATTCCACACCTGATCAAGTTCCTCCTGAAATTTCAACAGTTTTTGCTCGAGTTGGGACACACTTTTTTTGGAAACCTAAGTACCATGAGTGACATCTATCGGTTCAGTTGGGTTTTCTTTCTAGTGTTGTTAAAATCTTCCATCTTTCCTTTGTTCTTGTTTCTGACTGGACTAGAGGAGGAGTGGGTGGAGGGCCTTTGGATCTTGTGGAATATGATGATGATGCCAGAGTGCACGAACTAACCTTTGAGGAGGGGAATAAAAGAAAAGAATAACAAACAAAAAAGATAACAAGTTAGTGACAGCTATAAGAAAAATGTTGCGATATTTAAGCACATAGTGCAAGTATATAAATCGTGTCCTAATGTGGGGAACCTCTTTATGCCTGAGCTAGGCCTAGAGACTACTTGATTTGGAGAACTTAGAATGCTAAATGCCTCATTTTATTGATAAAATTAGACGAATCCCAAAATGACACTAAATAACAAGAAATAAAAATGTCACTAATGGCCATTGGCCTTGTTACATTTCATGAAGCAAAAGAAAAAGAGAACTACTATCTAGATGGTCCCAGAAGGACCTTTCCCAGACTCAGTATCTTTGGCTCCCTCGGACAGCTTTACCAACTCGCGGAGTCCCAGCAACAGGTAGGCTCTGTCTAGGTGTCCGCCCTCGTTTCCATCAACATTCTGACTATCCTTGATTCTTTTGAGAAATTTTCTTTCCATCTCCACTAAACCCCACTCCAAGTACCCCAGTCACTTGTTGGCACTGACATACATGTCTTTCCACTCTTCAATCAGCTTTGGGCCGGCTTTTGGTATCTCACGGTGCTCAATCTTACATTCCGGAATCCTCTTGCATAGTTGATTGTATTTGACCTGTGCCTCGACCCTTTCATCAATGATCCTGTGGCCTCGAACAAACCCAGGCTGACCTAGACCATTATGATTATCCTCCAGCCAGCCTGAATACTATGGAGCACAACCAGTGTGGTACCTATCTGGCTCAATAGTATCCCTTCCCACAATGATTTTGCAGTGCTACATATGTTAAGCTTGGCAGTTGTAAGGGCTATCATCATCCTGAAAGTTGGTTCGGAAATGACTCATCTTGTCGACCCTTAGTATAACCTACTTCCTACCATCCTGTCTCATAAACCGGAGAGGGACATAAGGGTAGGTTCCTCTTAAACCAATTAGTATCGGAAATGGTGCATCCTAGATCGGACGATGAATTCTTCAGTAGGGAACCACTCGAGCATCCATTGTATTTGGTCCTCTGTTAGATTTTCAAACAGCTCTACACATCCTTTTGCATCTTCTGGCTAGGCAAACATGTTGGCATGTAATTCATCCGCCTTGGCTAAAGTCCCTACATTGAATTTGTTGTCGGTATTCACCTTTTTGGAGATGCTCCATGAGCCAAAGCTGGAGTAACAAATTGCATCCCTCAAAGTGTTTAGCTCTTTTTTTACACTTCTCCAAGGCTCGGTATATCTCTGAAATGATCATGGAAACTATTCTAAATGGTTGCCACCGATTCCCTCCATTAAAGTTTTGGTGACCATAGATAGCCTGGTATGGATCCTTGCTTTCTTCATTGGAAGCACTATCATCCCCAAGAAGCAGAACATGAAGAGAAAGACCCTTCGGTGTATATTCCCCAATTATGTAAGGGCAAACTCATCAGGATAAGTACAATGGGATTTGGTGTGACCGTACCTCTCGTACAAATGATCAAAGTGAATGTACGACTCTTTCAAACATGTCAAGTCTGGATTATTCTTTAGACCCATTATTTTGAGAAAGCCTCAACCCTTGCAGTTTTCTGGCATTAGCAAACCTGGAGTTTTCCACGGTATACCAGCCAATCCTCCTATTTCCTCTAGCAAGGGTGTCATCTCAATGTCCCCAAGGCGGAACACATACCTATCACAATCCCAGAATAGAGTAGAAGCTTTTATAATTTTGTTGTTGGGTTGGATTTCCAAGAGAGAAGCTAGATTTCCTAGGTACTTCCGGACAAGAGTCTGATACTGGAATGAAGATCCTCCCACTAGCTTAGCAATTTTGGGTAGATGTTGGTGACCATGCCGAATCTGGGGACTTTGTGCCTCATGTTTCTTCAATATAAAAGGGTTAGGCCCTTACCCCCACGGGACTCGACTATTAAATATCAATAATTGGAATAAAAGCATTTAATTCTCCAAATAAATGCACAAAACGTGGTAGTGTCCGTTTGGGTTTTAGGGAAACCTAGTGGACTTTGGACAAGGCTATCTTAAAGAGTCATTATGCGGACAACATAACTGACTCAGCTGACCATGATGCATGCACAATTAAACAGAGTAAGGTTTCTATGGGGTTTTTGACTTGTACCCTTGAGTGGAAAACTCAAGAGGGAAAGGCGCGGAACCATCACCGTTGATCGACTGGTTTTACCGCAAATATGCCTTTATTGGATTTAGGGGTGATAACATCGAAAGAATGCAACCACTCATTATAAATGTTTCTATGGTATTTTTTTTGGCATGAGCGAAATATGCTGTTGAAAGCATGTTCATGCAATAATTTAAAAAATTTGTCATGTATTTGCATGTTATAAAGCAGTAATAATTTAAAACAGTAATAAAGGAAGACAGTAAAGGGAAGCAGTAAAACAAATAAGGTAAAGAAACAAAAAGACAAGTAAGTTTTGTAGTAGAAGTGGGAATTAATACTTAAAGGCATTAATCAAATAAATACATGTAAAGAAGCGTAATGTCACAATAATAGTCTGAAATGGAAAAAGCCTAATAGATATCTCTAGCAGAGTCGTGATGTTGTCGCGCCCCTTTTTTCTCACAAAATCGATTTTATGACATTTGGGAGAACAAATCATTCCCTTTTGGGAATTAGGTTGGAATTGAAGAGTCGCCACATAATGATTGAAGTGCACTAGGACACTAAGAAGGGTTTTATTTAAGTAATCAGAGATTGTGTAATGGCTTGAAATTGTCCCACGGGGAAGTTGTTAGGCACCCCACAGGATCCACTTGTGTGGTTCTCGACCAGACTATTATTGTGAATTTAAGTGCAAATAACATGTAGGCAAATAAAACTTCTAATAAGAAGGTATTTTCACATAATGGTTACAGATACACAAAGTTGAAAAGAATTAAAGGGAGTTGATTTTTCTTAAAGAAATAGTTTGAAAATTTTAAAGGGAACAAAGAAACAAAGGGAAAAGGGTCCTAGGTTTATTAATAATATGGATCACCCCACACAACATCTGGTAATCACTCCTCAGTAAGGGGCTACACATGATGTTATCGCGTCGTCATCATATCCATATCTACCATTTACCACCCCGTTAAGGTATTAAGGCGCGGAATGGTCTCGTTTGCTTATTGCATGCTATTAACCGTCCCAATCCTATCAGTCCCGGAGGATTTTAGGACTACTAATCCTAAGGGGGGAGGGAGATTTAGGCTTATTTGTAGTTTCGAAAGGCAAAATTCTAAGGCGACATACAAAACATGTATAGCAAGTTGGGGGTAAGCATATAACAAGCAAAAGGCTCAGATATACCTCCTTTAGTAGGGATGGGAAGAAGGTGGTTACTATTAGTGAGGAAGAACTGATGCCACAAGTTGAATACTGGAAGGATTCACTAATTGGCTATATAGTTGGGGATAATCCTACTGAAAAGGCTATGGAGAATTTTGTAGTGCATGTATGGAATTTTGTTTCAAAGCCACAAATCTTAGTTCATTCAGAAGGATATTGCATATTCGATTCATGAGTAAAATGGATATGGATCTGGTGCTACAATCTGGGCCTTATTCGTACAGGAACAAGCCAATGGTGTTGAGGCCATGGGAAATTGACTTCTCTTTTCAGAGTGATATCTTGAGTACAATACCTATTTGGGTTAGATTCCCTGGGTTGCCAGTAGGGTATTGGTCAGCTGAGGTGTTAAGTAAGCTTGCTAGTGTAGTTGGGAAACCACTGTATACTGATAAGATCACAGCACATTATGAGAGAATTTCATTTGCTCGTGTACTAGTGGAAGTTGATGCATCCCAACCATTGCCTGATCAAGTTGATATTGATACTCCTTATGGTTCTAAAACCCAACCGATTGAGTACGATTGGAAGCCCACATTTTGTACCATTGTCTAAAGTTTGGACATGACACTATTGAGTGTTGGTATAATGTAAAGGATGATGTTGTTACAAAGCTGGAACCACAGGAGGCACCTAGGAGGCCTAGAAAGCAAGATAAAGTGACTAGGCAGAGATGGACTGTTAAGAAGGCCCCTGCTGCAATTGCATCTCAAGTTGCTGATCAGGAAACTAATGGGATGAATGTGAGTCTTACTCTTGAGGTAATTCAGACAGTAGCAGTGGGGAGTAGATGTCTGAGTCCTCAGCAGAAAACAGATGATCAAGCTATTGATGTTAACTCAGGGGTAGCATTGGTTACTGATGCTTTACCTAGTAGCACAGAAGCAGAATTGGTGGACAATTGTAACAGGGGGAAAGCTATAATGGAGGTAATAGATGCTGGTAGGAAAGGCCAGCATGATCCTGGACCCTCATATCTATGATAATTGTTACATGGAACATAAGAGGGCTGAACTTAGCCCATAAGCAGAAGGAACTGAAAGCCTTTCTGAATGTAAATAAAGTAGATGTATTAGGGTGCCTTGAAACTAGAGTAAAGGAACATAAAGCTCAGAAGATCCAAGGAAAGATTGCTAAAGGCTGGAAGGTGTTTTGCAATTATTCTGAGGCTGTGAATGGCAGGATTTGGGTGATCTGGAAATCTCATATTCAGGTCACCATTTCCTGTGTTACTGATCAACTGGTCCAATGCCATATAGAGGATCCTAATAGCCATGTAAAGACTCATCTTAGTGTAGTGTATGCTCACAATACTGGTGTTCTTAGAGAAAGATTGTGGACTGATCTTAAGGGTATATCCATACCTAGCCAAGATACATGGTTACTTAGTGGTGATTTTAATAATGTACTATCTTCTGAGGATAGAATTGGTTCTATAGTGACTGATGCTGAAGTTAGGGGGTTTAAACAGCTCATTTATGATCTGCAACTAACTCCACTCAAAAGGATAGGCTGGAACTACACTTGGACAAATAAACAAGTTTATAGCAAAATTGATTGGGCTTTGGGTAACTTCCAGTGGGTGCAGCAATATGGGCACATTGAAGCTGAATTCTTAAACCCCTCTGTATCTGATCACACACCAATCTGTATAAAGTTTGGTAGCCAAAAACTTTTACATCCTAAGTCATTCAGGTTCTACACTGGGATCATGGATTTCCCACAGTTCCATGATATAGTTAAGGATGTATGGCAGCAGGATTGTACAGGTAGTGCTATGCAACAAGTATGGTCTAAATTGAAGTTGTTGAAGATGCAGTTAAAGGAGACAAACAGTTATATGGCATCCTATAAACAGAGGATCATTCAGGCTAGAGAGAAACTTGATATAGTTCAATCCCAAATGCAGTTCATTCCTCATTCACAGGATCTATTTATTGAGGAAAGGCAAGCCTTGGCAGAAATTGAAAAATGGAGCAATATTGAGGAGCAAGTCATGAGGCAGAAATCTAAGGCTACATGGATTGAATGTGGAGATGCAAATACTAAATATTTTTATGCCCAATGGAAGATTAGGAATTGTCAAAATACCATTACTTCAGTTTATACTAATACTGGTATTCATATTTCTGATCCTGCTGCTGTGGAACATGAATTTCTCACTGTATTTCAAGAATTGCTGGGAGGATGTGCTGAAGAACTGACTTGTGTGGATATAGCTACTGTTAAGGAAGGTAAATGTTTGAACTTAGCTCAACAGAGGATGTTAATCAGGGATATTACTATGGAAGAGATTACTGATGCTCTGCATGATATGCCTAAGGACAAAGCCCTTGGTGTTGATGGCTATCCTGTGGAATTCTTTACCAAAAACTGGGAGATCATCAAGCATGATATATTAGCAGCCACAAAGGAATTCTTCAAATCCAGCACTATGCCACATTTCATAAATACTACAGCTATTGCTTTGGTTCCTAAAAACAGTTCACCTACAACAGTCAAGGACTATAGGCCAATTGCTTGTTGCACTACTTTGTATAAGCTTATATCCAAGATAATCACTAGAAGACTAAAGGGTGTTGTTAGTGATATTGTTGGATTATCTCAGGCAGCTTTCATAGAGGGGAGGAGTATTGTTGATAATATCTTGCTCAGTCATGAGATATTTAAAGGATACTTTAGAAAGGGAGTTTCTCCTAGATGTGTATTAAAAGTGGATTTGAGGAAAGCTTATGATTCTCTGGAATGGTCTTTTCTTCAACAGATTCTAGTTGCCTATGGATTTCCAGCAAAGTTCATCAATTGGATCATGGCATGCACTACTACTGTTTCATTCTCTCTAATAATAAATGGTGGTTTCACTAAACCATTTAAAGCAAAGAGAGGAATAAGGCAGGGTGATCCAATGTCCCCTTACCTTTTTGTGATGGCTATGGAATATTTGAATAGAATATTGGGACAGCTTCATAGGAATGGGAATTTTAATTTCCATCCTAAATGTAGGAAACTTAATTGCACACATGTATGTTTTGCTGATGATTTGCTTATGTTTTGTCGGGCTGACACTATTTCTATACAGATCCTTCATCAGGCTTTCTTAAAATTCTCTAAGGCTTCTGGAATGGAAGCTAATCCCAATAAAAGTGCCATTTATCTAGCAGGGGTAAATCAAGAGTTCAGGTCAGAAATGATTGTAAGATTGGGATTCAGTGAAGGTGTCCTTCCTTTCAGATATTTGGGTATCCCACTGGACTCAAAGAAACTATCTGTTCATCAGTATTTACCTCTCATTGAGAGGATCACAGCAAGAATAAACTGCTGGTCTGCAAAGCTGTTGTCATATGCAGGGAGATGCCAGCTTATAAAATCTGTTATCTTTGGAATTCAATCTTATTGGTCGCAGGTATTCATTCTACCAAAGGGTGTTCTCAAAGTTATTGATACAATCTGTTGTACATTCCTTTGGACAGGTTCTGCAAGTTATTCCAGGAGGGCATTAGTTGCTTGGGACAGAATATGTTCACCTTTAAATGCTGGTGGCCTCAACATAATGAACTTGACAATATGGAATAAAGCAGCAGAACTTCTATGGGATCTAGCAAGAAAGAAGGATTGTCTATGGGTAAAATGGGTCCATTGTTATTATATAAAGAAGGATGATGTTGGATTAGCAAATGCACCCAAGCAAGCTTCCTGGGTTGTCAGGAAAATCATACAATGTAGAGATGGTATTATGGAAAATCAGCAGATGGTTGGCTCACTGAATGACAGATTCAAATCAGTTTGTTGTATGGGAAAATTTCAAATTCATAAACTTTATATTGCCATGCTGCCTAGTTTTGAAAGAGTAAACTGGAGGAACTTATTATTGGTTGATAATGTAATTCCTCGTCACAAA
This sequence comes from Nicotiana benthamiana, assembly GCA_034376525.1. Taxonomy (NCBI): domain Eukaryota; kingdom Viridiplantae; phylum Streptophyta; class Magnoliopsida; order Solanales; family Solanaceae; genus Nicotiana; species Nicotiana benthamiana. The sequence goes on from CM067329.1 coordinate 120,866,604, forward strand.
TTCATTGCTTGGTTGGCTGCACATCACAGATTGCCTACTGTGGATAGATTGGTTAAGTTTGGAATTCAAATTCCACTTACGTGTGTATTCTGCAAACAGCAAGAGGAGACTTTTCATCATCTATATTTTGATTGCTGTATCACAAAGAGGTTATGGACTTGTATTTGCTGTTGGCTGGGTAGTCCGAGACAGGTGCTTAACTAGGAAGAGGAGTTGATATGGATATGTAGGAAAGCTCGTAGTAATGCATGGAGGAATGCTTTTACTGCTGCTGCTTTTATTCATGTTATTGCTTTAATTTGGAAGGCAAGGAACAATATGAGATTTCAGAACATGGTGTATGATGAGGATAAAACTGCCAGAGAAATTGCAATGCTTCTTCATATTCGAGGCAGACACAATAGAAGATGGCAACATGGGTTACAACAGCTAAATAGTTTTCCTTAGCTCGAGTTTTATTTACTGTAAATCACTTACACAGTCATTGGTTTTTGTTAGATTCATAGGAATGATGCTGTAATTAGACTGCATAACTGGCTGTCCCACCAGTTATGAATAGGAAAATTGTATATCTTTTGAGGTTATGAATACAATGCTCTAGATTTAAAAAAAATGAAGAAACACCTATAGGCAGGATATCTATGTGAAAATGCAGAATTGCAGAAACACCTATCTGCAGGATATCTATGTGAGAATGCATAATTTCAGAAATACATATAGGCAGGATATCTATATGAGAATGCACAATTTTAGAAATACCTATAGGCAGGATATCTACCCTTTTGCATACACAGTTAACCCCCCAATTTTCACTAGCCATCCCCAGGAGTTCATTACAAATTATTACAACCTAGAATAAAGTTAAAAAATATCAGAAATTAAAAGTACAACCAAGAGAGGCTGATTCAGACTTTTTTGTCTAAATTATGAAGTAAACCAACTCTAAAAGATCATGATCCAAAGCCTTTCTCCCATTTGGATGTGTTAAAGTTCCCTAAGAGCCTCAAAGGGGACTCCGAGCAATGCTTACACCCAAATACATTATCAGAGTAGGACAACTGCAATGTCGAAAGGCCAGCCCTCAAGTGTCCAAATTCAGAGGGAACTCAAGGTCCAAAGGCAAGGCTCATAAGAGGGGGCAGAACTTAAAGAGTAAGAGAGACTGCAAGTGCAGAAACAAAATTCTGAGTAGGGAAAAGGGAAAGGGCCACAACTCAAATAAGCACACGTAAGGGTATATGTGAATAAGGGTTTGTAAGAGCAAATGCTGGCTTGTAGGCATACCCAGCAATGGGGAATGCTGGCACACCCATAAGCCTGTTAGAACACTATTAGAGGCTAGGATCCCAATGGACCAGGTTTGATTCATGGGCAACAATTTACATATTGACATGCTCCAAACCATAGCTCAAACACATAGGGGGCAGGAGTTTAGGATTCATACTAGAACAAGCAGAAAGAGGTTAGCATACTAGAAGTGTTTGAATCATGCAGAAATAGTAAGTAGACATAGATACAAAGCAATAACTAAACACATTGTTGTGATGCTAAAGCTTAAATCAGGACATACCAATTTCAAAGAACAAATAGTGAAAAGCAGTAGGTCTTGTAGACATGCCACAATACAGACAAGAAGAGATAATACTATTGTGTAGTGAGAGATCAGAAGGGTTGTGAAGGAGTTAGAATGAGTCCTTGTATTTGTGAAAGAGTCGTATATTTATAGTGTGAAAATCAGGCAAAAATAAGGTAAGAAAACATTTAAGGAACCAATTATCAATTAAAAATCAATCACACAAGACTTCCTTTAATTAAGGAATTCAGATCAAATGGGTAAAACTATTTAAGGAAAGAAATTAAATAAGCAATTTGTGCAAAGTAGGCAGTTAGGGGAAAATATATAGAAGTTTGCTTAAGGACAGAATTTTTGAAATACGCGGTTGTACAAATAAGGTAAGAAAATCAATTAGTAGCCACTAAATCAAAGGTCAAAGATTTTGTAATTATTGGTCCACGAATGAACCAAGTCAGAAAAGCTGAGAAAGGTTTTAACTTAAGTCGAATAACAGGGGAATCAACAAACAATGGAAAGAAATCAATCAGACTTATTCAAAAGGAAGTTTGAACTAATCACAAATTTGAAAGCCATTTTAGAGGGAAGTTCATCACATATAAAGAGCATACAAACATGTTAGCCTAAAAAAGGATTTAGTGTCATTGCAAAATCAGTAAGTAATTTACTACAGGAGCATGATTGTCACATAGGTTAGCAATGTAGAAGAGAAGTAGTTGTCACGACCCTAGTTCACCAATTGTGAACCTTTCATGACGGCACCTAGTCTTCGCGACTAGGTAAGCCTAACACATTGTTGAATTAATACTTTTTTTTAATGAAAAAAAATAGTAGAATGCCAAATAACATAAAGGAAATTTATAGGTTTGTCACCCAGCACATACACTTTAATGCAGAATACTTGGTAACCAGCAAGACTAGAAAACCCACAGGCAACACAGGCTATAAGAAATCATACACTGCTCTAGTCCACAAAGTAGTCTAATACAAAGGGATCAAAATGACAATTTACATCTATGGACAGAATGAGAAGCAGACTTTGCGGATCTGTGGATGTAGCAGATGTATACCTCAAGTCTCTAATATGCTCACTGACAGCTACTGGCGGTACGCCTGCTTAGAAGTACCTGGATCTGCACATGAATAACATGCGTAGAAAGGTGTGAGTACACCACAGCGGTAGCCAGTAAGTGCCAAGCCTAACCTCGAATGGATAGTGACGAGGAAGGTCGAGGCCCTACTGAGATAAACATAAAAATAAATATGAAATGAATAGACAACAAAAGTATAGTAAATATCGAGTATCTAGCAAAAGTAATAAGTAGAACGGAAACAGGCTACAAGTACAATATGATTACACGAACAATCACTACAGGCTATTTATCATCGGGGATCTCCTAGAATCCCGAGGATATCCTGGTATCCTCATCAAATACACAAGGGATCTCCAAGTATCCGAGGATATCCTGGTATCCTCCATTTAATTACGAGGGATCTATTAGTATCCCGAGGATTTCCTAGTATCCTCAAGTTAATCAATCCTGTTCCGGAGATCTCTTAGTATCCCGCACTTCCAATCTCGGAACATAATACGTGCAGGGGAACTCCCGGGATGTTTTCCCATAGACCCAATCATAAATACATCACAACAATTCAATATTGAACAAAAGAAGCTAAGCACAAAAAACAGGTAAAATCTAGAGTCAAGCATGCTTCACAAAAAGGCTGATATTGCAATTTATTCAAATAGAGCAAATAAGTTACTAACATGCTTTCCCTAAGCTAAGACAAGTGAAATTGCATTTTTAATTTTTAAATACATGAAGAAACACAATCTAAGGCACAAGTGTATGCCTGTCACCTTGCGCACAAGGCATTTAAACAACAGTCAAGATATCCTAAGGAGAGAGGTCCCCCACACAAAGTTAGACAAGCCACTTACCTCGAGCCGGTACAAAAATCACTAAGAAACGATGCCCTTGCCATGAGTATCCGACTCCGAGTGGCCAAAATCTATTCAAACCAATTACATATTGTAAATGACATTGCAAATAACTAATTCCACTATTTAAATTAAAGCTAAGGCGCGAAAATAGGTAAAATTACAAAAATTCCCCTCATGACCAAAACTGAGCTCTCTAGCTTGATTTTTTGTAAAGATGGAAGAACGCTTCATTTTCGAATATATGTACCGGTTGTTAGGTTTTATGCCCATCACTAGAGGGGGGTGAATAGTGCGGCACAAGAATATTGATAAATATTGCGGAATTAAAAATTGCAGGAATAAAATAAATTCGGTAATAAAAATAGCAAGGAAAGAACACACCGAGTTTATCCTGGTTCACCACAACTTGTGGTTAGTCCAGTCCCCGAGAGACTCTCTCGAGATTCCACTAACTCCGTTAAGCTTTCGGGTGCCTAACAAACCGTTACACTTGCTCGTAGATGTACACTCTACAAGACTTCAACTTGCTCGAGGATACCGCACCTCAAGACTTCAACCACTAAGATTGAGGGTACTTAGCAAAACCCGACAATCAATGAGAAGACATGTTCTTCTCAAACACCTTTCTCTTTTACAACAAGAACTCTCTCAAAAGAGTAGATAAAGAGATACAATATTAGCTCTATGAACAACTCAAAGTTGTCTCTCAAATGGCTCAACAAAATCTCTATAATGATGCTCAAATAATATCAATATGTATATGAATATTGGGAGGTGTTGTGTCTTTAATATCAGCTCAAAAGACCTCTTTTTATAGGGGTTAGGGGGTGCAAGTCCGTTGCTTAATTGACAATCAATTATGCTAATTTTATGCAAGGATAATCGATTATTGGATTTGCATAATCGATTATTCTTCCAACGTTCAAAAATCAGAAGCTGATTTTCTGCTGAATAATCGATTACTGGATTCTGCATAATCGATTATTCTGTTCCAGTTTTCAAACACTGGCAACGGTCTACAGCATAATCGATTATGCAGATTGTATAATCGATTATTATAGTCCAGATTTGAAAACTTACTTCAAAAACTATTTTGGTTAAAATGAGAACTTTAACATCATTTTGTTTGAAGTATTTAAAATATGTTTATGATAAATATGATTTAATAAAATATGTTTATGATAAATATGATTTAATAAAATGATTTTATGCATATTTATGATGACCTATGTTGAGCCAAAAGACGAGATAACTTAAGCGTTGCTCTTACATTGGTTCTACCTAACGACCTACGCCTTGGGTCTTCGGTCTTGAACATTTGAGCTCGTCTTTGGCTTGTCTATGCAATTCCGTCATCAATATGCTTCTCGGCATTCAATCTTGATTGTTTGTCATATAATAACGTTGTTTGACACTTGACTTCATTGTTTGTCATTCATCGACTTTGTTGTTTGTCATTCATCAAAACCTATACCTGAAAATTATTCTAATACAACCAAAGCACACATATCATAGATAGAATGATTTTCTACAATTTCCCCCTTTTGATAATGACAAACAATAGGAGATATGCATATCGGATTCCCCCTAACTTCATGCTATATCTCAACATGCAATTCATGCAAACAATTCCCCTTAATGATAATTCCCCCTCAAATAAGGCATACTATAACGTAGATACATTCCCCCTTATTTGATGCATATCGCCTAAACTCTTCCCCCTTTTGGCATTAGCAAAAAGGAGTATACAAAGGCTACTTTTCCCCTTTCGACACTTCCCTCTTTTGGGTATACCAATTGTTAGTGTCAAGAATAAAAATAGAAAATATAATGAGGAATATATATTGACGATTAAGAATCATACCAACATAAAATAATACCAAATGTTAGTAGAAACATACCAACCATAATAATGGTTATTTTTAGCAAATCATATATCAACTATTAATTTTTAACAGACCAATAGTTGTAAAAAAAAATATGAATCATTTATTTTTCAAAATATACCAACTGTTAATTAAATTAAAAATTATATTCATCAAAACATGAATCAATCATTAATTTTGATACCAATTGTTATTCAAAATAAAAGTTATCAAAACATGAATCAACAAAAATAATTAATACCAATTGTTAATTAAAAAAAAACATTCATCAAAACGTTCATCAATCATTAATAATGATACCAATTGTTATTCAAAATAAAAGTTATCAAAACATGAACAAAAATAATTAATACCAATTGTTAACAAAGATATATTAATCGTTAACACATATCAACTATTTTGTTTTTATAAAAAATGTGATAACTAACCGAAGTTCCCCCTCGATGCAATAAGGTTTCGTGCTTGGTGCATCTATTACGATATTGTAGTCTTCAAGCACACCTGCAAACGTACCTAAAAATAGGTTTTCGGTACCCAACTGCTTTTGGGTCCTTGGGGGTTAGGTAAATAATAATCATAGCCAAATGATAAATCTCTATGTTTTGCAAAACATACAGGTGCTATGTGTCCTACCCGGTTGCAATAATGACATATAACATTCGGGTTGTGCATATGTCTTGGTTGAGCCAAAAACGTTCTAGGTGATCTAATGTCGTTATTCCTAGACGTATTGCGATTCCTAGAGTTATTTCTAGGTGGTCTAAAATTATTCATTTTAGACTCATTACCAAACTTCCTAGAGTCGTTTCTTGGTGGTCTAAAATGATTCATTCTAGACTCGTTAATAAAATTCCTAGAGTTGTTTCTAGGTGGTCTAAAATGATTAATTTTAGACTCATTAATGAAATTCCTAGAGTCGTTTCTAGGTGGCCTAAAATGATTAATTTTAGACTCATTAGTGAAGTTCCTAGAAGTATTTCTAGGTGGTCCAACCTCATTTCTATCATCCTTTCTAATATTCTTCATAGTTTCTTCAATTGTTTTAGGATCATCAACAAGTGTATTTCTAAGTTCTATGTTCTCTATTTTCAAAGCACTACAAGAAGAACAATTAGAACTTTGATCAATTGAAGAGGCTTCATTCATCTCCTTAATCTGATTTATAAGAACAATATTATCAGTTTTTAAAAAATTATTTTCTTCTTCTAAAACTTTGATTTTATCCTTGGCCTCTTTGGCGATTTTTGAAGTCTTTTTCAATTCAACAAGTAATTCTTTAAAAGCTTCTTGTAATTCTTCAAAAGAGCAAGAATTAGAAGTACTTACCTCTTCTTCTTCGTCGGCCATGAAGCATAGGGCAGTCTTTTCATCACACGAGTGGTCCGAGTCCCATGTCACATGCTTTTGGACTTGAGGCGTACCTTCATAAATGGCTTCAAGTTTATCCCACATTTCTTTGGCGGTTGTGCAATAGGAAATCTTCCGATAGTCATCCGGATTCACCGCACAATATAACATATTGATGGCCTTGGCGTTGTATTCATTCTTCTCCTTCGGAGCCATGGCTTCCCCAACATTCTTTGTCGGCGTTTCACCGTTCTTGATGATTTGCCATATGCGAAAGTTGTTTGATTGGATGAAGATTCTCATCCGTTCTTTCCAATATGTGTAATTTGTTCCATCAAATAGTGGAGGCTCAATGGTAGAGTGTCCTTCGCTCATCATTCCTGCGTTCAACATTCTCAACAAAAAAATGTATGTCGTTCTCTCAACCGATTAAGGCTTTCAGAGAGTTAGGCTCTGATACCAATTGTTAGGTTTTATGCCCGTCACTAGAGGGGGGGTGAATAGTGCGGCACAAGAATATTGATAAATATTGCGAAATTAAAAATTGCAAGAATAAAATAAATTCGGTAATAAAAATAGCAAGGAAAGAACACACCGAATTTATCCTGGTTCACCACAACTTGTGGTTAGTCCAGTCCCCGAGAGACTCTCTCGAGATTCCATTAACTCCTTTAAGCTTTCGGGTGCCTAAAAAACCGTTACACTTGCTCGTAGATGTACACTCTACAAGACTTCAACTTGCTCGAGGATACCGCACCTCAAGACTTCAACCACTAAGATTGAGGGTACTTAGCAAAACCCGACAATCAATGAGAAGATATGTTCTTCTCAAACACCTTTCTCTTTTACAACAAGAACTCTCTCAAAAGAGTAGATAAAGAGATACAATATTAGCTCTATGAACAACTCAAAGTTGTCTCTCAAATGGCTCAACAAAAGCTCTATAATGATGCTCAAATAATATCAATATGTATATGAATATTGGGAGGTGTTGTGTCTTTAAAATCAGCTCAAAAGACCTCTTTTTATAGGGGTTAGGGGGTGCAAGTTCGTTGCTTAATTGACAATCAATTATGCTGATTTTATGCAAGGATAATTGATTATTGGATTTGCATAATCGATTATTCTTCCAACGTTCAAAAATCAGAAGCTGATTTTCTGCTGAATAATCGATTACTGGATTCTGCATAATCGATTATTCTGTTCCAGTGTTCAAACACTGGCAACGGTCTACAGCATAATCGATTATGCAGATTGTATAATCAATTATTATAGTCCAGATTTGAAAACTTACTTCAAATACCATTTTGGTTAAAATGAGAACTTTAACATCATTTTGTTTGAAGTATTTAAAATATGTTTATGATAAATATGATTTAATAAAATATGTTTATGATAAATATGATTTAATAAAATGATTTTATGCATATTTATGATGACCTATGTTGAGCCAAAAGACGAGATAACTTAAGCGTTGCTCTTACATTGGTTCTACCTAACGACCTACGCCTTGGGTCTTCGGTCTTGAACATTTGAGCTCGTCTTTGGATTGTCTATGCAATTCCGTCATCAATATGCTTCTCGGCATTCAGTCTTGATTGTTTGTCATATAATAACGTTGTTTGACACTTGACGTTATTGTTTGTCATTCATCGACTTCGTTGTTTGTCATTCATCAAAACCTATACCTGAAAATCATTCTAATACAACCAAAGCACACATATCATAGATAGAATGATTTTCTACACCGGTCAGGTATTTGTACTTCCCGAACTGTAGGAAGTCTCGCGTTTGCGGAGAAGAAATTTTCAAGGCTGGAAAAATGGCCTTTGCGAATGCGGAGGCAGGGCTTCGAACACGAAGCGTTGGGGATGGACCCTACGCGAACGCATTGGGCTTCACGCAAATGCGTAGAAGGAACTGAAGGGGGGTCCAGAGCTTGTCCTTTGCAAACGCGGAGGCTGGAACGCGAACGCGGCAGAGGGACTGGTTGGGCTTCGCGAATTTGGGGTGAGGAACGCAATCACGATGAAGGGGAAAGGCAAAGCTTCACGAACGCAGGGGATTATTCGCGAACGCGAATAAGGAACTACTGACCTGCAATTTTTTGCTGCAATTTCAAACTCCAATTGCTCCGTTGAGCATCCGAAACACACTCGAGGCGCTCGGGACCTCAACCAAACCTACAGACATATCCTATAACATCATTCAAACATGTTCCAATCCTTAAACCACCTAAAACAAAGCTGAAAACTCGAATTAACCAATGATTTGAACATGAGAACTCCAAAACTCAACCAAACTCGCTTTCAATCAAAAACCAAACCAAACCAAGTCCAATTGACCTGAAATGTTGCACGCATGTCCTAAATGAAATGACGGTGCTATGGCAACTTCCGAAATCCCGTTCTATTGCTCGGATAGAAAATTCACTTTCGGATCGGAAACTTCAAAATTCTTACTTTCGGCATTTCTAGCCTAGATGAGCTACGGACATCCAAGATACATTCCGAACACGCTCCCAACCCCGAAATCACCCAACAAAGATAACAGAATCATCACATTTCCATTCTAAGGTCATATTCACACTATTCTGATTATGGACCACTTTCCAACACATATGCTCTCATTTAGGGACTAAGTGTCCCAAAACAATCCGAATTCTCACACCGAACGTCCCGACAAACCAAAATAGCAGAAATGAACTTAGGAGAAGTAGTTAATGGGGGAACAGGGCATAAATTCCAAAAGACGACCGGCCGGGTCATCACGTCCTCCTACACTTAAACATTCATTCGTACTCAAAGAGCATAAAGAACATACCTGAAGTAGCAAAAAGATGAGGGTATCGACTGCGCATATCCCACTCGGTCTCCCAAGTCACCTCCTTGGACGGCTGACCCCACCACTGAACCTTTACTGAAGCTATATCCTTTGACCTGAGCTTTCAGGCCTGCCTGTCTAATATTGCCACTGGCTCCTCAACATAGGACAAGACATTATCCAACAGGACTGAAGTAAACTCCAACACGTGAGACGGGTCACCGTGATACCTCCGAATCATCGAGACATGAAATACCGGATGAACCCGACCAAACTGGGATGAAAATCATGCTCATAAGAAACCTCCCAAACTCGCTTCAAAATCTCAAATGGGCCAATAACCCCCGGACTCAACTTCCATTTCTTTCCAAACCTCATGACGCCTTTCATAGGCGAGCCCCGAAGCAAAACCCGCTGACCAACCATAAAGGAAACATCATGAACCTTCTGGTCCATGTAACTCTTCTATCTGGACTGGGCCGTACGGAGTCTATCCTGAATCACCTTAACCTTCTCGACAACATCCTAGACCAAATCACTGCCCAATAGCATGGCCTCACCTGGCTCGAGCCATCCAACCGTGGATCTTCCACTCCTACCATATAAGGCATCATACGACGCCATCTGAATACTGGACCGATAACTGTTGTTGAACGCAAACTCAGCCAATGGAAAGAACATATCCCAAGACCCTCTAAACTCAATCACGCATACATGGAGCATATCCTCAAGAATCTGAGTAGTGCGCTCGGACTGTTCGTCCGTCTGTGGTGAAAAGTGGTACTCATAGTCACCCTAGTACCCAACTCATGCTGGACGGCTCTCCAGAACCGTGATGTAAAAACTGAACCCCTATCTGAGATGATAGAAACTGGAATGCCGTGCAGATGGACAATCTCCCTGATATAAATCCCCACTAACTGCTCCGCTGAGTAAGAAGTACACACTGGAATAAAATGAGCGGACTTGGTCAGCCGATTCACAACAATCCAAATAGAATCAAATTTCTTTGTCGTCAGAGGGAGACCAATTATAAAATCCACAGTGATCTTCTCCCATTTCCACCCTGGAATCTCCATATGCTGAAGTATCCCGCACGGTCTTTAGTGCTCAGCCTTTACCTGCTGACCGTTGAGGCACCTAGCTACAAACTCTGCTATGTCCTTCTTCATCCGCCTCCACCAGTAATGCTGTCTCAGATTCCTGATACATCTTCGGAGCACCCGGATGGATGGAGTACTGCGAGCTATGGGCCGTTATCAATATCAACTCCTGAATATCATCAACATTGGGTACACAGATCCGACCCTGCATCCTCAATACCCTGTCATCTCCAATAGTCACATCCTTAGCATCACCATGCTGAACTGTGTCCCTGAGGACAAGCAAATGAGGGTCATCATATTGTCGCTCCCTGATATGATCAAACAATGAAGACTGAGAAACCATACAAGCTAGAATCCGACTAGGCTCAGAAAGGTCCAATCTCACAAACTAATTGGCTAAAGCCTGAACATCCATCGCCATAGGTCTCTCTAAAGCTGGTAAATATGCCAAACTCCCCAAACTCTCGGCCTGGTGACAAGGCATCGGCTACCACGTTGGCCTTGCTCGCGTGATAAAGCATACTAATATCATAATCTTTCAGTAGCTCCAACCATCTCCTCTAGCCCAAGTTTAGATCCTTCCCCTTGAATAAGTATTGTAAACTCCGATGATCCGTGTATATCTTACAAGGCACATCGTACAAATAATGATGCCAGATCTTCAAGGCATGAACAATAACAGCTAACTCAAGGTCATGGACAAGATAGTTTTTTTTCATGTACCTTCAACTGTCTTGATGCGTAGGCAATCACCGTACCATCCTGCATCAACACCGCTCCAAGTCCGACTCATGAGGCATCACAATAAACTGTATAGGACCTCAAACCAGTAGGAAAAATTAGAATAGGGTCTGAAGTCAAAGCCATCTTGAGTTTTTGGAAGCTTGCCTCATACTCATCTCACCACTAAAAGGGAGACCTTTTCTAGGTCAATCTAGTCATAAGGGATGCAATCGATGAGAACCCCTCCACAAAATGATTGTAATACCCCGCCAGGCCAAGGAAACTGCGGATCTCTGTAGTTGAGGAGTGCTTGTGCCAACTCTGCAAGGCCTCCACCTTCTTCGAATCTACCCGAATGCCCTCACTTGATACCACGTGGCCTAGGAATGCCAGAGCTCAACCAAAACTCACATTTTGAGAACTTTGCATATAATTTCTTTTCTCTCAGGGTCTGAAGCACTGACCTCAGGTGTTGCTCATGATCTTGGCAACTACGGAGTATACAAGAATATCATCTATGAAAACAATGACAAACGAGTCGAGATAGAGCCTGAATACACTGTGCATCAAATGCATAAAAGCTGCTGGGGCATTGGTCAGTCCAAATGACATGACAAGGAACTCGTAATGACCATACCGAGTCCTGAAAATAGTCTTTGGGATATCCGGCTCCCGAATCTTTAGCATCCTGAGTGCAAATCAACCTTAGAAAACACATGTGCGCCTAGAAGCTGGTCAAATAGATCATCGAACGAGGCAAATGATATTGGTTCTTCACTGTAACCTTGTTCAACTGAAGATAATCGATACACATGCGCATAGAACTATCGTTTTTCTTTACAAAGAAGACAGGAGCACCCCACGGTGAAACACTGGGTCGAATAAAACCCTTATGAAGCAATTCCTGTAACTGCTCCTTCAACTCATTCAACTCATTCAACTCAGGAGGACCATACGATAATGGGGAATGGATATGGGCTGAATGCCCGGCAACAAATCAATGCCAAAATCAATGTCCCGATTGGGCGGCATGCTCGGAAGATCAGCTGAAAACATATCGGGAAAATCCCATACTACTGGGACTGAGTCAACAGAAGGGGTATCAGCACTAACATCTCTCACATAAGCTAAATACGCGGCACATCCCTTCTCAACAATACACTGAGCTTTAAGAAAAAGATATGACTCTGCTGGGAGTGTAATCAAAAGTACCACTCCACTCAATACGTGGAATACCTGGCATAGCCAGCGTCGCGGTCTTAGCATGAGAATCAAGAATAGCATACTAGGGCAACAACCAGTCCATGCCCAAGATAATATTGAAATCAACCATATTAAGTAATAAAAGATCTTCCCTGGTCTCAAAACCATGAATAGTAACCAAACATGACCAATATACGCGGTCCACAACAAGGGAATCTATCACGGGAGTAGAAACATAAACTGGAGAGCTCAAAATCTATCTGGCTGTACTCAAATTCGGAGCAAAATAAGATGAGATGTAAGAATAACTAGAGCCTCAATCGAATAGAACAGATGTATCTCTATGACTAACCAATATAATACACGCGATAACAAAATCGGAGGCAACACCTGTGGCACGATCAGGAATAGCATAAAATCTAGCTCGGCCTCTCCCTCGAGGGCTACCTGTATCTCTCCGATCTCCTCCCCTAGCTGGATGGGCAGGTGGAGTGGCAGTTGGACCTGCAATGGCCTAAGAATACTGCTGGGCACGCTGATGCTGAGAATGTTGTGTAGGTGCACTCCTCCCAAGCCTAGGACAATCCCTCAGCACATGGCGGGTATCCCCGCACTCATAAAAATCTCTGGGAGGGCGTGATGGTTGTGACTTACTAGGTCCACCCTGCTAGACTGACCTCTGGGAGTGCCCCACGCAGGATGCGCACTAGAAAGCGAAGGTGAATAATAAAGCTCCGGATATCTGGGAGGAGCTGGAGTACTGCAGGATGAAGGAAGAGCCGATTAAACTGGACCATGACGTCATACTGATGTGCGGGTACTAGAGAAATGGCCCGACACTCGAGACCTCGTGGCCTCTCTCTCCTCTCGCTCTCTGGCATACATACCTTCTATCCTCCTAGCTATGCTCACCACCTGCTGATAAGGTACATCCATCTCCAACTCTCGATCCATGCCAAACCTGATGGAAGGAATAAGACCTTCGATAAACCAGCGAACCTTGTCATGATCAGTAGCCACCAAGGTCGGTGCATGCCTGGAAAACCTAGTATAACGGATGGCATACTCAAAGACAGTCATAGGGCCCTGGCGCAAATGCTCAAAATATGCACGCCACGCATCTCGAAGGCTCTGGGGAACAAAATCCCTCTAAAACATATATGAAAACTAAGTCCAAGTCAGGGAGGCAACCTCGTCCAGACTGTCAAACTCAAAGGTGTACCACCAATCATAGGCGGCTCTCCGAAGCTGGAAAGATGCAAAAGAAACCCCGCTCGAGGTAGTAATACCCATGGAGAGAACGATGCGGTGACAATCCTCCAAAAACCCCAAAGCATCATCTATAGCTAGTCCGCTGAAAACAGGATGGTCATACTTCCTGAACGTCTCCAGTCTATGCTGCTCATCCTAAGAAGCAGGTGCCCCATCCTCGGGCTGAACCGGTACTGCAGGCTGGACAGGGATAATATCTGGAATCTGTCCCATATGCACCCTCTTCTCTGGAGTGCGGGATACGGGAGTCTGGGCTCCTCTCCCGGCTTGGGATGTGGCTGCAAGAAAGGGAAGCAACCCTGCCTATGACAACGTAGTATACATGCTCATAAACTGTGTGAATGTCTCATGAACAGCTGGAGTAGTGGTGGCTGTGGGCGTGTCAGATGCCTGAGTCCTGGCTGGATCCGCTAGTAGTACCTCGGCGATCGCTCGTGCAGGTGCCTTAGCAGCACCCCGCGCGCATCCACGACCCTGCCCTGGCCCCTACCTCTAGTGGCTGCAGGAGAGGGTACGGGTGCCTGATCATCCTCGGTCATGCGTGTCCTCACCATCTGTGAGAGAATAGAAGACAGAAGTTCAGAGTCGATGTAAAAAATATAGCACGACAAAGAATTCAATGAAGTGAAGATTTTTCCTAAACAGTTACATAGCCTCCCGTTGATAAGTACAGACGTCTCTGTACCGATTAGCGAGACTCTAATAAATCGGCATGTGTCCCGTGACACCTATGAACCTAGAGCTCTGATAACAAATTGTCACGACCCTAGTTCACCAATTGTGAACCTGTCATGATGGCACCTAGTCTTCGCGACTAGGTAAGCCCAACACATTGCGAAATTAACACTTTTTATACGAAAAACAACAGTAGAATGCCGAATAACATAAAGGAAATGTATAGGTTTTCCGCCTGGCACATGCACTTTAATACAGATACCGAATAACCACCAAGACCCAAAAACCCACGGGAAACACATGCTATAAGAAATCATATGCTGCTCTAGTCACCGGAGTAGTCTAATACAAATTGATCGAAATGACAACTAAAATCTATGGATAGAATGAGAAGGAGACTTTGCAGATCTGCGGACGTAGCAAATGTATACCTTATGTCTCTAATATGCTATGTGATAGCTACTGGAGGTACGCCTACTCAGAAGTACCTAGATTTTCACATTAAACATGCGAAAAAAAAGGCGCGAGTACACCACATCGGTACTCAGTAAGTGCCAAGTCTGACCTCGGTTGGGTAGTGACGAGGAAGGTTGAGGCCCTACTGAGATAAACATAAAACTAAATATGAAATGAATAGACAGCAGGAGTACAGTAAATCTCGAGTATCTAGCAAAAGTAATAAGTAGAACGAAAACAGGCGGCAAGTACAATCTACGTTTACAAAAACAATCACAATAGGCTATTTATCATCGAGGATCTCCTGGTATCCAGAGGATCTCCTGGTATCCTCAACATATACGCAAGGGATCTCCAAGTATCCCAAGGATCTCCTGATATCCTCCATTTAATCACGAGGGATCTCCAAGTATCCCGAGGATCTCCTAGTATCCTCCAGTTAATCAATCCCGTGCTGGAGATCTCTTAATATCCCGCACTTCCAATCTTAGAACATAATATGTACAGGGGAACTCCTGAGATGCCTTCCCGTAGACCCAATCGTAAGCACATCACAACAATTCAATATTGAACAGAAAGAAGCTAAGTACAGACAAAAGGTAAAATCTAGAGTCTTGCATGCTTCACAAAAAGGCAGATATTGCAATTTAGTCAAATAGAGCAAATAAGCTACTAACATGCTTTACCGAAGATAAGACAAGTGAAATTGCTTTTTTAGCAGTTAAATATATGAAGAAACACGGTCTAAGTAAGTAAAGTAAGGTGAATTTTCAATAATTAGCACAAGTACACGCCCGTCACCTCGCACACAAGGCATTTAAACAAAAATCAAGATATCCTAAGGGGAGAGGTCCCTCACACAAAGTTAGACAAGCCACTTACCTCGAACCGGTACAAAAATCACTAAGAAACGATGCCCTTGCCATGAGTATCCAACTCTGAGTGGCCCAAGTTTATTCAAACCAATTACATATTGTAAATAACATCGCAAGTAACTAATTCCACTATTAAAATGAAAGCTAAGGCGCGAAAATAAGTAAAATGACCAAAACTCCTCTCATGACAACGTCTCGAAATTGAATAATTTTCACATTTTCAGGAACCTCGTACTCTCACGAATCTAACCATATAAAAACCTCCCAAATCGGAGGTCAAATGCCCTTCAGATCCTCACAATTAGGTCTAAGAATTTTATCCCAATTTTCATTCAGAATTCGAAATTAAGGTAGAATTTGAGGTTAGATTAGTGGGTATTAAACAAAAGGGAGTAATGAATCATTACCCAATCGTTTTTTGTCTCTGAAAAGCCCTCAAAAAATCTCCTAAAACCGAGCTCTAGCTTGAGTTTTTGCAAAAATGGAAGAAGGCTTCGTTTTTGAAATATATGTACTGGTCAGGTATTTGTACTTTGCGAACGTGGAGGAAGTCTTGCGTTCGCGGAGAGGAAATTTTCAAGCCTGGAAAAATGGCATTCGCGAATGGAGAGGAAGGTCTACGAACGTGAAGCATTGGGGCTGGACCCTACGCAAATGCATTAGGCTTCCCGCGAACGCGTAGAAGGAACTGAAGGGGGTCCAGAGCTTGGCCTTCGCGAACGCGGAAGCTGGAACGTGAACGCGGAAGAGGGATTGGCTGGGCTTCATGAACGAAAGGTGAGGAATGTGATCACGATGAAGGGGAAAGGCAAAGCTTCACGAACGCGGGGGATTCTTCGCGGACGCAAAGAAGGAACAACCGACCTGCAATTTTCTGCTGCAATTTCAAACTCCAAATGCTCTGTTGAGCATCCGAAACACAACCGGGACCTCCACCAAACCTATAGACATATCCCATAACATCATTCAAACTTGATCCAATCCTTAAACCACCTAAAAAAATGCCGAAAACTCAAATTAACCAATGATTTGAACCTAAAACTCCAAAACTCAACCAAACTTGCTTTCGATCAAAAATCTAACCAAAGCAATTCCGATTGACCTGAAATTTTGCATACACATCCCAAATGACATGATGGTTCTACAGAAGCTTCCAGAATCCCGTTCCGATCCTTGGATCAAAAATTCACTTTCGGACCGGAAACTTCAAAATTCTAACTTTTGGCATTTCTAGCCTAAATGAGCTACGGACATCCAAAAATACAGTAGAGGAAGATACAGTAGAGGAAGATACAGTAGAAGAAAATCAGAGAAACATCTAAATATCTCAGAAAAACCCTAGATCGGGAAAAAAAATTGTTTTGGAAGTAGTTTTTTGAATGAAAACCTAGAAAATCGTTTAAAACATAGGGAAAGCATAGACCTAGAACAGATCTAAAGAGATCAGAAAAACCTCAAAGCTAGGGTTTTCAGAGGAACCCAAACAACGAGAAACTCTTGCATCTAAGTAGGAGAAGTCGAGGCCATGCTTGAAACATGCATGGCTTGCCGGAGCAGGTCATAGATAGTCGTGGAACTTGAATTGCCAAAGGTCTGGACCAATTCTTCATGATCAGGCTATGAGTCTTTATTTAACCAAAGTGAGGAGCCACAGCGTAACTGTTGAAAAAGTTATTGTCAAAAGAGGTTTAAACTGAGCTAAGATACTTCTAAAGATTTCACAGCTTCACTGCTTTTCTCAAATGGTTACACTGCTTCTATACAACATGTTGGTTGCTTTTTCTTGATTTCTTACTGTTCAGTTGTTATTTATCTTTATTACTCATTGAGTTGGAGTACTCACTTTACTCCCTGCACCTTTTTTGCAGATGCATGTATTTATACACCTGGTAGCGGGTTTTGGCTGATCGGAGGTAGTGTTGTCAGAGTTTAGCGAGGTGGCTGCCAGTGTTAGCAACACTACTTTTCTCCCTTTGCGATCATCACTTCTGTTTTTGTATATTCCATACCTTGTAGTTTTATTTATTCTCTAATAAATGCTCGTGACTTCTGTATTCCGCACTTTATAAAAAAATCTTTTGTTTAGTTTGTGATTATCTATTCATACTTAATCTTTTTATTAATATTAACTATTTTTGAAAAGGCAAAATGGTTAAGTTGGCTGGCCTTGTCTTCACGAGAGGCGCCATCACGACCAGATCGAGGTTTGGGTTGTGACATAGATAAAAATTAAAACTATTGTAAATAACATAATTACTTAGTAGGGAGGTATGCATTTTATAGATATAACAAAATTATTATAGCATTGAGTGACTAGGGTCGAGGATTGTTATGGTTGTGATTGTGGAAGTTGTTGACTTCTTTTATAGATTATTCGTTGTTGTTCTTATTGCAAAAATTCATGACAAGTAGGATCGACAATAGAATCTACATCGATGAATTAAATTTTATTTTCTTCTTTCAATTCTTTTAGTCTTAGTTTTTCTTTATTAAACAGTCAAAACTTCTTTTTTTAATCCCAGTTGCATTATTCATCGCCTCAAAAATCTAAATATTTCTGATTAGACTATCTTCATATAACTTTCATTGATATTTCTCTTTGTTTTTTCTTTCTTTAGCCCATTAGGTCATTCTGATGATGTGGAATCGCCTGCAACATCCTTATTTAAATTTAGTGGAAATGATAATAAGTTTGGAGATGATAGATGAGGTGAATCAGGGGTAGAAGTTTCAGGCTCCGAGGATATATTAGCATACTCTTGCTTTCTTGGTTTTTTCCTTCCAAGATCGCCATCGTTAAACTTATTAAAATCCTTCATTATAGTCCACACACGATCAAATTTAAAATATTTTTTGAAGTTTAGATCTTGCATAAGTAAAGCTTTTGCTTGTGTAAGCTGCAATATTAAAATAAATAAGAAATATAATAAGTATATATATACAAAGAAAGTATAATTAACTACAAAATAAAACTCACAATATCTTGATCAGAAGCACCATTAGGACGCAAATTTTCTACTTGGCGTATACATCCATTTAATTTTCTTACTGCCTTGTCAATCATTTGCATTCGGCTTTGCAACAAGTTTTTGGTGCCAATCTCCCAAAATGTTCTTTTGCATTATTGTATTCATATATCACTCAACCCCAAAATTGATCCCTGGATTGATTGATGCCCGTTTTTGGATCTTGAGAAACATCTAAATGCATTTGGCATAATAGAATATCTTCACAGAGTATCCTGCAGATCGAATGGACATTTTTTCAAGTAATTAGAGGAAAAGTGTATTATATATTTAAAAAAAATAAAAGCCAATTATGGTCATAGAAGTTTATCTTGGAACCTCAATATATAGAGATAAAAGTAGACACAATATTTTAGTATATGAGAATAGGATAGATTTTATTTTGATCTCAATCGTCGAGTGGCTTTGGCTTCATTCCAGGTTATTTGGTAATCAATCTAGACCGTGAAGGTGCTGATAGTTATCTTTTTCTCTATTATTTTTCATATAATCCCCGCTTTAATGAGGGACATTTTTTGTCGTAGATGTTGAATGTACCAAAATTTGTTTCTTCAAATTTTGGGTGCAATTAAAGGTTATGATATGTACTTCGAACAACGCATTGATGCGGTGGGTAGATTTGGATAATTTATTATACGATCATGGACGTGTTTAGAATGTTGAAATATGGTGTGCCAAAGGATGCACTGATGAATATGTGAAAACTGGAGAGTCAACTGGAATTGAAAGCATGAAGACATTTTGCCGAGCTATCATAGAAGTTTTTGGCCATCAGTATTTGAGATTACCTATAGCTAACGATGTTGCAAGATTTCTTCACATCAGTGAACAACGTGATTTCCAGGAACGTTAGGCGGTTTAGACTGCATGAATTGGAGATGGAAAAATTGTTCAAAGGCATGGGCTGGACAATATGCAGGCCGTCTGGATCCCCATCAATAATTCTTGAAGCTGTAGATGATTTTGACCTTTGGATATTGTCACGACCCATTTTCATAATAGGTCATGAAGGCGCCTAATACCATTGCAGGGCAAGCGAAGCGTATAAAACATTTCTATCTTTTATGTAAATATTATCAAATTCAATTGAGAAAAATACTCCAATTGGGTTAAAAATTGAAAGTGGTAAATAATGCAAGTAGCATAATAATAATACAACCCAAAAGTAAGTCTACTAATATGTGTGTGCAAGAACTCGGTATCATAAGTTAAGGGAGACTAGTAGAATGTACAAAAAATAATATCGGAAGAAGGAATCTATTTGGAAGTTTGAACGGTAAAAAGTTGATCGGAATCGGACTTTTGGGTAAACGGCCCCAGAATGGGTTGCAGACGATCTAAACAACTTCATATGGTGATTTTGGACATAGATGCACGTATGGATTCAAATTTTGGAGGTCCGTAGAGTAAATTGAGGTATTTTGGCAAATATTTGGATTGACTTTAGCGATATGGGGGTCGGAATGCGATTCCAACAGTTGGAGCAACTCCATAATGTCATTTTGGACTTGTCTGCAAAATTTAGCATTAGTCCGACTTGAATTGATAGGTTTCGGCATGAGATTCTATATTTTAAGATTTGGAAATCCATAAGCTTGATTTTTGGGTTGATCCATTGTTCCGGTATTAATGTGATTTAAAACATCGATCGAGTCCGTGTTAGGTTATGAGATGTGTGTGTTATTAGATGGGGTTCCAAGAGCCTCGGGTTTTTCAGATAGGCTACAGACAATTTTGCTCCTATTTTGAAATGTTGTTTCTACTTTTGGTATGCCTCCTTTGCGATCACGATTGCCATGTCACGTTCGCGATGTGTATTTGTTTGTCACCTCTTTTACCTTCACTGCATTTGCTTATAACCTTCCATGACCGCGAAGGTCTATTTTTCTTTGCATCGCGATCGCGTCTTTAGCTCCGCGTTTGCATAGTAGGAATTTGAAGTTGGGTCAGTTGACTATTTTCTTCTTCACGTTTCCATAAACCCCTCTGCAATCGTGTAAGCCCCCACCCACTATTCTTCATGTTCGCACCCCTTTTCATGTGTCACAATGTGTATTTGGGGCAGCCATGAATTCTCCTCTACGCGATTGCATCACTTCTTCCGCGATCGCGATGAACAAATACCCGGGCAGTTATAATATTTCAAAAACCGAGGGTTTAGCCAATTTTACTAAAACTCAAGTTTGGGAGCTCGGATTTAGGCAAGATTTCGAGGGGTTTTCAAAAATATCAATTGGGTAACGATTCTAAACTTCTTTTTTGCTTGTAACCCACTAATTTAAGCATGAATTCCTCCTTTAATTTCGGATTTTTGAATGGAAAATTGATAAAACTTCTTAGGCTGAATTATTGAGTTTTGAGTGGGTTTTTGGCATCTGATTTGGTAGATTTTTATATGGTTAGAGTCGTTAGAGTGCAAGATTTTTGAAAATATTAATTTCACCCAATTTTGAGAAATTGGACTGAGGGTCATTTAGGTCATTTTACCTAATTTTGCATCTTATATTTGAATTAAATCGTAGGATCAGTTGGTTGAGATGTTATTTATGTTATGTAATTGAATTGGATAGATTTGGTCCATTTGGAGTTGAGTACTCGTGGCAAGAATGTGGTTTCTAGTTGATTTTGAGCCGGTTCGAGGTAAGTATCTTGCATAACCTTGTGTGGAGGACTTCCCTTTAAGATTTGAGTCCTCTCTATTAATTGTAATCCGCGTACGCGAGGTGACGAGTGCGTGCTCGTACTTATTTGTGGAAATATTGGCTGTTTAGGTTCTTAGGTCCATATATCATTGAGTATGAAGTTGTCTTGATATGATTTAGTTCCCTATTACTAGTTTCATCTCTACAAGTTTAATTTGGAATTAATTGCTTTATGGTTCATTCTTATTGTGTAATTGACTCTTACTTTGCTTAACTGAAGATCTTTACCCCTTATATTGTCACGTTATCTTCCATAACTATTTGTCTTTATTGGAAATCATTGTTATCTCTCATGTAATTATTTAATCTTAATTGAGGTTACGATTAACTTCCGGCTGCTCATCCTTAATTGAACATACCCTTCATAACTTGCCCAACTTTAAAAGAAGTTTGGATATTCTATGTTTAGTTGACATTTCCTTATTTGAAATTATTTGATTTATGTTAACTTCCTTGTTTTTGAATTGCATATT
Source organism: Nicotiana benthamiana (assembly GCA_034376525.1). Classification (NCBI taxonomy): domain Eukaryota; kingdom Viridiplantae; phylum Streptophyta; class Magnoliopsida; order Solanales; family Solanaceae; genus Nicotiana; species Nicotiana benthamiana. Next base: position 120,888,689 of record CM067329.1, read on the forward strand.
ACGGAAGCGTTGCTTCATATTACTTTCCTTTTTGTTGAGTTGTTCTTATTACGCTTAGTATTCTTTATCGTGGTTATTCCTTGTAAGTTAGTCCTATTTTCCCCTGTGAGCGAAGGATTTCTTGAGTTGAGTCACTTGTTGTGCTCTTGTATATATTGTCGTTTTTGTACTTGTGATGGTGGTGCACGAGGTTTATGCCGTGCGGTTGATGATATTGTAATGCGTGAGGTTTCTACCGTGCGGTTGTTTGATATTGTGATGCACGAGGTTTCTGTCATGTAGTAGTTGTTTTAGGGTTGCACGAGGTCTTTGCCGTGCTATTGTTGCTTTTGATATAATGTACATGCGGCATAATAAGGCGGGACATGTTTATATGCATATATGTGGGTTGCGCATATGTCGAAATAAGGTGGAAATATTATGATACACGTGTGGCGAGATAAGGCGGCACTTATTATGTTTTTAGTTGCACATGTGGTGGAATAAGGTAGGCTATGTCAGGGATTGATTATGAGTATTTGTAACGCCTGTGGAGGCATTCCTATTTTCATTTAATATTGTGATTGTGGTTTGCCTTCCTGTATGAGCTTTATCTCATGGATGTGGTGAGGGGACATTGTGTGTGCTGCCTACTCTTCTTCATATGTTTATTAGCTGGTAGAAATCTTGTTAAAGCACTTGCACAAGTGTAGAACACTCCTATTGTATGTGAAGTTTCTCTTGATTTTGCCAAGTGTAGAGGTACGTCCTCATTAAATCATTATATATGTGAGAGTGACCTTAATTTGCCTGTTAGTTATTAGTATGACTGTGAGACTGATGGGGCACAGGATGCCAAGTGCTGGATTTCAGATACTGGGACTCGCAATTTGTAGTTGTCCGAGATTCAGTAAAGTCGTGGAATTTGTGAATAAGCCCTTACGTGAACAACATAGTAGGATCTGAGTTATTGTTTCGTTTCCCCCTTATTGTGTTGTGACCTTAGGATTTGGATTGTGTTTTGCCGTCATTACGTATTTTCATTTCTTATATTTTCGTTGTTACTTGTTGTTCTTTTCCCCACATTGTAGTTATAGCATTTTTGATCATTTCGCACAGTCTTAACATATATATATATATATATATATATATATATATATATATATATATATATATATATATATATATATATATATATATATATATATATATATATATATATATATATATATATATCCTATAATTATACTATTTATTGACCGGTAGGTGTCTTGACCGTTCCTCATTACCACTCCACCGAGGTTAGTCTTGATACTTACTGGGCTTCGCTGTACCGTGTTTATGATACTCTTCTGCACATTTTTGTTGTGCAGATCTAGGTACTCCCACTCACTTCTGTCAGCCTTGGAAGGAGGTGTTTCAGTAGAGATTTCGAGGAATATCTGCTACGTCCGCAGCCCGAGGAGTCCCTTTCCAGTTTTCTGTAATAAGTATATCCCTTTCAGTATTTTTCCTTTGTTTAGACATTCTTGATTTAGACCCTCTTATGTATCCCTTAGATTGTGATTTGTGAGATTCCGTATTTTGGGGAATTTTCTTAGCTTAAAGAGTTGTTATTGTATGTGCCGAGCGACACCTTAAATACTGTTTTATTTTATTAGATTAGTTTTAATTATTTCTTCCACAATTACGGTTTATTTTCCGCATTATTAGGCTTACCTAGTCATAGAGATAGGTGACGTCACGATTGTTCACTGATGGCGAATCGGGTCGTGACACAGACTCCGGAGGGGCCCTTTATGGCCCAAGCGCTATATCAAGCCACCTCGTGGCATCATCACTCGGCACTCGGCCTCACATCACTCGGCCTCGCATCACTCAAGCTACCTTGTGGTGTATAAATGTTACTCAGGCCCTCCGTCTCATATCACTCGGTATATCCTCAAATATAGCCCTCGGCCGCACTTAGTCAGATATTATAATAAGCCCCTCGGGCATTAGTAAAATAGTAGTTCTCAGCCCAAAACATAATTTAGAAATATCATTTAAGTTTTAAATCTGAGTAAAAGTGGCTGAGTTTGTAAAACAGTAGATATCAACAGGACTGAGTTCAAGTAATAAGTCAAAACAGTGAAGAAATAGAGATAAAAATCCCCGAAGGGTTCAAATAGTTGGTACGAGAGCCCAAATATGGCAATCAGCCCAAATCATGATGATAACAAATAATTTTCAGTCAAATACTTGGTAAAATCATCAATCGGGATAGCCCAAGTCACAATCCCCAGTAGTAAAAGACCCCACGCTCATCATCCAGTGCGTGTCTTACGCGAATATAGCACTACGATGTGCAATCCAAGGTTTCAAACCCTCAAGATATCATATAAACCTCGAACCGGAAAAATCTCTAGCTCGTGATGCCTTTTCCCCTCAAACTGGCCTCCACGCGTGTCGAATCTATCCAAAATCAGAACGAATACATCACAATATGCTAAACCCTAACCCCGGGCCCACTTCTCAAAACTCAGAAATTTTCACATCAACGAGTTCCTTATCCTCCCATGAGTTCATACATATCAAAAGTTCTCACATCCAACCTCAAATGGTCCTTCAAATCCCAATTCAAAAGTTCAATTTGTCAAGCCATAGTTCTGCAGTTTTAGCTTTAGTTTCCATGAATTTCTAGGTGGATTACACAATATAATCGATCTTAAAAACCAAAATTCTTACCTGAAGTCGTTTCCCTTTGAATCCTTTAGATATCTCCTTCAAAAATATCCAAAACCACGCAACCATGGGTGAAAATAGACCCAAAATCGCGGACAAGACGACACAAAAACATTTTTCCTAGGCCTAACTTACCTTCTTCGCGAACGCGGTCAACCTCTTGCGAACGCATAGCAAAAAATTGCATTGACCAAATTTCACCTTACGCGAACGCATTTGCTCCATCACGAACGCGATGACTAACTGACTGTCAGACCCATTTCCCCCTACCCAATTGCATATGCACACTCGCAAGCATGATGTAGTCCTATCACAAACATTCGTGAATGTGGCATGGACCCTCGTGAACGCGATGCTTACGAACCCCGGCCCTTCGCGAACGCGAGATCCCATTCGCGAATGCGAAGGCCAAAATGCCTGCAACTAAAACCTGCAATTTCTGAAGTTCTCAAAACATGAAATTGATCCGTTCAACCTCCCGAAACACACCCGAGGCCCTTATGAGCTCAACCAAACCTACCAACATTACCCATAACATCATTCGAACTTGTTCCAATCATCAAAACACCTCAAATAATATCAAATTACCTAGAAAACATCGTATTCAAGCCTAAGTTTTCTAAAAACATCCAAAATACGCTTTCAATTAAAAATTCAACCAAACCACGTCCGAATGACTAGAAATTTTCCACACATATCCCAAAAGACATAACAAAGCTGCTGAAACTCTCGAAATTCCAATCCGACTCCCGCATCAAAATCTCACCTACAAACCGGAAATTGCCAAAATGTCAACTTCCCCAATTTAAGCCATATTCTACCCCGAGCCTCCAAAACCAATTATGATCACGCTCCTAAGTCATAAATCACCCAACGTAGCTGACCAATTCATAAAAATTCTGATCCGAGCTCATATACAAATAAGTCAAATCTTGGTCAAACCTTTCGAATTAAAGCTTTTCAACTGAGACTGCTCTTCCAAATTCATTCCGATTTCCGTAAAAACCAAAACCAATAATCTATATCAGTCATACGACATTACACGGGGCAATTCATGCCTGAGAACTGGCGATCAAAGTGCAAAAGCTCAAAACGATCGGTCGGGTCGTTACATCCTCCCCCACTAAAACACACGTTCATCCTCGAACATACCCAAAGTTGTTCTAGAAGCCAACTAATAGCTGAATAACTTTACCATGCATAAAACCGGGGGTGATCCCACGTCACCCTATCTCATATAGGTTTGAATACATGTTGTAGCTAAAATTACACAATCCAATCTGGCCCATAAGCCATAGAACCACATTTTCACTTCTGAAACCATCAATACGATCAAAACCTCACACACATACTCTCAATAGACCCGAACCAGCTGAAATAACCCATGCCTATAACCTCGGGAGTAATCTTATGATATGCCACATAACTCGAACACTTGTAGTGATAACTTCTATTAACTACAATTGACCACAACAACCAAATGCTAGTGGAAAACCTCTTGTCAATTAAAATTGTATTCTAACACTTTCATATACTGCCGACGATAAATGAAACACAAAACAAACCATAGCCATTTCAGAGATTAGCCATCCATGAAGCCGCTTCTCCTTGGCAAATACCATAGCAATGTTTGAGCCAAACCTCAATATTATCCTTCCAACATGCTGAAATCAAATTCGTTAATATTCATTAATGATCCCAACGACCTCCTCTAATCCAAAACACCACTCTGGCAACATGGAACATCATAATAGACCTAAGCCACAACTTGCATAATACGCACACCGATAAGCAACGGTCTGAACATATTTAAATCATGAAAATGACTCAATTGACAGAGCTATCCCTCAAGCTCACCAGTACCATCACAACACAAGGCAAAGAACCCGTATCTCATCATAGAATTAGAACACACAAATCTAACCCGCAAGTTCATATCTCCTCATAGCTTTGTTGCAATGCGCGATCCTATCAAATACTGTCCACGTGATACACCTCAAGTCGTTTTGCTCGAAAGCGACAACCTCACACCATTTGATGTCTGGAACCAAAGAAAATCTTTACACCCATGGTGAAACAAATAACATATACCATGCAAACCCTATAGGACATAACCGATAAGTTATTCACAGAGCAACACTCAATTACTCTTCCCACTCGACTTCTACTATGAGACTCTAAAGGACTGCACCATATGTGCCCATATTCAACAGATCATAACGTCTCGCAACACAGAAAGGTAATTGATAGATCTCCCCCAATCCCTAATAAGCTCAATAATGGTAGAATCAACCTATCCATCAACGATATGATTCGGGGCCAACCAAGCTGACTCATGCTAGAACGCACATCCATATTGTCCTATCAACGAACTCTTTATCAAGAAAATCCTGAAGGTGTTCCTTACACTACTATAACTCCTGCCGTTTCTATATGACATGGTTCCTGGCACCAAATCAATACTGAAACAACAACCTCACCCGGAGACATGCCCGGCCACAAGAAACATATCCAAAAAGTCTCTCACTACTGAAATTTAATCAATATGAGGAGCCTCAACATTGTCTCCCATTACAGGAGCCAAATAAGAAAGACAATCCTTCCATCCATCCGATTGGTCTTCGAATTATAAAAATCTCTCCAATAGGAAATAATCCGTCGAACATCGCCACTCAATCTTTGGCATATCTGGTATGGCCAACAGCGCCACTTTAGCGCAATAGCCCAAAATAACACAACATGGAGACAACCAGTTTGAACCCAATATCACATCTAAAATATAAAATACTATGTAACAAAAAATCTGCTCGGGTCTCTAATCCCTGATAGTCACCACACCGTGCTGATACACACGATCCACCACCACAATATGTCCTGAACATGACAACTCATGTCTCTAACTCCATATAGAACACGAATCATCATACCTGATCTCAATTACCACACCTCAAATACCCAATCATTCCATGAAATATACTTTAAAATTTCCCTATGCTACAAAGCAAACCCGAATATCACCGATCGATCTAATAAGAGTGTGCCGTATTACTACCAATGTGCCATCAACTTAATCACATTGCCCTTTTACTGAAGCATATACTCTCGTCAAATCACTTCCAACTAGCAGTACCATTTCCTTAATCATATGAGGTCGCCAACTGCTTAAGAGTTTCATGAACATCCTTTCAGAACTGAACTGTAACCTTACACAGGAAAGTCTCGATCCTCCATAACATACCATATACCATATCATCCAAGGACAACATGAAAACTTGATTCCATTTCCGAGCCACAGACATCTGTGCACTCAACTAGCCAATAACTTTTCATTGGTCCCATCTAGAAGAAAATCACTATACATCCCATGCTCCGCATTCTCATAGAAAATATGCATCTCTAAACTGCAGCAAAAATCATCAAGAACTCGCTGAATTCCCTTTGCACAAATAAGACCGGCCAGGATTGAATCCTTCTAACTCGACCAAGCTAAGCAAGTCATTATAGCCCAAGAGCATTGCTGCAAAATACCTATAAGAACTCATTACCTCAAACACACATAAGGGGTTAATCATATCCTTACCATACCGATTCGGTCTACAATCAAGCTACTCCATCTATCTAAATTTCCTTCTAATTCATGTCACTTCCCTCTTGTTGTAGTACCGCAATTCCTCAACCCAGGCCTACCACATGAGACCCAAGAATAAATCCACACTATCTAAGACCCATAAGCTGATGAATACTCTCTCAAATATTCCTGGAAACACCATATTCCAGAATACTTTACTTTGAAGAACTTCCTGCTAACTAAATCGGTTACCTTTACGTTCCTGGTACTTATACATAGAATTCCATAATTAACATAGAAAGGCCACAAGTCTTGACCTCTTCCAATAAAAATTCTAATTGCATATTTAACTTTAGAATACTCAATTGATATATGCAGACTCTTGAACACATTAGAACCATTTTTGCAAGTCATTCACTCTCACACAAACTGCAATTTACCTGACCTAATGAACAGAACCACCCATGCCTTATTGGCACTCCGACACCGCATAATGAAATCCTCATCCCAATAAAACCAAGCAACTTCCTACTCTATGCACTGAGCATTCATTACCAGCAACTACTTAAGACATCCCGTGATCCTCTTACCCTATGAAGCATAATACAACCTTTGCCAAAATTCTCCTTTACTCAAACCATCCTCGGTCTCTATTTTCGCGAGCGATAACTGATTCGCCCGTATGCCTCAAACTGGAACCAGCATAGCACCTAACTGTGCAATCAGCTACTCACAGCAAACTCCCCCACTTGTATCGGAGCCAGAGATCAAAATACACTCAATAAATCATAACACTTATATTCTATTGATGCCACAATACCATAGTGAGATTAAACTCAAATCCCTTGTAAGATTGTGTAAACACAAATTATCTAGAACTCTAAATCTTCGGCAAATCTCGCACTCATTCTCGCAACCACTAAGCCCACTCTCTTAAGCGACTCAAAAATTCAAATTTCAACACTTACATTTAACTTGCACATGAGATCTTCTACAATCACATAAGGTTCACACCACCCCAGAACTCTTCGCAGGAGATAACCCGCCTGTTCTGCCTTCAGTTAACATCTCTGTATTCCTTCCACCACCATAAACCATACATAGCCACTTAGTCTTCCTGAATCTGAACTCATACCATAACATAAAATTTGTGTTACTCTCAACTGGAAAACATGAACAGATCCTTTACATGCCTATAATTCGGGACTATACCTCAAATCACGATGGAATTCAAGCTCCTAATATTTCTTCTATCATACTTCCTCATTCCTTCAAAGTCGTATAGATATATCTAGCAATACTAACATACTCATCACACAGTTATCCAGCCATCACTTCCACTAATAGGGACAATACCGAACATATAAGCTCAAAACACTTTATCACACAATCAATACCTCAGTGCTTAAGCCATAGGCAAAGATCCGGCCTCAAGTACTCTTTACTAGACCAACATCAACCTCATAGAGATCACGTCTTACCTCTCGATAAGGGAATCATAAGCCATCAAGGCTCATATGATACTAAGCGCTCATGCATGCATACGCACACTTGAAAGGAATTCAAGAGTTACATTTCAAGCCGAATCAGACGTATGATAAGAATTCAAGAATGTGAAGTTTTTCCTAAAGGTTCTGCAGCCTCTCGAGGATAAATACATATGTCTCTCTATCGATCCGCGAGACTCTACTAAACATGCTCATTACTCGTGAGACTTATGTAACCTAGGCTCTGATACCAACTTGTCACGACCCTGTAAGGCCCTATGAATAATGAGTGCTCGAATCCGGGTAGCTCATAGAGTCAAGGCTACCTACGTGGATCAGATTCTTGTAACTGTTTTGCATTTAAAATGTAAAATCAAAATTTTTCCAGAAAAGTTCCAATCTGCGGTTCAAAATGCGGTCGAAGATCTAAAATATGCACCGCATTTCTGCCGCAGAAGTTTCTAGAGAGCAACCAATTCTTGATGTTGAAAATGCGGTCAGATCTGCGATCGCATAATTGATATACGGACCGTATAGTGACCGCATATAATCTTTGAAGAAATTTGAGTGTCAGTTCTGCGGTGCATTCTACGATCGCAAAAAAGTTCTGCGGACCGCAAAGTCACCGCATTCCCAACCCGAGAATTCTAAAATTTGTGCCCATTTCTGCGGTCCATTCTGTGGACCGCATGTTAGTTCTATGACCGTAGATTGCGTCGCAGATCGTGCCCCCTGGTAATTTTCTAAAATTTTATACCAGACCCACCTTTTATAAAAACACCTTCTCCCTCATTTTTAACATATTTCTGATCAAAATAAGAGAGAGGGTGAGAGAGTTCTTGCGAGAGAAAGCTAATTTTTCATCATCTAGTCTTTCAAAACCATTGGAACTCGAAAAATTCTTGGTGCATTGTCTTCTCTACTGATTTCTCAGGTAAAATCCCTAACTCATTTCCCCTAAATTTTGAATTTAAGCTTGGGATGGGAACCCCATACACTTGTTCTGAAAATTCTTGATAAAATTCTCATGCATGTTCCTAAAATCCTAAAATCTAGCTAAAACAGAGAATTGGGTAGTAACCATGAGTTTAATTTCTAAGACCTAATTGTTTATCATGAACTAGATTGACTTCTTGATTGCTTGGCGAATTGGACTTGAGATTTAATAGGGATAATCAACTCTAGGTATATATGGCTAACTCTAAATCTTGTGAAATCTCCCTGTTTTGGTATGTGAAATTGCTCGGTAATTGGCATCCATGTGGGGATTGTTATGTAATTATTGTGACTGTTGTTCGTGTGGTAACACCTTGTGGTGGAAGATGAGGAACTTTTAATTTAAAGAGTTTTGAAATGGAAATATTGTGGAACAACGTGTATGATTGGTTGTGAATAATTGTTGTGGTAACCCGAATTGCGTACAAATTGACGAACACGAGGAAATTGTTTTTGTTGGTCGTGGAATATCTTACACATTGTTGTGATTTCTTTCTAGTAAGTGGTACTGTTGATTCTTTGGAATTGTTGAATTGTTTGTTGTTTGTGAATTGAAACTGTCAGGCGGGGTCGGGTTGCGCGCCGCAACACGATAAAATAAGGTGTGGGTTGGTGCGATAACGGTGGACGAGGTAATAAGGGTGGCCGAGGAAATAAGGGTGGAAAAGTGATCCAGTATCACTATTGAAATGAATTGAAACTGTGAAATGGTTAATGTGAAATTGTGAAAGGCGACAGCAGGAGAGTTTGAAACCTGTGGGGCACTGATTGCCCCTTTGTTTGGCTAATTGAATTATCTGTTGTGAAGTTTTTGGTTGTTATTTCTATTGTTGTTCAGCTGTTTATCTGTTTATGTATCCTTTGGCCTGAGTTTACTTGAGACAGGGTTTGTTAATACATACCAGTGCAATTCAAGTGTGCTGACATCCCTTTTTCCGGGGGTGCTACAATCGTGCTATGATTGTAGATGGATCCGTGGCAGGCACTCCAGTCCACCGTCCGTAGCTCCTCCTCCTTTCTATCAGCTGTGTACATATTGGTGAGCCCCTTTCATTCTAGTGCCCTGCGTGGTTCAACCCACCTCTGTTGTTGTAATAATAGTTTTGTGAAGTTATTGTAAAGGTATAGTCGGGGCCTTGTCGCCGGCAAGTGTTGTATTATCCTTCTCTTAGAGGCTCTGTGGACCGTGCTATGTGGGTTAGAACTTATGTATATAGGTGTATGTTTTGCGCATTGTAAGTTCTACACCATGTTCCCTGTTAATCATAATGTGTGTTTTGTAAATGATGTTCCCTGTTAATCATAATGTGTGTTTTGTATAAGATGTTCCCTGTTAATCATAATGTGTGCTTATAAAAGAGAATTCATATTTACATTCAATTGCATTTGGTATCTTTTGGCCAATTAACAATAAATAATGTGGGATAGCGCGTGGGGAATAGGAAAGGCACCCAGGTCCACTCGATCGGGGATACCCAGTTGAGTGCCGGTCATGTCCCTCAGATTTGGGGCGTGACAAACTTGGTATCAAAGCCTAAGGTTTAAAGAGTCCTAGGTTGTCTCGGAGCCGTGCTTAGTAGAGCCCTTCTTACCAGTGTGTTGTCGACCGCATCTATAAGTTGGGGGCTACACGGGCATTTAGAAAAAGCTATCCTCTTCTTTGTTATTCCAAGTTCGTGCGGTGAAGTGATGTTGTGTCTAATTCGTGCTCTATTTCGAATTTTTAGTGATGGCACCTAAGAAGAAAGCTAGGCTTGGCCTTGGGGCCAACGCCACTTCCATTGCGGCTATGTATCATGTACCGACTGCCGCGGGTAAGAGGGATTCCCCAGTTCTGAATTTGCATGCTCCATCCGTTCCTAATCCAAGAAATCATGTTGCAGCGGCGGCGGAGGGTGCCACTATCCCTCCTGCCAATGTTCCTAATCCTGATGTTGCTCCAGCTTTAGATCCCGCGATTTCGAATGGAGACCTTAGGGGATATATTCGTATGTTGACCCAGTTAGTGTCCGCTCAGGCCCAGAGATATCATGATGCCCCTATGTCCTCCAGTGGATAGGGAGATTCCTCTAGCTCCAGGGTTCACCAGGTTTTGCGATTTTCCCCTCCATAGTCCTCAGGCACAGACCCAGAGGCCGATCCGCAGGATTTCCTTGACGAGATGTACAAGACCCTTCGAGTGATGAAGGCTACAGAGATAGAAGTGGTAGAATTGGCTTCATACAGGTTGAAGGGAGCGGCGCGTTCGTGGTTTGAGATGTGGGAGGATTCCCGTGAGGAGGGGAGACCTCCAGCTAGATTGGATGAGTTCGTAGATGCCTTCACGGACCACTTCTTTCCTGCCGAGACCATGGCAGCCCGTGCCACCAAGTTTGAGTTCCTTAAGCAGGGTAGTATGAGTGTTTGGGAGTATCACATGGAGTTTATGAGGTTGTCCAATTATGCTCCTCAGTTGATGTCGACTATGGAGGCCAGAGTTCAGCGATTCGTTCAGGGTCTCAGCCCTTTGGTGGTAAATGAAGCTGCTATAGCGGCTTTGCATTCAGACATAAACTATGGGAAGATCGTGGGTTTTTTCTCAGGCCACAGAGGCTAGGAAGTTAAAGATTCAGGCAGATAGGGAGAGTAGCAGCAGGGCCCGGTTGATGGGTCACTTAGGGAGGCCAGCTCCTGGGAAAGGGTCATCAGAATCATCTCAGTTTTATTCTCAGTCCTCAGCCAATGCACCGCCATCCGTGCATCGTTTCTAGCATAGTAGCCCTTTGGGGCCAGGTTCAGACAACAGGAGGTCCCGCCAGTTAAGTTATTCGGGGATGAGACCTCGACAGCAGGGAGGTATATGTCCCAAGTGTGGGAGATTTCATACAGAGGCCTGTACTTGGATTCTCCAGTATGTTACAATTGTGGGGTAAGAGGTCACATACAGCGGGACTGCCGTGCGCCCAGACAGGGCACGGGTAGGGGACTTGCTCAACCATCTAGTTTATCAGTTGCTACATCATTAGTGCACCCTCCATCCCCAGTAGGGCGTGGTGCAGCCAGAGGTAGAGCTCGTGGTAGGGGCGGACCCACCAGGTTTTATGCATTAAGTGGTCGTTACAGTGCTGAGGTTTTCCCAGATGTTGTCACTGGTACTATCTATCCAGACCATTAATTTCTATGCTCTTATTGATCTGGGGTCTTCTTTTTCCTCTGTCACTCCATTTGTTGCTTCGAGTTTTGGGATTGAACCCGAACAGTTTCTTGATTCGTTCTCTGTATCGACTCCGGTTAGTGATTCTATTATAGCCGCACGAGTCTACAGGAATTGTGTTGTTATGGTAGGTGGTCGTGTTGCCACGGCCGACCTTATCGAGCTTGGGATGGTGGATTTTTATGTAATCAAGAGGATGGATTGGCTCTATTCGTGCTTTGCTAAACTTGATTTCCAGACGAGAGTCATGAGACTCGAGTTCCCTAATGAGCCGGTCATTGAATGGAAGGGAAATGGTGTTGTGCCGAGGGGTAGGTTTATTTCCTACATCAAGACTTCGATGATGATCAGAAAGGGGTGCATCTATCATTTAGTCTGGGTGGCTGACACCACTCCAAAAGTACCTGCCCCTGAATCCGTGCCAGTTGTGAATGAGTTTCTTGAGGTATTTCCAGATGAGCTTCCAGGAATTCCGCCAAATAGGGAGATTGATTTGGAGATTGATGTATTGCCAGATACCGACCAAACATCTATTCCACCGTACAGAATGGCGCCAACAAAGTTGCAGGAATTAGAAGAGCAGTTGAAGGATCTTTTGGAGAAGGGGTTTATCAGGACAAGTGTGTCACCTTAGGGTGCTCCAATTCTTTTTGTCAGAAAGAAGAATGGGTCGCTTCGGATGTGAATCGACTATAGGCAACTTAATAGAGTCACCATCAATAATAAATACCCTTTGCCTCAGATAGATGATTTGTTTAACCACTTGCAAGGTGCAAAGTTCTTCTCCAAAATTGATTTGCGGTCCGGGTACGACCAATTGAAGATCAGAGAGAAGGATATTCCTACTCGTTATGGCCATTTTTGAATTCTTAGTTATGTCTTTTGGGATAACCAACGCACCTGCGGCTTTTATGGATCTTATGAACCGGGTCTTCAAGTCATTCTTTGACTCCTTCATGATTGTTTTCATTGACAACATCCTCGTATATTCGCGAAGCAGGGAGGATCATGACAATTACCTCAGATCGATTTTGCAGACTCTACATCAGCACTAATTGTATGCCAAGTTTTCTAAATATGAATTTTGGTTGGAGTCTGTCGCTTTTCTGGGTCATGTTGTTTCCAGTGAGGGGATTCAGGTGGAGCCCCAAAAGATTGCAGCGGTGAAGAGTTGGCCTAGACCCACGACCCCGATGGAGATCTATAGCTTTTTGGGGTTAGTAGGGTATAATCGGAGGTTTGTAGAGGGATTCTCCACCCTCGCCTCCCCATTGACCAAATTGACGCAGAAATCGATCAAGTTCCAGTGGTCCGATGCTTGTGAGAAAAGATTCCAGGAAATGAAGTCGAGGTTGACCTCGACACTGGTGTTGGCCTTGCCGGAGGGTACAGAGGGATTTGTGGTTTATTGTGATGCCTCCAGGGTCGGTTTAGGGTGTGTTCTGATGCAGCACGGGAAGGTCATAGCATATGCTTCCAGGCAACTCAAGAATCACGAGAAGAATTATCCGACACACGATTTGGAGCTTGCATCAGTTGTGTTCGCCTTGAAAATATGGCGACATTATCTTTTTGGGGATCATATAGATGTGTTCTCAGACCAAAAGAGTCTCCAGTATTTGTTCAAGCAGAAGAAGCTGAATTTGAGGCAGCGGCGGTGGTTAGAATTGCTAAAGGATTATGATATGGACATCTTGTACCATCCAGGGAATGCGAACGTGGTGGCCGACGCCCTCAGTCGAAAATCCATGGGTAGCTTGGCTCACTTGAGAGTGGATCAGAGGCTCCTAACTTGAGAGGTACACATGTCGGCCAGCCTTAGAGTTTGTATCTCGGCCCCGAGTGAGGAGGAACTCATGGTGCATAATTCAGTAGAATCATCGCTCGTGGAAGAGTTTAAAGAAAAGCAGTTTATTGATCCAGCATTGGCACAATTGAAGGAGGCAGCTCTAAGTAACAAAATTTGAGCATTTTCACTCGGCAGCAAGATGGTCTGCTACAGTGCCATGACAAGTTATGTGTCCGGGATGTGGATAATCTTCGGGAGAGGGTAATGGCGGAGGCTCATCATTCTGGGTATTTAGTGCACCCAGGCTCTACAAAGATGTATCACGATCTCAAGGATATCTATTGGTGGAATGGTATGAAGAAGAGTGTAGTGGACTTCGTCTCTAAGTGTCCGAATTTCCAGCAAGTGAAGGTCGAGCATCAGCGGCCGGGAGGATTGACTCAGCTTATAGAAATACCGATGTGGAAATGGGAATTGATCAATATGGACTTCGTGACAGGACTACCTCGTACTCAGTGCAAGTTCAACTCAATTTGGGTGATAGTGGATCGACTCACAAAACCAGCTCACTTTTGGTCAGTCAAGTCCACCGATACTGCGGAACAATATGCTCGATTGTATATCAAGGAGATAGTAAGGCTTCATGGTACGCCATTTTCTATTTATTTCGGATCGAAGAGCTCAGTTTATAGCTAACTTCTGGAGGAAATTTCAGCAAGATTTGGGTATCCAAGTGAATCTCAGCACAGCTTTTCATCCGCAAACCGATGGCCAAGCAGAGCGGACTATTCAGACGCTCGTGGATATGTTGCGGGAATGTGTCTTGGATTTCAAGGGAAATTGGGATGATCACCTACCCCTTATCGAGTTTTCTTATAACAACAGGTTCCATGCTAGTATCCAGATGGCCCCATTTGAAGCATTGCACGGAAGAAGGTGTAGGTCCCCGATCGGGTGGTTCGAGAGTGGTGAAGCAAAATTAATAGGGCTAGATCTTGTGCATCAGGCCATGTAGAAGGTAAGAGTCATTCAGAAGAGAATGAAGACTACTCAAAGTCGCCATAAATCCTATGCGGATGTGCGTCGAAGGGAATTGAAGTTTCAGGAAGGAGATTGGGTATTCTTGAGAGTGTCCCGTATGTAGGGAGTCATGCGCTTTGGGAAGAAAGGAAAACTAAATCATAGGTATGTTGGGCCTTATCAAATCACTAAAAGGATCATTCAAGTTGCGTATAGGTTGGAGTTGCCCCCTGATATGTCATTGGTGCACCCGGTGTTTCATGTATCCATGTTGAGGAAAGTTGTGGGTGATCCGTCTAAAATCGTGCCAGTTGAAGACATCAAGGTTACAGAAGAGTTATCATATAAGGAGATTCCGGTTTCTATTCTGGATACAGGTCCGAAAGTTGTGGAACAGGGATATTGCTTCAGTTAAGGTGTTGTGGCGAAACCAACAAGTCGAGGAAGCCACATGGGAAGCGGAAGATGAGATGAAGATAAAATACCCCCATCTATTTGAGCAAGTCTAGCAATGATCGTGCAAATCTTGTCCCTAGGAGAACTAGTGTTGTGTCCCATTAGGTGTAAAAAACATTCCTTCTCTTCCCAAGTGCCTTGCTGTTGTAGTTTCTCCAAGTTGTACTAACAAAATTTATGTGTTGTGATTATTTGAGCAATGTGCAGTCCTTTTTGGTAATGAAAAGTTTTGCGCTCTCATGGTAAGGTGATGTAAGGAAGTAATGATTAATTTTGCATGGGTACGGAGTATCAAAGTGTTCTAATTGTGTAATGATTGGCCTTTGCATCGAGGATTTGTATTGAAATGAATAACTGTGTCGTACTCTTGCCATAGGTAAATGGCTTTAATAGTACAGATAATTAATGCTTAATTTGATTATGTGTAGTGTGCCAAAATGGTTAAAAAGTGTATCGAGAAGTTGAATATTTTCAAGTATGAGGTTTATGCATTTTATAACTGTTGCAAAGGTAGCATGTTTGTTTAATAATGCTTGGGAATATGTTTAGGTGGCTCTCTGACAGGTGGTTATGTCTATATTGCAAAGGAGACTCTGGCGAAATTTTTCTAAAACAAACTTGAAAGTTAATAAAAGCATAAGAAGTAGCACATCATGTTTTCAAAATCATCTGCCTAGCAAGTCCTCATTCAAGGATAAATGATCTTAAACGGGGGAGGATGTAAGGCCCCGTGAAAAATGAGTGCTTGAATCCGGGCAGCTCATAGAGTCAAGTCTACCTACGTGGATCAGATTCTTTTTACTGTTTTGTACTTAAAAAGTGAAATCAAAATTTTCCAGGAAAGGTCCAATCTGCGGTTCAGAATACGATTGCAGATTTGAAATGCGGATCGCATTTCTGCCGCAGAAGTTTCCAGAGAGCAACCAATTCTTGATGTTGAAAATGTGGTTAGATCTGCGATCGCATAATTGATATACGGACCGCATAGTGACCGCATATAATCATTGAAGAAATTTGAGCGTCAGTCCTGCGGTGCATTCTGTGACCGCAGAACAGTTCTGTGAACCGCATAGTCACTGCATTCCCAACCCGAGAAGCCCAAAACTTGAGCCCATTTATGCGGTTCATTCCGCGGACTACATGTTAATTCTGCGATTGCAGATTGCGTATCATATCATGCCCGCCTAGTATTTTTCTAAAATTTTAGACCCGACCCACCTTTTATTAAAACACATTCCCTCATTTTTAACATATTTCTGATCAAAATAAGAGAGAGAGAGGGAGAGAGTTCTTGAGAGAGAAAGCTAATTCTTCATCATCTAGTCTTTAAAACCATTGGAGCTCAGAAAATTCTTGGTGCATTGTCTTCTCTACTGATTTCTCGGGTAAAATCCCTAAACCATTTCCCCTAAATTTTGAAATTAAGCTTGGGATGGGAACCCCATACACTGGTTTTGAAAATTCGTCATAAAATTCTCATGCATGTTCATAAAATCCTAGAATCTAGCTAAACAAGGAATTGGGTGTAAGCACGTGATTTTTACCCTACATGAAGATAACTCCTAAAAATAAGTCAAATAATTTTTATTGCTCTTTTAGAAATTTTTTCTTTTGTAGTCTCATTTCATACGTTTTAATATTTTAAGTAACAATAATAAAATACAAAAATACGCATTTGTATTTAGGATCTAATTTCGTATTTTAGGATTAATTTAGGGTTAATTTATTTTAGAATAAAATAGGAAGAAAATAACAAAAATAGTACCTTTTGCATTTTAAATTTAAATTGGTATTAGTTTGTATTTTAATTAGGAGTTAATTAGAAAATCTAATTTTTAGTGTTAATTTGGCTTTGAGTTTGAATTTAGCATTTAACAAAATTAGAAAAAAATAATTAAATAAATAAAGGGAAGATAAAAAGAAATACAAAATGGGAAGAACCTTTCCCAAAATATTTTTCCCCCAAAATCATTTCTCCCACCTAAGACCTACCCCCAAAAAATTCCCCACCTAAAACCTTCCCCCAAAATATTACTTCACATAACACCTTCCCTCAAGTAAAATTCCCCCATATAACATCCTACCCCTAGACTCTATATAACCATTTCCACACAACACAAAAAGGGGAAGCCATCAACCATTGAAAAAAAAGAGAAAAAGTCACCAAAAAGAACTGACGGGCACTACTATTTAGGGATCTTCTCCATGTGAGAAGCTTCGCCCAAACGACCACCTGCTGCTCCTTCTTCAAAAAACCAAATGACCCCTTCCACCGACCACCCATTCACCAGTCGTCGAGCCTCCGTACCACCAGGTTCTATTGCCAAATGACGATCTCCACGCAAAAACCTCCGTCGACCACCCACACCATCGATTCCCCCAGCTTCTGCCTCGTCTTCAGCCATCAACACACCCTATCGATACACTGGTGTAGACAGAAAAACACACATAAAAAAAATTACAAAAATAGCAAACCACCCTTTGAATCTCTGTGTCTAGTTCGAAACAGGCCAAGAGTAGTCGATGTGAGTTGGAAAATTAGAGGTTTCATTAGAGGTCGTCATCGAGGTTCCACTCGTCGTTCTTTGTTCGTTTTCGACGGAGCCAACTTGTTATTCATTGTGATTGAATCTAAGATTTGTTGAATTTTTGATCATTGGTTTTGTTGCTTGTTTTCCGTCGCGCGACATGATGTACATTTTTGTTGGGGTCGATTCAATAATCGAATTCCAAAAAAGCATTTTGCTGCTCTAAATTGGTTCGCTACTTCGAGTGCTCGTCTGAGAACTATATCGAGTGTGGTTCGAGGTAGCCGGAGGTAGCTATTCGAGGTCCCTGTTCCGTCATTCATTCAAGGTTCTGTCCGCGGATCTGATTCGCCGCTGAGGCTTGACGTTCGCTGTTGTGTTATTCGGCTTGTCGGAGGTTCGGTCGGTAGCCTTTCCTTTACGCAAGGTCACTGTAGGTACAAAGTCTGTTGAAGGCTTCATTGGAGCAGGGCTCAATATTCTGCTGCAATTAGCATGTATTTGGCTTCCTTGTCTTCAAAATTAAGTCCTTGAGCATATAGGTATGATCCTCACTCAACTACCCTAAGATCTTTTCTAGATAGTAAATCATGAGCTTGTTTAATTCATGTATCGCTAATGCTAGCATTTATTTGTGTGTATAAATACGAACGATGAATAGAATCTGGTTAAATCTAATTGGAATCCATTTATTGGTTAAATTTTCATTGCTTGAAATGTGGATAATTTGCTAATATTCATGTGACAGTAGCTATCCGTGAGAATTGACGGAAAGAGTATGAATTGGGTTTTCTTTTTAGTGTTGAATACAGTTAAGCCTCTGTTGCAAACATGGTTAAGTTTTTTTTTTTTTTTTTGCCGTTTCTTTCCTTCTTCAATAAATACTACTCAAAACTTTATTTGGGTAGGATAATTTATAAAATGAGCTATGATCGAAAGTTTCAAATCACTTATGATATCGTAAATTATAGTTTTATTTGGCTTTACCAAGGTTAAACTATGTTAGGCCCAACAGCATCACAAATGTGAATTAAAGCGGCGAATACGTGATTCAATAATAACTCAAATTTGGCTTAGTTGATTGTATATCTTTCCTTAGATTCCGAGGTGTGCCATTTAGCAAATTCCATGGCTCTCGCAAATTATAAAATGCTGAATTACTTTAGGCACGTTAGTTAATAATAATTACTTTCTTAAACTCGAGTGTGCATTGATGCGACCCAAATCCAAATTTCGACAAAGTCAAAATGTGTTGATAATCACGGGTGCCTTGATGGTGACGGGGTTAGAAAAGCGTTTTCATGACATCGTAATTCTTATAAAATAAATATTGATAAAAAAAGGGTTGAACAAAAATAAATGTGGGCCCTCAATATTTGGTTATTGAAAATGATTAGAATTCAGAAGGGTCGTTTAGCAAATTTCAACGGCCTTTCCCAAACAATATTACGTTAGAACCTTTAAGCGCGATTTAATTAATTTATGTTCTTATATTCGGGTTCCAATTGATGCGACCCAAATCCAAATCTCGATGAAGTCGAAATATGTCGATGACTACGGGTGCCTTGATGGCGACGTGGTCAGAGATGTGTTTTCACGACGTTGCAAGTGTTTTAAAATAAATAATGGTAAAAGCGGTCTATAAATAGAAGGCACATAAGTTAGCATGTATTAAAATCAGATAAAGTCAAATACAATAGTTAAGCGACCATGCTAGAACCACGGAACCCGGGAATGCCTAACACCTTCTCCCGGGTTAACAGAATTCCTTATCCGGATTTCTGGTTCATAGAATGCAATACAGAGTCAATCTTTTCCTCGGTTCGGAATTAAACCGGTGACTTGGGACACCATAAAACTCCCAAGTGGCGACTCTGAATCTTTAATAATCAAATCTCGTTCCTGTCGACGCCCCCCTTTTTGAAAGGCGAAATCGGGTTTCATGACATTATGGGCAAAACAACTCTATTTCTCGTTTCGGAATTGGGTCATGGAAATTGGAAGAGTCGCCTCCTAATGATTATAGTGCATTAGGACACTTTAAGAGAGTGTTTTTTAGGAGAGAAACCAGAGTTGGGTAAGGGCTTGAAATTATCTCGAGGGGAAGGTGTCAGGCACCCCTCAAGATCCACAAATGTGGTTCCCGGCCATGCTTATTATGACTTTACAAAAAAGATGAAGCAAGTAGACACATGAAGTACAAGTATTCACATAATTTGAGAGCTTTAAATAAAAGGACATAATTTTGAAATAAAAGAGGATTAGTTCGGAAAGCATTGAAAAACAATAAAGCACATAGAAAAGAAAGGAGGGTCCTAGGTTTAACTATAATATGTATCATTCGATGCAATATCTAGCTCATATTCCCAAAGAGGGGTCGCTTCATGATATTATCGCATCGTCATCATCTCCATATTCTACCCTTCCCCACCCCGTAGAGGTTATTTAAGCGTGTGGATTGATCACGAATACTTATTTTGTGCTATTACCCGTCCCATTCTATAAATCCTAGAGGGCATTTAGGATCACTATTCCTATAAGGTAGGAACTAGGCTTGAACCCCTAGGTTTAATGGTTAAAACACTAAGTGACATACAAAAGAAAATAGGAGTTGCACGTAAAGGAATCATTTAAAACATATAAAGGCTCAAATATCCCTCTATAAACGAACACGTAATGAGCACGACTCAAAGACAATCAAGGTCTAAGGCAAGAAAGAGTTTTTAAAGCTAGAGTACAAGTTTAACAAAAACAAAAACTAGAGAGTTTTGCAGAAAAGAGTTGTGAGGAAAACGTTCAAAAACTTTAAAAAAGGCAATAGCAGTTTTTAGGAATATGCAAAAATCACTTAAAAGCATTTGTTGGAATATATGGTAGAACAATTTCCGGACTGGCAGAGTAAAAACAAGTGTGAAGATATATATTTAAGATTGCAAAAGTGTAAAGAAAACATATCATCTTTTGAACTTTCAAAATTACAGTATTAAGATAGTTCAAAATAGTAGTCTAATTCTGGACGATAGAAACCTTTGCATAGATGGTTTAACAATAGGGCAGAAGTATAAAATTTTAGCGAGCTTCAGAGACAAACGATTCAGATAGAGGCGGATTAATAAGAACACGACTTAAAGGTGATTAGTCAGTTTTTTTCTGGCCTAAGGTTTTCCCAGGCGTTATTAAAGATGTGAGCATACAATGGTTGCCAATTTTATCCAAATTAGCGAGGCGTTTAAACAGCTGCAAATGAAATCCTAATGGCATGATATCTAATACACAAGAAGTCCTATAAGCATGGTATCTAAATGTGATGGTGATAACTTATTGATTATTGATTGGTTACGATTATGAAAAAAAGTACGGAATAACAACTGGGAGTGAAAGGCCTAGAAACATGATTTCTATATGCAGCGATGCATGTCCTAAAGCATGGAATCTAATGCACAAGCAAGTAAATAAGCCCTATGGATATTTTTTCTACCCGTTCCCTTAATTAAACATTCATTACCCTCCCAATTTCACTATAAATCCCATTATTCTTTTACAAGTTATTACAGACCAAGTAATTAAAAGTACAATAGTGAGAAAAGAAAACAAAAAGTTACTCTATGGAGAGCCTTCAGCCAGGCCCAAACATCTCCAACCTCACTTCTTTCAAATTTCACAGCCAGCACCAAGGTTTGGGTGCGGCAAAGCTCCCTAAGGGTTCGTTTGAACCCCTGGCCAATACCAGGAACCAAAAAGATGTCCCAATTGGTCAATTTCAAACATTGAACGCCAGCCTTAGCCATCAAAGTTCTATGGGTCCTCAAGGCTCCCATGGCAGTGCTTACACCAAGGAGGCAGGACCTATGGTTCTAAAAGTAGTGAAGTTGGGATAGGAATTTAAAACAATTGAGAGTCAACTTAAGAAAAAGAGTTGGGAAACAGTTTGAGAAAGTAGTTTAAGAGAAGTTAAGAAAGAGTTTAAGAAAACAGTTGGAAGAGTTGCAAAATCCTTCTGAAAATAAAACATGTAGACTGACCAGTTTTGAGACCAACAGAGCATCACACGACGAAGGACAAGGGGAAGGGAACAAATAAGCAAAACAAACTAATCACAGGCAACACATGGGTAGACAGTAACTAGACATGGTTTTAGAATAAATAGGGGTTCAGTTCTTACTGCACCAAACCCCCATACACTTAACCTCAGGAAGAGGTTTTAGGCTGATCAAGTAGCCTAGCAGCCCTGGACACATAGTAATAATGCACAAAGAAAAGTAAACATTTATTGAGACAGGGGAGGAGTAAGGGGAGCATGCTAATTTAAGCTAAATAGGCTAGCAAGTGTATACTAGTGACAACAAGAGCAGCAGAACCATAGATAAAAGCACACAAAAAACAAGAAGAAATGCAAAACTGGTAAACGCATGTTGTTTTGGAAACTGTATATATTAAATAGGTAAGATACCAGTTGCAGGCAGAGAACACAATAACAATAAGCAGTAGTGCACAATAAATAGCAAAGTATGCAGGGAATGAGAGCAGCAAGGTGAGAGTAACAGTGTGCAGCAAAGGGAGCAGTAGGCAATGTGCAACAAAGTGTGCAGCAAACAGAGCAGCAGGCAAACCCAAGCAAATAATGTAGCAGAACCTTAGTAGTGCAGAAGTAAACGGCCAAAATTACTCAATCTTGGCTTTCAGCCGATTGAGTGAGAGAGTTTGTAGGAAAAAAAACAAAACAGTACAGAGATAGAGAGCACTGAGTGTTACTGAAAGAAAGTTCAGAGGGAATATAATGCCTCAGTATGAGAGATATGTAATGTGTTGGTTTTGAAAGAAGGTTTAGAGAAATTGTGCTCGTTTCTGATGAGAACAGAAGAGTAGTTCTTAAAGCTTTTGAAATTGTAGAGAATAGGGTAGGGAGTGTACAATTATAGAAGCAATATCAAATTAAATCAATCATAGGTCCTAATTCAAAGAAATTAGGGAATCAAAATTCGAATGAGAATGTAGGCTATCAAATAAGGAAAAAGTCAGTTGAATAATTGACTATCCATATCGAAAGAAATAGGCATGATGTACATAATAAAGGCTAGGTACACAACATTACAAACAAGGCAAATATATGTTGAATAACAAAAGTATATTTAAATGCACAAACATGGCAAGAAATATAAATTAACTATGAAAAATCAGTCAAAGAATCACTGACAAGACCAAAATCAGAGGGAATGCTAATAAGTATGGAAAGCATATCTAAATAAGGAAGTAATTCAAAAGAAATCAGTGTAAACGTTTGAGGAAAATTACATACAAGTCATGGATTCATAGAGATGCACAAATCAGTAGAATATCACATGAGCGATGAACAATTAGCCCTATAAAGCATAACAGACATGAAAATCAGAGAACCCTAAGCAAGGAAACATGGAAGCAACAAAGGGTCGGAACCCTAGCAAGAAACTAAAGCAGGGAACTCAAATTGACAAGGAAACCCGACAAACTCGTAACAAAAAAAGGTACAAACGAACACATAATATTCACGAAAAGCAGAAGATATACGATCTTGAAAAGGGATGAAAAACCCTAGCCAGAAAGTTTAAGTATGGAAATCAAAATTAACAAGGAAACTAAAAACTCATAACACAAACAACCATATAATACTCAAGAAAAGTAGGAGATATAGCGACTTTGAAAAGGGTCAGAAACCCTAGTTTTGAAAAAGAGGTACAGAATGTTTGAAAATTTTGACTTAACCAAAGATATCGAGTCAGATATAGTGTAGAAACAAAGATTAAACCGGAAATTGCTTAGAAAGACAGAAGTTTAAGAGATTAGGCAAAGCAAATTAGGGTTTGCAAATATGTTAGGGAAATGAGAACCTGGCTGTGAAACTCGTATATAATGCCATAGAATGCATCATCTGACAAAAACCACCGGAGAAAGGCCGGAAATAGACCCCAAATAAAGCTTCAGTGACCTCTTTCATGGCGGAAGCTGCTGGCTTCAAACCTTAGAGAGAAAATAGCGATACAAGGACTACATGGTCGCTGGAGATCGAGAGAAGTGAAGGAGGAGTGAGCCGGAGAGGCGAGGGTCGTCATCGGAGAAGAAGGAGAGAACCAGAAGGCTCTAAAGAGATGAGGGTTAGAGAGCATAGGTTAGAGAGATAGAGAGACGGGCTGGTGAAATGAGGGTTTGGGGGTGTTGTTTGATTTAATTATGGAAAAGAGATTTGGGCCGTTGATCTTATTTGATCAACGACTCAGATTAAATCTGAGGCGGGTCAGGTAAATTAAAATGGTGTGGGTCATTGAATTGGGTTTGGAATTTTGGGCTGAAAATAGGGGTGTAATTGGGCCATATTTTAAATGAAATGTGGCTATCTTCTAAATAACCAATTTTCCTCAAATATGATTTTATAAAAATAGCAAAAAATTTATAAAAAATTCAATAAAATTACTGAGACACTAAAATAGGCTTAGGAACGGAATAAAAATATCAAGAATGATTTTTCTCTTGAAATACTTATTAAATTGAGAAAATAGGCTAAAATTGCAATTTAATGCAATTTTAGTTTTAAACTACTTCATGGCTCTGTAAAATCCTATAAAAATTATATAAATTATATTTTTATGCAAATGAAAGAATAAATAATTTATTTGCTAAAATAGCAAGATTTGATACCAAATATTGAATTTTATAGTACAAAAATGAGCTGTAAATCAATTTTCAAAATGCTTGAAAAATCATAGAAAAATACCAAACCCTTTGTGGATGCTTGTATATGCATTCACAAGCTATTTTGAAAATATTTTAGGTACAAAAATACGTAGAAAAAAATTGGGTATCAACAGTTCCGATTGTCCTTATGTGGAAAAACTCCTTTACGCCCTTTTGCGGGGGTGTATAGCGGAAAAAGGAGGTGTGACATTGGGTAGTAACCATGAGTTTAATTTATAAGACCTAAGTGTTGATCATGAACTAGATTGACTTCTTGATTGCTTGACGAATTGGACTAGAGGTTTAAAGGGGATAATCAACTCCATGTATGTATGTCTAACTCTGAATCATGCGAAATCGCCCTGTTTTGGTAGGTGAAATTGCTTAATAATTGGCATCCATTTGGGGATTGTTGTGTAATTCTTGTGAGTGTTGTTCGTGTGGTAACACCTTGTGGTGGAAGTTGAGGAACTTGTAATGGAAAGAGTTTGGAAATGGTGGAAATGGAAATATTGTGGAACAACGTGTATGATTGGTTGTGAATAATTGTTGTGGTAACCCAAATTGCTTACGAATTGATGAACACGAGGAAACTATTGTTGTTGGTTTTGAAATATCTTACACATTGTAGTGATTTCTTTCTAGTAAGTGGTACTGTTGATTCTTTGAAATTTTTGTGTTGCTTGTTGTTTGTAAATTGAAACTGTCAGGCGAGGTCGGGTTGCACGCCGTAACACGGTAAAATAAGGTGTGGGTTGGTGTGATAAGGCTGGTCGAGGTAATAAGGGTGGCCGAGGCAATAAGGATGGAAAAGTGATATAGTATCACTATTGAAATGAATTGAAACTGCGAAATGGTTAATGTGAAATTGTGAGAGGCGACAGCAGGAGAGTTTGAAACCTGTAGGGCACTGATTGCCCCTTTGTTTGGCTAATTGAATTATCCGTTGTGAAGTGTTTAGTTGTTGTTTCTATTGTTGTTCAGCTGTTTATCTGTTTATGTATCCTTTGACTTGAGTTTACTAGAGACAGGGTTTGTTAATACATACCACTGCAATTCCAATGTGCTGACGTTCCTTTTGCCGTGGGCGCTACATTCGTATTATGATTGTAGGTGGATCCGTGACAGGCACTCAAGTCTGTCGTTCGTAGCTCCTCCTCCTTTCTATCAGCTGTGTACATGTTGGTGAGCCCCTTTCCTTCTGGGGCCCTGCGTGGTTCAGGCCACCTCTGTTGTTGTAATAATACTTTTGTGATGTCATTGCAAGGTATAGTCGGGGCCTTGTCGCCGGAAAGTGTTGTATTATCCTTCTCTTATAGGCTCCCTAGACCGTTCTATGTAGGTTAGAACTTTGGTATATAGGTGTATGTTTTAGGCGCTGTAAGTTGTACACCACGTTCCCTGTTAATCATAATGTGTGTTTTGTAAATGATATTCCCTGTTAATCATAATGTGTGTTTATAAAAGAGAATTCATATTTATTAACAATTAATAATATGGGGTAGCCGTGCAGAATAGGAAAGGCACCCAGGTCCACTTGACCGGGGATACCCGGTTGAGTATCGGTCATGTCCCTCAGATTTGGGGCGTGACAGACTCAAACCCTGATCAGGTCATGATGGAGCCTGTCATGATGACAAGGTCATCCAACTAACCCAATTCGCCTTTTCAAAAATAGTTAATATTAATAAACAAGTTAAGTATGAATAGATAACCACAAACTAAACAAAAGATTTTTTTATAACGTGCAGCATACAACCCAAACACAACCTGATATCGGAGTGTCACAAGTCACGAGTATCTATTAGAGTATAAATGCAATTACAAGGTATGCAATATGCAAAAACAGAATCAATGAACGAAAAGGGAGAAACGCGGTGCTGCGAAAACTGGCAGCCACCTCGCTAAACTCCGACAACACTACCTCCGATTAGCCAAAACCTACTACCGGGTGTACAAATACCTTCATCTGCACACAAGGTGCAGGTAGTAAAGTGAGTACTCTAACTCAGTG
Source organism: Nicotiana benthamiana (assembly GCA_034376525.1). Classification (NCBI taxonomy): domain Eukaryota; kingdom Viridiplantae; phylum Streptophyta; class Magnoliopsida; order Solanales; family Solanaceae; genus Nicotiana; species Nicotiana benthamiana. The sequence goes on from CM067329.1 coordinate 120,915,148, forward strand.
AGTAATAAAGGTAAATAACAACTAAAAAATAAGAAATCACGAAAAAACAACCAACATGTTGTATAGAAGCAGTGTAAAACCCTTTGAGAAAAGCACTGAAGCTGCGAAATCTTTTGAAATATCTTAGCTCAGTTTAACCTCTTTTGAAAATGACTTTTTCAATAGTTACGCAATGAATGCAAACCAATTAGTACCGATAAGCATAGAAAATCCACCCCTCGGGCACAAATAGCACAGTATAACATGTAAAATAACAAGTAAATATGAAAGATCAACACATAAAGGTTCGCCCCTCGGGCAATATCTCAGAAAAGTACCAGCCATTCGGGCATACTCTCAGAATAGTATCAGCCCCTCGATCTCACTTTCAGAACACTCTCAACCCCTCGGGCTCACTCTCAGAACAATGGGTACCTGTGCTCACTATGGGTGTGCGGACTTCGGAGGGGCCCCTTACGGCCTAAGTGATATATCAAGCCACCTTGTGTCATCATCACTCGGCACTCGGCCTCACATTACTCGACACTCGGCCTCACATCACTCAAGCCACCTCATGGAGTATAAATTTATCGCAGGCCCTCAGCCTCATATCGCTCAATATATTATCACATATGGCCATCGGCCGTACTCAGTCAGATATCATCACAATCCCCTCGGGCATTAGTAAAATAGAAGTTCTCAGCCAAAAACATCATTTAGAAGTATCATTTAAGTTTCAAATCTGAGTAAAAGTGGCTGAGTTTGTAAAACAGTAGATATCAATAGGACTGAGTTAAAGTAAGAAGTCAAAATAGTGAGGAAATAGTGATAAAATATCTGACAGGGTTCAAATAGTTGGCACGAAGCCCAAATATGGAAATCAGCCCAAATCATGATGATAACAAATAAGTTTCAGTTAAATACGTGGTAAAATCATCAATCAGGATGGACCAAGTCACAATCCCCGGTAGTAAAAAACCCCATGTTCATCATCCAGCGCGTGTATCACCTCAATATAGCACTACGATGTGCAATCCGGAGTTTCAAACTCTCAAGATATCATTTTCAACCATTACTCACCTCGAACCGGCGAAATCTCTAGTTCACGATGCCTTTTCCCCTCAAATTAGCCTCCATGCGCATCAAATCTATCCTAAATCAGAACTAATACATCACAATATACTAAGGGAACAAAGCCCAAGCAAAAATAATCAATAACGGGCACAAATTCCGTTTTTCTCATTTCATGCTTCTTCTTGTTTCATTATAAGTGCGTGGTGTGTTTGAGTTGATTTGCATTAGTATTGGTGAAAAATGAGACACTTAGTCTCTTTAAGGGAAAACTAGTTTTGAAAAGTCAACCGGAAGTTGACTTATAAGTTAGGGTGCTTGGAATGGATTTCTGATGATTCAGTTAGTTTCATGGGATGATTTAAGCCTTAGGAGGGCAATCAGAAGTAAATTTGGAGCCTCGGTGTAGAAGTTAGCCTATTTTGGCGAAGTTAGGATTTTGGCAAAATTCGGTTGATAGGTGAGATTTTTATCCGAGTGTTGGAATGGAATCAGAGAGTTTCTGTAGCTTTGTCAGGTGATTTTAGATATGTGCGCCACTTTTCAGGTCATTCGGACATCGTTTGGTTGGGTTTTTTATCGAAAGTGCATTTCGGGAGTTTTTGAAGAACTCAGGCTTTGATGTGAAATTTGATTATTTTGATGTTAGCAATAGTGTTTTGATTGTTCGGGTAAGTTTGAATAAGGTATTAGATCATGTTTGTGCCTTTGGTTGAGGTCCTGGGAGCCTCGGTGTGATTTCAGATGGCTAAACGGAAGATTTTTGGACTTGAGATGTTGCAGAAAATTGCAGATCAATGTTGCAGATATTTTTTCTATGCGATCACATGAGTAGGGCTGCGATCGCTTAGAAGGATTTTGGAGGCATGGTCATTTGTTCAATGCGATCGCGGGTCAGTGGTGCGATCGCAGAAGAGGAAGACTTTTGAGTTTGGATTTTTCTCAATGATATCACAGTGTTATGCATGCGATCGCACAGTAGGAGTTGTCTGGTCAATATGAACGCGTGGTCCCTTATGTGATTGCATAGGGTAAATCAGAGGTATATATTTATGTTTTATGCGATCGCAATGGCTTGTATGCGATCGCATAGAGGAAATCTGGCAGGCAGAGATGATTTTTAAAACATTTCGTTCGCGATGTGAGGGTTATTTTCCTACATTGTAGAGCACCTTGAGAGCTTTTTGGGAGAAATTGAAGAGGGTTTCGAAGAGGATTAACTAGAGGTGTCCTATGAACTAAAAACGTGATTATATAGTAGAATTGGTCTTGAAATTCATGGAATTAAGCCTAAAATTGATGAACTAAGGCTTGAGTTTTTGATATTTTAAATTGGGATTTGATAGGTCATTTGAGCTCGGATGTGGGAGTTATTGGTATGTATGGACTCGTGACAAGACGAGTAATTCGGCAATATTCGATGCGCGTGGAGGTCAGTTTGAGGGGCAAAGGCATTACGGGCTAGAGATTTCGCCGTTTCGAGGTGAGTAATACTTGTAAATGATATTCTGAGGGTGGAAACCCCGTATTTGCACATCATTGTGCTGTATTGAGGTAACTTGCACGCCAGACATGAGTGTGAGGTAGAGCACCGTTGGGGACTGTGACTTGGTCCGTCCCAGTTGTTCATTTTTGCCGCGTATTTGACTAAAATTAGTTGTTATCATCATAATTTGGGCTAATTTCCATGCTTGGGCTTCGTGCCGACAATGTGAACCCTTCGTGGAATGATATTACTGTTTTTGCATTACTTGCATATTATTTGATCTCCGTCCAAGGTTTTAATATTATTTTGCAAACTCATCCGTTTTTTTCTAAGATTTGATAACTTAAACAATATTTATTGACGTTTTGAGGCGAGGATTATCATGTTAATATTGCCCCAGTATGTGATGTGCATTTCTGGATTGAGCATGGATCGGGCTGCGCATCAAAGCAGTGTCGTAGTGATTTCTGAATATATAGGTGGCTCGGGCTACACGCCGCAATGATGATATATATTGATATTGAGGCCGAGAGCCTGTTTTATGCCAATACCTGGCTGATATTGCGCTTGTGCAATAGGAGTCCCTCCGTAGTATGTATACACCCCTAGTGAGCATCGTCGATGTTAAATAAATGGAGCGGGCTGCACGCCGCAGAGGGTTGTAGAGTGTACCTTTATATGCATTGCATTGCATTCATACATTTGTGCACTATTTGTTGTTTGTGTCATTTCTTGAGATATTTATCTATTATCCTGATATTGTCTGATCACTTTCAAAGTGGATAAGTTTGAGAAAGTGGTAACAGTAACACTGTATGATGTAAATGGGTCGGGTAACAGTGGCTGACCAGAGATAAGAATATTGCTTGAAGGGCAAGTTGTGAGCTCAATTATGCATACTTGCTTGTGCCCTAGAGGCTGACTTTTGTGCTGACTTGCACTACGTGTCCTGCATTTACTTGCTTAAATTGTTGGAAAATGATATTTTCAAAAGTGATTTAAAGAGTCAGATATTTCCTAAAGGATTTTCCCGGACTTACTATTTTCTCAAAGAGTAAGGCTGTCCCATATTGCATGGTGGAGTGATCTTACGTGATTTCTTGCCTTCAGTTATTATTTACTCTTATTACCACTGAATTGGAAGTATTCACTTTACTCCTTGCACCTCGCGTGCAGTTGCAGGTATTGTTCGCCCGATAGTGGGTTATTAGCGGATTGAAGATCTGTTATCGTAGCTGATCCAGGTGTCCGTTAGCATCCGCGGCACCGGATCGTCTCCCTTATTTTATATTGTCCATGTTATTTTTCAGACATTGTTTTCTATTTCTGGACTTGTAGTTCTTTAGGGAATTCTGTAGTAGCTCATGACTAGTGACACCCCGATGTCGGGCTCTGACGAGATGATTCCCTGTCATTATCATTATTTTCCGCACTTTTGATTATGCTAATCATGTTTTATCCTTATTAATTTTAAATAACTATTTAAAAGGAAGTGTTTTTTTGGTTGGCCACGTCTTCACAAAAGGCGCCATCACGACCGAGTTTAGGATTTGGGTCGTGACAAGTTTGTATCAGAGCCTAGGTTACTAGGTCTCATGGGTATTGAGTAGGTTAGTACAGTGTCGGGATCGGCATGGAGACGTTTGTATTTATCCTCGAGAGGTCGTAGAATCATTAGGAAAAACTTCACATTCTTGAATTCTTATCGTGCGTCCTTCATTCAGCTTGAAAAGAAAACTTTTAAATTTCCTTCCACGCGATTGTATGCACACACGAGAGCTCAGTATCATATGTGCCTTGACATCTTGTTATTCCCCGTTTGAGGGGAAAGATGTGATTTTTATAAGCTGATGTTGGGCCAGTCTGGAGGACTTGAGGCCGAATCTTTGCTTATGGCTTGAGCACCGAGGTGCTAATTTTGCAAGCTGGTGCTATGAATATATATGTTCAGTATTGTCACTAATTGTAGGAATGGCGGCTGGATTGCTATGTGGTGAGTATGTTGGTACTGCGAGATGTTCCTATATGACTTGGAGGTGTCAAAGAAGGTCTGCTGGATGATAAATGAACCATTAAGTGTTTGATTTCCATTGTGATTGGATGTGTTGCTCGAGTTATGGGTGCTTGAAGAATCTTTTCAAGTCTCCTAGTTGGGAGTGAAGTAAATAGCGTGTTCCGGTTTGAGTTCGGACTTAGAAAGACTAGTCGGCTGTGTAAGGCGTATGACTGTGGAAGGTATATGGATATGTTATGTTGAGGCAAAGCAGATGGGCTATCTCCTGCGGAGTGTGCTAGCGTGGTATGGTCCTTATGTGCATGTTAGAATAATATGTGTTTCACCACTTATAAACTATTGGGATGTATCCTCACTATGTTCATGTGGCATCAATGGAGTAAAAGTGATATGAGCTATTAACATATTTTCGTCTATGGCTTCGAGCCAAGTTGGGGAGGTTAGCTGATTGCATGGTTATGTGCTATGTTGGTTTTGTTTTGAGATATGCTGGCGGACCCGTTCTGGTTGCAGAAATTGAGCCTAGGATGGCACGAGTGAAGGAAAAATTTTGACAAGCGTTATATTGTACTTGTAGATATGTGGGAACAATAAGATCTCTTGAGCTGTTGTGGATAAAGAGTGCTCAGTGTATTGAGGAGAAAGTGTTTGTTGGTATTTGAATGATACTTTCACGCCCCAAATCCGAGGGGCATGACCGGCACTCAATCGGTTATCCTCAGTCGAGTGGACCTGGGTGCCTCTCCTATTTCCCACGTGTTACCCCTCATTATTAAATGATAATTAACCAAAAGATACCAAATTTGCAATTGAAAGAACACATGATTTCTCTTTTATAAACATACATTATGATTAACAGGGAACATCTTTTACAAGTTTACAACGCCCAAACCATACACCTATATACATAAGTTCTAACCCACATACCACTGTCTACAGAACCTCTAAGAGAAAGACAATACAACACTTGTTGGCAGTAGGGCCCCGGTTATACCTTTACAAAGGACACAAACTCCAAAATACAACCACATGGGTGGAATGAGCCACACAAGCCCCGGAAGGAAAAGGGCTCACCAAACACGAATACCGCCGATAGAGAGGAGGAGGAGCCACGAATGGTGGACATCCACCTACAATCATAACACGAAGTAGCGCCCCCGACAAATGGGACGTCAGTACATTTGAATTGTACTGGCATGTATGAACAAACTCTGTCCCAAGTAAACTCAAGCCAAATTGCATATACAAGTACGGAACTGAATAACGATAGTACAAGTACAACCATGGAGTAACAACCAAACATTTCACAACAAATGATTCAAGTAGTCAAACAAAGGGGCAATCAGTGCCCCACAAGTTATAAACTCTCCTTCTGTCTCCTTTCACATTTCCACATTTATCATTTCATGATTCATATTCATATCAATGGTGATATTGGATCACATTTTTCCACCCTTATGGCCTCGTCAACCCTTATTACCTTGGCCACCCTTATCACCTCAACCCACACCTTATTTCACTGTGTTGCGGCACGCAATCCGGCCCCGCCTGATAACTTTCAATTCACAACAACAAACAGCACAACAACAAATACAAGAAATAAACTATGTCACATTGTTACAACAGATCCGCAACAAGGATAATGAAATACCACAACTAGAAACAACAATTTTCTCATGTTCATCGAATTGGTGCACAATTTGGATCATCACAACAGTTATTCACAACTAATCACACACGTTGTTCCATAATATTTTCATTTCCAATGTTCCACATTATTTCCATTTCCGTTGTTCCAATTACAAGTTCCACAACTTTCACCACAAAGTGTTACCACACAATTATACAACACAAAAACTTCACAATGATTCACACATGAATATCAACTATCAACAATTTCACAACTAGCACTGGGCGATTTCACAAGGATCACAGTTAGCCATACATACCTGGAGTTGATTATTCCCTTTAAACCTCTAATCCAACTCACCAAGAAATCTAGAAGTCAATCTAGTTCATGGGCAACACTTAAGTTTTAGAAATTTAAACTCATAGTTACCCAATTCCCTTTTTACAAGATTTTAAGGTTTTGAAGACATGCATGAAGATTTTATGAAGAAATTTGAAAGAAAGTGTATGGGGTTCCCTTCCCAAGCTTAATTTTGAAGTATAGGGGAAATGAGATAGGGATTTTACCTGAGAAATCAATAGAAAAGACAATGCACCAAGAATTTTCCAATCTCCAATGATTTTGAAAGACTAGATGATGAAGAATTCACTTTCTCTCTCAAGAACCTTCTCTCCCTCTCTCTTATTTTGATTAGAAGTGTGTCAAAAATGAGGGAGAAGGTACTTTAATAAAAGGTGGGTCATGTCTAAAATTTTAGAAAAATAACAAGCGAGATCGATCTTTGACGCAATCTGCAGTCGCAAAACTAACATACAGTCCGCAGAATGGACCGAAGATATGGCTCACGTTTCAAACCTCTCGGATAGGGAATGCGGTGAATATGCGGTCAGCATTTGAGTTCTGCGGTCGCAGAATGCACCGCAGAACTGATCTTTGAATTTCCTCAGGGACAATATGCTATCACTCTGCGGTCCGAATATTGATTATACGATCGCAGATTTGATCGTATTTTCAACCTACAAAATTGATTGATCTCTGATTCACTCTATGGTAGCAATGCGGTCCACATAGCTAATCTACGGCCGCATTCTGGACCGCATTTTGACCATTTCCTGGAAAAAATTCGATTTCACATTTTTGAGTTCAAAACAATAAAAAGGATTTGATCCATGTAGGTAGACTCGGCGCTATTAGCTTCTAACATCTAAGCACTCATTTTCACGGGGCCTTACAGAGATCATATCATATGGTGTCAAGGTGCTATTAAGGCATGAGTGGTTCTGTTCGCTAAGTCAAGTAAATTGCAGATCGAATATGAAGTAAATAATTCTCGAAAATGGTTTTATTGTGTTCAAGGTTCTACATGTAACAATCCGGTGTCTTAAGATTGTGTATGTGAGTAGAGACTGAGCTTCATTGGAAAAGGTCAAGACTTGTGGTGTTTTTATGTTGATTATGGGATCCAATGTATCGGTTTCGGGAAAGTCATGGTAACATATTCATATTCTTAGGAAGTTCTTCAAGTAAAGTATTCTGGAATGTGGTATTTCTGGGAACGTTTGAGAGAGAATTCAGTGGCCTATAGGTCTTAGATAGTGTGGTCTTATGTTCGAGTCTCATGTGGTAAGCCTGGGTTGAGGCACTGTGGTGCTACAACAAGAGGGAATATCGAGTTTATCATGAATCAGGAGGAAAACTTTAATAGATGGAATAGTCTTGATAGTAGACTAAGTCGGTATGGTAAGGGCATGATTAATTAGTCGTATGTGTTTAGTAGTGGGCCTTATATGCATTTGCAGCAATGCTCTTGAGTTTTGGCAGCTTGCTTAGCTTGGCTTGGGTAGAAGGATTCAGTCCTGGCAATTTAGCCTATGTAAATGGAACTGGGAAAGAGTTCTTGTTGAGCTTCACCATGGTTCGGAGATGTGTATATATATATATATATATATATATATATATATATATATATATATATATATATATATATATATATATTCTTGAGGCATGTGAAGCATGGAATGTGTAATGATTCTTCTTCTAAATGGGATTGGCGGAAGGTCTTGGCTAGATGAGTTACAGTTCAGTTCTGCAAAGAAGTTCATAAAATTCTTAGGCAACGGGTAGCCTCAGGTAATCAAGAAAATGGTAATGCTAATTGGAAGTGATTTGACAAGAGTATATGTCTAGGTTGATAAGGGTAATGTGATTAGACCGATGATATTTCGACAGTATTGCGGGACTTCCTCGTTAGATCGACGGGTGATATTCGGGTTTGCTTGGTGGCACAGGAAGATCATTGGATATTTAGATGTGGCCTGTGTTCGGATGGCAAAAATTGGGATCAAGTATGACGATTCATATTCTATGTGGAATTGGAGGCGAAAGTCCTCATATTCGGGCTATTTGTGATGATGGATCGTGTGTATCGGCTCTGTTTGGCGACTATTGGGATGTGGAGGCTCAAGTGAATCTTTCGTTACTGGTATGTTGGATTTTGGATATGATGTTGAAGTTCAAACTGGTTGTCTCACTGATAGATTAATTCTGGACTATTGCGTTATGGGCTATGCCGAAAGCGCCACTGTTTGAGTGGCGAGGTGCATGGGGTTATGTTCTTGTGGAGCGGTTTATCTTTTAAAGACCCAGCAGACATTTGAGAAGTTTTTTCCTATTTGAGCCTTCGTGATGGATGTTAGTGTGGAGGTTGCTATTATTGAGTAAGTTCCTGCATTAAGGGACTTTTCGGATGCGTGTTCCAGTTTGAGTGGACTCGGTTGACTTCGAATTGTATTGCCGAGGGATAGGCTGACTCGATCATTATTGAGCTTAACAGCGATCTTAAGAGATATAGGAGTTGTCTTCTGCGGTGCGGGACGTTATGATTTACGGACTATGGGCACATATGGTGCGGTCCTATCGATATTCATAGAGGAAGTTTAGGTGGAAACCTCAGTTGTTCTTGGGGTTTGTAGCTTATAACGCTAAATGTAGATATTGTATGCACTCGGTATGCTTATGACCGGTACTAGGTATTTTGTTGTAGTGTGCAAATTTGGCTCGATGTGCATCTCCTTACGTGAGATATATATATGGATCGGGTGGCACGCCGCCATGAGTATGTGTGGATCGGATGGCACGCCGCAATGAGTATGTGTGGGTCGGGTGGTACGCCGCCATGGGTACGTTATCTGGATCGGGTTGCACACCGCAATAGTGTGATGTGGAGAATAGTTTTCCATATGCTATTTGTATGCCTTGCTTCGCCATTGTTATAACGATTTGCTTGGATTCTAGACACCAGTCATGCGTGGTTGTCAATTTCTAGTATAGCAACTTAAGGTGCTTCATGTGTAATAGTGTTTGGATAAGATCGCGCATTATAGCGAGGCTACGTGGAGATTAGACCCTTCGGGAAGATTTAGGTATTCTATTTCTATGACGTGGGACGAGGTCCCAGCCTTGTGTTGTAATGGTATTGATGAGCTTAAGGTACAACTCTTACGTTTGAGTCAATTTCATGAGTTTAGTATGTTCAGACCGTCTCTTATTGGTACGTGTATTACGAAAGTTGTGGCTTAGGCCGGTGTTGAGGTGTCATATCACTAGAGTGGTGTGTTGGACCCAAAGTGATTGTTGGGGGGTCATTAATGAATGCGAACGGATTTGGTTTCAGGTTGTTGGAAGGTTAATATCGGGGTTTGTGACCTCTTGAATGGTTGATCTGAGAAATTGTTACATTTTATTGCATGATTCATTATTCGATGGCAGTATATGAAAGTTTTGGAATAAAACCTTGGTTGATAAGTGGATTTTCCACCGGTATTCGGGTGTTTTTAGCAAATGCCGTGAATAGAAGTTATCGTTTCGAGTGTCTGGGTTATGTAATATATCATATGATTGCACCTGATGATGTAGGTATGAGTTATTACAGCTGGTCCGGGCTCATTCTGAGTATAGATGTGAGATTCTGATCTTGTGTATAATTTTGGAAAGTGCAATGCGGTCCCACGGTTTATGGGCTAGATGGACTATGAAATTTCAGCTATGTTATGTTGTCAAACCTATAATAAATAGGGTGACGTGGGATCACCCAGAGTATATGCATGGTATGGTCATTTAGCTGTTGGTTGGCTTCTGGGACAACTCTGGGTACGCTCGAGGATGAGCGTTTGAATACGGTAGGGAGGATGTGACGACCCGACCCGTCGTCTCATGTGTTATTGCTCTATTTTCCCCATTTCATGCTTCTTCTTTATTCACTATCAGTGCGCGGTGCGTTAGAGTTGATTTGGATTAGTATTGGTGAAAAAATGAGATACTTAGTTTCTTTAAGGGAAAGCTCGTTTGGAAAAGTCAACTAGAAGTTGACTTATGAGTTAGGGAGCTCAGAATGGATTTTTGATGAGTCGGTTAGTTTCAGGGGATGATTTAAGGCTTAGGAGCGCAATCAGAAGTAAATTTGGAGCCTCGGTGTAGAAGTAAGCCTATTTTGGCGAAGTTAGGATTTTGGCGAAATCTGGTTGATATGTGAGATTTTGATCCAACGGTCAGAATGAAATTCCGATAGTTTTTTTAGCTTTGTTAGGTGCTTTTTGATTTGTGCGCCAATTTTCAGGTCATTCAGATATCGTTTGGTCGGGTTTTTGATTGAAAGTGCATTTCATGAGTTCTTGAAGAACTTAGGCTTTGATTTGGTGAAATTTGATGATTTTGATGTTAGCGATAGTGTTTTGATGGTTCGAGAAAGTTTGAATAAGGTAGTAGATCATGTTTGTGCCTTTGGTTGAGGTCCCAGGGGCCTCGGGGTGATTTCGAGTGGCTAAATGGAAGATTTTTGGACTTGGGATGTTGCAGAAAATTACATATCAGTGTTGTAGACATTTGTTCTATGCAATCGCATGAGTAGGGTTGCGATCGCATAGAGGTATTTTGGGGGCATGGTCATTTTTTCAATGCGATCGTGGGTCAGTGGTGCGATCGCACAAGAGGAAAACTTTGGAGTTTGGATTTTGTGCAATGTGATCGCAGTGTTGTGTATATGATCACACAGTGGGAGTTATCTGGTCAATGCGAACGCGTGCTCCCTTATGCGATCGCGTATGATTAAATCAAAGGTAAATATTTTGTGTTATGCGATCGCAATGTCTTGTATGTGATCGCATAGAGGAAATCTGGGCAAGCAGAGAGGGTTTTTAAAACATTGTGTCCGCGAGTTGAGGGTTATTTTCCTCCATTATTGAGCACCTTGAGATCTTTTTGGGAGCAACTGAAGAGGGTTTCGAAGGGGATTGACTGGAGGTAAGTCCCATGAACTAAAAACGTGATTATATTGTGGAATTGGTCTAGAAATTCATGGAAATTAAGCCTCAAATTACTGAATTAGGGCTTGAGTTTTTTATATTTCAAATTGGGATTTGGTAGGTCATTTGAGCTCGGATTTGGGAGTTCTTGGTATGTATGGACTCGTGGCAAGACGAGAAATCCGGCAATATTCGATGCGCGTGGAGGCCGGTTTAAGGGGTAAAGGCATCGCGAGCTAGAGATTTCACTAGTTCGAGGTGAGTAATACTTGTAAATGATATCCTGAGTGTTTGAAACCCTGGATTTGCATATCATAGTGTTGTATTGAGGTGACTTGCACGCCAGATATGAGCGTGGGGTAGAGCACCATTGGGGACTGTGACTTGGACCGTCCCGGTTGTTGATTTTTACCGCGTATTTGACTGAAATTAGTTGTTATCATCATAATTTGGGCTGATTTACATGCTTGGGCTTCGTGCCGACTATGTGAACCCTTGGTGGAATGATATTACTGTTTCTGCATTACTAACATATTATTTGATCTCGGTCCAAGGTTTTAGTACTGTTTTGCAAACTCAACCATTTTTTCTAAGATTCGAAAACTTAAACAAAATTTTACTGACGTTTTAAGGTGAGGATTATCATGCTAATATTGCTCGATTGTCTTATGTACATTTCTGGACTGAGCATGGACCGGGCTGCACATGGCAGCAGTAGTGATTTCTGAATATATTGGTGGCTCGGGCTGCACGCCGCAGCGATATACATATATATATATATACATATATATATATATATATATATATATATATATATATATATATATATATATATATATATATACATATATATATATATATATATCTATATATATATATATATATATATGTATATATATATATATACATATATATATATATATATATATACACATATATTGATATTGAGTCCGAGAGACTATTTTATGCCAATACCTGGCTGATATTGCGCTTGTGTTGTAAGAGCCCCTCCAGAGTCTGTACACACCCCCAGTGAGCATCGTCGATGTTTAATAAGTGGAGCGGGTTGCACGCCGCAGTGGGTACTAGAGTGTACCGTCATATCCATTACATTGCATTCATACATTTGTGCACTATCTGTTGTTTGTGTCCTTTCTTGAGATATTTATTTGTTGTTCTGATATTGTCTGATCACTTTCGAAATGGACAAGTTTAAGACAGTGGTAACAGTGACATTGTATGATGTAAATGGGTCAGGTACCAGTGTCTGACCAGAGATAAGAATATTGCTTGAAGGGCGAGTTGTGAGCTCAATTATGCATACTTGCTTGTGCCCGAGAGGTTGACTTTTGTGCTGACTTGCACTACATGTCATACATTTACTTGCTTATATTGTTGGAAAATGATATTTTCAAAAGTGATTTTAACTGAGTTAGATATTTCATAAAGGATTTTCCCGGACTTACTATTTTCTCAAAGAGTAAGGCTGTCCCATATTGCATGGTGGAGTGCTCTTATATGATTTCTTGCCTTCAGTTATTATTTACTCTTATTACCACTGAATTGGAAGTACTCACTTTACTCCCTACACCTCGCGTGCGGTTGCAGGTATTGTTTGCTCGGTAGTGGGTTATTAGCGGATTGAAGATCTGTTATTGTAGCTGAGTCAGGAGACCACTAGCGTCCGCGGCACCAGATCTTCTCCCTTATTTTATGTTGTCCATGTTATTTTTCAGACTTTGTTTCAATTTCTGGGCTTGTAGTTCTTTAGTGAACTCTATAATAGCTCGTGACTAGTGACACCCCGATGTCGGCTTGTGACGGGATGGTGTCTTGTCGATATCATTGTTTTTCGCGCTATTGATTATGCTAATCATGTTTTAGCCTTATAAATGTTAAATAACGTTTAAAAAGGAAGCGTTTGTTTTGTTGAAGGGCCTCATCTTCCCGAGAGGTGCCATCACGACCGAGTTTGGATTTTGGTCGTGACACGAGCCCCTAGACCACTTCTCAAAACTCAGAAATTTTTACATCAATGGTTTCCTTATCCTCCCATGAGTTCATACTTATCAAAAGTCCTCAAATCCGACCTCAAATGGTCCTTCAAATCCCAATTCAAAAGTCCAATTTCTCAAGCCCTAGTTCTTCAATTTTAGCTTTAGTTTCCTTGAATGTCGAGGTGGATTATACAATATAATCGAGTTTCAAGACCAAAATTCTTACCTCAAGTCGTTTCCCCTTTAATCCCTCGCTAATCTTCATCAAAAATCTCTGAAAACGAGCAGCCATGGGTAAAAATAGACCCAAAATCACGGACAAGACGACTTAAAAAACATTTTTTCCAGGCCTGACTTACCTTCTTCGTGAACGCGGTCAACCACTCACGAACGCATAGCACAAAATTTCGTTGGCCAACTCTCACCTTACACGAACGTGTTTCCTCCATCGCGAACGCGATGACTAAATGACCATCAGACCTAATTCCTCCTACGCGATCGCATATACACACTCTCGAACGCGATGCAGTCCTCTCACAAACCTTCGCAAATGTGGAATAGACCCTCACGAACGCGATGCCTACAAACCCTGGCCCTTCGCAAATGCGAGATCCCCTTCGCAAACGCGAAGACCAAAATGCATGTAACTGAAACCTGCAATTTCCAAAGTTCTCAATACATGAAATTGATCTGTTTAACCTCCCGAAACACACCCGAGGCCCTCAGGACCTGAACTCAACCTATCCACATAACTCATAACACCATTCGAACTTGTTCCAATCATCAAAACACGTCAAATAACATCAAATTACCCAAAATCATGAATTCAAGCCTAAGTTTTCTAAAAACCTCTGAAATATGCTTTTCATAAAAGACTCAACCAAACCACATTTGAATGACCTGAAATTTTCCACATACATCCAAATGACATAACGAAGCTACTCAAACTCTTTGAATTCCATTCCGACTCCCGGATCAAAATCTCACCTACCAACCGAAAATCGCCAAAATCTACTCCGGACCTCCAAAATCAATACCGATAATTCTCCTAAGTCATAAATCACCCAACGAAGCTAACCAAATCATATACATTCTTATCCGTGCTCATATACAAATACGTCAAATCTTGGTCAAACCTTTTAAATTCAAGGTTTCAATTGAGACTATTCTTCCAAATTTATTCCGATTTTCGTGAAAACCAAAATCAACGATCTACATCAGTCATAATACATTACACGGGATAAGTCATGCTCGAGAATTAGCGATCAAAGTGCAAAATCACAAAACAACCGGTTGGGTCGTTATAATGTATTTTCAATTTTAGTGTATTTCTATTTTTAATGCATTTTCATTTAATGTATTTTTAGTTTTAGCAACACCTACTATTTTATATTCTCACCTTTCAATTTTAGCAATATCTAATATTTTATATTTGTATCATTTATTTTTTGAGATGATTATTGTTAGTTACACTGATGTGTAGACCACATTGGAATGAGAGTAATATGTACTTTGTAGACTATAGTTATAAATTGTACCTCTTGTATTATATGGAGCAACCAATATGAATAATAATATTTCTCTCCTGTGTATTCTCATATGGTATCAGAGTATTAATTACAAACTTATCGATGTGCATCATTCCAGCGACTTCCAAAAAAGAAAGACCTTGTCGCCGTGTAATTTGTTCGGCGACATAAGAGGTTGTTCGCAACAAAATCACTTTTTGTTAGCGTTGTTCAGCAACCAATACCATCACAAGACTCCTTAGGCTCGGGCGACCAAACCCTACTCAACCCCACCGAAAAGTACCTTCCATGTGCCTTCATGCGCCAGAAAAAGAAAATAGATTTCAGTGAAATCTGCTCTACGCACCGGCGCGTGGAGCTCTTTCTTGATATTTTTTAAAAAGATTTTCCTTAGGACAGCTTGCTCGCAAGGGAATTACAACTCTATCCATCCTGGGTACAAAACATTTTGACAACTTCACAACTTTTTGGTGAGCTACAATGTTTTTCGGTGTGAACACTATTTCCGGTGTAAAATAGTGTTTTGTTTTCTACTTTAAACAGTGTTTTCCCGGCTATTTATTTAGTTTTTCCAAAGGAGTTATTGATTTCTACTATTTCATATTAACCCTACTACTACAAATTGTAGTGACATGGGAACCGCTACTTTGAGTAATCGGATGATTTCTTTAGCAGATTATATTGAGTTCCTTCAGTACAAAGCATGTAAGCAAACATCTTCTGAGATAGCTTCTGTTGTTCAAACAGCTAATAGCGTGACTTTTGTCTCCTAATCTTCATCTTATGAGTCTTGGGTCATTGATTCAGGTGCATTGGATCATATTTATGGAAACAAATCTTTTTTCACTACTATTTTGTATTCTCAATGGGTCTAAAATCTCTCGTGTCTCTAGTCACAATGGCTAATGGGTCTCAAACCTCGAAAATTGCAATAGTTCAAGCAAGCCCACTTCCTTCCTTACCTTTAGATTTAGTTCTTTATGTTCCAGTATTCCTTTTAATCTCATATTTGTTAGTCGCTTAGCCAAATCAATTGAATGCGCTTTTTATTTCTTGATGACCATGAAATTGTAGAAGAACACGGTACATGGCGGAACATTGGTACTGGGCGTGAATCAAATGGACTTTATTACCTTATCCTTTCTAAATCACATGGACTCACATCTTGTCTTCCTGCAACAACTTGTCTTGTTACTGATTCACCAGATTTATTACATAAACGGTTGGGACATCCCACTTTTTCAAAACTTTAGAAAATGGTACTTGGTTTATCTCACTTGTCAGATATAGAGTGTGAGTCATGTTAGCTCGGTCGGCATACTCACTCCCATTTCCCTCGGTGTCTTGATAATCGAGTAGTGTCACATTTTTCTTTAGTCCATTCAGATGTTTGTGGTCCTAGTCCGGTCAGTTCTACCTTGGGATTCCACTATTTTTTCAGTTTCATTGATGATTATTCCATGTGCACTTGGATATTTTTTATGAAGAAAATGATCTGAGTTATTTTCTATTTTCCAGACCTTCCATGCAAAAATTCAAAATTAATTTGGGGTTTTTATTCGCACATTTTGTAGTGATAATGCCCGCAAGTATTTGTCTTTCCTATGTCACCACTTTATGAAATCTCATGGGAATATTCATCAAACATATTGTCCCTACAAATCTCAACAAATGGGGTAGCTAAAATAAAGAATAGACATATTATTGAAACTGCTCGTACCCTACTTATACAATCTCATATTCCATTGCATTTTTTGGAGGATGCAGTACTTACACCTTTCTATCATATTAATCGTATGCCATCTTCAGTTATCCACAACCAAGTTTTATTCTCTATCATATTTCCCCACTTACCTTTGTTTTTTCTTGCACCCCGTGTCTTTGAAAGCACTTGTTTTGTCCATAGCCTTACTCCAAGAACAGATAAGTTAGCTCCCTATGTTCTTAAGCACGTATTTATGGGTTACTCAAGAACGCAAAAGAGGTATTGAGGCTATTCTCCTGACCTCCAATAGTACTTTATGTCAGTTAATGTTACCTTTTTTGAAACTCAATCATACTTCACTAGTCCGGGTAATCACTAAGATATTTTTGAGGTACTACCAATTTCATTTTTTGAAGATTGAGTCACTATCTCCTATTAATCTCCCTCTACATCTCCAGCTCCACCACATACAACCCTAGTTGTATATCCACTACCTATAGCTCTAGCTCCACCACCTGTAGCTCCAGTTCCACCACTTGTAGCTCCAGACCCTCCATAAAATCCAAGTTAACCTTCTGGAGCTCCACCACTCTTGACTTTTATCGTCGTCTACGTCCAACATCCAGCCAATGTGATTCACGTCCTGCATCAGATTTTGCACCTAGTGTGGACTTGTCTCCTCTTAGTAAACCAATTGTACTCCTAAAATGTGTACGATCAACACTTAATCCTAATTCTAACTATGTCGGTTTAAGTTATAATTTTTTGATGTCACCTAATTATGCTTTTATATCTTCATTGCCCACTTTTTCTACCCTAAATCTATAGGTGAGTCACTATCTCATCTAGGATGGTGAGAGGGTATGATTTAAGAGATGTCAGCTATACATGCGAGTGGCACTTGGGATTTTGTTCCTCTTCCTTCAGGTAAGCCTATTGGTGATTACCGTTGGGTTTATGCAGTCAAGGTTGGCCTGAAGGAACAGGTTGATCGGCTTAAGGCTCTCTTGTTACAAACAGATACACTCATATTTTTGGGCTTGATTATTGCGATACTTATCTCCCGTGGCTAAACTATCATCTGTTCATCTCTTTTTGTCTATGGTTGTTGTTGGCCTCTTTATTAGTTAGACATTAAGAATGCTTTTCTCCACAGTGATCTTGAGGAAGAAGTCTATATGGAGCAACCTGTGGTTGCTCAGTGGGAGTTTAGTGGTTGTGTATGCAGATTATGCAGGTCACTATATGGGTTGAAACAATCCCCTCTAGCTTGGTTGGTTAGTTTATCAGAATTATTCTAGAGTTTGGCGTGACTTGTAGTGAGGGCAATCAGTTTGTGTTTTACAGGCATTCTGTTAATAATTTGTGCACTTATCTGGTGGTTTATATTGTTGATATTGTTATTAGTTGCAATGACCATGAGGTTTTACTACTCTGAAGAGCATCTCTTTCAGCACTTCCACGCTAAGGATCTGGGCAGATTGAACTATTTTCTAGGTATTGAAGTCGCTCAATATAGTTTAGGTATTGCTATTTCATAGCAAAATTATGCCTTAGACATTCTTAAGGAGACTAGAATTATGGGTTGCAAACCTATTGACACTCCTATGATCTGAATGCTAAGCTCTTCCTGGACAGGGGGGCCTCTTAGAAATACTACGAGATATAGGAGATTGGTTGGCAAATTGAATTACCTCACAATGACTAGATCAAACATTTCTTTTCCGGTGAGTGTTGTAAGTCAGTTTATGGATTCTCTCTATGATAGTCACTAAGATGTAGTTTTTCGAACTCTTTGGGTATAAAGTAAGCTCTAGGCAAATGATTAATATTCGAGGATCGAGGACAATAGCAGATTGTTGGGTATACAGATGTTGACTGAGCAGGATCACCTCCTGATGGGCATTATATGTATGGATATTGTATTCTAGTAGGAGGTAATTTTGTCTCTTGGAAGAGCAAGAAACAAAGTGTAGTTGCTCGATATAGCGCCGAAGCCGAATATCAAACCATGGCTATGGCAACGTGTGAGTTAGTTTGGGTCAAGCATTTGCTCAAGGAGTTAAAGTTCGGAGAAATCGACAAGATGGAACTAGTGTATGATAACCAAGCTGCTCTTCATATTGCGTCAAATCTGGTGTTCCATGAAAGGATTAAACACATTGAGATCATTGTCACTTTATCACAAAAAAAAAATACTCTTAGGAGATATTGTTACAAAATTTGTGAAGTTGAATGATCAACAAACTAATATTTTCACTAAGTCTCTTACTTATTCTCGTATTAGTTACATATGTAAGAAGCTCGGTACATATGATGTGTATGTATAGGTTTGAAAAGGAGTGTTAGTTACAGTGATGTGTAGTCCCACATTGGAATGGGAGTAATATGTACATAATATACAATAGCTATAATTAGGACCTCTTGTATTATATGGAGTAACCAATATCAATCATAATATTTCTCTCACGTACATTCTCATAATTATATTTTTGTACAGTTATAACTAACAATAAAATAAATTTATAATTTTTTATAAATATAGTAAAGCGCAAAAATAAATCAAAATTATATGCCAAAATTAATATGTAAAATTAATATTATAAAATAAGGTATATAAAGAGATAAATTAAAATAGTTAAATAACACAAATAATAATAATAATAATAATAATAATAATAATAATAATAATAATAATAATAATAATAATAATAATAATAAAAGTAATAGAAAATAGTAATAGATAAGATGAATAGCGACTCTCCAAAAAGGAGTGACAATATTCATCCTCCATTTTGCAGCCAAAATGCAACAACATTGGAAACCAATTACTCCAAAAACTACCTACATTATATAAAATGCAGTTGGCGATGGAGATGTCCTAAGTATAATAGAATGTCAGATACTCGTGGCAATTGAGTTTCAATTATAGCTGTAAATTACATAAGTTTTTTTCTAATTAATGTCTATTTATTAAAAGCATAGAAATAGTTCAAGGAGGATTATTACGAATTGGGATTAATCTACATGACTTAATCCCAACAAGTCTTTGCGGTACAGAAATAAAACATGTAACGGAGGGAAATTCCAACATATGATATTTGAAATGATTCCTATCATTCCTATCTTTCCATTTTGCACCAAGGACTCTACTATCCTATTAGCTTCTTTATATGCATGGTATAATGCCAGTCAGTCCATTACCCTTAGAAGAAACTACAATTATTAACAAATGTGAGAAAGTTCTAGTTTTCTTTAGTTGTTTCGATGAGGTCAACCAATACTTATGAGTCTATTTCCACTAATATAGGAAATAAATTTTTTGTAAAAGTGTAACGTTCGACGATTATTTTTCATATTTGAGCCTCGTTCTCTTATTTGATGCTTCTTGTATGCTTGTTTGTTATTTTGTGAGTGGAGGGGATGATCGGTTTGGTTTTGGAGTTCATCGGAACACTTAGTTCCATGGTTGGAAGCTTAGACTATAAAGAGTTGACCGATATCTGAATTTTGAGTAAACACCTAGGAATGATATTTTGATAGTTGCAATAAATTCGTATCGTGATTTTGAACTTAGGCGTAAGTCCGGATTTGGATTTGGAGGCTCTTGGATTGATTTGGTTCTATTTGCCAAAGTTAAAAATTTGAAGCTTTGGAAGGTTCATGGTTGGACTGTGAGTTGAATCAATGTTGTTGTGTTCAAATTATTGTTCTTAGATTTTGAATAGGTTCTTTATTTCAATTAGGATTTGTGTGAAAAGTTTTGGTTTCATTCCGAATTAGTTTGATAGCAACCGGACGTTTAGTTGGAAGTAGAAAGCTAATGAACTTAAGAGAAGTTCAATTGATGGTTGGTCGCCGATTTATATATGTGGTGATCTTTTGTATTTAGAGGCTTTGAATAGGTCTAGATAGTGCTTGTTAACTTTTTGGTATAATTGGAGTGGGTCTCTGGTGGCCTGGGTGAGTTTCAACCACCCGGAGCTTGGTTGGAATTGTTGATTAATGCTGGTGTCTGGCGTTCTTCGCGATCACGGAGTAGGGCTAACGATCACGAAGAGTCTTTTTGGGCAGCTGAGTTTTTGTCCTTCACGTTCGCGAATAGGGCATCATATTTGCTAAGTATTGGAGTTGTTGGTCTTTGATTTCGTGGGCTAAGGGCTTACATTCGAGTAGTGGAGAGCCTGTCTAGGAGCCAGTTGGAGCTAAGACTTCTCCTTCGTGATGGATTGATCACATTGGCGTAGTCCATGTTGATCTTAAGCATGTGTTTGGGGAGTAGAATCTGCGTCCGAGAAGGTTTAACTAAATGCTACGGAGTTTTGTGCTTCGCGAAGGCGAGGCGCTGGCCGCGTTCGCAAAGGGTATCACTAGATAGACTTTTAGAGTTCTAATTTCAGGACTTAGACTCATTATTTTATATCATGAACATAGACTTGGAGAGAGGTGATTTTTGAAATGAAATTTCACAAAAGGCAAGAGGGTAAGTCAATTTCAACTTGATCTTAATATTATATCTTATTTTTCCATAGATTATGGGATTTGAGAGAGAAACTGGGGGTTTTGTATAAGCTTTTGAAGTGTGAAAAAATGGGGATTTAAACCCTGATTCGAAATAGGATTTGGATGAAACATTTATATTTGGGCTCTTATTCCAATGGGTAGTCAGGATTTTTAACTTTTATCGAATTCCAAGAAGCGGGCCCGTGTAGAACTTTTTGGTTGACTTTTTTGATAAATATTGGAGTTTTATTACTTGAAATCAATTTCTATAGTTGTGTTTGATGTTATTGAGTTGTTTTTTCTAGATTCAAGTCATTTAGAGGTCGATTTGAGTGGGAAGGGCTTTTTGAAGTATTGATTCTCGCGCTTTGAGTTAAGTATCTTACCTATGCTTGGCTTGAGTATATTTTCCATGTAGACGATGATGCTTGTTATGTGTTGGGAGTGACACATGTATATGGTGGCGAACATGTACTAGTACACTGTGGCTATTTATGATCCGAGTAGATCTTAGGCTATTATGTGCCTTGTTTTGCTTTCATGACTTTGTGTACCGAGTTTCCTCTACTTGTATGACTACTTGAGTTATTATTCATGTTAAAAGTCAAGTCTAGGCTATGTGCTTATCCGTTTGACATATATTAAGGCTATTATGTGATGTTGAGTTGTTTGCCTTGATTGTAGTCATACTTTTCACTCATAATATTATATCACATATTATTTCACTGTCTTTGTATACTTCTCACGCATTATTGGTGTCGTTACTTGTGTGATACAGGTTTGGTGGATTTGTGGTATGTTGGTATAGTTTGTATGGTGTATTGATTTCTAATGTTGTGAGTGTCGCGCCCCATTTTCTCTTGAAAGAGGTTTTCGACATGTGACAACTCTTTTTCTGGGTATTAAAAAATAAGAGTCACCACCTAACAAATTTAAGCTGCATTAGGGCACCATTTACAAATAACTATATTTTAACCAGTCCGTGTCACAAAAAATTGGGTAAGGGCTCAAATCACCTCAAAGATAAGGGGTTAGGTACTCTTCGAGGTCCACAACTGTGGGTCCAGCCGAACTTTATGTTATGCGAAATTCGTGATTAATAATTATCCTATGTGATCATATAAGTTAAAGAAAGATAGGGAGTCTAAATATCTAATTACAATGTGAAACAAGCATTAAAAGAGACTGCACATATGAAAGAAGTGGATTATACATCAATAAGTGATTGGTATAATCTTTTGAGGATTACAAGGTGCAACATAGTTTGTTCTAAGTTCAAATAAATAGGTGTAAAAATAGTAACAATATATGGGGGTCCAATGTTTATTAGTCCAAAGGATCACCTCATGTAATATAAATAATACTTTACAATTCCGTTTAAGGTAAGAGTTGCTCAAAGTATCCAGCTGGTATAGACTATCGTCTACTATTACCCAATTACTATCTTAAAGTTGTTTACCGAAAGTGTTCTAGTTTAATTATATGCCACGTCCTATGTATGGTTTACCCGTCCTATGTCTATGGTCCAAGAGTATTTGGACCAACTACTTTGATGGTTCTAGACTTTACTTAGGATTCTCAAAATGATAAAAACTAAGTGCGCAATTGAAAATAAATAGGACTGCACATAGTAAATAGTAATGGCTCAAATTGGCCTCCTCACGTAGACACAGATGCACGCGCACAGTTACAGGCTCATGATAATAATATTCCAGATTATAAAGTGAACAGATGTAGGTAGACAGACCTTTATATGGAGCAGTGTTGAATGGCATAATACTTATAGGCATGATCTCTGTGTGGTTGATTGATTCAAGAGTTACCATAAGATCCTACAAACTACTTATTTTAACAAATTTTTTATTAAAATCCTATAGGCATGATCTTTATGTGACTTATGACTGGACAGTGGGATCATTTAAAACACATCGTTATTTTTCTTTGATCACATAGACATGATTTCTAATTGAATAGTGAAATTCTATAAGCATGATATCTAGATAATAATATCTGTGCAACAAAGTAATTGAGAACATACACTACTTTTATTCTATTCCTATATGCATATTATCTGGGCGGAAGTATGATAAGGATAGTAATAACAGCAATCTTAATTAAACACCTTGAAATCATATAGGCATGATTCGCTAGATGGACAGATTTGGGAAATGAAGTTGTTTTAAATTCAAGTTTGTGTCATTAGTCCAATATCCATGCTTTCTAGGTGAGACATGTAATTACAAGAGGTATCAATATAAATAATTCTTGATAATTCAAACGAGATCCTATAGGCATGTTGTCTAACAACGCATAGAAATAGAGCATGTTTAGCAAGTAGCCAATGAAGCATTTAGATCATATAGGCATGTTTTCATCCATTTTATGCGAGAATTAAAGTATCCCAACACCCACTTTCATTATCCCCAACAATTGTTTATTATAAGTTATTACTGGCCCAAACAAAACAATACTTGCCTCAAATTTGACCAAATTATAAGCTAAATAAATACAGGCTCAACAGACAGTTACATGTCCAAAGATATAACCTAGTGATACTTCTAGGCCTTTAGCATCCCATTCTTTGCACAAACAACCGACTCAAATCCCAGGCTCACCCAAGGCATAAGACAGTCACAAGGTACAACTCTGACAATAGACATGGATAAGGCTCAAATGGATGATTTACATACCTAACCGGATGCCAAAATTAACCATACAAGTAACAAACTACACATGTTAATTAAACAACCTTTTGAAATCTACAGAACGAATTCTCAAAATTGAATCTAATTTCAGTTTTCACTAAAACATATTGACAAGTTTATAGGCCATACATAATGTTGGGGCTCGAGATGCCCTAGTCAAGTGAGCCTATTCAATGCCTTCTACCCAAACTCACCCGTAAACAAAGAGAAGATATATTTCATTAATTAGACAATGAGAGGTCATGTGAACAACACCGGTTCATTACCATTAGTTACGCCATTTATAATTCCCAACATACATACACTATCATAGTTTGAAGTGGAACATGTGGTACAACTACGACATTACTAGTTTGACTTTCCCAAACACTAGTATGCAACACACACCACAACACAATGGTGTGTCTGAATGGAGAAATTGAACCTTATTAGATATGGTGAGATCTATGATGGGGTTCACGATCTATCAATAAATTTATGGGGATATGTTTTGGAAGCAGCAAATACTTACTTAATAAAGTTCCCACTAAGGCAGTCTCTACAACACCATATGATATATGGAAAGTATATAAGCCTAACCTTAAACATATTAAAATTTGGGGTTGTCCAGCTTATGTTAAGAGACTACAGTCTGATAAACTTGACTCAAGATCTGATAAGTAGGTTCATTGGTATCTTAAGGAAATAATGGGATATTATTTCTTTCACCCTTCTAACCTCTACACATGTTTCGATTCAACTTCTTGCCCTCTCATCTGTGCTTTATGGTGTGCCCGAACTGGGGTTCTTACTTCAAGACCCCCAACGCTTTTAAGTTTCATATGAGCCTGACCTTTTGGTAAACTCTTCTAAACTATGTTACTGGTTTTCTACTGATTTTACAATGGCATGACAATTTTCGTTCATACTTGATGTGTCTGTATGCTCTTTATATGTGATGAATCTTTCTTCAAAAAGTTTTTCCAACTTGTGATTGATTCATAATTCCTTTTAATTAGGTCTAATTGATCATGTGCTGATTTCTCTTAAGTTAAAACCTTTTCCGTCTTTCTGACTCGGTTCATTCATAATGAATCTCTTACCCCTGATTTTTTGCCTATTAATTGAGTTTCATTCCTTAAATATTACAACTGTGTATTTCAGAAACCCTGACCTTAAATAACCTTTATGTATTTGCCCTTAATTGCATGGTTTACACAAAGTGTTTATTCAACCCCTTTCCGTAAATAGTTTTACCCGCTTGAATTTGAATCCCCTGATTAAGGGAATCCTTGTGTAATTGATAAACAATCAGCTTTCAAATTATTTCTCACCTTGTTTCATATTCTTTCTACACTATAAACACACGACTTCATTTTCACAAACAAACAACAACACACTGAATACACTTCAGAACTTCACTCAATTCTCACGATCTCTTCTAAATCTTATCCACTTTGGCTTTGTACAAGACTTCTGCTTTCATCTGCTTTCTTTTCTGAAACTGGTATGTCCTAGTTTTCATTCTAGCATCAACTCAAATGTGTTTACTTACCCGTTCTTAAATCCATGCTTACTTTACTACTTTGTAGAATTCAACCTTTATGGTGATATGCTTATGTCTTGTTATCTGCGGAGCTTCTAATAGATACAAAAGAGTAGCATGATGGTGCCAGCAACAAGGCTCCGAGTATATCAACAAATAATATTCGTAGAGGGCAAGAGATAAAAGACCCCAAAATGATGTGGGATTTACCAATTCAGCTGGGGAGAGGGTGTACTACTCTCACCGGTCAATACCACCTACCGTGGAACCACCTGCATCCACTAAAGATGCAGCACTTACGGTAAAGGGGATCTTCTACTATGTAAAACTAAACACATTCTCAATAGAACGAGTAGCACTAAAATGAGAAGGAAACATGGAATCATGAGAGCCTCAAACAATATTAGAGTGTCAAGTTAGGAGAAAGATATATTTCAAGTTAGTTTCAATATTGTTAAGTTGAGAGATTTTTAGGACATATACACCATCGTATTTTTAGCATGGAGTCTGATCTCAGCTCGATCGGCTAAGCCATATCACCCTGATACATCCACTCACAACACCACTATGTGTGCGGCATGGCGTGCGATCTCAGCCTGATCGGCTAAGTCGTCTCACTACAATGCCATATGGGTCAACATCACATCATATCCCATTAGCAATCATCATATCTCATTTAAGGGGAAATATTTCAACGTATCTTACTAGCAGAATCAGGATAGACAGAAAACAAAAGTACAAGGAAAGACTTCTTCCGTTGCGGGTTGACATGATGGAGAAGCAGCTCACCGTAGAAGTCCCAAATATGCTCACGGGTGCGCACCAGAATGAAATCCAGATCCACCTACCTCAGATCCTGTACATTTAAGTACATACGGGTAGCATGCGTACATAAGCAATATGTACCTAGTAAGTATCCCCTCTAATCTCGAAGAAGTAGAGATGAGAGGTCGACTTGGTACTTACTAGGGTCAAGTAAAACGAGGAGAATTTACTATAGGCGGGAATAACTCAATCATACTGATAAGCAAGTATAAAACAACAAATTTTCCTTTAACTTTCCACCAAGAGGGTCCATTTATGTCTAAACAAGTATGAAATTTAATGCACAAATAGTTCAATGAATAAATCATGTGCAAATAATCACGGAGGAACGTTCGGCCCCATCAAACATAAAAGTAAATTGTGCACTGCCGAGGGTCGAACAACTCTATTACCCCGTTCGCGAATCATCCGTGCGACATGGTCAAACATATATAAGCACCACAAACAGACAATAATATATATCTGAGGAGCAATAAATCGAAGGAAAATCCCAATTCTCTTTTAAGGGTTAAAATAAATTAAGGTAACTTCACTAATAGCACCTCCCTTAATCAATAGTTCATACAAATTCTGAATTTAACATCAAGTCACAAGAACATCACGTAGAACATGCTTTTGGGCCCTACACTACCCAGACTTAGCATATAAGCTACCACGCACGGACTCGCATCACCTAGTACGTCTGTAGCCCCCACTTATAAAAAAAAATTTATTCAATTATTATACATATTCGGACAATTTCCTCTTACAAGATTAGAAAGGAGACTCACCTTGCTCCAAAGTGCACTTCCAATTACCAAGAACGAGACCAAGTCCTTTCTTCGAAGCCGAACAATACCTAACTAGTTAAACAAAGTAAGAACTAATTAATATATGCTCACAAGATAAATTCCTAGCTATTTAATCAATTCCCAAACGCTTTACATGAATTTCATAAATTTTGATTCCAGGCCCACATGCCTGGATTTAGAGATTTTTCGAAATTGTTCTCTATAACCTAAGGATCAACAATATATAATTTCTAGTTCATTTCATAGCAAATTACATGATTAAATCTTAGTTTTATTAAAAACTTAGGTCTAGATCTAACCCTTGATTTTACTTAGTTATTAGTGTTTAATCTACCTAATGTACATGTATTTAAACTAAAAAAGAATGGGAATTACTTACCTTACAATGTTATGTTGAAATCCGCTCTTTGGAAGCTCCCAAATCGCCCAAGTGTGGAGTTGTGAATGAAATATATGGCTTTGAGTTCGAATTAAATGAACTCACATACCAGCGATTATTGCTTCTGCGGTTTGGGGACCGCATCTACAGTCCCACACCTGTGAAAAAAAGGCCGCATATACGACTTTCGCATCTGCAGTTTGGGAACAGCTTATACGGAACCACTTCTGAAATTTTCCACAACTTGGAATTGGACACATTTGCGATAATTTGGCTGCATCTGCGGTCCTTGAATCGCAGATGCGGTTATGAGAGAAGTAGTAACTCAGCTCTTTCTTCCAATTTTAACTTCACTCGAGCCTCGAGCGTTTGATGCACGGGGATCTCGAGCCCCTCCCAAACATATTGATAGGTCTGAAATCACGAGGCGTACCTACTCAAACCCTCGGAACACTAAAAACAATGCTAAATCTAAGAACCACCTCCCAAAACCAAATGCATCAAACTATTGAACTTCAAGTTCTTAATTCTCTTCTAACGGGTCAAAATGCCCTTAAACTACTCGGATTGACACCAAATTTTACGAGAAAGTCTTAACTGATATTTTGGACCTGTACCAAAGTTTTGAAACAAAAATCCGAGCCCAATACCTAGGAAATCAATGAATACTTAGTTGCTTTAATTACTTAAAACTTTAATTTAACAATTTCACATAAAAATTCATTACTCGGGCTAGGGACCTCGAAATTCGATTCCAGACATATGCCCATGTCACATCTTTTCCCACGGACCCTCTGGGACCATCAATTCACAAATTCGGGTTTGTTTTTCCAAAAATTTAACCGAAGTAAAACTTGGTCTTTTAAGAGAATCCAAAAGATCCACATTTTGTGGCTCTCAGAGAAACGGTACTCCAGGGAGGTGCCAAGGAAGTTTCTATTGGCAAGGATGGTGCACTACGGCTTCAGGGCCGTCTATGTGTTCCTAATGTTGATTTTTTGAGAGAGAGGATTCTAGAAGAGGCCTACAGTTTGAGGTTTTCCATTCATCCAGGTGCCACGAAGATGTATCTGACTTGAGGCGGCATTATTGGTAGCAGAGGATGAAGAAGGACATCATGGAATATGTAGCTAGATGTCTAAATTTCCAGTAGGTCAAGTATGAGCATCAGAGGCCGGGCGGCCTACTTCAGCAGATGCTTATTCCCTAGTGGAAGTGGGAGCGCATCACTAAGAATTTCGTAGTTGGGTTGCCGCGGACCTTGCGGAAGGTTGATTCAATATGGGTCATTATGGATAGGTTGACCAAGTCAGCTCACTTCATTCCAGTGGCGAATACTTATACAGCGGAGAGATATGCTCAAATTTATATTCGGGAGATAGACCAGTTGCACGGTGTGCTGGTTTCCATCATATCATATAGGGTCCCTCAGATCACTTCCCATTTTTGGAGAGCCGTTTAGAGTGAGTTGGGGACCCGTGTAGAGCTTAGCATACCATTCCATCCTCAGACCGACGGGCAGTCACAGCAGACAGTTCAGATTTTAGAAGATATGCTTAGAGCATGTGTGATTAACTTTAGCGTGTAATAGGATCACTTCTTGCCTTCAACAGAGTTTGCATACAACAACAACTACCAGTCCAGCATAGAGATGGCTCCATGATGCTCAATATTTTCCCATATAAGGGAAAACAATCTCATCACATCAACATAGGGATTTACCCTTCAATCACTCCTACACTGGCACGTATTGTATAGGGTTTAGATAATATCGATATATCCTTGCTCGGTGACTAAATGATACTCCTAAAACATTTATTATTTCAAGTATTTACAACTCATTTCATAATCTTTCACACATATTTCCATTTTATTGGAACTTCTGGCCACAATTATAATATTATTCTCGACACGTCGGTCGTATTTCATATTTCATGCTCACCTCTATAACTTTCAACCATCATCATGGTTTATCAACAATAAGGGAATTTGAAATCAAGACTTTAAGTGTATATATGAGGAATAAGAGTCTTATCACATTTATTGTCTCTTCTACAAATAGGCATATATATGAGGAATAAGAGTCTTAATCATATTTAGTGCCTCTTCTAAAATTAGGCATACTAACCTGTAATTGAAACATGATTTTTAAATCACAACACCTTTAATAAATTGGTCATAATAGATTACATTCTCGGAGGGAATTATGATATGATGGGAAGATTTAAAACATATTTTGAATACATACATATTTCAACACAGCACTTATTTTAGAATAACCAAATTTATTAGGAAAGACTTGAAACATGAGAAATAAGTGATTGACCCAATTATAATCGCAACTTACGAGGACATCATGGAATCCAAATTTTACAAAAGGAGTTTAGCCAACATATCTTGCTTGAGCCTTCCTTAAATTAATACAACATTTTGTAAATCCTAGCGACTTCAATCTAGTAAAGACATGACAAAATTGAACCACCATTAGGAAGATACTCGGGGGTTCAGCTCATTTGAGCATTTTATCAAAAATAGGTTAGTATTATGATTTTAAGGTTCTCCTATGGAGGATTCGTTCATCCCACAACCCAAGATTTTCCCATTTGAGCTCAATAACCTTCCCACCAACCTTGATGGTATGTGCATGCATAAGTAATACTCTCACACCCAAGAATCACACTTCTCATTACACATATTCTATCACAAATTGGAAATGGAAAGCTAGGTTAGAACCTTACCTCTTGGGGAAAGACCTTGTATGTTTTCATTGTGAATTCTCTAAGACTTGAGCAAAGATTGGTGAACCAAGCACTTGGGGCTTCCTCCTTTCTCTAATACACTCCCTTATCTCTAAAATGGCGGTTTAATCCTTCTAAAATAACCCCCAAAGTCTTTTTATAAAAATGGGATCATGTGAAATTTACCAAAATTTAAACTTTACGAAGTCGGGTCTTCGGTCGTAGACCGGACTGCAAAACGGGTATGCTGCCCGCAAAGGGGACCGCAGAAATGGTCCCAAAAATTAGGCAGGCATAGATAGGTCCATGACTAATCTGTGGTCGCATAATGGACCACAGAACTTCCTTTCTCGTGCCGGTTATGTGATAGATGGGTGTCCCGCAAAACGATTATGTGGTCGTATAGTTGACCACTAAACGACCTCTAAAATCGGCCCTCTTTTTGCTTCACTCCACGACAGATCTATGGTTGCGTAATAGACTGCAGAAATTCCCTGGGGTGCAATAATTTTTCTTCAACTTCCCAATACACAGCTCAACCCAAATGTCTATACTGCAGCGACCTTGAATAATTTCTACAATCACCAAACATATAAGCCTACCTTGGCATCACGAAACCCTGAATTTTAGGTAAAATTTTACGGGGCCTTACACATAAGGCAGGTTCTTGCTTGCATTTTTTAGGAACAAAGCTAAGGTGACAGAATTGACCAACATGAAATAGCATACTTCAAATGAAGTTTCAAACAAAGAATAGCCAATACTAGTCTAAAGCACATTATATAGGAGGTTGAAGCATGGAAAACTAGTAGAGTCATTGTGGAGCACATCCTTTACATGGTATGCTTAATATGGAAGCCATAACATAAAAGGTTCATAGTCAAGCAATTACTTAATTAGGCGGGAAAAAAATTAAGAATGTTGAACATTAGTCACAGCTCAATTTTAGAAGTAAGGCATGCAGGCATAAAATCTAGCAATAGTTGACCACATATAGGGGAAAATGCTAGCTTTAAAGTTAGAACTAGTACCGAAGAATACATGGTTGATCAAGCCAACAAACACATAATAGAAATAGAAATTGCATGAGAACAAGTTGTAATGGATAATCAGGTCCAAGAAAGGCAGAAAGTTAGGCATGTATGACTTAGTAGGAATTAGAATACCTCCTAGGCATGAGTGTGATTGACATAACAGTCCAAAACAAGGCAAAGAGGCAAACTCAGCATAACATAGTAGACAAAACAAGTTTAGGAGAGCCAGAATTCATAGTGGACAAGGACACAATAAAATTGGATTATCGGACCACGTATAAGTAAAAGGGAGATATTACAGTTCTCCTTATTGGTTGTAAGTAGTATCAAACAACACATGATTGAACTAGGCATGTAACACACATTAAAGCACACAATTAGCAAGAAAACATTTTGGGATGACAACATAGTTAGGCATTGGTCCTACTAGAGTATTTGACCATATGAGTTAACCTATCACAAGAATGCAGAACAAAGTAGGGAGATAAATGCAGGAAGATTAGCAGGTAACACACAAAAACACACTACACTAGGCATGCTTAAAGTAGTGAGAATCTTTTATGATGAGCACATATAGTAGGCGTAGTAATACAGAAATACACACATATTAGGCTAAGATGAGCCGAGGGACCCAAATATCAAGGGCTTAAATCAAAATTAGAGTATTAGGCAGGTTCTAAGTCAAGAAAAGCATAGAGCTAGAAGATAACTTTAAAAATCCCAAAAGAACCACAAACAAAGATAACATAGTATCATATTGATTCACTGAAACTCAAGTGGCATGGTTTCACAAAGCATTAGCACAAGAAAAAGGATGAAATTGAGAGAGTCACAGATGCTTACCAATAGAAACTACAAGTAAAGAGCTAACTTCAGCAAAACTTCGATGGTCAGTAGCAATAGAGAACAACACGACCGCAATCCCAGTATGTCAGAGTTCATAAGGACTTCTGATGAGTCCCGAGTAGTTCCCACACTGGAGGGATTAGCAATGCAAATTCCTCTGGCCTTGTATTTCATTCAGCTAAGAACAATAGATTCATAATAATATCAAGTGAGTTAGAGTGAGAGAGAGTAGTGGTCAAGATCCATTTTAGGAGAATTGGAGGAGTGGTTTATATAGTGACAGATTAGGAAGAACAAACATGAAAAATAATCAAATAAACATAAATAAGGACGAAAAAGATCACATGCAATCATTAACAAACCTAGTAAAAGAGCTAAAAGAATTTTCAAATCCTAGTTAGGTCCAATGACCATGAATCGGACCAAAAATTCAAGAATCACTTATTGTAGAGTGTATATAGATGAAACATCACCTAGATCTTCACAAAATCGAGTCAATCGGGCCTATTTTGAATGGCAGTAGTTGTCAAAATTGGGCAAAAACTAAGTAACACCATGAACGTGTGAGCAATAGCAGGATAAGGCAAGAAAATCATGAAAAGATTCCGTAGTGTAGCCTAATTCAGAGAGGATTTGGGGGATAAGGCGACTAGGGTTTTCAGAGAAAAAGGGAAGGTTATAGAGAGTTTAGGGGCGCGGATGGGTAGAAATTTTCTCTAGGGTTTGGCAACGGGTTTATAAGTAAACAGTTTGAGCGATTACAGAATAAACAGTAATCAATTGTTGGCCATCAGTTGTGTTTGAGACAATCAATGGATGTGAGCCTTGTGAATGGTAAATGGAGCAAGATTTGACGACCCAAAGGGTCATCACTGTAATTATCCCTTTCTTTGCGCTTCTGAGGCCTTGAAAACCCCTTAATTGGTTGCCTCTATTTTCAAGCGCAGTCAAGGCGCGAAGCCAGAAAATTTTTATGTGGAAATATTTTAATTCTGTGTTAAAAACTATGACTTCTGATAATAATATTGCTATAGTTGACTTTGGTCTATGTAATGGGTAAACGGGCCCAGACCCATAATGTAACGGTCCTGGAGGGTCCGTAAGGAAATTTGGGACCCGGGCTTATTCCCGAAATCAAAATCAGAGGTCCAAGGCCGGAGTACGAAGCTTTTCTGTGAAATTGTTTCTGAAAATGCTTAATGAAAACTGAAAATAAAGATTTGATCAAAAGTGATGGTATCGGGCTCGTATTTTGGTTTCGATACCCGGTACAAGTCTTAATGAGCGTTAAGTGCTATCTGTAAAATTTGGTTGAAAACGGACGTTATTTGACGTGTTTCGGACTAAAAGTAGAAAGTTTGAAAGTTTTAAACTTTGAAAAGAACATCATGAGTTTTGGAGGGTGATTCTTTAATTTTGATGTTATTTTGGCGATTTGATCGCACGAGTAAGTCCGTAGGATGTTTTTGAGGTAGTGTGCATGTTTGGTTTGGATCCCTGAGGGCTCGGGTGAGTTTTGGATAGGCCGCGAGTTCATTTTTGTTTGCATGTTGCTCTGCTGGTATGCCTGGGCTGCAGGCTTCGCAATTGCGAAGTCAGCCTTCACAAATGCGATAATTCCCCTAGCCTGCTCACTTCGTAATTGCGAAGAAAGCGATTGCAAATGCGATGGCCCCTATACCAGCCAGTCTTCGCAATTGCGAAGACCTTTATCGCAAATGCGGACCTCGCTTGTTTAGCAAATGCGATATCTTTTCTCGCAAATGCGATCGTCCCCCTTGGCATCCAGAATTCGCAAATGCGAAGTCCATCTCGCAAATGCGAGGTTTCCTTTCTTTCTGCCTAGTTCGCAATTGCGACTCCTTTCTTGCAATTGGGATACCTGCGTCTGTGCAACTTATACTTAAACGATTTCAAGCTTCATTTTTCATATTTTCAAAACCCAAACCTCCATTGGCAATTTTCTCTCGGCTCCTTCTCTTCCAAATCGATTGTAAGTCAACGTTTACTCAATTTCTTCAAACTTTAACATCTTTTATCATGATTTCAACTTAATATCAAAGCTTTCAATGGGTAAAAATGGGGATTTGGGGTAGAACCTAGGTTTTCATAAAATTGGGGATTTGGATCTCAATTTGGGGTCCGATTTCAAAACAAATTGCATATATGAACTCGTGGGGGAATGGGTAACCCGGTCTTGGTTCGAACCTCGAGTTTTGACCACGTGAGCCCAGGGGAATTTTGGAAATTTTGGGTAAAACTTTGGGAATTTCATTCTTAGGCATTCAAATTGATTGAACTAGCATTTGTTGATACATTTGAGTAAATTGTGGTTAGATTCGACTGGTTTTGAGGGGAATCCGGGGAGTAAAGATATTCTAGAGGCGTGAATTGAGTTTGGAAGCTTCGAGGTAAGTGTTTAATCTAACTTTGGCTTGAGGGAATAGGAATAGGATAATATATGTTATGTGCTATGTGGAGTCGGTGTATAGGTATGGTGACGGTTACCTATGCGCCCGAGTCTAGTATGACCGTGAGCAGTATTTGCTATTAGACTTTCGAAAGAAGTGGACAATTTTGATAACTACTTGTTAAATGAACTACAAAGTGATAGTTGAGAAGCAAATGAAATAAAGAAGGAAATTTTGGTACTTTTCTCCCTTGCCGGGACATATTGTTGAGCTGTCTCCCTTATCGGGACTTATTGTTGAGCTGTTTTTCCCTTGCCGGGACTCATTGTTGAGATGTATTCCCCTTGCCGGGGTTATTATTATTGCAGTTTCGTTCATACCTTCTACCTATTATTTGTGAATGTTTTTTGGGTGAGAATGATCGATAAAGCACGATGGGTGATGCTGTGTAACCACTTTATGCTATTGATTGGGTGAGGAACAGTGATAAAGCACGATGGGTGATGCCATGCAACCATTGATCTACTCCATACTATGGACTGGGTGAGGAAGAGTAATAAAGCACAATGGGTGATGCCGTGTAACTACTTTATGCTATTGATTGAGTGAGGAAGAGTGATAAAGTACGATGGGTGATGTCGTACACTTTAATTAATTATCTTGGTGAGGATGAGAGTAAAAGCACGATGGGTGGTGTCGTGCAACCTTTTATTTATTGGTTTCCTCTTATTGATGTTTATTATACCGCTTCCATTTCTTTGTTGTTGTTGATTTGATAATTGAACTGTTGTACCCCACAGTATGCTCCCCTCCCTTTTATTTGTTTAAATTCATGTATCCCCTTCTATTGCCCATATATGTTAAAATGCACAGGTTTATATGATAGTCATGTCTAGCCTCGTCACTACTTCCCCGGGGTTAGGCCAGGCACTTTCCAGCACATGGGGTCGGTTTTACGTTTCTGTGCCCTTTTATGCACAGTTCAGGACACAGCCTATGGACCGCAGCACTAGTTAGTGGGCGATCCTTCAGCCAGAGATTCTGAGGTAGCTCGCTGGTGTTCGCAGGCCCCGAGTCTTTTCTATCTTTTCTAGTTTGTTTTTATTGTATCAGAACAGACATATGATGTATTTTTTTCAGACTATTGCTTTAGTACTCTTAGTCGTCCGTGAGTAGTGCCACCAGATACTGGGTAGAGACATGTTGTTAGTTTCCGCATTTTGTTTGCTATTGTTGTTAAAAGACTTCCGCATGTTTTAATTAATTATTTTAGTATTTATCTTGTTCTACATTTAAGTTTTATGAAAATGATTATAAAGGTTGGCTTTACTAGCTTCAACAATAGGTGCCATCAAGACTCCTGATGGTGGGAAAAAAATTTGGGTCGTGACACAAGAATTGCTCCTGTTTGTATAATAGTTACCTCTCGAGTTACCCACAAAAATTAAAACATGATGCATATATATATATATATATATATATATATATATATATATATATTTATATATTGATTAAATTTAAACATGGTAAAAATTACCTTTGGACCATGAGAGTCATCATTTGGACGATGAGGATGATGTCCGTAGACCATGATATCCTAGGACATGAAGCGTACGATAAAGTGTTCGCAGGCCATGAAATGGTATCCTCGGGCCATGAGGATGGTGCCTATGGACTATGACACCTTTGAATAATGATATACATTTTCGAGAGATCTTCAGGCCATGGCATGTAATGGAGGCAATGCATCAAAGGAAGGCAAGGTTTAGCCTTATGAAATGATGGAGGTAGTTCTTAGCCTCATGCAATGTAATGAAGGAAGTGCATAGCCCTAAGTAGAGAAATGTAGCGTTTAGCCTTAAATAAAGGAGGTAGTGCTTAGCCTAATGCGAAGTAACGGAGACAATGCTTAGCCTCAAGTGAAGGAAGACAGTTTTTAGCCTTACGCAATGATAGAGGCACTGCTTAGCCAATGCAATGTAATGAGGGTGGTGCTTAGCCATATGCAATGATGGAGGCATTGCTTAGACTCATGCAATGTAATGATGGCAGTGCTTAGCCCTACGCAATGATGGAGGTTGTGCTTAGTCTCATGCAAGGAAAGGCAGCACTTAGTCTTATGCAATTGTGGAGGAAGTGCTTACCCTCATGAAAAGTAATAGAGACAGTGCTTAGTCTACTGCAAAGAAAGATAGCATTTAGACTTATGTAATAATGGAGGCAGTGCTTAGCCTCGTGCAAAGTAACGGAGACAGTACTTAGTCTTATGCAAAGAAAGTCAACGTTTAGCCTTAAGCAATAATGGAGGCAGTGCTTAGCCTCGTGCGAAGTAATGGAGACGGTGCTTAGTCTCATGCAAAGAAAGGTGGAGTTTAGCCTTATGCAATAATGGAGGCAGAACTTAGCCTCGTGCAAAGTAATGGAGACAGTGCTTAGTCCCATACAAAGAAAGGAAACGTCTACCCTTATGCAATAATATGGGCAACGCTTAGCCTCGTGCAAAGTAATGGGGACATTGCTTAGTCTCATGCAAAGAAAGGCGGTGTTTACACTTATACAATAATAGAGGCAGCGCTTAGCCTTGTGCAAAGCAATGGAAACAGTACTTAGTCTAATGCAAAGAAAGGCATCATTTAGCTTATGCAATGATGAGGGAAGTACTTAGCCCTATGCAAGGAAAATCGACGATTCAATATAAGGAAGCAAAGTTGTTCTTAGCTTGACACTTTTGTCTTGGCGAATTTCTTTAGGTGTGGAGATAGTGGTCTTGTTGTATATATGTTTGTTGTGCCTGCAGATGTGAAGATATTGGTCTTTATGGGGGAAGGTCGGTTCATGCTTTTGATTCCTTATTTGCATTTGTTCTTGTCTTGACGCATTGTTCGAGTCACCTTGGGTAATATCTAGCTACCACAAACCTTGAGGAAATATTACGCAGTCTTGGTAACTTTGGACTAGTTGACTAAGTCCGCACACTTCATTCCGGTGATGACTTCATATTCTTCAGAGAGGTTGGCTCATATTTACATCAGGGAGATTATTCATGTGTGTTGTGTGCCTATTTCCATCATTTATGATCGAGGCACACAATTTACATTGCAGTCTTGGATAGTCATATAGCATGAGCTAGCGCACTATTTAGATATTGGAGGACATATTGTGGCATGCTCAATGGATTTAGAGGGTCAGTGGGACCAATTTTTACCTCTAACGGAGTTCTCCTACAACAACAACTATCAGTCGAGCATCCAGATGGCTTTGTACGAGGCCTTATATGTGAGGCAATATCATTCTATGATTGGTTGTTTTATCTCGGAGACGTTAGATTGTTAGGCTCAAAACATTTATGCAGGTCGGAAGGTTTGAGATGTGGCCTTCATGGAGGGTGAGAAGGTTCTTTTACGAATGGCACCTAAGAAGGGCATGACGCTGTTTGGGAAGAAGGGCAAGTTGAGCTAGGTTTATTAGCCCATTTAATATCTTGGAGAGAGTTGGAAAGGTTGCTTATAGTCTTGCATTACCTCCCAGCCTATCAAGGGTACATTCGGTATTTCACTTTTATATGATTCGAAACTACCATGAGGATAGATCACATGTTTTGGACTTTAGCACGGTGCAGCTTGAAGAAAATTTTGCCTATGAGGAAAATCGGTGGTTATTCTAGACCAGCGGGTTTGAAATTTGAGATCTAAGAGTTTTCCTTCTATGAAAGTGCAATGGAGAGTTCCGTCGATTGAGGAGGCTAAGCGGAGTCCGATTCCAATATATGGAATAGATACCCCCATCTTTTTACCAGTCTAGTTAAATTTCTATGTCCATTCAAAGATGAATATTTCTTTTAAAGGTGGAGAATGTGACTACCTGATAGGTCATTTTGTGAATTAGCCTGTATTTTTGTGTTTTAGGATCTCTCATAGCTCCATTTTATATTTCTTGATTTGCGTGCATAGCTTGTGTCTATTTCAGATACTGTTACGTAAAATTTTGCAGAAAATGAGATTTTTATCTTAAAATAAAGCTAGAGTTGACCACGAACAAATATTTTGATAAACTACTTCGGATTGGTGTTTTGACAATTCAGGTAGGTTCATATGATATTTTTGTACTTGTACGCACGTTTGTTTGGGGTCCGAGATGGCCTGAGCGCATTTCGACGTATTATGTAAAAGATTGAAAATTGAGTGTACAAGTTGAAATTTTGAGGATTAATTCCTATTATTAGTGTTATTTTGATGATTTGAGGTAGTGAGCGAGTTTGTATGATGTTATTACTCTTGTGTACATGTTGAGTTTTGAGCCCTAGGGGATCGGGTGAGTATCAGATGAGTTTGGATGGTTTTAGAACTACTAGAGCTCAGCTGTTGCTGGTGCAAGCCTGCGGATTTCGCATTTGCAAGGTCTGGCTTACATTTGCTAGCTTCGCTTTTGTAGTTATTTGATCGCATTTGCAAAAGGCACTGGGACTGAGGGATTTTACATTTGGGAAAAAGGGATCGCATTTTCAAAGTTTGGAAATCGCAAATGGGTATGGAGTATCACATTTGCGACTCTGGAAACTTTAGGGAGGACGGACCTTCACAAATACAAAGGTTTTGTCGTATTTGCAACCGTTGTGCATGTGATGCACTGTTTGCATTTACGACTAGTGTCTCGCATTAGTGAACAAGTGTTTGCAAATGCGACATCTGCAGGTGGGTAAAAGATTGGTGATTGGAACTTAGCTCATTTCACACCATTTTTTAACCCTAAGTTCTCTAGTGTCGATTTTACTTATTCTTCCCAAATTCATTGGTAAGCATCTCTAATTACTCTTCAATCAAGTTCAATTACTTTTGATGAATTTTAACATCAAATCTATGAATTTTATGGAAGATATTAGAGATTTTGGGTAGAATTTAAGAATATTATAAAATTGAGATTTAGACCTCAAATTGATATCAGATTTCGAAACAAATCACATAACCGAGCTCGGGGGTGAATGGGTAATCGGGTTTTTATCTGAATCTCGGATTTCGACCAAGTTATACCCGAGTTTACTTTTTTGAATTTTCAAAAATGATCACTATTGAACCTATTTTATTCGTAGGTAGTTTCTAAAGCTTATTTTGAATTGTTTGACCAATAATTGGCTAGATTTGGTTGGTTAGGAGGTTTGTTCAAAAGGCAAAGCCATGATTGATTGTCGATTTGGTTGTGGAGTGAGGTAAGTGTCGTGGTTAACTTTGATTCGATGGAATTAGAACGTGTTTAGTCTATTTGATAAATGAACTAAGTGTGGGGATGGTATATTGGAAGGTGACGAGTATATATATATGTTGTCATGGGTTAAATCATGCGGGTGGAAATTGTCTTGTTTGTACCATGTTGATTTATCTACTATGTTTTCCATGTCTTAGCTAGATTTTTTATTCTTCAATTGTTCGCTTCCGTGTTCATCTCTCAAGTTGAGGTTGTTGTGATATTGAAAGTCGAATTTGCTTATTCTAGTACCAAGGTTGAAGTTGAAATTTTCTTCCCACCTTACATGATACTTTGGGTTGTTATTATTGCTCGGTGAGGAAGAGTAAAAATCATGAAGGGTATTGACGTACCATATTTGCATGTTGTTATCATTGATTGGGTGAATTTGAGGCTTAAAGCACGAAGGGTGATGTCGTGCACTTCTTTTCTCTATTATCATTATCATGTGAGGATGAGAGTAAAAGAACCAAGGATGATGCCGTGCACATACTTTATTCATTTATATTACATGGTGAGGATGAAAGTAAAAGCACGAAAGGTTATGTCATGCAATTACATTAATATTATATAGTGAGGATGAAGGTAAAAGCACGAAGGGTGATGTCGTGCAATTTGATGAGTCATTGCTTTTATTTGATACTTGGATTGTGACTTTAACTTGGTAGTTTCATTGCTTATTTTGGAAAGAGACTTACTTGGTGATTCTGTACATAATGTTCCGATTGTTGCCCCATTTATATGTCCCTTCCTTGTTATAGCTTTTAATGATTTACTTATTATTTGTACTGCTTTATATATACATCTGCACAAGTTTTTACTAGGTGTCTTGTCTTAAAATCGTCACTACCTCGTCGGGTTAGGCTTGACAGTTACTGATTACATTAGGTCAGTTGTACTCATACTATCTACATATCTTGTGTAGATTTTGACGTTGATACAAATGGAGTCCCGAGAGGCACTTAGCGAATACTAGTTAGTGACTCGAGGTAGAGTTGTATCCCGTTCGTATGCCTTAGAGTTGACTTCCTATTTTATTGTAATATTTTTATTTTATTTCGGAAAGGGTTGTATTTCCTTTGGACCTTGTATTAAGCTGGATCTAGACGTTCATGTACTTGTGATATCGGATCTTGGGGTAGTTTAAGTTATATTATTGAGCAGTATCAGTTGTTTATTGCTTTTCCTTATCTTGAATTATTCGTTGTGTTGGCTTCCCTGGCATACGCTGTTAGGCGCCATCACGGCCCCGCGGCTGGGATGTCGGGTCGTGATAGTATTATATCCAAAATACATAGATAAAAGGATAGCCATTAATATTATTAACTTTCTTTTTCGATATGGAAGTAGTTTTTATTGAGGCTCTCATCATACGACGGAGATTTCATATCTGAATAACATACATTCTCTGAATTTGACAAAAAAAATCTGGAAAGCTGCGAATACTTCCATTATCAAAACATAGAAGGAGAAAGGAAAGCCAAGTATAGTATAAGTATCCTTCTCTTTCTCATTCTCTTTCTCTTTCTTTTTCTCTTTCTCTTTCTCTTTCTCTTATCTTTCTCATTCTCATTATCTGAAGTATTTTGTTTGGACTTCAAGCAACTTTTCAATGAGTTGACTAACTTTTAAAAATAAAAAGAACTCCAATGGAAAGAAGAACAGAGTTGATCATCATCAATGATTTTTATTACCCGCTTAGACATATTTCTAGTCTTACGCTTACCCATCAACACATACTCAACAAAAAATAGATTGTTGCCAACTTCATTGTGTAGTCATGGCTACCTATTCTCTCTTTCATTCAAAAAGTCGAAGTCCCCTGAAGAAGAACATTTCAACCCAGTAATTATGTGTAATGTTTCACTTGTAAACTTCACTTCGCGATCCAAAAATCTTAAATGTCATTGAATTTTTATCATTCCTTACAATTTCATAAATCAACATACAATGAATTAATTTGCCACAATGCAAGTAGAGATTTGAGCATCGGTGCTCCAATATCAAGTACATTATACTAGAGCTTTTCGCGTATTGGAGTTCCAGCATAATATGCTTGAAGTTCACGCACAGGTGCACCGGTCTCCAGTATATATGCTGAAACTTTCCTTGTTGCAGCAAAATAGTAGCT
Source organism: Nicotiana benthamiana (assembly GCA_034376525.1). NCBI lineage: Eukaryota > Viridiplantae > Streptophyta > Magnoliopsida > Solanales > Solanaceae > Nicotiana > Nicotiana benthamiana. The sequence goes on from CM067329.1 coordinate 120,956,985, forward strand.
ATTTTTAAATAACTTTACAAACGCTAGCTATTTTTGAATAACCAGTCCGAAATCTGACTGGTCCGTGCTATTTTTACCCCAACGTCATTTCCACAAGAATACGCCCTTCAAACTAGCCCGCGTGCATAGGTCTATATAACCATCTAATAAAGGGGTGATTTGCACAAACGTGAAACTTTCACTAGTATTTAAATTTTGTTACCATTTTGAGAGCTACGCAAAAAGGGCCTTATTTTAGCTGAATGACATTTTTTTCCCCTAAAACACAACACTAATCTTTTTCATCACCAAATTGAGCCAATATTCCACAGCTTTTTGGCTTTTATTTGTGGCTGCTGCTATTGCCACTGCTAGGATTAATAAGCTTATCATACGAATGACTATTAGCTTCTCCATTTCCTTCTTGTTTCTACAAGAAATAGGAATTCATAGGATTGATTAAAAGAAAGAATAAATATAAAGATTAGTTCTATAGAAAGATAAATCACCTATTGGAAAGTTATGTTTGCAACTTTGGATGTTATGTTAAATTTGACTAATAATACTTTTAGACTGCCCAAAAAAATAATAACCCCCAAATGTATATGTTTTGTATATTTGAATAAATAGACATATAATATATGTAATAAGTGTATTTTATGTATTTGGGTTACCGCCTGTAATTATTTGTGGTTGTTGGGCCAAAAATAAAAATAGCCCAATCAGAAACACCTTTATCATCATCATTGATTGAGAAACGAGTTTATCAATCTTAATTAAATTTATTCCAACCAATAATCGGAGACTTTGAGTGTTCAATAATTCACAAAATTCTACCGTGTTGGCATAGTTTTGTGTTATATTGTCTTTACCTATTTTGTTTAATTATTCATAAATTTTTTGATAGTTCAATTGCCCACCAAATTCTACCATGGCATGACTTTGGTGCTATATCTATTCTATCTGTCTCGTTCATTGGCAAATTATACTGACTTTGTGTTATATTCATTCTACCTATCTTATTAAATGGTTCATAAATTCTACCAAATTCGACCCAGTTATCTTGTTGGATAACATACAAACTCTACCGACCTGCATGACTTTTGCTTGTCTAGTTATTCACCAAATTAGCGATACTTAAAGACATGCATTTGACCCATCTGTCAAATTGTTCACAAATTCTACTACATTAGCATAAATTTATATGTATTGTTCCATTAAGTGTTCTTCAATTTGCAATTTAAACTTTTATCAAATCACCTCAAATCTATTCCAAATGATCTCAAATTTGAACAAAACCTCCAAACATCAATACAAATGATCCACAATCACCAATAAAAATTTAAACACAAATAATTAGCTCTCAAACGATTTTCACAATAATCAACCATTAACTTCAAACCAAACAGAAAGAAAAACAAGATTAGCATAATTTTAGGTTATCTGCATTCGACTTATTTATTAACTTGTATACAAATTCTAGTCAATTAGCACAGATTTATGTGGTGTTCAACAAAGTATTTTTCAAATTTGCAATTCCAATTGAGATCTACTCCAAATGATCTCAAATATGAAACAAAACCTCCAAACAACACAAATGATCCCCTATCACCAATTTACTCAAACAATACCGAATCAACAAAGACCCATTGTCTTCTTCAACACTTTCTAAGGATTAATAATTGAGTTTTAAAGATTTTTAAAGCAAATCATTAAATCACTATTTGAAATAAAAAATTAAGCATAAATAATCAGCACTCAAACGATTTTAACAATATCAACCATTAACTTCAAATTTCAAGCTTCTAAAATTGAAGAACTATGATGATCTTAGCGAAAAACAAGATTTGAAGAAGAAACATAAGAATGGACGGGTAAAAATGGCAATTATGTGTATATAAAACCAAAGAAGCCTACTTCCACAACAAAATCAAAATGGGAACAAAAAATGAATATCAGTTCCTCATGAGGACAACCTGTGTCATTTCGTGCTAATAAAGCGTACAAAAATAAGCTAAATAAACCTTAAAATGTGTGTTAATCACGTGGCACTTACTATGATAAGTTCCTAAACATTCAATTAAAAGAACATGGCCAATTGATCTCAAGTCAGCAAATGTCGTGCTTTTCTTGCTCGCAAGCAGCAAAACAATCTTGAATCTTCTTTCACGCTCCTTCATCGGTCGAAGGAGCTTCTTGTCTACTCCATTCGTGGCGTCTTTGGTCTTCTTAACTCTAGTTCTTGTAATTGATCTCTTTGTTTGCAACTTTATCGAGCTGTCTCATATCACATTGCCATAGATGTCCTTAAGTTGAGACAATGGAAACAGCCTCTCTACCCCCTCCAGGGTAGGGAAAGGTCTGCGTACACTCTACCCTCCCCAGACCCCACTGGTGGGATTCTACTGGTTCGTTGTTGTTGTTTTGTCCTTAAATTGAGACAATGGAAGTTGCTTCTACAAATATAGGTGCCTTAGCAACGTAATTACCAGCTTAAGACCTGCAGCATATCAGAGCTCTCTATACAAAAAGTTAATGCTCAACTTTGCTATCCAGTTTATGTTGTTATCTTGCATTTTCCTTGTGAGGTTTCACCTTTCTTGACACCACAAGCTGCTTAGACAATGACTCAGCAATAAGTTGATGCCCAAACAAGTGAGAGTTCTTCAGAATCAAATTTCTTGTTGATGAATCAATAACATAGCCTTGACCAGACATCCACTCCAGTAACTGCAGAAGTAGTTCCTTCTTTTCTGGTTTTGAAACGTAGCGTGATATAGCCATACCAAATAATTCCTGAGAAGAGTGTTTCAAGAGAGGAGATTTTAGCATCTTTGCTAAAGTACGCTCCTATGTAAATGCTAGAGTTATGTTTGCCTCCAAATTGACAACTAAAAACAGCCAATAACCAAATTCTGCATGTCAAATAAGTGCCTGATACACAAGGTATAAGTCAGTGCAATCCCAATTCAAGTTAGAATGGATTCTTTTAAATCCTAGAAAGAACCTTATTAGCAATTAGTCCCTCCTGCAGATAAATACAACATTGTTATCCATAAATCAGCACTTGCCTTTATACCGTCGGATACAAAGTTGTCTAATTTTGATAAGTTTTTCTTCCTCAAATTTCACTTTATTCATAGAGAGGCTCTTTCTTTTTGCACTTCTTTTCTTTTTATTTTTAAAAGTGCACCTTGTGGTCGGGGCAGTTTGCATTGACGTGGAAGAGAGGCTTGGTTTTTGCTTCTCTTTTCTCCTTTTCTCTCTTCCAGACAAAGGCCGGCTAAGAAACAGAGTTGAATCAGAGAAATATCAAAAATCATAAAATAGAGTTTCTTTTTTTCACTTGAATAAAATAGGAATCGCCAGTCCATAGAACGGCGAACATGTATATAAGGGACAAAGTTGTTTGAAATGCTCGGTGACAGTCTATCTGATGGCAACCATTGTGGTTTGCTCCTTCAACTTTTTAAAACTTAGATACTTGTATAAAACCTGATAAGAATTGACCTTGAGTCTATCTCAACCCCAATAGCTAGCTTGTGAGGTGAGGATTGCCCAAGACCATATAAGAAGATCAAGATACTCATAACCCACCGATGTGGAATACAACTCAACATCCCCTCACGCCCCGGCCTAAAACTGGAGCGTGGACAATATAAATGGTGGCCCAACATTGGTAACAATAATTCGGGATAGGTCTAGCACTAATACCATGATAAGACTGACCCTTGGGCGGTTGGGCCTAACTCAACTCCAATAGCTAGCTTCTGAGGTGAGGATTGCCCAAGACTGTATAAGGAAACCAAGATACCCATAACCCACCGATGTGTGATACAACTCAACAAAACCATTTTGGATGTTTGAATTTCTTCTATTGGACATCGACAAGACATCCCCCTGCTTTGCAATGGGTCATGTCTTCTCTGGTTGAACTTGGCTTCTCTGCTTTCTCAGGCTGGCCACCTACTTTGTCATTCATTTTGAAAGTTAACAATCCGCTAAAATCAAGAGATAAAGAGAGGGTGATGATAATGTTAAAGTTAATGAAGTAAGGTTGCTTGATGCCTATTTCACATTAATCTTACATAAAACTGAGCAACATTAGACAGATGTTATTACTTTTAATTTTATTAGTTTACATTTAGCCATTTCGTACTACGTTTTAAGATCTTGTCGGTACTATTTACGATATTTTCTTAATCTTCATTGAAATACCGACAAACTGAATCTGTTTCACGCAAAGTTAGAATCTCTGAAATAGACGAGTATGTTCTCTGTGTCTTATGTTTGATATGATAGCTATTTATGTTTTAGTTCTGTTTTATGTCAGTTATTTATTTCTTATGGTAGATGCAGGAAACATAACAATGATAAATTTTGCCACGTTTGTGTTGTTCACCTTAGTTTTATAACATTCCGTGCAATAATGTTTGTACATGCTCCTCAGGCTATGACAGATTTCTCGATACATAGAAAAATACATTCTACAAATACTAATGGCCTATAAACATATTTGCTTAAATACATCTTTTTTGTCATTTCAATACAATCTGGATTTTATCTTTATTTAGTTCTGTTATTGCAGTTTCTACGCTTCATAGCAGTAAAGTGTGGTGACCTTTCTCCTATGATGATCACTTACGAGAGAAGACATATGCAACATTCTCACCCCACCGAACTTAGGTTACTTCAACGAAGGCATGTTCCATGCTTCATACTAGAACCACACAAGCGAGCGCAGGAAAAAAAGAACCCAAACCTTAGTATAGTAATATCAAATAGGCACACAGTCTAAAACAGATCTAGAGTTGATCAATCTTATTGCCAGAAAAGTTTGATGACCTTCTCAACACAACATTAGTTAAGTCCATGATACCTGATATTTTAAAGGACAATGCTTATGTAACACAATAATGATAGAGGCGAACTGAAACTTCTTGTACCTGATCAATCCTGTGGCCAGAGCTGTGCATGGCCTTCATCACATCATTGATTAAGTTTACATTGCCAGATCTCATGAAGTTGACAGCAAACCTTTTGATAGCCGGCCGGGAGATGAATCCTGCATTGTCCTGTATAGCTAGTGATTAAAATAGGATTCTTTATGAGAAACAGCAAAATACAGACAAAAATTGCAAGAAAAAGTAGGTATGGAGTACCTTGACAACTACATAAGCATCTTTGAGAAGGCGCCCAGCAATCAAAATGTGCAATATCTTCTCATGAAGGGATTTCGATATAGTTCTTTTGCTATATCTCAGCATGTTATATACAGAAAATGCTTCTGAATGTGCATCTGTCTTACCAAGATGATAAATTAAAGAGGAACAAAGGCCCTGGAAAAGGAAAAAGTTAAACAAAGAGAGTGTTAGAACTACAGATAACATTTATGTAATATTTTTCATTATAATTACCAATGTATAGTGTTAAAAAGATAGCAACTCATACAAATTTTTCAAGTCTCATCATTGATTCAACTATGTCTAAAGCTAAATTGATACTTCAAGTACAAATGGAGTTGAGAAGATAAAGAACAGACAACAACAACAACAACAACTACCCAGTATATTCCCACCAGGTGGGGTTTGGGGAGGGTAATATGTAGACGAGCCTTACCCCTACCCGAAAGGGCAGGGAGGCTGTTTCCAATCGACCCTCGGCTGATAGGGTTAGGGAAAAACAGTAGTAAAACAAAACATAGACAAAACAAAACAGAAGCAGTATAGCATTAGTGCATTAGAAATTCCAGTATAAATAACATTAATAATAATCCGAACAAAGGAAACAAAATACCAAAATACAATAGCAAGTAATAGTAACATACAGTAAACACACATCATCTATGAGTAACCCTACTATCCCCCCCAACCCCGGGCAGGAGCGAACGAAAAACTCTAGGGGCCCCTATCCTACAACCCTGATTCTAGACCTCCAGACTTTCCTATCGAGTGTCATGTCCTCGGAAACCTGCATTCTAGCCATGTCCTGCCAAATCACCTCTCCCCAATACTTCTTGGGCCTCCCTCTGCCGCGCCGACCACCAACGATCTCCAGCCGCTCGCAGCTCCTCACCGGAGCATCGGGACTTCTCCTCCGCACATGCCCGAACCACCTCAGTCGCGCTTCACGCATCTTCTCGTCCACCGGGGCCACCCCCACCTTCTCTCGAATAATTTCATTCTTAATCTTATCTAGCCTGGTGTGCTTGCACATCCACCTAAGCATCCTCATCTCCGCGACCCTCATCCTCTGAACATGGGAATTATTCACGGGCCAGCACTCCGCTCCATACAGCATCGCAGGTCTAACCACGGCTCTATAGAATTTCCCCTTGAGTTTGTGTGGAACTTTCCTGTCACACAGGACTCCTGATGCAAGCCTCCACTTAGCCCACCCTGCTCCTATACGGTGCGTGACGTCCCCGTCAATCTCTCCGTCCCCCTGAATCACCGACCCAAGATATCGGACGCTGTCCTTCTTGGCGATGGCCTGAGAGCCAATCATCACGTCCCTGCCTACTTCGCTCGGGTCGTCGCTAAACTTGCACTCCAGATATTCTGTCTTAGATCTGCTTATTTTGATACCTTTAGACTCGAGAGTCTGCCTCCATACCTCTAACCTTTCAATAACACGTGCCCTCGAAGATAAAGAACAGAGCAACCTAAATTTTTAGCTTTTCCAAGGTAAAAGAAGAAAGAATAATTTAAAAACAGAAAGAGGATCTAATTATTCTATTCAAAAAAGAAAGAAGAACAAATTCTACTAGCTATCCAGTGATTATATTTTACTTGTGCATTAGCGCAAAATATAGGGGAACACATAACAAATTAACTAACAACTGGACATCAGCAATTCGGGGTCACCAAAGGAGAGGCAGTTGAGACTGTTGCTATTAAAAAGGGCAGCCCGGTGTACTAAGCTTCCGCTATGCGCGGGCTCCGGGGAAGAGCCGGACCACAAGGGTCTATTGTACGCAGTGTTACCCTGCATTTCTGCAAGAGACTGTTTCCACAAGGGTCTGTTGCTATTGGAAAACCAAAAAACAAAGAGAAATTTTAATGTCGTGGATTCTTTGTGAAGCGCACAACAGAATTTATTCCAGATCAAGCCACTGCAACTATTTTTTCTGCTTGATGGTTGACCTAACCCTGATGCACTGCAGTTTAAATCATTTCTGTAATTAGATGCCTCATTGAGCAACAATACAAGTTTACTTTTGACTCACATCAAACCACACAAACAAGCATCTGCAATTGAGCATATTGATTTCTTAATCACTGGGCCACAAACGCAGTTAAGAAAAAGTAGTTTAGGATGTTATCTTTAATCTAGTGAGTCTGGGGTCTCTAGAATGCTAAACCATGTACAGAATGCCAACAACAGTTAACCCTGCTATAAATGCCATTTTTATTTCTTTTTATGGTTTACAAAACAGTGAGAGTTTTTAACTTCTGCCTACCTCCTCTGGCTGGTGACCTTTTCTATGCATGTCCTCCATGGTACGATAAGCAAGCAAATATAGCTTCTCCTTGCAGAAATATCTTATAAGAATATTAAAGGTATTCCAATCAGGACTAATTGCACAGTCATCCATCTTCTTCATCATGCTCATTACATTCTCTATTTCCCCTGCTCTGCAATAGGCAGAGAGCATTGCATTCAAAATAACTACATCATATTTGTCATATTTTTCTTCAAATTCAGAAGCTAATTTCTTTGCATCTTCGAGAAGCCCATTGCGGCAGAATGCTGAAATCATAATGCTATAGGAGTATCCATCTGCTCATTTATAACCAAAAGACCAAATCAAATAAATATAAATTACAAGAAAATAAGACAGAACGTAAAACTTTAAATCCATGTGCACAAACCCCTCAAATATAATAAAGTGAGGCAATGATAGTGCACAAGGAAAGGAAGAACACATCGAGTAGGTAATCTCTAAGTTGATAGTGCAGGCAAATTAGGAAGAAGCAGTGCTTATTGGCACCCATTGTTGAGAGCATAGAGAACCCGCGCAGACACCGGACTTAAAACATCGCAAAGTAATTTGACCAGCTTGAACATATGAAGGAGCATCAACATACTGTACTCAAATACATCTCGGCGGCACAGATACATGAAGCAAAAGGCATCAAGTACACTCTGATCGAACTGACAAAAATTGAAGAGCTCAAGAATAAATTTTTACTCATTTCACTACTGAACCTCATAGTGAGTTTCCAACATATTTTATTAGAAATTTTAGAATGGCCAATAGCCTGTCCATAGTATGAAAGATGCATACCAGTTTTCACATGTTTTCCCATCATCTCATCAAATACAGATTTTGCTTCAAGAAGAAGTCCAGACTTTACAAGGCCATCCATTAGGAGACAAAATGGCATCTGCAAGTAGCATTTTGTAAGCCATAGAACACTAAAAAGTACGTCAAGAATTAAAGTAAGAGCGAACAATCTGTAAGTGAAAAACTTCAGGTATACCACTTTCAGCAGATTGGTGACAAAAACCAGAAGACTTTCTCAACATTAGGATCCATAAAGTACGCAAGAAGTCAGGAAAACATTTGGATCGAAAGATTTGTAACTTCAGAGCAATAAACAATGCTATCAACGCCATTTTTTCAGGAAAATAAATTGCCGGAATATCACTGATGGAATCTTCTGGACATAATTAAAGATGTAAATAACTTCTAATATGCTGGAAATGTGAAGAAAAGTTGGTCAGACGATGAGAAATCTGAAAACTCTTATTACTATCGGTAGTAAATCGACGTTAAAAATTTTCTAGCAAGCACCTGAGCAGAGTGGCAAGGCTCGATGGCTTCCCCATCAATTAGAAAATTGGAAAAAAGTTGGTCGTAGCGCAGAGAACTTCATCATAAAACTCAGACAAGTGAATAGGTAGGTTCCAACCACAAAAATAAGTTGGAACTTGGATGGCTCACTACAAGACAAGCAGTCGACCTCCAGGAAGATGAGAACCTCGCCAAAAGGTGATTGAAAAGCTTTACCTTGTACTGAGAACCAATAATGAAAAAGTTTCTTCTCTGTGAAGGGATGTAACAACACATGAGATGTTCAATGGTGGTTACTGGTTATGTACGGCACTCACAGAAAACAAGGACGGGGCAGATTTAACAATTGATGATGAAACTCCCTCACATTGCTGCATTCACGAATAAACTCCTTTTTTTCCTTTGAGAAGGTAACATATTTGTATATATATAAAAATTGGAACTACACAAAGCAATGTAGTCCCACATAATTACAAGGTGGAATACAACTTGACGCCCAAATCCCATTATACCTACAAATAATCTAGCACCTCAAAAATAGACTCAGCTCCCTGTAAGTATTCTTGTGTACACCAAAAATAGAAAGGGCTAAACAATCCATCTTCATCTTCTGCAAGGAACTGTTGTTGCCTTCAAAGCATCTTTGATTTCTCTCCTTCCATATTGTTTACGAAATACAAGCTGGGACAATCCTCCATCTCTCTTATTGGCGGGAAAGGCTGCCATCTGTATTCCAACATGCTAACACATCTAGGATGCTCCTTGGTCCGCCTAATCCCCCTTAAATTAATGAAGATCTTCCATAATTGATCAGTCATTCTACAGTGTAAAAGGAGATGATTGATTGCCTCTACCTCTGCACCACATAAATAGATTTGGAACATCATGGAATCCCCTCTGGGTAAGATTGTCTTGAGTCCGTATAGCTTCTTTCACCAGTAACCATGTGAAACAAGCAACTTTGAATGGGATCTTAACCTTCCATAAAACTTTCCAGGGACAACAACCAATCTGATTATTGGAGAAGGTAAACTCCTTATAAGTTGACATCACAGTAAACTTCGCTCGTGCACTCCCAACCCATAATAAGCTATCTACATTTGTAGATAACCCTGTGAATTGTTCTAGGGTATTGTAGAACTCTGCTAGCCTGTCAATCTCCAGATCATTTAGAAACCTTCTGAAGCTAAGCTTCCATCCTGGATCACCCAAAATCCTGTCAACAGCTATGAAATACTCCTCTACTCCCGCAGGTCCTATTTGTTCAAGAGCTTCTGCTGCATCTAAAACAGTTGCAGCCTCTCCCATGTCAAACTTCATTAGCTCAAGCAAACAACCAGGTCCAATCTCGATGTTGTACCCACCATTGTCAGAAACCAATCCGTTTCCAACCGTTAATACTCCTTCCTCCACATTGGCTTGTACTTCTGAATGTGTTAACCGAACATTAAAACTACTCCATTTGATGTCTCCAACACAGTATTCAAGTACTAAATTCTTGACTGCCTTCGCTCCTCTTCTCATCCTATTGTAGATCAAGCAAACAGACAATACCATCTTCATCTTCTTCAATAAGTTGATATCATTGCTATGTTCTTTCATAGTCATCAATAGTTCATTTATGAAAGAAGATACAAAGGCCCATTTACTCAATTGAACAGCAAGTACTTCGTATTCCTTGTACAGAGTTTCAACAACCATTGTCGCCAAGTAATCCAAAAGGCCAATTATCTTTGAATGATAAGTAGCTATGAGGATCATCAAGCCAACCTCAGAACTCACAGTATGACTTATCTGCAAGCCCATATGAGTGATTAATACACCAAGAACCTTCTGTATTGAATAACTGGAGTACAAACCTTCAGTTGGAATGACAATTGACATAAAAGTGTGTTCACTATCATACAAGAATTGCGGCTGAACAGAAGAGTTAAGCACACAGCTTGTGTTAACCACCATACTTAGACAGTCCACCTGAACAAACGAATCAGATGCACCATGATAAGATTTAGTTGCATAGCAAGATGCACTGAATAGAAAACTATGATCATTGATAAGACCCTTTTCCTCCAATCTTCTTTTGGATTGTTCGCGCCGCCCGACATAGGTAACTCCATACACTGAGGTTACTATTATCTGCTTCACCAATGTGTTCTCAAGTTGATTAGTTAATAGTTTGGCTAATAAAGCACTGAAATCAGTTGCATGGTCCTTGGTAATATTTCCTATGATAATATGATGAATGAACACCGAAAAATTCCAGTATAAACATCGGCTGGCTTCTCTCCAACAACTAAGTTGACAGCTACTGCCACCATAACATCTCTTCTTCGTTTTTTTTTATTTGCACCGGGTGTCCGAGTCTCTTCGAGCCCCGACTAATCCCGAGGGTGCACAGGTCGCCGTCAAGGAGTTTCCCGCAAGTGCACCATGGTTAATTCAGGTTTTACCCAGTCCGATGGTCTTCAAAAATTGTTTGCACCTAGTGAGTTTTGAACTTGAGACCTTGAAAGGGAGCAAACCCCAAGGCTCAAGTCAATTGCCACCAGGCCAACACCAGAGGGTTAACTGCCACCATAACATCTCTTTCCAGAGATACATAGTATTCTAGGCCATTGCATGAACCATCCTTAGAAATTCCGGCCAACAACCATGAATAAACTATTTGGTCAAGCACATGAACTGAACGAAAGTCTGCAATCCACTTCCCCATCAAGCCACCCTTGTCCTCAAGGGTGATATGTGAAAATGAAGAAATAAGCACACCTGGATCGAATGGCATCTCAGAGAAGTCCCCAAACTATAAGATTTTTCTAACACTGGAAGAACTTAATTGGTAATAGTTAGCAACTGTTCTCCTGAAAAAGATCGCTTCAAGTGTTGGTCAACAGAGCAATATTGACTAACGTGTGCACCACTGCATCTCAATGTCAAATGAGGGGCAATGTAATTGGAAGACTAATTTCAACAACCAAACAAGTAAGCTCCACTCCGTAATTTCAGCATCACCAACACATCCAAAAGAATGTAATTTCATATTTGGCCACTCCCATATTACACTTTCAACAGTCTTCTTTATCAATTCACTTTGTCTCACTTCCTCATCAGTCAATGAAGCTGTCAACGTAGAGATGAGGGCAGAGTTTAGTTCTTGCAATTTATGCACAGAAGCAATTGCAATACACTTCCCAAATCCTTCCTTTGACAAAATAAAACTGCTAGAAAGATCCCATAGTACTACATTCCACTCACTAGTAAACAATGAAGCACCCAGGTAGGCTGCTTGTTCATAAACAGAGGAACTAAAAGTTATCCACCAAATGGTAGAATCTATATCAACGGACTCATATTTCACCAGCTTTTCTGACACTTCAAGATAGCCATTCTGCACATAAGAAGTCTCTGTAATCACCAAAGCCATCTCAAGATGTCCAGGTCTCATATCGTCTATTCCAAAATGGGCAGAGTTGTAAGTGACACCTAGGAATGCCAGAATAAACAGGTGATTCATCACTAAAAAGAGTTGGATTTAGACTTTAGAGCAACATAAAAATTGTCTTTTAGGAACTCAACTTTGATCAAATACTTCTCAACTGAATCCTGAAGCTCCCTATCTGCCTCAAGTAATGAAAAAATATCATATCCTCCTCCTCTGAAGTTTTCCCACATGTGGTCATAATAGAAAAACTATCAAGAGCAACAGCTTCGTGTTTCTTGGGATTCACACTCTGTTCAAAGAGCATTTCAAAATCATGTTCATTAACTACAACTATCCCTGAGCCAATATAATAAAACTCACAGCTGTTCATTAACTACAACTATCCCTGAGCCAATATAATAAAACTCACAGCTGCCTATTTGTCCTAGTTGCTCATGAGACATAGGACCAAGGACAATATTTAATTTTGCCACCTCAATAATGCAGAGTTAAAGTGTTTCTCCACCTCTTGTATAATCATTTCACAAAACTTCTTTAAGAGTTTCACAATAAGCAGTTCAACAAGCCTCTTTTCCATGGGTAGAATTAAAGTTCGCTAAAGAACTTCGTGACAGAAAAATGAAATTCTGAATTGTCTTATGCATCTGTAGGAGTCATTAGAGACTCCACGTCTGATATACTCTCTCCATAGTTCAACAATCTTCTCAATTTCAGATCTCAAATTAGCTTTCTCCCATTCTTCATTGCGCACATGAGTTTCTTGAGTTGGACAATTACTCTCTTCCAATTGTTTGGCTTTTTCTAGTGTGTTGTTATGATCTTCCTCAGCAAACTTGATGCTTCTGTGTGTCCTCCAGATATCACAATTGATAGCACTAGAAATTTGATAATCCCTGTGACGTTTAAACAGATCCTCAGTAAGAGGCAAAGATCCAGCTTCAGTGTAGAGTGGTTTGTGCTTTGGAGTTACAATCGTTACTGATGAAATGTCAGCCACATTGACTTTTGAAACTGTAATTATTGTTAAGTGGACTCACAATTGACTCCAACAGCGTCTCAAGCACCGGACACTCCCCATTTAGAGGTTCGACTCCTCCCGAGCTCTCTTTCTCCAGGAAAATTTCTGTTATACCAACAACCTTTGATATTTGTTTGGTGTCTGCTATTCTCGTCTTCTCTAATTGTCCCCTCTCTATCAGATTTTAGAGACAGAAACAAATTTGTCAAAAGAGCTAAGCTACCTCCGTTCTAGCTAGTACAATTGAGACACCTGCCTGTATCATTGCTTCATCAGAAAGAGAACCTAATTTGTCTAAAGGCATCACTACTTCATTAATTGGCATTTCATCAAACATCTTGTGCTCAGGAGAGAAGTGTTATTCCTTTGTTCATAGCTCAAATTCTTCGAAACCTAACTCCATAGGAATAACATCTTCATTGTTTGCAACAGTGACATCGAGAAATAGAGTTTCGGAGCACCAACCTCGTGAGAATAGAAAAGACCAATTGTAAATCCTGTGGTAGAAGGAAGTTGGCAAAATTGTCTGCAAACCCACCATGAAAACCAACTCCAACATAATCTGGACTTGAACTGGAATTTGTATCGCAATAATGGTACGCATATAGATCCTGATAAGAACCACCAATGTAATACTTGATGCCGCCATAGGAGTTTGGACATGCACTGTAATATTGATAGCATATGGATCCATACCACCAAACTTGACACAATGGGGAAATATGGATTACGACTGAGACTCGCTCAGTAATACTTATGGGAATTACATGTTGGATAGGGTATCACGTTGGTGTGCCTGATGCAACCATTGCTTGTAACCTCTCATCGGCAAAAAATTAGGGGAAGGGGCGACGAACTGACTGCAGGTAAAGATTAGAAAGAAAAGGTTGGTAACCCACGAACAAATGTTGCTTTGGGTTTTCGAATTGACAAGTGGGTGGTATGAAATTGCGGGTGTATGTGATGAGTATGATGTTTGCAATGGTTCTCCAGCTCCCATTTCAAGGTCGAGGTATTTAGAGACCCCAAATTCTCGCCACCTGTGTCTAACTTCAAATTGCAGACATAATTTATCAAATTTAGCTCCATTCTATCATAACTCTTGATAATATTTGATATTTGTGAATCCAATTTCTTCTCGATTTCTTATCTTCTCCATATCTAATGTCGTCTTTAAAATTAATTAATATTAGCCGCAGAGCGAGGATGATGGCTCTGATACCACTAATACATATACTGAATTTCAGAGGAAGAAAAAGCAAATTAGGGCTAAGCTAAAGCTAAAAGAGAAGAAATTAACACAAATAAGATAAACGTTTTTCTTCATAGTCTCTGAAAATGGCAAGCTTGGTACATATCGGGAAAGTAAGACCTACAGGTCAAACTGAAATAAACTAACTACTTATTGGACCCAAATGTAGAAGTAATAACAGGTAGGTAAATAACAAGCTCAACTCCCATATACACTTCTGGAATAGTAGAGTACTGTACTTCTTCCCACAGTTGCTCTAGTTCTAAATCGTATCAGTCAATAGTCTTCAATAATTCATTTATTCTTTCGATATTGCAACCGCTAAAATCACTCCTATGCTGAGAACTCCAACTTCTTTCATTTCAACAGTCAGCTATATAACACTTTCTATTAATCACCATGTTATACAAATTAGGAAGGCTTTTTGCCTTTTCCCCGTACCTTTTGTCCTGACCTCCATAATTTAATTTTCTGACATCACCAACTTTTAACCTTATTCTCTCTTGAAATTCATTTCATAGGCTGCTGATATGTTTCCAACTTGCAGCTCCATGCATTGAATATACTAAAGAGGTGCCCTATGGATTGTGTAGACCATATTTGAATTTGATGACCAACAGCTATATCGTAATCTATTGGGGTCAGCCAAGCGGTTCGGGTTTTAGGTCGGGTCCTGTTTCCCCCCCCCCCCCCCCCCCCAAGTCTATCAGTGGGTAGGGTGGTCAACCCAGAGGGCGCTCACATCCTCTTCAGACGTGGCCTCGACAACCTGGCAGTTCTTCTATCTCCACTTTTGGGGCGGGAGTGCTATGTCGCTTCCTCAACCAATTCAGTTGTGTCACTCCTGAGATTGATTGTTTACACCAATCTCTAACAACATCCAAGGATCCATGTGACATAGGGCCTGAAGGTGTATACTTCTTCTATACGAGCTTATCACTTTATGCCAATAAACTTATTAAGAATTATACTACCAAGTAGAATACAAAATGAAACGTTTGGGAAGTTTTTTAAAACACATGAAAATCCTAAAGCAAGAAGTTTACCTCATCCTTAGCATAGCCAAAAGATTCTAACTCTTTTAATAGTTCCTTTGACTTCTCAAACAAACCTCCTTTCACGTATACCTTCAACAAAGTTGTGTAGACTACCTGCAAACACATCATGAGCAGCATAATGAGTTTTTAAAGAAAATTTTGAGTGCTAGAAGTGACAATTCGGATTTAAAATGGAAAGATGAATTAAGTTGCCAAAAATAGTTTGACTCCAGACTGCAATACAGTGGAACAACAAAATAATAATCTTAAACTTGTCAAAAAAACTCATTTATACACCACAACAAAGGTTATGACAACAACCTGAAGTATGCGCAAAATGTGCTTATTAGAAGACATGACATGGCAAATGTGTGACTTTCACCCAAAATCAAGCCCATGTTGCTGGAAAGATTTAAAGTTTTTCGCTGGTAAATGAATTTCCAGCCCTTTCCCAAACAACTGCATTTTTGCAACATCTTTCTCGACGCACTTTCTTCCTCCTATTGTGTGAGGCTCCCACCAGATTCAGACCCTATTATCATCATCTTCTTCTTCTAATACTTGTGAGGGATCATGCAATTGAATGTGATTTTCTAAGTGTATTACTCCAATGATTTTGTAAGGAGCATTCATGTTTATTTCAGTAACTAGAATTGTTAAGCCCGTGCTGAGCCCGGGCCCAAGCCTAATACTAAAAATATGGACAATCATCGGATTTAGTATTTACAGTTCTAGTCGGTATAAATAGATTATACGCAGGTTATACACGGCAATAAACATATCAAGTATATATTATACATTCGCCAGCTATTTTAGTTAAAAGCGATTGGATGAACGGCTATTTGGGTTAATTCTTCTAATTATTTATACACATAATTTCAAAAACATTTCTCTTGATTTGCTTTGGTAATATTAATTACCTCTCACATGGTTTAAATATTATAATTACCTATTTTGTTTCTATTTTCTTGTTAAGAAACTGATTTCAAATGATATATTTGCTATAACATTTCGTAATTACCATCCTCACCCTTACATATTAGTGTTGACCAGCTTAATTATAGGAGAAGAATCGGAGATTTGTTCAAATTTGTAATTAATAGCTTGTAGGAAAATAGTATTGTAGCTGAATATTCTCTCATTATTTTCATTTATTTCTTTCCTAGAATAGTTGTAGAACATTCGTATAAAGGCATGTATTAGTAGGATGTAAAATACGTTGAAATACAAAGAAGCCTTCTCTTCTCTCAATTTCATCATGGTGTCAGAGCCATTGCTGTCCTTTTGAGTTGAGTTTTCTCCCTTTGCAGCATTAGGGTTCCATAGATTGAGTTTTCTCCCTCTTATTTATAGTTTTCTTGCTAAAGTTTCTGTTCGAAGCCTTTTTATCACCCTTCGTCGGTTCTGTAAAAAAATTGGTATCACTAGAAGGATTATACCTATTGTATGCCCTACCCAAACAAGTTTCAAATTTTTCAGAACACCAGAAGACAAGTCCAGCGTAACCAGTAAGCCCCAGGAGCCTTTTTTTCAGATTCTGAAGGTTGTTTTTGGGTTAGCCAGTGTTGTGAAGAGCATGAAGCGAGGAAAGCGACAAGCCCTTTTTCGCTTAAAGCGAGAAGCGGCGCGCTCGCTTTTTTGAAGTGAAGCGAAATTTCAAAAGAAATATTAAAAAAAAATACTGACAACACATGTAACTGTTTGCAAATGTTCAATACTTCAATGTAAAAACTAAAGAGTAGCATCAATTAAAGACATCTAATTGCCATCTTGCTGGTCTCGCTAACTCTTGCAGAATAAGTCCAAGTCGGTCTTTCCTATCTTCTTTTGGTGCCATTAAAAGAACAATTACATAACACATAAGAAACGCAACAAGAACTAAGAATAAATGATATGAAAAAATGGTAGTAAGTATACGAAAAGGGCAGTATAACTGAAACGAAAAAATGGGCAGCATTTCAACATTTTTATCACTGAAACAGTGCAAAAAAATGAAGAAGAAGAGAAGAATGAGAAAGAAGAACTGAAGGGGAAAAATAATTTGCCAGTGAAACACTGAAAGAGTGAAAGGACCTTGGACCAAACTTGATGTTGATGGTCTTTTAAAAAAGACAGACTTTTTAATTAATTACGTTGGCAGTCCAGTTATAAAGAGAAGCGCTCGCTTCTTACGCTTCGCATCGCTTCATTGCTTCTCGCTTTTTCAGGAGAAGCAAACACTTTCCTAAATCTGCTATGCTTCTGTTAAGAGAAGCGCCAGATGCCTTGCCTCTCTTCGCTTCTCGCTTTAAGCAAGGAAGCGCTCGCTTTTGACAACAGTGGGGTTACCGGGTTCTTCTATTTAGAATTTATATTTTGAAATTTCTTTTTGTGCTTCGGATTGTTCAAAAATATGGGGGACTCAAATACAGTAGACAACAATAATTTGTTTCACATGGTATTAGTATGGTAAAATTGGATGGTGCTGGTTCGTATCTTGTCAGGTCAAGGGCTTGTTTGTTGTTTATTAAATCCACGAAATGATTGGCAATATTATTGGAGAAAAGAAACAACCTGTTGTGACTGATGCTACTTATAGTTAATGGGATTCTGATAATTCCCTTGTTATGACTTGGCTTTTGAATACTATGCACCCTCGAATTTCTAAACAATATTTGTAGTTTGACACTGCTGAAAAGATCTGGAATTCAGACAAGCGCACTTATTCTCGCAAGGGAAATAATGCCCAAATTTTTGAAATTCGAAATAAAATTCATGCGACTAAGCAAGGTGAGATGACTATCACTGTTTATTATTCTGAGTTACGCGGGTCAGAGGATAGGGACGAAATTAAACAAAAATCTTCTGGATTTTTCATCCATAACGGTAAAAGTACACCAACAACACCTAAAATACACTGTGGCGTTAAAGCAGATAACGCATAAAAAACAAAAACGTGTCCCCCGGGTCGGCAAGGACGACGGGAAGCACCTGAATGTTTGAAACTGTCCCTTATATAATAGCACTAATTTTCAAATGCCATAAATAGCATTTTTTCCAAAGCTGTGCCAGATTAGTTGGACTCTCATCCAAATCGGATTAATGAAATCACTCAATTCTATCCCTGACACTGTTACATAGATCCTACTAAAATTTGTAAACTCCACTGTAACCCAAATTGCAAGAAAGAAAATTCATACATAAAAAAACTCAAGAACAAAAATTTAAAACCAAACAATTACTTATAAGGAACTCAGTAGGTAGAAACAACCAACCAACTCAACAAATGAACACAAACTCACCATCCAACAAGCAAGAACTTACAAACCCGCAATGGTAAAAACAACCGGCAAATCATATCCTAAACCACAAAAAAAAAGGGTAACAATAGTATTACGGTTTTTTTCTCAAATGGTGCTCTCTAATCTGCTATCTTGAAACCACTAAACATACCTAATAAAGCAAAGATGCAGATATTGATAGCTTATTTCCTTCACAGGTAAGAGAGCATACCTTATTTAATACTAAACCTGCAGATCTCATTTCTTCAATCAATGCTTCAGCCTTCTCGTAATTTCCATCAACAGAATAAGCATTAAGCAAAGAGCTATAGTGGTAGACATTAGGAGAATGACCTTCAGCTTTCATCTTCTGAAAGTACTTTTCAGCTTCATTGCACTCTTTATGTGAAGCACATACCGAAAGAAGCGACCCATAAGTCACACTATCCATTAGCAGTCCATTAGATATCAGCTCCTGAACCAGCTCTAGTGCCTTAGAGTATCCACCTTTTACTTTGGCACAGCCTGCAAGAAGCTAAAACATGGCAGATGAAAGTTTAAAAGGGGAACAACAGATTATATTGTAGCTTCTGTAATCAACAAGTTTAATAGGCAGCACATTGCGCAGTTCTATGCTTTTATTGCCAATTCTAAGATTCAACAATCAAAACCTATTTAACACGACTAGGTGACTCTAACTGCTAGGAGTGGGATTTACAATCTGAAGCAGCATACCGTGCTATATGTGACAACATCTGGTACTAAACCATCTCGCTTCATTTGAGTAAACAGTTTGAGACAGCTCTCAGATTTTCCGTTCTTAACTAGACAACTAAGAAGCGCATTACAGACTGAAACATTAATCTTTGTTGACCTATCTTTGATGCTTTTGTACATTTCTAAAGCCTCAACAGAACTGAGGCTCTTTCCCATGAGCTTTACATAACTGCTGTAAGATGCAACATTGATCTTCTGATTTTGCTGCATCCAATCAAACACCTGAGAAGCAGAAACGAAGGTTAAACTCCTGGTAATAACACAAATTCATGTAAGGAAAGATCAGATGCCAAATCTGAAAGATTTCATGGTAATTTGAACTTAATGGATACATAATATTCTGACAATAACAACATACACACTGAACTCCCACAAGTGGGGTCAAGGGAGAGCAATGTCTACACAAACTTACCCCTACCTTTGTGAAGGTAGAGAGGTTGTTACCGATAGACCCTCGGCTCAAGGAAAGCAAAATCCGAACAATCATTTAAAGGAGAAACAAAGCAGTAATAACAGCAAGAAAAATAAGATAACTGAATAAAGCAAAGAACTGATAGATAATAATGGAAAAACTACAAACTGAGGAAGTATGGGGGTAATACTAATGCTACAAGTATGAAGAAGAGAAACTAATGACAACTTACTAACCTACTACATTAATCTTCGACCTCCACACCCTCCTATCAAGGGTCATCTCCTCAGTAAGCTGAAGATGTGTCATGTCCTACCTAACCACCTCTCCCCAATACTTCTTCGGTCTGCCTCTACCTCTCCTAAGACTCACCATTGCCAACCTCTCACTGGGCATTTGGGCATCTCCTCTTCACATGCCTAAATTATCTCAACCTCGCTTCCCGCATCTTGTCCTCCACAGAGGCCACTCCCACCTTGTCCTAGATATCCACATTCCTAATCATATCTCTCCTAGAATGCTCACACATCCACCTCAGCATCCTCATTTTCGTTATTTTCTTCTTCTGGACATGAGAGTTCTTGCTTGGCCAATACTCCGTGGCATACAACATACTCAGTTGAATCACCACTCTATTAAATTTACTTTTAAGTCTAGGTTGCATATGTTGTCAAATCACCACTCTATAAAACTTACCTTTAAGTCTTTGTGGCACCTTCTTATCACACAAGACCATGGATGCGAGCGTCCATTTCATCCACGCTGCTCCAATACAATGTGTAACGTCAGCATCAATCTCCCCATTACCTTGGATTATAGACCAAAGATACTTTAAGTTTCATCTCTTGGGGATGACTTGTGTATCAAGTCTCACTTCTACGTTAGCCTCATGCGCCACGTCACTGAAGTTGCACTCCAAATATTCTGTTTTAATTCTGCTCAACCGAAAATCTTTAGACTCTAGTGCCCGTCTCCAAATCTCTACCCTATCATTAACCCGTCTTGCATCTCGTCAATCAATACTATGTCATCTGAAAATAGTATGCCCCATGGCACCTCCCCTTAGATGTAACTCGTTAGCTCAGCTATCACCATGGCAAATAGGAAGGGGCTCAGAGCTTCCCTGGTGCAACCCCATCATGGCTGGAAAATGTCCCCAGTCTCCTCCCACTGTCCTTACCCGAGTATTGGATCCAACGTACATATCCTTAATCGCCCTAATGTACGCGACAGGTACACCTCTTAGCCTCCAAACATCTCCATAGAACCTCTCTTGGGACCTTGTCATATGCTTTTTTCTAGGTCAATGAACATAATATGTAAGTGTCTCTTCCTCTCCTTATACTGCTCCACCAATCTCCTTACAAGGTGAATCGCTTCTACAGTCAAACATCCCGGCATAAAACTGAACTGATTCTCGAAATTAAAAGCTAGTCGTTGGCCTACCAATTTAGCCGTTTGGCTTTTTAAAAAATAGTCATTTGCCCCTCAAACTTTGTTTTAACCCCAAACTTTTTATAATTACACTATTTTCCTATTCTCAACTATAAATACCCCCTCATTCTTTCATTTTTACTCAAAAAATTATCAATCTCTCTCTAATTTTCTTCTATAATTGCTTACTTTATTATTGCAATTTATGAAAAATTGTGAAGTTGGTGAAATGAAGTATTCAAGTCTTCAACGATATATAATTTTCAAGAAAATGTTCGTCAATCCGTTAAACTCATTCCAACTCTTAAGTTTTAATATTATAGTTTTGTTTGTTTTAGTTTGTGTTAGAATATGTAAATAGTAGAACCCTAATCCAATGTGTATTAGGAGTAGGATAGGTTATGTGTATATATATATATAGGGCTCATTGTACCATGTTTAATATAAGTTATATTTTACTCCCGTGCTTTCTCACATGGTATCAGAGCAATCGTGAGAGATTTATCGCTGCGCATAAATTCCAGCGATTCCGGGAAGTAAAATCAGTCATCGGAACCCTTTTCCGGCGACTTTTTTCAAGTAAAATCAGTCTCGGTCAGTGCTGTGCAAAATCCAGCAATACTAAAAGACTCGCCTCTGTCCGGCGACAAAACCCCAGAAATTTCTGCGGCCAAATCAGTCCCACGCGCTGCCACGCACCACCAGAAGCTAGGCTTCTGAGCCCACGCGCGCGACCGCCTTTCCGGCCAGTTTTTCAGGTTGCTCCTTCAGGACAGTTTGGTCGGCTCATCATTCCGATCCTACCCATCTTATTTTCGTTCGATTCTGACAACTTTGAGTTTTTTCCGGCGACTACACGTACTTTTCCGGCAGCTACAGTACTTTCTGGCCAGAATTTCTTCAGGACAGTCAACTCGCCCTTGAATTCCGAGCCTATCCATATTTTTATTTTTCAATTCCGACAACTTTGAATTTTTCCTGTAGCTACAGTACTTTTTCCGGCCCTACAGTGTTCCAGTTTTTTCCGGCAGCTCCAGTTTTCAGGTTTCTGTTTCAGACTCAGCGAGTTTTTCAGATGATAATCCAACGATGTCTTTGGGACTAGATGCTTTCGCGTCTAGAAACCCGGGTTCTGGCAGTTCCGGTATTATGATTACCTCAGAACCTTTAATGGGAGGTTCAAACTACCTAGCTTGGGCTTCGTCTGTCGAGTTGTGGTGTAAAGGTCAAGGTGTTCAAGATCATCTAATCAAAGAGTCTAGTGAAGGAGATGAAAAAGCCAAAGCACATTGGGAGAAGATCGGTGCTCAATTATGCAGTATTTTGTGGCGATCTATTGATTCCAAGTTGATGCCCTTGTTTCGTCCATTCCAAACATGTTATTTGGTTTGGGAAAAGGCTCGTACTTTATATACTAATGACATATCTCGTTTCTATGATGTGATATCACGGATGACAAATTTAAAGAAACATGAATTAGATATGTCTACTTACTTGGGTCAAGTGCAGGCAGTTATGGAGGAATTTGGGACGATGCCAGTTTCTGCTAGCATTGCAAAGCAGCAAGAGCAACGACAAAAAATGTTTCTAGTTCTTACTCTTGCTGGGCTTCCTAATGATCTTGACTCAGTACGCGATCAGATTTTGGCTAGTCCGATTGTCCCCATAGTTGATGAATTATTCTCTCGCTTACTTCGCCTTGCTGCAGCACCAAGTCACCCAGTGAGCTCATCCCAGACACTTAATTCATCTATCCTCGTATTCCAATCAGTGGACAATCGGGCATCTCATACTATGGAGTATAGACGAGGAGGAGGGCGTTTTGGAAGATCTAGACCCAAGTGTTCTTGTTGTTATAAACTTGGTCAAACTCGTGACGTGTGCCATTCTTTACATGGTCAACCACCCAAAAATGCTTATGTTGCTCAGACCGAGACTACAGGTAACCAGGGATTTCTATATCTGAAAGGGAGTATGATGAGTTCCTTAAATATCGAGCAAGTAAGCAGACATCTCCACAAGTAGCCACTGTTGCTCAGACTGATACTTCTGTTGCAGGTAATTCTTTTGCTTGTCTTTCCCAGTCTAGTCCTCTTGAACAATGGGTTGTGGACTCAGCTGCTTCTGATCATATCTCTGGTAATAAATCCTTTTTGTCAAATATTGCGTATTCACAGTTTCTTCCCAACGTTACTTTAGCTAATGGGTCTCAAACTAAAGCAAAAGGAGTTGGACAAGCGAATCCTCTACTCTCTACCACTCTAGATTCCGTTCTTTATGTCCCTGGCTGTCCTTTTAATCTTGCATCTGTTAGTGTTTGACTCGTGCCCTCCATTGCGGTATATATTTTATTGGTGACTTTTTTATTATGCAGGACCGCAGTACGGGACAGACGATTGGAGCAGGACTTGAATCAGACGGACTCTACTACCTTAACTCACTAACATCTTCCAAGGCCTGTCTAGTTGCAGATCCTCCAGATCTACTTCATAGTCGTTTAGGACATCCTAGCTTGTCCAAGCTTCAGAAGATGGTGCCTCGTTTGTCTAGTTTATCCACATTAGAGTGTGAGTCATGTCATCTCGGGAAACATACCCGCGCCTCCTTTCCTCGTAGTATTGAGAGTCGTGCAGAGTCTGTTTTTTCTTTAGTTCATTCAGATATATGGGATCCTAGTAGAGTCAGTTCAACCTTGGAATTTCGTTATTTTGTTAGTTTCATTGATGATCATTCAAGATGTACTTGGATTTTCTTAATGAAAGATCGTTCTGAATTGTTTACTATATTCCGGAATTTTTGTGCTGAAATTAAAAATCAATTTGGTGTTTCAATTCGCACTCTTCGCAGTGATAATGCCTTAGAATATTTATCCTCTCAATTTCAGCAGTTTATGTCTTCTCACGGAATTATTTATCAGACCTCTTGTCCTTATACCCCTCAGCAAAATGGGGTTGCAGAGAGAAAGAACAGGCACATTATTGAGACTGCTCGCACTCTTCTCATTGAATCTCATGTTCCGCGTGTTTTTGGGGCGATGCAGTTCTCACATCTTGTTATTTGGTTAATCGGATGCCTTCATCTCCCATCCAGAATCAGATTCCGTATGAGGTATTGTTTCCCCAGTCACCCTTATACCCTGTTCCCCCTCGTGTTTTTGGGAGCACTTGTTTCGTTCATAACTTAGCTCCTGGGAAAGATAAGTTAGCTCCTCGTGCTCTCAAGTGTGTCTTCCTTGGTTATTCTCGTGCTCAGAAGGGCTATCGTTGTTATTCAACTGATCTTCGTAGGTACCTTATGTCAGCCGATGTCACATTTTTTGAGTCTAAACCTTTCTTTACCTCTTCTGCCCATTCTGACCATCTTGATATATCTGAGGTTTTACCTATACCGGTCTTTAGGGAGTCTACTATATCTCCTCCTTCAAGTTCCACTACAGAAGTCTTACCCATTCCAAACGTTGGAACGTCTACTGTGGCTCCTCCTAGACTCCCTGCACAAGACACTTCACTCTTGACATATCATCGTCGTCCTCGCCCAGCATCTGGCCCGGTTGATTCACGTCCTGCACCTGACCCTGCTCCTACTGCGGACTTGTCTCTTCCGATTGCACTTCGGAAAGGTATACGGAACACCCTTAATCCTAATCCCCATTATATCGGTTTAAGTTATCATCGTTTGTCATCACCCTATTATACTTTTCTATCTTCTTTGTCCTTTGTTTCCATCCCTAAGTCTACAGGTGAAGCATTGTCTCATCCAGGGTGGTGACAGGCTATGACTGACGAGATGTCTGCTTTACATACAAGTGGTACTTGGGAGCTCGTCCCTCTTCCTTCAGGTAAATCTACAGTTGGTTGTCGTTGGGTGTATGCAGTCAAGGTTGGTCCAGATCGTAAGGTTGATCGTCTTAAGGCTCGTCTTGTTGCCAAGGGATATACTCAGATATTTGGGCTTGATTACAGTGATACCTTCTCTCTCGTGCCTAAGATAGCATCAGTCCGCCTTTTTCTCTCTATGGCTGCTGTTCGCCATTGACCCTTGTATCAGCTGGACATTAAAAATGCATTTTTACACGGTGACCTTGAGGATGAAGTTTATATGGAGCAACCACCTGGGTTTGTTGCTCAGGGGGAGTCTCGTGGCCTTGTATGTCGCTTGCGCCGGTCACTTTATAGTCTAAAGCAGTCTTCTCGGGCCTGGTTTGGTAAGTTTAGCACTGTTATCCAGGACTTTGGCATGACTCAGAGTGAAGC
Organism: Nicotiana benthamiana; assembly: GCA_034376525.1. Taxonomy (NCBI): domain Eukaryota; kingdom Viridiplantae; phylum Streptophyta; class Magnoliopsida; order Solanales; family Solanaceae; genus Nicotiana; species Nicotiana benthamiana. Next base: position 120,982,646 of record CM067329.1, read on the forward strand.
TGATCACTCTGTATTCTATCGGCATTCTGATTCACGTCTCTGTATTTATCTGGTGGTCTATGTAGACGACATTGTTATTACCGGCAATGACCAGAATGGTATTACTAAATTGAAACAACATCTCTTTCAACACTTTCAGACTAAGGATCTGGGCACACTAAAGTATTTTCTGGGTATTGAGGTCGCACAGTCTAGCTCAGGTATTGTGATCTCACAACGGAAGTATGCCTTAGATATTCTTGAGGAGACAGGAATGACAGGTTGTAAACCTGTTGACACTTCGATGGATCCGAATTCTAAACTTCTTCCAGGACAGGGGGAGCCTCTTAACGATCCTGCAAGATATAGGCGGTTAGTTGGTAAATTAAATTATCTTACAGTGACAAGACCTGACATTTCCTTTCCTGTGAGTGTTGTGAGCCAGTTTATGGGTTCACCGTGTGATAGTCATTGGGATGCAGTTGTTCGCATTCTTCGGTATATAAAATCAACTCCAGGTAAAGGTTTATTGTTTGAGGATCGAAGCCAGAGCAGATTGTTGGATACTCCGATGCTGATTGGGCAGGATCGCCTTCTGACAGACGTTCTACTTCTGGATATTGTGTCTTAGTAGGAGGAAATTTGGTATCTTGGAAAAGCAAGAAACAGAATGTGGTTGCTCGGTCTAGTGCAGAAGCAGAATATCGAGCAATGGCTATGGCGACATGTGAGCTAGTTTGGATCAAACAGTTGCTCAAAGAGCTGAAATTTGGTGATGTTGGTCAGATGGGACTTGTGTGTGATAATCAAGCTGCTCTTCATATTGCGTCAAATCCAGTGTTCCATGAGAGAACTAAGCACATTGAGATTGACTGTCACTTTGTCAGAGAAAAGATACTCTAGGGAGATATTGCTACAAAGTTTGTAAAGTCAAATGATCAGCTTGCAGACATTTTCACCAAGTCCCTCACTGGTCCTCGCATTAACTATATATGTAACAAGCTCGGTACATATGATTTATATGCACCAGCTTGAGGGGGAGTGTTAGAATATGTAAATAGTAGAACCCTAATCCAATGTGTATTAGGAGTAGGATAGGTTATGTGTGTATATATATATATAGGGCTCATTGTACCATGTTTAATATAAGTTATATTTTTCTCCCGTGCTTTCTAACAGTATAATTATAATTAATATGGCCTTTTCTTTAAAAAAAATATTTGGTGGCAAGAAAAAATCTAAAATTGGTGAACTTAATGGCCAAGCTACTACTACTCCCTGGGCTCCCCAGCCCAAACGTGTTACACGTCCTCCTCTACCTATTATTCTTGATAGTGATAACCCTTGTTTTCAATTTACCGATAGACAATTTTACCATGATATTGCACCAGGTCAATAATTGAATGATGAATACATGAATACTCTTTATGGCAATCCAACTATTGATGAAAATGATAAGGTTTAGATGAAATGCAACTAGATTTAGATGATACACCTAGTCTTGTTGTTAACCCAACTGAAAATAATTTAAATGGTGTCCCACCTGACCCTCCTGTAATAACCCCTACTTTTAATAGACAACCTTCTAGATGGTGCGAAACATCTCTTGTTTGGCACTTTTTTATTCAACTAAGAGAGAAGTGTAAAACTTGTGGGACTTTGATGGCTCATAGATTTACTAGAGACCGTAGCGGTATGGGTACTTTGACTAGACGCATAAAGACACACCCTAAAGGTAAAGCTAGATTTCTTCAAATGAAAGTTGCGCAAGAGGGGACAAGTGTAGGTACTCAGGTTAACCCTAGTACCGGGTCAAATCTAGTTCAACTGGAATTAACACTATTACCGGTGACATTTTATATTACGATCCAAATATAGATCGTGAAGAATTAGCAAAAAAGGTTATTGTTATGTGCTTACCCTATAGTTTTTGAATTACTCTCTACTGGAACGTCCCTACGAACTCTCTGTCTCTCCAACGTAACTCTGTCTCTCCAACGGTAGCTTCAACCAACCCCTCCCCGCCCCTCCCCTCCCCCTTCTCCACTCTCCCCCTATCCCCTCCGGCGACCCCCCTCACCCTCCGGCGACCCTTCTCCGGTGACCCCCAAGTAAGTTCTCTCTTCTGTCTCTCCTCTCTCTCTCCTCTATCTTCACTACCCAGCCCTCACCCCCTACCCCCACCTCCTACCCCCTGCCAGCCCTAACTCCGGCGACTCCCTTCTCCGGCGACCCCCCAGTAAGGCGAACCCCTCCCCCTTTCCCGAGCTAGGTAGCCCCCTCGCTTTTTCTTTTTTGTGCGTGATTTGCAGGTACAAGCCGCGGCGGACAAGGAGAGCTAACGGCATTTGGACGAGAATAGCAAAGCAACACCGGACGAAGTGTGCAAGAGCTAGCGGTAGTTGATATCGGGTGAATCAAAGCATACTTCCAGGTTTTTCCATCGGGAGTTGGTACCTCCCAACCTCCTTTTTTACTTTGTACACCCTTTTACGTTTTCTATCTAAGCACCCTGTGTGTGGTTTACTTTGTCGATCCCTAGCTTGCATCCTTTTGCGTATTCCGTTGTAGTACGTGGGTGCATCACTATTTTACGTAATCGGTTGGGGATAGTGACCGCGACGGGAGATGGTAGAGTAAGGTCATGTCCTAGGGGGGCAGGGGTGGGGGCAGGGGCGAGCAGGGGGCTAGGAGAGGTTCTACGGGTAGGGCCGGAGGCAAGGGTGGAAGAGGGTAGCGGACGCTCATAGATTAAGGATCGGGTCGTGGAACGTAGGCACTCTGACGGGTAAATCCATTGAGTTGGCTAAGGTTCTTCAGAAGAGGAGGGTTAACATAGCCTGTGTCCAGGAGACTAGGTGGAAAGGGTCGAAGGCGAGGAATGCAGACGGGTTTAAGTTGTGGTATTCTGGGGTCGTGAGAGGTAAGAGTGGAGTGGGCATCTTGGTTGATAGGGATCTAAGGGAGTCCGTGGTCGAGGTTAGGCGAGTGAATGATAGGTTAATGTCTATTAAGTTGGTTATTGGGGGTTGCATCCTTAACGTCATCAGCGGTTACGCGCCGCAATCGGGCTTAGACGAGGAGGTTAAAAGGCGCTGTTGGGAGGACTTGGGTGATATGGTGAGTAGTATTCCCCAATCTGAGAAATTAGTTATTGGAGGGGACTTTAATGGTCATATTAAGGCTGACGCTGGTGGTTATGGCGAGGTGCACGGTGACTTCGGCTTTGGGGTTAGGAACAGAGGAGGCACGTCATTGCTCGATTTCGCCAGGGCTTCCGAGCTTTTGATTGCGAACTCGACATTTCAGAAGAGGGAGGGGCATTTGGTCACCTTCAAGAGTTCGGCGGCGAGGACTCAGATTGATTACCTCCTCCTCAGAAGGAGCGATAGGGGTATGTGCAAGGACTGCAAGGTTATTCCGGGAGAGTCCCTTTCGACTCTTCATAGACTCCTAATGATGGATGTCGGTATCTGGGTGAAGAGGAAGAGGAGGGGTGCTCGGGGACAACCGCGGATTAGATGGGGTGCTTTGAATAAGGAGAAAGCACAGGAGTTGGAGAGGAGGTTAGCTGAGGGCGGAGCTTGGAGAAGTTCTGGGGAAGCGGATGCTATGTGGTCAGAGACGGCGAACTTGGTTAGGGAGGTAGCACGGGATGGGTAGAAAAGGGCTATTCAGGCAAACATCAGGGTGATTGGTGGTGGAACGATGTAGTCCAAGGAAAAGTGGTGCTAAGATGGCTGGGAGCACAAGCGAGGAAGAACGGAGAACGAACAGGAAGATCTACAAGGCGACGAGGAAAGAAGCAAAGATGGCGGTTACGGAAGCCAAAAACGCGGCGTTTGGCCGCAAGTACGAGGAATTAGGGGAGAAAGGCGGGGACAGGAAGATATTCTGGTTAGCTAAAGAAAGGGAAAGGAAAGCGCGCGATCTTGACCAAATTAGGTGCATCAAGGGCGAGGATGGTAGAGTTCTGATGGGGGAGTCTCAAGTCAAGCAGAGGTGGCAGGCATACTTTCGAGACTTACTTAATGATGAGGGGGATCGTAACATAGAGCTAGGGGAGTTGGGGCACTCAGAGCAACATAGAGACCTTGGGTACTGCAGGCGCATTAGGGCGGAGGAGGTCATGGGGGCTTTGCGCAGGATGAGTAGGGGTCGAGCGACCGGGCCTGACGAGATCCCGGTAGAGTTCTGGAAATACATGGGTAGGTCAGGAGTAGAGTGGCTCTCCAGGTTGTTCAATGCGATCTTCAGGACCAAAAAGATGCCGGAGGAGTGGAGGTGGAGTACAGTGGTGCCCTTGTACAAGAACAAAGGTGACATCGAGTGCTGCAACAACTATAGGGGTATCAAATTAATAAGTCATACCATGAAGGTCTGGGAGCAGGTGATCGAGGCGCGGGTGAGGGAGATGACATCTATATCTGTGAACCAGTTCGGTTTCATGCCGGGTCGCTCCACTACAGAAGCTATCCACCTTGTCAGGAGGCTGGTGGAGCAGTTCAGGGATAAGAAGAAGGACATGCACATGGTGCTTATCGACTTGGAGAAGGCGTATGACAAGGTTCCAAGGGAGGTGTTATGGAGGTGCTTGGAGGCGAAAAGCGTGCCAGAAGCCTACATCAGAGTAATTAAGGACATGTACGATGGAGCTAAGACTAGGGTAAGGACGGTAGGTGGCGACCTAGACATTTTTCCAGTGGTTATGGGGCTCCATCAAGGATCGGTGCTTAGCCCTCTCTTGTTTGTCTTGGTGATGGATGCTCTTACCCGACATATTCAAGGGAATGTGCCTTGGTGTATGCTATTTGCTGATGACATAGTCTTGATAGACGAGACGAGGGTCGGTGTTAACGAGAGGTTAGAGGTATGGAGACAGGCTCTCGAGTCTAAGGGTTTCAGAATAAGCAGATCTAAGACAGAATACCTGGAGTGCAAGTTTAGCGCCGAGCCGAGCGAAGTAGGCAGGGACGTGATGATTGGATCTCAGGTCATCGCCAAGAGGGACAGTGTCAGATATCTTGGGTCGGTGATTCAGGGGGACGGAGAGATTGACGGGGACGTCACTCATCATATAGGAGCGGGATGGTCAAAGTGGAGGCTGGCATCAGGAGTCCTTTGTGACAAGAAAGTTCCACAGAAACTCAAGGGGAAATTTTATAGAGTTGTGGTTAGACCGGCCATGTTGTATGGGGCGGAGTGCTGGTCAGTGAAGAACTCTCATGTTCAGAGGATGAAGGTTGCGGAGACGAGGATGCTCAGGTGGATGTGCGGGCTCACCAGGTTAGATAGGATTAAGAATGAAGTTATTCGAGAGAAGGTGGGGGTGGCCCCGGTGGATGAGAAGATGCGAGAAGCGAGGCGGAGGTGGTTCGGACATGTACGAAGGAGAAGTCCTGATGTCCTGGTGAGGAGTTGTGAGCGGCTGGCGATGGTCGGCGCACGGCGAGGCAGAAGGGAGGCCTAAGAGGTATTGGGGAGAGGTGATTAGGCATGACATGGCTAGAATGCGGGTTTCTGAGGACATGGCCCTTGATAGGAAAGTCTGGAGGTCTAGTATCAGGGTTGTAGGATAGGGGCCCCTAGAGTTTTTCGTACTCCTAACCCGGGGTTGGGTGAGGCTTGGCAGTGCTATCCATAGATGATTTGTGTATTGGATTGTGTCTCCCTTATGGTAGTTATTTAGGGTAGTTACTGTCTGATAGTATTGCATGTTATTTTATTTATGGTTCTTATGTTTAGATAATTATTTACGCTATTTCTGTTGAAGCTAGTAATACTCTTTTGTTTTTGTTTTGTTTTTGCTGTTCCTTTCCTTCACTGAGCCGAGGGTCGATTGGAAACAGCCTCTCTGCCCTTTCGGGTAGGGGTAAGTCTCGTCTACATATTACCCTCCCCAGACCCCACTTTGTGGGACTATACTGGGTAGTTGTTGTTGTTGTTGTTGTTGTTGTTACCCTATAGTTTTCCTTCTAACCCTCGCTTTGTGCATTATATTAGAAAAGTTTTTAATCTATTTATAAGGGATGGCCTCGCGCAACCATAAATAGCAATATTTATAAATATAAACATGAATATGAAGTTCAGAGAATGAAGGTTGCGGAGATGAGGATGCTCAGGTGGATGTGCGGGCTCACCAGGTTAGATAAGATTAACAATGAAGTTATTCGAGAGAAGGTGGGGGTGGCCCCGGTGGATGAGAAGATGCGAGAAGCGAGGCTGGGGTGGTTCGGGCATGTGAGGAGGAGAAGTCCTGATGCCCCGGTGAGGAGTTGTGAGCGGCTGGCGATGGTCGGCGTACGGCGAGGCAGAGGGAGGCCTAAGAGGTATTGGGGAGAGGTGATTAGGCATGACATGGCTAGAATGCGGGTTTCTGAGGACGTGACCCTTGATAGGAAAGTCTGGAGGTCTAGTATCAGGGTTATAGGATAGGGGCCCCTAGAGTTTTTCGTACTCCTCACCCGGGGTTGGGTGAGGCTTGGCAGGGCTATCCATAGATGATTTGTGTATTGGATTGTGTCTCCCTTATGGTAGTTATTTATGGTAGTTACTGTATGATATTATTGCATGTTATTTTATTTATGGTTCTTATGATTAGATAATTATTTACGCTATTTCTGCTGGAGTTACTAATGCTCTTTTGTTTTTGTTTTTGTTTTTGTTGTTCCTTTCCTTCACTGGACCGAGGGTCTATTGGAAACAGCCTCTCTGCCCTTTCGAGTAGGGGTAAGGCTCGTCTACATATTACCCTCCCCAGACCCTCCACTTTGTGGGGCTATACTGGGTAGTTGTTTTTGTTGTTGTTGTAAACATGAATATGAACAATATTTGCACTAAGTATTTACTCATATAAATTGTCACGGTACTATTACTACTGATATCGGCAGAAGTGGTAATGACTGTGATTATCTCACTGTTACCACTCATTGGATTGATGAAGAATAGAAAATGCAAAAGCACATTATTGTTTATAGAATAATTAATTCACGTCACACAAGTAAGTTTATTGCTAACACAATTGCAGATATTTGTAGAAATTTTTGCATTAGAGATAAAATAATGTCAATTTCAATGGATAATGCTTCTAGTAACACTAATGTTATAAGCTTGCTTACAACTACACTAAATTCTGCATTTAGTAATATTTTCCATGTTAGATGTATTTGTCATATTTACCATTTAATCGCCAGTGATGGTATGAAAATATTAAATGTTGAAATTGAAAAGGTTGAAATGGCTCTTAATTGGCTTTTTTATTCAAACCGTAGAAGTAGACTTAGAGAATATTTTTTTAAAAATATGATGAATTTGGCCTTAGAGAAAGAAAGGTTCATAATCCTTGTCCGACTAGATGGAATTACATGAATGGAAGTTTAGTTGCTGCATATGAATATAGAAACCTAATAAACGCAACGTTTAATGCTCGTGTTGGTGGTGATGGTGATGAGCACCTTACAAATCAGGATTGGACTAATATTAAAATTCTTGTAGACTTTTTAGAACAATTTCATGTTGCTACAAATGAATTATCTGGGCAATATTATCCTACTATTTCTAACTGTTTAGTTTATATTACAGCACTTGCAGATTTGTTTACTCAATTTTCAGAGGGTGGGTAATTTATCAACTTGCTATTATTTCTATGAAATATAAGTTTAAAAAATATTTTTTCCCCATCCCCCTATTTATAGTGTTGTTGCCATGTTAAATCTTCCATGAAATTAGGAGGTTCTCAATTTTGGGATACAAATAATTATAAGGCTTTATCACTTTTAGATGAGGAATTTGCTACACTTGCATATGAAAAAGCCTCAATTAAAATAAATTCTCAAACAATTTATAATGATTATCAACTTGCCTTAGATCATGCTAGACCAAATATTCCAACTCCTACTTCGTCTAGTTCGCAATCATCTAAAAGAATTGTCGGCCTAAAAACACTTAGTTATTGGACCGAGTTCAGAGGTTCTCAAGGTGATAATATTGGTGATAGTTCACAACTAAATGAGCTTCAAATTTATTTGTCGCAGGGACTTGAATCAGAGAATCCCGACGGCTCCTTTGATGTTTTGGAATGGTGGAAGGACAAAGAAAAACACTATCCGGTTCTTTCAAGGATGGCTCGAGATACTTTAAGTATTCAAGCGAGACTTCAAATCGGTGATCATAGAGCGTCTATGAGGGAGAGCTTGGAAAAATCAGTACTTTTCAGAGATTGGATCCGTTCGAAAAGAAAAAATTTTGGACTTGCTGAATCACAACAGGAGATAGACGAAGCTTATGAAGAAATACTAGCGGAACTTGCGAAGGATGCTGCTTCACCCGGAAGCGGTGATGAACAAGCTACTTTTCCGCCACCACCAACGGAAATTCCTCCGAACCTTGAAGGATTTATGAAATTTGTTAGAGATAATACGTAGACTAATATGTAACTTGTATTTTGGCACATCTTCATTCGTTTCTTTCCTTGATATTGCCTTTTTTTGTTAATGTCGTAATAATAAAAATTATTCCCTTGAATATTTCTTTTACAACTTTGTTAAAATTTGAATTAGAAGATTTAAGTCACAATTATATAATATAATTTACAAGAAATTGTCTTACATAAAAAAAATTCAAAAAAAATTTAGCCCGGAACACTTAGGCCTGTGGCCGCCCCATTTAGCTCGGGACCATGTGGGCTTAGGCCCATAGCGGGTCGGTTCCACCCTCCGGGACCGTTAAGCCCGAGACTGCTTGGCCCGGCCCGTTTAGCCCATTTAGGCCTAGAACCAGACCGCAATACAGCCTTAGTCCAAGACGTCCTTACCTTACATGTGTGTTGTGCATAAACCAATACTTTCACAAGGATTGGGTCACTACATGCACATTTTGATAGTTTGACCAACCTCGTCGTCGCAAAAACGTGCTCTCACACTGCCACCTTCTCTGTATCTCCGACTCATGAGTCCACCTACCTTTGATTCTAGTTACACTGGTGATAAGAATCCTAAACGAAGCAAAACTTTCCAATGAGTTTCCCCGCATCTGACAAGTTCTATTGGTGTTTCCTGATTGTTGCGAGTTGACTAGGGCTTATGAAAGTGCCTCTATATAATTCTAACTTTTTCGCCAAGATTTGGGTGCTTTTTCGGCAAGTCAAAATTTTTGCGTGTTGACTAGGGCTTACGAGAGTGACTATATAATTTTTGACTTTCGGCCGTTGGGTGCTTCTCCGACAAGTCAAAAAAAATTTGAACTACTATACTTCCAAGTGAGACCTTGTTGTGACACTTGATTGAAGGTCTATGATCTTTTCTACCTATTTTTTATACTTTATGACAAGCAACATCATATTTCAAAGTGGGTTCAGGCGATGCAAAAAGTCGGATAATTTCCTTGTCTAATTATAATGAGTTTCTTAGGTACAAAATGGCACCTAAGTAGATCATTTTACAAATCACAAATGTAGTTCAAACTGGTTAATTATGTAGTTTATGTTTCTCCTTCTTCTATGCCTGAACCTTGGCCTATTCATTCAAGAGTCTAAAAGCTTCAAGTTGAGCAGGACTAAAACCACCGAATACACGGAGTACAAATTTAGTGACGTAACACGGGAAGCTGAGGTAGAAGTAAGGCTTGATACACAAGTCATCCTTGAAAGTAGCGAAAATAAGATGTTGAGGTGGATGTGTGGGCATACTAGGAGGGATAGCATCAGGAACGTAGATATTCAGGAAAAAGTAGGGAGTAGCTTCCGTGGAAGATAAGATGCGAGAAGTGAATCTAAAGTGGTTCGGGCATATGATGAAGAGATGCATTGATACCCCAATGAGGTAAGAGAGGTTGAATACGATGGGTCAAAGGAGACGTGGAAGAAAGCCGAAGAAGTAATAGGGAGAGGTAATTAGGCAGGACATGGTGCTTCGTCAACTTATTAAGAACAAGACTCCTTGATAGGAAGTTGTGGAGGTCGAGAATTTGAATGGAGAGTTAGTGGGTAGCACATATTTCTTCTCGTCCTTATCAGTAGTTTTAGTTTTAGTATTATTTTGCGTATTCTTGGATGTCTATCACTATCAAATGTTGCTTATGTTTTTATTATATATATTGCTTTAATGTTGCGACTTTGTTGGACTGAGCCGGGGATCTATCCGAAACAGCCTCTCTATCTACACAAGTAGGGGTAAGGCTACATACACATTACCATCCCAAGACTCCACCTGTGAGATTATACAGGGCTTGTTGTGGTTTTAATAAATCTCATTTCTCTTCTATTTCCTATTCTCATTCTCTTCTTGCTGTCACATTGCCAATGTTTCAAAAACCACGGCAATCGGAGTAGGCCAAGTTATCCTATTTCCTTTTATGACTTTAAACTCAGTTATGTTCCTAGTTGTCATTCATCAGCCTTGTCTCAACACTTAATTGATCAGTAACCTTTCTTAATAACTTTGTTGTTATGTAGGATAGGTTATGGGAAGATCATCGTATCAAGAGTAAGTCAAATTGAATTTAGTACCATAACTCTTTAAGGTCATTCATAGCCTGACCTATTACTAACGCTCCAACGTTACTTCGTAAACAATTAGACATCTGAATCTATTTAAGCTTCAGAAAATAGTACATGCTTTCTCATGTCTGCTTTAGTCTATAAATCATGTAAACTTGGTAAGCATACTCGGTTATTTTTCCCTCGTTGTCCGGATATTGAAAAAAGTCTCTTTTTCCCCTTAGTCCATTCAAATATTTGGAGTCCTAGTCAAGTCAGTTCTACTCTTGGATTCCATTACTTTGTCAACTTAAGATTTTCCAAACATAGAGTACTCCAGATGGAAAATTTTGACTGTTGTTGCTTATCCGATAGAGGAGAATGGGGATGCAGGTTCCCAAATGAGAACAACTAGGGGGTTGTTGAATAAGTTGTACAATATTTTTCTCTTTAAAATAAAATAATTAAATTGTCAATGATTTATCAATAGATGAAAAAAGTGATCGGGGTATCTTGGGTAATAAAAAATGGGTGCATTTCTAACCTACTGCCACGTAAATAAAAAATGGGTGCATTTCTAACCTACTGCCTCACGTGGCAGTAGGTTAGAAATGCACCCATTTTTTATTTACCCATATATATACACACACACACACACACACACATATATATATATATATATATATATATTGGGTTTTGCTAACCTACAACGTGAGGCAGTAGGTTAGAAATGCACCCATTTTTTATTTACTCATATATATATATATGCACACACACACACTCCCTTTGTCCCATATTTATGCGGTGGTGTTCGAATTTCGAGTCAAATAAGTTTTCTTTGACTGCAGCTTTTTTATATATCTTTTAAATATTTTAAATTGTTAATTATTGAGACTTACTTAGAGTTCTTTTTACGTAATTTTCGAATATATAAATTTTATTTCTTTATTTATAAGGAAAATAGAACACCTATTAATTGGAGACACAAAAAAACTTAAAGGCTTTATTTTAAATATGTTTTATGTCAAAAACATAAAGATTCTATGTCCGAATTCACAATCAAAATTAAGAAGCTTGACTCTTGAAATCTGAACTATGCCACATAAATTAGGATAGAGGGAGTATATATTACTACAGACAACTTACTCTCTTTTGCATATTAGTCCTCCTTTATTGGTTTTACCCCTTAGGTTTTTCTCTTATTAACATGATTTCATCATATAGTTTCAGTTAAGTGGATTCTTCTTTGAACAAGTCGACAAGACAGGAAGAAGGCAAAAGTGCTCTATGTTACGGAAGAAAAATATGACATGAATAAGAGAAGAGAAAGGAGGTAGATTTTCCGGTTCCTCAATAGCAACAAGGGAAAATAATACGATAGATGAAACACTCTACATAGTTCCTTGGTTGACACACTTTGCAGGAAGGACTCTCTTCAAATATACGTGATCAAGCTTCAATAGGGCTAGTTTCTCGACCTTTTCTCCAATTTCCCAACAATTGCTCCACATATTAGCTGCACTTTAAGGCTGAAATGTAGGGAGAGTCCTAATTTGACATAAAAGCTTCTGATTTAATAAAAAAAGCTTGTACTCCCTTTGTTTGATTTTGTTTGGCACTATTTCCTAATTATTAGGTTCCAAAAAGATTGGTATATATTTATATTTAAAAAGGGCAGCCTGGTGCACTAAGCTCCCGCTATGCGCGGCGTCCGAGGAAGGGCCGGACCACAAGGGTCTATTGTACGTAGTCATACCCTACATTTTTCCAAGAGGCTATTTCCGCAGCCCGTGACCTATCTAGAAACAATTAATTTTATACATTTCATTTTATCTTAATCAAAAAAATAATTGTAGCAACACAAATGTCATAATAGTCACACAAGTGTTATGCATGTTTAAGATCAAAAGTTTTAACAGTTTTCGTATTTTTTCTCAAACTTTATGTTGGGTCAAACTTTACCATACAAATTGGAAACGAGGGAGAATCAGATACTGCTGATTGCCTTACCATCAGAAAGACTGTTAAAACATTGGACTCAAAGCATAATTATTAACAAAATAAGAGAACTTGTTAGGCTTGCTAACAGAACCTGAGAAAGCTCCTGTCGTCTACTTAGCTTCCCAAAATAGCGCAAAATCACATTCATATCTTGTACTTTAAGCGTCTCACCAAGCCTGAAAAGCAGTTAATAAAATTACGTGCATAAAATTAGAAACTCTTTCTCGATTCCCAGTTGAGATTTCAACTGAACATGTCAAGTGTCGTTCTAAAAGACAGACAAAATGTTGCAAATACCCAGAAAATGGGTACCTGACATTTCACCATCAAAGCACATACAAGAACCAACAGCCACTCACATAAGTTACAGTGAGCAGGGGCGGATTTCCACGGTGGCAAGCTATTTTACTATTTATATATATATATATAAGTAATAAGTAAAACAGAAATATAAGGTAAAATCATTAAAAGCAACACCACTTATAACAAAACATCTTAGTAGTTCCGGTGGTTATTAGTTTCAACTATTATGTGAGAGGTCTTGGGTTCAAATTCCCTTGGCTCCACAAAATTTTTTTGACTATTACTGCTCTTTTACTAGAAATATTGACACCAACGTCTGTCGGACAATTGAAACAAGTCTGACTAAAATTGGAAGAGAGAGAGTAAAAGTGAATATTTATAGTAGAAAATGACTCCCACCCAAAAGTGATGGACTTATAATATCTCCATTTTCCGTCATACACCATTAATTTTCTTTTTCTTTTTCTTTTTTTGAGAATGATAACAACAGATGACCCCGCTTGACCAACGAGCTGGCTTTAACAGTTTTCATAGACCACTAATTCAAGCCAAAAAAACATAATTCAAGCCAAATAAAACCCCAAACCTTGGAAGAGCAGAACCCAAGTCAGACGACTCCTGAATCTGAAGAATTGCCGACTGTCTATCAGTACGGGAAACAGGAAACTGATTTGAAGAATTAGGAGAGACATAATCTGTGAGTACGTTCTGAAATTCGCCTGCCTCAGTCCGGGGAATAGAATCGGTTGTTATCTTCGTTGCCGCAGAGGTCGAAGACTGTAACTTGAACTTGTGAATGTTGGGTCTCTTTCTACTGGTAGTTGGAAAAGAAGAAGGAGAAGAAGAAGAGAACAAAGGTGACGAAAGAGCCATTATAGGATGAAACATGGAGGAAATCTCCATAGTTTACTGCCTACTCACAGGCAATATTCAAGTTCGTCCTACTGAAAATTAAAAAAAATCTGCTTTTTGGGATAATTTTACGAGCCTCCCTCGAAGTTTGGCTTTGTAACACTTAATATCCTTGTAATTTATAATATTACACTTACCTCTTGTACGGGAAAAACTCTCTGCAGTTTCGATTAGGTTAGGGAAAGAGAGCATAAATATGAATAACAATCATAAAGTAAATCTATAATTGCTTTATATTTATTTATATCTATATCTATATTATATTAAAAACACGAAAGCTCTTAGCAAAATATTGTAGTTTTTTTTTACCCTCTAAAAATTGATTTTACATTGGACAAAATTGTAATTTAAGGTTTTTTCTAATTTTTAGGAGTTCTAATTGATTGAACCATTAAATCTATATGATGATTACGGAACCATAGCAATAATAATCATTGAATTCTAAGGTCGTATGAGGGAATTATGTCCATTTTAGTATCAAAATAAATTGTTGGTAATGGTGCACCGCAGATGTGGAAAGGGTTTGCAGGTGCAAAAAATAACACCGCATGTGCTGAAATGATGCAGGTGCTTCAAAAATCTGACTTTGTTTCATTCATTCTAAATCAATTTCCAGGAATTCTAGATCGAATTTGGGTGATGTTCGTGGCGTTCTTATCGTTTCGATGTAAGGTCAGTATCTAACCTCAATTTTTGTATTTCAACATGATTACGCTCGTTCATTAGTGAATTAATCTATGTTTTGGTTGGGGATTTTGAGATTTTAGCCCAAAAACTTAAGAGGATGAATATTATGAATTTAAAAGTCAATTTGAAGTCGTTTTGAGATGAAATTTCAAATAGGAGTTCCCTAAGGGATGAGTAACCTGATTTTAGACAAAATTTTCGATTTTTACCTCGAGGACTAGGGTTAACGTTTGAGTTGACTTTTCTAAATTCACTAAAGATTAAAGCTTTTTTATTTGAGATTTCTTCCTAAAGCATGATTTGAACTTGTTGAGTATTATTTGGCTATATTGGAACTGTTTGGAGGTGATTTTTAAAAGAAAAACGGTATTTGAAGATTAAAGCTAGCTTAGAAATAGGTAAGTCTCTTGTCTAGCCTCGTTAAGAGGGAATTTTTCTCAAAAAGGTGATTTATGTGCTATTGATTGATTGATTTGGGAGTTATGTATATACGAGGTGACAAACGTATATGTAAGCTCTTGGATTTGACCATGTTCGAATAGAGTTAGGCCTACACATGCCTTGTTTAGGCTATGTGAATTAATTACACATGTTTTATTTGACTATATGAATACGAGGCTAATCTTAATCATTATAGAAATTATTCTTAGACCTATGACTTAATTATCTAGGCTTGATAAAGTGCTTTGCTATGTGGAGCTTTATGATTAGTCGTAACTTTATACATGTCTTATTTGATTTATAATTTTTGTGACTATGTAGCTATTATTGTGCATGTTAAAAAGATGTCTATGCTTTATTATTCATTGATTGGGCATGATGAGCTATATTTTCTATGTGTAAGCCACATGATTAGCCGCAACATACAAAACATTCATGAGCATATCCGCATATTTAGTATTGACATTTTGATGCATCACATATACTATCTCATGTGCATATGGGCACTGTTGACGGCCAATTTTGACCATCTCTTTTTAAATTAATTTATTTTTACTTAATAATTTATAATAAATATTTTTAAAGTGTTTTCTAGTGACAAATACTTATTTTTTAACAAATCAATTAAGTAATAGTTTTATAATTAATCGCATCGTATTAACATTATGTAATTACAAATATATGTATTTTTATTATTATTATTATTAAAATAACTCTTATATATACATTAAATAGGTTCTATAATTAATTTGATAAATTACTCTTTAATTTCAAGTAGCGATTCAGTAGCCCCCTTGGTATCAAAGCCAAGTTAATAGTAACCACTAGATGCTAAGTTTAACACTATTTTCTTAATGAATATCATTAGGAAGAAGACTACTGTTAAAAATAGTAGGACCAGAGGAATATGAATTACCCCAACAATTAGACCTCCTAAATAAATGGACTATTTTGATAGTCAAACCTAAGGTTATATACCAGTTAGGCACCTTTGAAAAAATTAGTTTAAAAAGGTAGTAAAAATTGCTGAAGAAACTCTCACAGTAGATAGTGATCATGCTACATTCAGATTTATTATCTGAAAGTGATCTAGACCCTTATAGGGATTCACATAGATTCATACATATGGGCTTATTACAAGTTGCCTTTAAGCCACTTACCTTAAGAGACTTACCCGAAAGCTTTATAGCAGCTCTTAGAGTTGGTAGAAACTAGAACTTGAGAAAGTATCTAATAGGGACTGTGCAAACAAGTGTGGCCTATGGTCCTGTCTATTTTAATGCTTATCCTAATTTGCAGATTTCTCTTAATGATGAGAACTCTTTAAATGCTTTAATACTCAACATTGAATTGCATGATTATGATTATTTTCCTGGCACAGAAGTGATATACATCTGTTATAGGATTTATTTTAAACCATTATATACTTTAAATCCTATGTGAAAATTGATGGATTTTAAAAATGAAACAATCTTTACGGAAACCAACTTTGGCAAATCCAAAGTAACTACCAGAAGACCTATTAAATTGGATGAGATTGATTTCCCTAAGGAATGGGTCATAGAGGAAGCGGTTGCTCCTCAAAGCACTGGTAATACTGAGGTTACCAATATAGAACAAACCTCAGATGGCACGGTCAAGATAAGGTTCAATGAACCTGTCCAAACTGACAATATCAGTTTATCATCTAGGTTAACTAGATCTAATTCTTCTTATATTTCTCCAATTGATTATGTAGTAGATTTTTCATCTAGAGTACCTACTTCTCAGACTAGAGAAAGTAATAGGATTAATAATATTAGCATCAATAGTGATAACATTGTCAAGGCTAATACAGACCTTGAACCAACTGCATCCGAAATAGATTTTTCAAATGGTATTAATGATGGTTAAAAATCAAATTGATTTTAGTCCGGGTTCACCGGCAAGAAAACGAATTTTAGAAGAATTTTTAAAACCAAGATGGACTGTTTTCAGGGAATGGTTCCATAAAATATGACTCCTGAATTAGTTCAATTTTTCAGACAAGATTTTTATTACGATGTTAGCAGGATAAATAAAATCATTGCTTTCGTTCCATGATTTATATCTAAACATGTTTATAACTATGTTTCTGTGTTAGAAAGAGATTATTCACTTTCAAATGGTAATATAGTTAATGCTATATTTCCACCCCAGCAATCTTTTCATATAGGGGAAAAAGATAAAATCATTGATTGCACTGCTTTTTTATAAATATTTGAAAATGATATTGGTACAATAACTGCAAAGAATTTAAATACTATGCTTACTATGAATAATTATACCAACATATATGTTAGTATTCTGGGTGAACAAGTTGTTAAGATCCATGAAAAATTGGACAAACTCATAGCTGAGATCCATAAAATCCAACAGAAGGATACTAAAGGTAAAGAGAAAATCACTACTGCAAGTATCCAACCTCCTCCTCAGGTAAAGGACTTTAAATTGAAGAGTCTTGATAACTTATGTCTAGAAAGTATTGAGGAACTTCTGAGAAAGAAGTTGGGTGAATTTAGAGCTAGTCCTCTAAGTTTAGAGCATGCATCTACTAGTGGTGCTAAAGTAGAAGATGAGATAATTAAATCTCTGAAAAAGTATGCTCAAAAACCCTACCAAAGGATGTATTACTATCCTAGACCAACCCCTCAAGATGTTCTATTAGAAGAAGAAGATGATGACCATTATCATCAAGGATACAGTGGTACATACATCTATGAGTGAAATATAGATGGTCTTGTTGATAGGCAAATCTACACGACAGTACATAGAATGCTTATGTATAGTACTATCTGTAAGGTTAATAAAAATACAGATAGGCAATTGCAGAAATGATAATTGTCGGCTTTACCGGTCAACTTAAAGGTTTGTGGGATAATTATCTTACTAATGATCGGCATTTTCAAATTATGAATGCTACTACGGATGAGGATGAAAAGACTGTCCAGAATGCAGTCTATACTCTAATTCTCAATATTATTGAACATTTTTCTGGAAGATCGTCTGATAATAATGAAACCATTAGGACGATGCTCCAGAATCTGAGATGTAAAACCCTCACATCCTTTAGATGGTATAAGGATGTTTTCCTATCCAGAGTTACGGAATTACCATAGTATAATACTCATATGGTAAACTCTTTAGTGTATGCACTCAGGAAGGTTTAGCTATCTACTATGATATCAAGCTAAACCAAGATATTAAGAAATATCATCTCACTATGAGACAAGGTGAATTTTGTGAACAATTTGCCATAAATATACTTTCTAAAAGGAGGAAATTCCATAAAAAAGATTTCAGACAGAAGAAGGGTCCATCGGATAAACGACGAGAGAAGACTACCCAAAAGAAGAAGGCTTTTCATAAAGCCAAAAATGGTGCTATTAAGTCAAAAAACCCTCAAGCCTGTTACAAGTGTGGTAGAATAGGCCATTATTCCAAAGACTGCAAAGTCAAAGATAAAATCAAAGAACTTGGTTTAGATGATAATGTCAAAGATTCTTTATATAAGATTCTTTTGAATTCATCACCTGATATATCGGACATTGATGAAGATAATTATTCTCCACCAGTGAATACCTAAAGGTCCTTCAGGAAGAGAATTATATTTCATCTTCCGAAGATGAACCTGATTCCTATGACAAAGAATGCTCAAATCGTTGTTGTAATACTAACAATGATCTCTTTAATATTTATTCCCAATTTAGAGATTTAAAAATCAATGTTCTTACTAATGATAACATACTTGATCTTTTAAGGATTGTGAAAGATCCTGAATTAAGGTCCCAGCTTATTGATAAGCTCCCTACTAATACGAAAGTAGAAACAGAGGAGAAATACCATCTCAAAAAGAACCTTACATCACATCTGGAATCGAAAAATTAATAAAAAGGCCCAAGCCTGAAAGGCTCACTGCTGTCCAAGATTTTTGGGATTGAGATTAATCGTCTCAAGAAAGAAATTTTAGACTTAAAAGGCTTCAAATGTAGTCTTAGATGAAAGAATTCTCAAATTGGAAAATTCTAAAAGTACTACTATGGATTCTAGCATCATGATAACTGAGCTAGATAATATTGCTAGCAGTTCTTCAGAAGCAATGGCTGGTACCCTTTTAGTAAAAATGAATTTTCCTGAAAATGAATTTCTGGAAAAATTGCAATATTTTTTTACACAAAATTTTTTGATAAAAATAACTTTTTTGATAGATTACAATTTCAAAAAATAATTTGGTTCTTTATTTGATAGTGTCGCAGATTTAAATTGTGTAAAATAAGGAATCATACCTTGTAAATATTTTCATAAGACTACTCACCGAAATGCAAGTGGTAGTTCAATGGGTATTTCTTATAAGTTACCCAAAGCATATATCTGTCAACCGGATACTTGTATTCCTGAAAGTTTTGTTTTGGTAAAAGACATTGACAGAGATGTAATACTAGGTGTCCCATTTTTTATCAAATTAATGGCTTTGTTATACTGGGATACCAAGATTTTTACTAGTACTTACGATGGTAAAAGTATCACTTTAGAGTTTATAACTCAACCTGTCCAAAGATTTTAAAATGACATCATTTCTAATAATATTTATGCAAATGTCAATCAAATTTAATTTTTGA
Organism: Nicotiana benthamiana; assembly: GCA_034376525.1. NCBI lineage: Eukaryota > Viridiplantae > Streptophyta > Magnoliopsida > Solanales > Solanaceae > Nicotiana > Nicotiana benthamiana. Next base: position 121,002,080 of record CM067329.1, read on the forward strand.
AAAATGAAATTTGTTCTCTTACTGTTCAACAGGATTTATAAAATCCTAAATTAGTAAAAATATTAATCTTCTTAAGAATCAATTTCCTACTTCTATTTGTGGTGACCACCCCAAACAATTTTAGAATCGAAAGAAGCACATTATTAGTCTTCCCTATGAAGAAGACTTTTCTGAGGAAACTATTCCTACCAAGGCTAGACCTTGCCAGATGAACTCCGAATATTTAGAGTTATGCAAAAAGGAAATTACTTCCTTACAACAGAAGGGTCTAATTAGACCCTCAAAGTCTAAATGGTCTTGTGTTGCTTTTTATGTTAATAAGCATCCTGAACAGGAAATGGGAGTTCCAAGGTTAGTTATTAACTACAAACCTCTCAATAAGGTTTTAAAATAGATTAGATACCCTATCCCTAATAAAAAAGATTTGCTCGATAGACTACATGATGCTATAATTTTTTCGAAATTTGATTTAAAATTAGGCTATTAGCAAATTCAAATATCTGAATCAGATAGGTATAAAACTGTTTTTAATGAGCCAATATGAGTGGAATGTTATGCCTTTTGGTTTGAAAAATGCCCCTTCTAAATTTCAACAAATCATGAATGATATTTTCCTTCCTTATACGAATTTTATAATTGTTTATATCGATGATATTCTAGTATTTTCAAAAAATATAGAATTTCATTTTAAACATTTAGATTTATTCAAAAAATTATTATCCAAAAAGGTTTAGTTATATCAAAACCAAAGATGATGATTTTTCAAACTTCAGTTTGATTTTGGGTAATAATATTGACAAAGGAAGGATTGTTCCTATAAATAGAAGTATTGAATTAGCTTCTAAATTTCGTGATATAATCACTGATAAAACCCAGCTCCAAAAATTTTTAGAAGGCTTGAATTATATATCTTCTTTCATTAAAGATCTTGCTAAGGATACTGCTCTCCTTTATGAGAGGTTGAGAAAAAATCCCAAAGCTTGGACTGACACTCATACAGAGTCTGTCAAGAGAATTCAGCTAAAGATAAATAACTTTCCCTATTTAACTCTCGTCAATCCTACCTGCGCAAAGGTAGTGGAAACTGATGCCTCAGATATTGGTTATGGCGGAATATTAAAACAATATTCTCCAGTAGATAAGCAAGAATATCTTGTTCAATTTTATTCTAGTAAATAGAATAAATCCTAGAAAATTTATGCAACTGTTGCTAAAGAAATTCTTACAATTGTTAAATGTGTTAGAAGTTTTAAACAGATTTATATAACCAAAAATTTATCATTAAAAGTGACTGCCAAGATGCAAAGTTTATCTTTCAAAAAGATTCCAAACATGATGTTTCCAAACAAATGTTTTCAAGATGGCAGGCCATATTATCCCCTTTTGATTTTAAAATTATTTACAAAAAAGGGTCAGAAAATAATCTCCTGATTTTCTTATCAGAGAATACTTGAACTTATAAGTTCATCTTTTGACAAAAATCTTTAATTACGAGTCTTTATACATGCTTCTTAGGGGAAGAAACAGTCATTACTATTCTAAAGGTTATACCATTGGGCAGAGATATCCAGGAAGAGATACTGGATCTAATAATAGAAGACATTGCAGAAGAGCAACCATTTGAATTCGAATTTTCCATTCATAATTATAAGGAAATTATTAATATAACATATTATATATGCGATATGTATCTTGGTAATATTCAATTGCTTGTTTAACGGAAGATTTTTTATGCAGAATATGAGACCAATATACAGGCCGTCTAGAGGTCGCAGAAGAGGAAGAGGCTCTAATAGAGACAATAATGTTCTTTCCCAAATGGGAAACCAATGGCTTATAGCCGCAAATATTGCAGAAGGTGATACAGATCACCCTTTATTCAAAGAGTTCATGGATTTTATACAATCCAAGAAAGGTGAAGGTACATCATCAAGTGTGCGAACCTACTCCTCAGTTATAACGGTGGATAGTAATGAAAACCTTGAGGTTTATAACTGAAAGAAAACCAAAGAGTTGATAATTCTTTTAGAACAATATGACCTTAAATGGAAGGATAATCCCTGGCAATTGATGGCTAGATATTTTGATACAGTATTATACGCTAGTCCTACTTATAAATACAAGACGCATTATGAGAATATACTCTTAACCACATGATCTGCAGAAATTCAGCATTTTTATCCTGCTAATACTAATAAAACTTATAATTTTTCAAAAGTTATTATTAAGAAGGTAATACCTGATGAATGGGGTATTAGTACCCTGAAAGAACGTGAATACATCCATACTGACCAAAAGGTCTTAGTTAAATTTAATTATTGGGATTATATTGAAAGTTTTAATAAAACTTTACTACATGAAAACCCTAATAAAAAATACTCTTGGTTTATTAAACTCTATCCTAATATGTACAACAGCAAACTCCAAATTGGTTTTTTAAATGGCTAAAATTATACGGTCCATCATTAGAAATACTTCCTCCTATGTTTAAAAGTTTATATACTTAATGGGTAGATATATCCCCTAAGATTGTAACCTTACAGAAAGATAATATCTTTTATGATGGGATTGCTGCAATGAATTTCTTCACAGAATTTTCAATCCCCTGGATTATGAAATGGGATGTCGAAGTCGGTTATACCACAGAAGGAATCCCCTGTCTTCAAAGGATTCTTTATAACAAATTTTGGATTAAGTTATTACAACCCGATCCACAAGGGAAATTATATGGAACTGAGCTAATAGATCAGATTAAGGCCAAAATTGAGGAATATATACATTGAGAAATAACAGATGAAGAAGAAGGAGAATTAAGTCCCTTCCAGCAGATTATCAGAAAGCTTCAAATGAATAAAGGAGCTATATCTAAACAAGAAATCCTCTCATCATACTTAGAGGAAATAAAGAAAGACTTAACAAGAAACTTTGGAACTGAAATCAGAGATGATATATCAATGGCCTCCATCAGCAACACTTCAGATGAAGAAGTATGTGCAGCAGGAGAAGCTCAAAGCGACTCAGGCACATGGAAAATCAATATTGATGAACTGGAGGACTTCATTGCTAAATTAAAAGAGCTGGCAGACGATTCCTGTGACAAAAGAAAAGACAAGGGGAAAGGAAACACATAAATTATTGAAGGCCCCATACGTTGAACTATTGGGATAATAAAATAACGACTTTAACAAAAAGATAATGAACCCCTCCATCAAAGAAGGAATCTACTTTTATAAAAGTAGCTTGTCCGTATATAATAATTTAAGGTTTATTTTCTTTGTAGGCCACAGTTGAAAATTGTTTTTTCGACCAACTTTTATTTGTTTGTTAGTAATTTGATGCATTATATAAGGATCCATTTAGTTTAGTAGAAACGGGCTTTGGCCAACAATCTGCCTTCTCTCTAGATTCTCTCTCCATCCTTTTTCTAAAAACCTCCTTGTAATATTTTAAATTTTGTATAGAAAAATCAGAAAAGGTCACTTGGCCACAAAAATAGAAGGTCTCGGGTACTATTTTCTTCTCTCTCTCTCTCTCTCTCTCTCTTTATTTATTTATTTATTTATATTACTATTTAGGCTAAATAATTAAGTGTTAAACTTAGTATTCGAAGGTTATTTACTATGCATATTTTGTAGCTATGAGTCTACTATTGTAACCCGATAAGATTAAGGTTAAGAGCTATATAGACTAGGCAATTACTAATTCCAACAGTAAACCTTGGTTAGGCCCTCCTAGCCGGTGGTGCTCGTAAACCCATATAGACGAGTGGTCATTGGAAGGGTTGGCAGGAGCATTGTGGTTTAAGGTTTGCTTAGGGATTAGTAATTGGACAGGACTGGTGTTCTTATATTCTCTCCCCTATACCTTATTCGGAAGTGATCTCATAGCCCCCTATATTTTTAAAGTGCTTTCTAGTAGCAAATACTTATTTTTACAAATCAATTAAGTAATAGTTTTAAAATTAATCGCATCGTATTGACATTATGTAATTACAAATATATTATTATATATAATTATTATTATTATTATTAAAATAACTCTTATATATACATTACATAAGTTCTATAATTAATTTGATAAATTACTCTTTAATTTCAAGTTAATTAGATTATTATGTGAAATTCGAAATTAGTGTTGCAATTTAGGAAAATAAAGTATTTTATAAATAGTTAATTAAGTAATTAGTAATATATATAGTAATTATAATTTTACCACACTTATTGAAAATAGCTAAGTTTATTTAAATTAAATTCAAGAAGGGATTAAAAGACAAAGGATACAATTGCAATTATCAAATCAAAGGCAAAGTGGTCATTTTAAAATTATTTTGGCCCAATTACTTAAGCCCAGTCCGAAATATACCGAATCCAAATACCCGTTTCTTTCCCTGTTGGTGATCTAAGCCACTCTATTTGCACCAATCACGGCACACCACATCATCCTCCCTCACCAATCACAAAAGAAAGACAATGCATTAAAGTCGTTGATCCATCTAATTAATGGCTCACGCTTATTTTCCGATTTTCCTTTTGATTTTAATACCTACCCCAGAGACCTAATCTCAACTGTCCAAATCTCCATCATCGAACAGATATCAAAATTTTTCCTAAGATCCTAACTAACCAAATTATCAAGACCGTTGATCTCAAAGAATCAACGGTCTGGGTTCTATCTCCTAACATTTAACCTAAAGACAACCCAATCCCCTAGAAACCCTAATCTTTCTCATTCATTTTCCGTTTCTATCTTTTTTCTTTCATCCCTTCCAACCCATCAGTTAGAGAAAACTTGCACGAACCGGTTCAAGGTCACAAAACCTTCACCAAATTGTCCTTCATTATCCCTTCATCCCCCGAATCCCGCTAGTTTCGCCTTTTTGCTCACCAAATTTGAGATATTAGACTCGGACAATAAGGTCGAAACACCATTCCTTTATTCTCTCAAATCAAACTTGAGGATTTGTCTCTCTTTGTCGTTAGGAGAAGAAGCCAATGTGCGCAGTTTCCATTCTCATCGTTTGAATTTAAAACCTAGACCTAATTGATGAACTTTCATTTAATTTGGTTTCTCCACTCACTCTGCCAAATCGGACCACGCGTGAGCATATTTTAGAGTTTCATCATGAATATTCTACACCTAGAGGTCAAACGTAGTGACCTCTAGATTTTGGGCTTTATCCAATAGGTTTTTCTTCAGCAGTTAACTGAACCTCCACTCAGGTAAAAAAAACTCTCATGAGTCAACTATTTGATAATCCTGATTAAGATGAACCTGAAAGTTCATAAGTTTCTATGATTTAGCTTAAGCATGAAAATTTAAGTGTTTATATTCTTTCTTTGTATATCTTTGAAGGTGTATAGCCCGATCCACATCAAGAAATCATCCTCACTACAGGGTCCCCGACCCATCTCAGTCAAACAAGTCCACATCCAACCGGGCGTGATATACTATAGGGATCTCAGCCCTCATATCCTTTTCATTTAAGGTTCATGTATAAACTATAATTATTATATTATTTTTAATATTGAAAACATGACTGAGAATTCATGTTATGCACACAAGTGGGGAAAACATATAAAAATCCCCTAAGGATACTGCAGGTCGGCACAAGGCCCCAAACACAACAATACGCCCAATTCATAATAATAGATGTGTTTCAATTGCCAATATAGTAGAAATAATCACTCGGAATAGACTAAGTCCCAATCCTCAATAGCATACGACCCCGCACTCATCATGGAATGCGTGTTACGCCTTAATATAGCGTTACGATGTGAAAGTCTGGGTTTTCAAACTCTCAGAGCAGTAGTTACATCAATTACTCACCTCTAGCCGGCTGAAAACTAGCTAGCAATACCCTTGCCTCTCGAATAGAACTCCTCGCACGTTGTATCTGGCCAAAACCACAACGAATACATTACAATAGGCTAAGATAATATAACCCAATCGAAAAGACTCGAAAAATATCAAAATTTGCGAAATTTGCAAAACCCAAGACCCGGGCCCACTTCTCAAAAGTCAAAACGTTTTACACCAAGATGTTCCTTATCGACATGAGTCTATACATATAAAGTTCTTCAAAATTGGAGTCCAAATGCTCCCTCAAAATCCACTTTCTCATTAAGAAAATACAAGCCCTAGTTCTTCCCTTTTTATTCAAATTCCATGAATTTAGGTGTTCAAATCACAATTAGATGACGTTTCTAGGCCATAGGACTTACCTCCAATCGATTCCCAATCAAAACTCTCTAAATTCCTCGTCAAATGCTCTCAAGGTTGCTCAACAATGGTGGAAAATAGACTTGGTTCGCGGATGAAATGTTATTAAAAAGCCTTCTCTACACAGTAATATCCTCTATACGAACGCGAGATTCCCTCGCGTTCCCGATGCACAAAATTCCCACTGGCCAACTTTACCCTTCGCGAACGCGTTGCCTTCACGGGAACGCGAAGGCCTGGGCTCCTCCTCCTACGCGAACGCAACCCCTTCACGCGATCGCGAAGCACCAGGCTAGTCCTTTCCCAAATGACTCCTATGCGAACGCGTCCAGCCACGCGAACACGAAAGACACTGGACCCCAGGCCTACGCAAACGCGAGGCACCCCTGCGAATGCGAAGGCCAAACATGGCTTGCAATAGCTGCTACATTTCTGCAGCAAAAACCAACATTGGAACTCCCCGTTCAACCATCCGAAACCATACCGAGGCCCTCGGGACCTCAACCAAAAGTAAAAACATGTCCTAATACCTCATTAAAACTTTCTCGAGCCATAAAACACTATCATTAATATCAAAATCGCCAAGTTTTCATCAAATCAAGGCTTAAGTTAAACAAAACTTTCAAAATTCACATTCGATCATCAACCCAACATAAACACCTATGAATAGATTGAAATCTTTCACACAAGTCCAAAATCTCCTAACAAAGCTACTGGAAATGTAGGAATTCCATTCCGACTTCTGGATCAAAATTTCACCTTTCAACCGAAATTCACCAAAATACTAACTTTGCCAAAATAGGCTAATTTCTTCACTGGACCTCTAAACTTCATTCTGATTGCGCTGCTAAGCCTTAAATCATCCCTTGAAACTAACGGAATCATCAAAATTCAATTCCGAGCCCCCTAAATCACAAGTCAACATCCGGTTGACTTTTCCTAACTATTTGTTCCTTAAAGAGACTAATTGTCTCATTTCCAACCAAACTATATCCGAATTACTTCCAGTTCACCAAACACAAAAAAGGAAACATGTATAAGCATTAAATGGGGAAAACAGGACTGAAATACATGAAACGACGGGCCGAGTTTTCACATCCTCCCCAACTAAAACAAACACTCGTCCTCGAGCGAGTCCAGAATCATACCTGAAGTCTCAAATAGGTGCAGGTATCTGCTTCGCATCTCCTACTCGGTCTCCCAAGTGGCCTTATCCACGGGCTGACCTCTCCACTGAACCTTCACCGAAGCTATATCTTTTGATCACAATTTCCGAACCTATCGACCCAAAATAGCCACTAGCTTCACATCATATGTCAAATCCTCATCCAACTGAACTGTGCTGATGTCCAAGACATGGGACGGGTCCCCAACATACTTTAGGAGCATAGCCACATGAAACACCGGATGAACGCCCGACAGTCTGTGTGGCAAAACAAGCATGTAGGCTACCTCCCCAATCCTCCTAAATACCTCAAAACGTCCGATGAACTGCAGACTCAACTTTCCTTTCCTTCCGAACCTCATCACACCCTTCATGGGTGAAACCTTCAGCAAGACCTTCTCACCCACCGAGTAAGATACATCCCGAAAATTCCGGTCCGTATAACACTTCTTATGCGAATGCGCTGTACGAAGTCTCTCTTGAATCACCTTCACCTTCTCTAAGGCATCCTGGAACAAATCTGTCCCCAACTACCTAGCCTCACCGGGCTCAAACCAACCGATTGGAGATCTACACCGTCTCCAATATAAGACCTCATACGGCGCCATCCAAATACTAGACTGATAGTAGTTATTGTAGGCAAACTCTGCAAGAGGTAGAAACTCATCCCAAGAACCTCCAAAATCAATCACATAGTCACGCAACATATCCTCTAATATCTGAATAGTACGCTCGGACTATCCATCCGTCCGAGGGTGAAACGCTGAACTCAGCTCTACCTGAGTACCCAACTCGTGTTGAAAAGCCTCAAAAACTGAGAAGTGAACCCAGCACCTCTATCCGATACAATAGAAACTGGAACACCATGCAATCAGACAATCTCACGAATAATAATCCCTGCCAGCCGCTCCTAAAAATATGTCATACACACTGGAATGAAATGCGTGGACTTGGTCAGTCAATCCACAATGACCCAAATCAAATCGAACTTCTTCAAAGTCCGAGGAAGACCACTCACAAAATAGTAACTCTCTCCCATTTCCACTCAGAAATAACCATTAGCTGAAGCAAACCGCACAGTCTCTTGCTCATATTTCACCTGATGACAATTGAGACACCGAGCCACAAATCCCACAATGTCTTTCTTCATTCTCCTCCACCAGTAATGTTGTCTCGAGTCCTGGTACATCTTTAAGGCACCAAGATGGATGGAATACCATGAGCTGTGGGCCTCTTTAAGTATCAAATCTCTAAGCCCATCCACATTGGGCATACAAATCTAGCACCGCATCCTCGACACACCATCGTCACCTATAGTCACATCTCTAACATCTCCGTGCTGAACCCTGTCTGAGGACAAGCAAATGGAGATCAAAATACTGGCACTCTCTGATGCAATCATACAAGGAAGACCGAGAAACACACTCGCCAATACCCGGCTAGGCTTCGAATATCTAACTGCACCAACCGACTGGCCAAAGCCCGAACATCAACTGCAAGGGGTCTCTCCCCAACTGGAATATATGCCAAACTCCCCAAACTAGCTTCCTTTCGGCTCAAAGCATCGGCCACTACGTTGGCCTTTCACGGATGATACAAAATGGTAATGTCATAATCCTTAAGTAACTCAAGCCACCTCCGCTGCCTCAAATTAAGATCTTTCTGCTTAAACAAGTGTTGGAGACTATGATAATTGATGAACACCTCACAAGATACCCCACATAAATAGTGCCTCCAAATCTTCAAGGCATGAACTATGGCAGCCAACTATAAGTCATGAACAGGGTAGTTCTTCTCATGGGGCTTCAACTACCGAGAAGCATAAGCAATCACTCTACCCTCCTGCATCAATACACACCCAATCCTGACTCTCGAAGCATTACAATAAATGGTGTAAAAAGTTGAAGCTGATGGCAAGACCAACATTGGAGCTGTGGTCAAAGCTGTCTTGAGCTTCTGAAAGCTCTCCTCGCACACGTCCGACCATACAAATAGAGCACCCTTCTACGTCAACTTGGTCAAGTATGAGGCAATAGATGAAAAAACCTGAAAGAAGCGGCAATAATACCCAGCCAACCCGAGGAAGCTACAAATCTATGTGGCCGAGGACGGTCTAGGCCAACTCTGGGCCGCCTCAATTTTCTTTAGATCAACCTGAATACCATCACTAGACACCACGTGTCCCAAGAAAGCCACAGAACTAAGCCAGAACTCACACTTGGAGAACTTGGCATACAACTTCTCCTCCCTCGATCTCTGTAATAGCACTCGCAAACGCTCTTCGTGCTCCTCCTGACTATGCGAGTATACCAAGATATCATCAATGAATACAATAATAAACGAATCCAGATACGGCAGAAATACACTATTCATCAAATGTATGAACGCGGTTGGGGCATTGGTCAGCTCGAAAGACATAACCAGAAACTCAAAGTGACCATATTTGGTCTTGAAGGTAGTCTTATGAATATCTGACTCCCTGATCTTCAACTGGTGATAACCCGAATGAATATCTATCTTTGAAAACACCCTCTGTCCCTGAAGCTGGTCGAATAAATCATCGATACGAGGTAGGGGATACTTGTTCTTCACTGTTACTTTGTTCAACTGTCTGTAGTCAATGCACATTCTCATTGTGCCATCTTTCCTTTTCATAAATAACACCGGTGCACCCCACGGTGACACAGTCGGCTGAATAAACCCCTTTTCTAGGAGCTTTTGAAGCTGATCATTCAATTCTTTCAACTCCACTGGTGCCATACGATAAGGCATAATAGAAATGGGCTTGATGCCCGGCACCAGGTCAATACCAAAATCAATGTGCCTATCCGGGGCATACCCGATACATCAGGGAAGTCCCTCACAACGTGAACAAAATCTATACTGGGAGCCTCTGCTCCGACATCACGCACGAAGGCCAAATATGATAAACAACCCTTCCCAACCATGCGCTGGGCTTTCAAGAAAGATATGATCCTGCTATGGACATAATCAGTCATACCACATCACTCGATCCTCGGAATACCCGCCATAGCCAAAGTGATTGTCTTTGCATGACAGTCTAGAATAGCATGACACGGAGATAACCAGTCCATGCCCAGGATAACATCGAAGTCTACCATGCTCAAGAGCAATAAATAAACTCGGGTCTCCAGACCCCCAATGGTAACAAAACAGGACCGATATACATGGTCCACAACAATAGTATCACCCACCGGAGTGGATACGTGCACATGTAAAGCAAGACACCCTGGGGTCGTACCTAAATGATGAGCAAAATATGAAGACACATAGAAATAGGTAGAACCGGGATCAAATAAGACAGAGGCATCTCTATTGCATGCTCAAATAATACCCGTGATAATAGCATCGGATGCAAGGGCATCTGTCTTGTCCGCGAGAGCATAAAGTCTAGCCTGGCAGCCACCACCTGATCGATCTCCGCCCTAGGGCGACCCCTGGCTACCTGGCCTCCACTCCTCTCCCACTGGGCTGGTGCTAAAGAAACCGGAGCAGAAGACAAGGGATGATCCCTCTACTGAGACTTGCTACCACGACGTCGAGGACACTGCCTCCTCATATGGTCATACTCGCCACACTCGAAGCAAATACTAGATGCTGGAGAAGGGGACTGATGGGAACCCCTCGCACCAAAATGACCAGCCGATGCGTCGTGCGCAGAAGAACCCTGAGCTGAAGGAGCATGTGAAGAGCTATGAGCTGGGAGGGCACTAAGTGAAGACTGAATCTGCTGATACCTCTGGTGAGCACGACCTGAAGACGCCCCACAATACTCGGGATGAGCCAACTGATGAGGCCTAAAGAACGACCTCTGCTCTGCTAAAACCGGCCACTAGATGGAGCACCACTGGCCCGATCCTCGAGGCCTCTTGGCCTTCCTCTCCTCTCTCTTGACGCCGAGCCATCTCAATATCACGAGCAATATCCGCAGCATCCTCAAAGTTATCTCCCAGAACCCTCTCTCAGGTCATCAGAATACGGATGAGATAGATGAGTCCATCTGCGAACCTAAGAATCCTCTCCCGATCAGTCGAGACCATTCGTGGAGCATATCGAGCCAACTATGAAAATCTCACCGCATACTGAGTTCACGGTCATATCTCCCTGATGGAGGTACTCAAACTATCTATGCAGCTCCTCCCTTTGAGACTGCGGTACCCACTTCTCTAGAAAGAGAGTGGAGAAGTCCTGCCATGACAAAGGTGCTGCACCTCTCGTCCTACATCGCTTATAAGCCTTACTACAAGTTAAAGCTGCTCCAGAAATTTGAAAAGTAGTAATTGATACCCCGCTTGACTCCAAGATCCATGCGGTTCGCAGCATACGCGACACTTGTCGAGAAAACCCTGGGCATCCTCGCCCGGAACACCACTAAAAGTAGGAGGTGAAAGACTGCTGAACCTCTCAAGATGACGCTGCTCATCGTCTAGCATAGCTGGGATCACATCATCCTGAACCGGGGCGACCGACTGAACTGGGTACCCTGCCGAACCGGGCAACCTGCTGAACTAGGGCAACCTGCTGAACCGGCGGTGCCTCTGGTGTCTGCAAACCCTGTACTACCTGCTCATGCATGCCAGCTGCGGGGGTCTGATTGCCTCCCCCGGCCTTCGAAGTAGATGCTGCAGTAGTGGCTAGGATAGCCTGAGCTAGGCCAGTGCAGATTGATAAAATCTAAGCGTGGGCCTCCTGAAATCCGAGAATCACAATATGCACAGTTGGTGCCTGAACATGTGCTGCTGGAGTCTCTACAGCTGGAGCCTGCTCCTGAGCCGGGGAAACTAGTAGGTCAGGAGGTGCTGCCCTCTCAGCTCTGCCTCGACCACGACCGCGTCCACGACTTCTGGTGGCCTTAGTAAGTGGTACAGGTGGTCATCTGCCACGTCCAGTAGCACGGGTTCTCTCAATCTGTGAATGAATAGAATAATAGAATTTAGTTTTCGGATCAACAATGTCGCAAGATAAGAATTCCAAGAATATGAAGTTTCCTAAAGTTCTGCAGCCTCCCGAGGATAAGTACAAACATCTCCGGATCGATTCACTAGACTCTACTAAATCGGCTCATGACTCGCGAGACCAAGTAACCTAGGTTCTGATACCAACTTGTCAAGACTCGAATCCGGTCGTGATGGTGCCCAACACACTACTAGGCAAGCCTGACCATTTATAACAATTACCCCAATTATTTAAATAAGTAAAGATAAAGCTATTTAAGTCAAAGTCTGAAATACTGATAAAAATACAGAAAATCTGGCAAAATACCAAAACAGACCAACTAGGACCCGGTGTCACAACCATGAGCCTCTAATGACAAAAATATACCCTACTACAAACTGATAATGTGGATATAAAGGATAAATATAGATGGGAGAATCATCGGCTGTGAACGCCCTGCAATTACCTCAAATACTCCTGGAAAGAACACTACATCAGCTGGAATCACTCTGCCTGAGACTGCCCTTGATCTGCACACAAGATGCACGGAGTAAAGTGCGTACTTCCAACTCAGTGGTAATAGACATAACTAAAGTCTGAAGGTAAGAAAACACAGGAAATGCGCAACGTACTCTATATCTAGCAGTTCGTATCCGTTGCGGCGTGCAACCCGCTCCACTTATTTAACGTCGATGGTGCTTACTGGGGGTGTGTATAAACTCCGAAGGGGCTCCTACAGCCCAAGCGGAATATTAGCCACGTATTGGCATACAACAGGCTCTCAGCCTCAATATCAATATATATAATCGCTACGGCGTGTAGCATGACTCACATCAAGAAATCATCCTCACTACAGGGTCCCCAACCCATCTCACTCAAACAAGTCCACAGCCAATCGGGCGTGACATACTATAGGGATGTCATCCCTCATATGCTTTTCATTTAAGGTTCATGTATAAAATATAGTTATTATATTATTTTTAATATTGAAAACATGACTGCGAATTTATGTTATGCACACAAGTGAGGAAAACATATAAAAATCCCCTAATGATAGCACAGGTTGGCACAAAGCCCCAAACACATCAATACGCGCAATTCATAACAACAAAGTATGCATTTCAGTTTCCAATATAGTAGAAATAATCACTCGGGATAGACTAAGTCTAAATCCCCAATAGCATACAACCCTACACTCATCGTGGAATGCGTGTCACGCCTCAATGTAGCGCTACGATGTGAAAGTCCGGGGTTTCAAACCCTCAGAACTGCAGTTACATTAATCACTCACTTCTAATCGGCCGAAAACTAGCTAATAATACCCTTGCCTCTCGAATCGACCTCGCGCGTCGAATCTGGCCAAAACCACAACAAATACATTACAATAGGCCAAGGGAATATAACCCAATCGAAAAGACTCGAAAAATATTGAAAATTGTGAAATTTACAAAACCCGAGGCCCGGGCCCACTTCTCGAAAGTCAGAAATGTTTACACCAATATATTCCTTATCTCGACAAAAGTCTATACATATAAAATTCATCAAAATCCGTGTCCAAATGCTCCCACAAAATCCAATTTCTCATTAAGAAAACACAAGTCTTAGTTCTTCCCTTTTACTCAAATTCCATGAATTTAGGTGTTGAAATCACAATTAGATGACGTTTCTAGGCCAGAGGACTTGCCTCCAACCGATTCCCAGTCAAAACTCTCCAAATTCCTCGTCCAAAGCTCTCAAGGTTGCTCAACAATGATGGAAAATAGACTTGGTTTGCGGATGAAATATTATTAAAAAGCCTTCTCTGCCAGCTATATCCTTCTATGCGAACGCGAGACCCCCTCGTGTCGCGATGCATAAAATTCCCACTGGCTAACTTTACCCTTCGCGAACGCGTTGCCTTCACGTGAACGCGAAGGCCTGGGCTCCTCCTCCTACGCGAATGCAGCCCCTTCACGCGATCGCAAAGCATCAGGTTAGTCCCTTCTCAAACGATCCTTACGTGAACGCATCCAGCCCACGCGGAGGCGAAAGCCACTGGACCCTAGGCCTACACGAACGCGAGGCACCCTTGCGAACGCGAAGGCCAAACATGGCCTGCAATAGCTGCTGCATTTCTGCAGCAAAAACCAACATCCGAACTCCCCGTTCAACCATCCGAAAACCATCCTGAGGCCCTCGGGACCTCAACCAAAAGCACAAACATGTCCTAATACCTCATTCAAACATGCTCGTACCATAAAAATACTATCATTAACATAAAAATCGGCAAGTTTTCATCAAACCAAGGCTTTAAGTTAAACTAAACTTTCAAAATTCACATTCGATCATCAATCCGACCTAAACACCTCCGAATCAACTGGATGTTTTTACACAAGTCCAAAACCTCCTACCGAAGCTGCTGGAACTGTTGAAATACCATTCCGACTTCAGGATCAAAATTTCACCTATCAACCGGAATTCACCAAAATACTAACTTTGCCAAAATAGGCTAATTTCTTCATCGGACCTCCAAAGTTCATTCTGAATGCGCTACTAAGCCTTAAATCATCCCCCGAAACTAATCGAATTATCGGAATTCAATTCCGAGCCTCCTAACTCACAAGTCAATATCCAATTGACTTTTCCTAGCTAATTGTTCCTTAAAGAGACTAATTGTCTCATTTCCAACCAAACTCTAACCGAAGTACTTCCAATTCACCAAACACATAAAATGTAACAAGTAACGGAATTAAACGGGGAAAACAGGAAGGAAATACGTAAGATGACGGGTCAGGTCATCACAAGGACTTCCTCTTCTTCTTCTTCTTCTTCTTCTTCTCCTTCTCCTTCTCCTTCTCCTTCTCCTTCTCCTTCTCCTTCTCCTTCTCCTTCTCCTTCTCCTTCTCCCTCTCCCTCTCCCTCTCCCTCTCCCTCTCCCTCTCCCTCTCCCTCCCCCTCTCCCTCCCCCTCCCCCTCCCCCTCCCCCTCCCCCTCCCCCTCCCCCTCCCCCTCCCCCTCTCCCTCGCCCTCTCCCTCTCCCTCTCCCTCTCCCTCTCCCTCCCCCTCCCCCTCCCCCTCCCCCTCCCCCTCCTCCTCCTCCTCCTCCTCCTCCTCCTCCTCCTCCTCCTCCTCCTCTTCTTCCAAGCACAAGAGAAACAAAGAACAAGATCAAATAAAGCAACGAAGATATACATGAGTCGTTTTATATTGTGATCTTGATCCAACAAAAGATTCAAGTCTTGGCTTCTCTCGAAAAATCATTTTCATCAAACCATGCATCTTTGATTTAAAACAAAATGATTTTCAAACGTTTTAATTTTTAGCCAAAATGATTTTTAATCAAGTCTTTCAAATCTGGACAGAACTGCCAGATAATCGATTATGTTAAGTCAGCTAAAACCGGAATTTACAAGACAGCAAAATAATCGATTATGTAATATGATAATCGATTATCCTTTTTATTCAGATTAAATTAGAAATTCCGCAGAGGTCAATAATCGATTATCCTATATAGTATAATCGATTATTCACTGACTGTTGCCAAAGTTTTTTTAAACGCTGAAAGATAATCGATTATGCACAAGGCAATAATCGATTATGCTAGCATAAAATCAGCGTCTGATTTTTGAACGTTAACAGGTAATCGATTATGCAAATTGAATAATCGATTATTCTAGCTTAAAATCAGCATATGATTTTTGAACGATTTGCAGATAATCGATTATGCAAATCAGATAATCGATTATTCTAGCACAAAATCAGCAATTAGTGATTGGCAATTAAGCAACGGTCTTGGTGTCTTTGAGGGCTATAAATACACCTCTAAACCTCTCTTTTATGCACAACAACTGATTACAATTCTTGCATAAGCTTACATACTCTCATCTTAATCATTTCATATTTATTTCATAGTTTTTGAGAGCCAAATTCTTGACGAAGTTGTTGTGTTCTTGAGCGTATTAATTTTACTCATATCTACTCTGTAAGAGAGTCTTGTCTTGAGTGCTAAGTGTTTGTATACACTTGAAGGGAAGTTCTAATCCCTTGTTGTTGTAAGAAGGAAAGGTTAGTTCCTTCACGTGAAGTCTTGAAGTGCGGTATCTTCGAGCAAGCATCGTTGAGACTTGTGTTCTCAGTTTGTAACAGTTTGTTAAGCACCCGTAAGCTTAACGGAGTTAGTTGAAACTCGAGAGAGTCTCTCGGGAAACTGGACTAACCACACGTTGTGGTGAACCAGTATAAGTTCGGTGTGTTCTCTCCTTACTACTTTATTTACTGCACTTACTTTACTCCTGCAATTTTAATTCCGCAAATTTATCTTGATTTTTATTAAAATGCTATTCACCCCCCTCTAGCGTTAAGCGTATATTCTAACAATTATATCAGAGCCTAACTCTCTGAAAGACTTAACAGTTTGAGAGAAACAATCCATGGCTTCTACTCGTAACGTTAATGCAGGACTAGGTGAAGGACAATGCTTCACAAGGCCACCACTCTTTGATTGCACCAATTACACTTATTGGAAGGAGAGGATGAGAATTTTCATTCAATCATACAATTTCCAATTGTGGAAAATTATAAAGAATGGAGAACAACTACCCACTAAAAAGGTTGGAGATGAACTCGTCCCAAAGTCGGAAGACGAATATGATATGGACGATATCAAATAGGTGGAATATAATGCAAAGGCCATCAACATGATGTATTGTGCTGTAAATCCCGATGACTATCGAAAAATCTCATGTTGCACCACGGCCAAACAAATGTGGGACAAACTGGAGATCACTTACGAAGGTACGGATCAAGTCCGAGAAGCTAAAATTGATTTTCTAACCCATGAATATGAATTGTTTGATATGAAGGAGAATGAGAAAATAGATGACATGTTTGAGCGATTTTCAAAAATCGTAAATGACCTTCATGCTCTCAAAAAGACATTTACGGATAAGGAGCTTGTCCGAAAAATTCTATGAAGCCTTACTCCGGAATGGCGTTCCAAAGCCGACGCTATCCAAGAATCAATCGGCATCACAAATGTCACCATAGACAGACTTCGAGGTAATATCAAAACTTATGAATCTACTATTCTTAACCCTCCTTTGGATGATCAAAGGAAAAGAAGGATTGCACTCAAAGCATCTACGACTCAACCTCAAAACGATGAGGAATCAAGTGATGAAGATATCGAGTTCGGACTCGTGATTAAGAAATTCCAAAAATTCATGCGGAAAGAGTTTAAAGGAAAGCGGCCAGGAGGACCCCTCAAATGCTATGGATGCGGAGAAGCTGGGCACATCAAATCCAACTGTCCAAATAACAAAACAAAAAAGAAATTCGCCAAGAAACAAAGAGCCTACATCTCTTGGGGAGGTGACTCCGGGGATGAATCAAGAACGAAAAAAAAAACTGATAATTTATGTCTCATGGCACATGAAGAAACTCAAGAAGAGGTATGTGAATCTACTTCTAAGAATTTTTTCTCTCTTGAAGAAATGCAAAATGCCTTTGATGAATTATATGGTGAATTTATTAGAGCTTCCAAAACCATAAAAGAATTGAAGAAACAATTTTCTTTGAAAGAAAAAGATTTGGAAAAATTGACTCTCGATAATGAGAAGCTAAAAGAGGAAAATAAGTTTTATGGCAAAAGAAGTGCCGATAAACCCGAGAGTTCAAATAATGGTTGTACTTCTTACAAATCTCTAAAAGATGAAGTAGAAAAACTTAAGGGCACCTTGAATAAATTCAATTCCTCACACAAAAATCTAAATGATGTTCTTGTGAATTTAAAATCTACTAAACATGGTATAGGTTTCAAAAATGAGTCTAAAGAAAAAGTTGAGACCATTCCTAAACAACCTAAGGCTCAACCTAGGCAAAATAAAATAAATGCTAACACTCAACATAGAATAATAATCCTAGAATCGCTATGCATCCTAGAATTAACACTAGAAGAAATGTTGAGCAATTTAGAACACCTAGAAAAGATCTTCGAAAATTGCAACCTAGAAATACTCAACCTAGAAATAATTATCCTAGGATCGCTATATATCCTAGAACAAACACTAGAAGAAATGTTGAGCAATTTAGAA
The DNA here is from genome assembly GCA_034376525.1 of Nicotiana benthamiana. NCBI lineage: Eukaryota > Viridiplantae > Streptophyta > Magnoliopsida > Solanales > Solanaceae > Nicotiana > Nicotiana benthamiana. The sequence goes on from CM067329.1 coordinate 121,020,491, forward strand.
CACCGAGAAAAGATTTTAAAAAATTGCGTCAAAATTATACTTTCAAAAATAGAGTAAATGAATTTAGACCCTCCAACTATTATCATCCTAGAAGAATGCATAACCCCAACGTCATTTGCCATTATTGCAATAGAATAGGACAGATAGCTCCTGCTTGTTTCACTAGACATAGACATCTCACTACATGTCAATCACACCACCCTTTTGCACCTAACACACAAGGACCCAAAACAGCTTGGGTTCCAAAAACTCATTAATTTGTTTTGTAGGTGTGTTTGAAGGGATCAAGTGTACTTTGGTACCTTGATAGCGGATGCTCTAAACATATGACTGGAGATGCATCAAAATTCCTTCAAATAAAACCCACGGAAGGAGGAAGCATTGTATTTGGAGACAACAATAAAGGAAAAATAATCGGCATCGGCTCCGTAGGTAAGAACGAATCCTCCTCTATTAAGAATATCTTATTAGTAAAAGGGCTTAAACACAATCTCTTGAGCATAAGTCAATTATGTGACAAGGGAAATCTTGTATTGTTTGATTCAGAAGAATGCTTAGTTATATGCCGCAGTGATTTTAAAGTCATTCTTCGTGGTATTAGAATTGATAATATTTATATGGTTGACCTTGAAAATTCTTCATCAAATTATGTGAAATGCCTTATGAGTAAAGAAGACGACATGTGGTTATGGCATCGTAGAGTAGCTCATGTCAACATGAATCTTTTAAACAAATTAGTTTCACAAAATTTAGTAATTGGTCTTCCAAGTCAAAAATTTGAAAAAGACACTATTTGTGATTCTTGTCAAAAAGGGAAACAAATAAAAGCCTCTTTTAAATCTAAAAATGTTGTTTCAACCTCTAGACCTTTACAACTTCTTCACATGGATCTTTTTGGACCATCTCGTATTAAAAGTCTTGGTGGAAATCTCTATGCTTTTGTAATTGTTGATGACTACTCTAGATTAACATGGACGTTATTCCTTGCTCACAAAAGTGAGGCCTTTCAAAGGTTTAAAAGTTTTCTTAAACGTGTTCAAAATGAAAAGAACACAACCATCACTTCATAAGAAGTGATCATGGGGGAGAGTTCGATCATAATCTCTTCGCGGATTTTTGTGACGAACTCGGCATTGAGCATACTTTCTCTGCTCCACGTACACCACAACAAAATGGAGTGGTGGAACGCAAAAATAGATGTCTCGAAGAGATGGCTAGAACCATGCTCGATGAGGCAAAGATTCCCAAACTTTTTTGGGCGGATGCCGTGAGTACCGCAAGCTATGTTTTAAGCAAAGCTGTCATAAGACCGATACTCATGAAAACTCCCTATGAACTCTACAAGGGAAGGAAACCTAACCTCTCCCATCTTCGAGTTTTCGGTTGTAAGTGCTTCATTCATAACAATGGAAAAGATAACTTAGAAAAATTTGACGCAAAATCTGATGAAAGAATCTTTCTTGGTTACTCATTACGTAGTAAAGCATATAGAGTTTTCAATAAACGTACTTCAACTGTCGAGGAGTCCCCTCATGTTATATTTTGTGAAAATGATGCTCGCTTGGCGAGAAAGGATGTTTGTGTTGATCTTGCAAATTCTTTAAACAAAATAAGTCTTCAAGACAAGGTACAAGAGGAAAATCCAAAGGAAATTCAAGATGAAATCTTGGAACAACCATCGGAGGAAGCACCACCACAGGAGGAAGAAACGGTGCTGCCTAACGCCTGGAGGACATTCAAAGACCATCCTCTCGACAAGGTAATTGGCAACATCGAACAAGGGGTAAGTACTCGAAACACTCTTAAGAACACTATAGAACACACGGCTTTCGTTTCTCAAATAGAACCCTCAACCATTTCCGAAGCAATTGGGGATGAGCATTGGACCTTGGCAATGCAAGAGGAGCTTAACCAATTCAAACAAAATGACGTTTGGGAATTGGTGCCAAGACCCGATAATCACACCATAATTGGTACGAAATGGGTTTTTCGAAATAAATTAGATGAAAACGGTACAATCACTAGAAACAAAGCTAGGCTTGTGGCTAAAGGATATAATCAAGAAGAAGGAATTGATTATGAAGAAACTTATGCACCCGTAGCACGTTTAGAAGCTATTCGTCTATTACTAGCTTTCGCCTCATCTATGAATTTTAATTTATATCAAATGGATGTCAAGAGTGCCTTCCTAAATGGGTTTATTCAAGAGGAAGTATATGTTGAACAACCCCCGGGTTTTGAAGACTTTAAATCTCCCGATCATGTCTTCAAACTTAAGAAAGCCCTCTATGGTCTTAAACAAGCTCCCCGAGCTAGGTATGAACGTTTAAGCAAATTTATCTTGGACAATGAGTTCAATAGGGGGAAAGTTGACACTACACTCTTTAATAATAAAAAAAACAATGACATCTTATTAGTTCAAATATATGTAGATGATATTATTTTTGGTGCTACTAATAACTCTTTGTGCAAGGAATTCTCTAAATTAATGACAAGTGAATTTGAAATGTCAATGATGGGTGAGCTAAACTTCTTCTTGGGGTTGCAAGTGAAACAAATGAAAGAGGGAACTTTCATTTGTCAATCTAAATATTGCAAGGAGTTGCTAAACCGTTTTGAAATGAGCAACGCCAAAGCAATGGCCACTCCAATGAGTACATCCGACCATCTTGACAAAGATGAGAAAGGTAAGGAAGTAGACACAAAGAAGTATCGAGGTATGATCGGATCCCTTCTTTATCTTACTGCAAGTAGACCGGACATTATGTTTAGCGTGTGTTTATGCGCTCGATATCAATCATGTCCGAAGGAGTCGCACCTAACTGCGGTAAAACGGATAATGAAGTATCTTGTTGGAACTATAAATGTGTGACTTTGGTATCCCAAAGGTTCTTCATGCCAACTTATTGGCTATTCCGACTCCGATTTTGCGGGTTGCAAATTGGACCGCAAGAGCACTAGTGGCATTTGCCATTTGCTCGGTAGCTCTCTAGTTTCTTGGTTTAGCAAGAAACAAGTAAGTGTTGCGTTATCCATAACCGAGGCTGAATATATAGCCGCGGGGAGTTGTTGTGCTCAAATCCTTTGGATGAAACAACAACTCTCGGATTATGGTCTTAGTATTGATCATATCCCTCTTCGATGTGATAATACTAGCGCCATAAGCTTGACGAAGAACCCTATTCTTCACTCAAGAACGAAACACATAGAAATTAGGCACCACTTCATAAGAGATCACGTTCTCAAAGGCGATGTCGAAATTGAGTTTGTTGAAACCAAATATCAATTGGCTGACATCTTCACCAAGCCTTTAGAGAAAGAGTCCTTTTTCCGCATTCGTAGTGAACTCGGAATACTTGACTCAACGATGATCTAGTACATGCATTGCATTTTTTTTAACGATTACTAACTTGAGCGTCGGAGGTGCCTAATTCTTTTTTTGCTGGTATCGCCCCAAAGTCAGGGGGAATTCTCGGGCACTGGTGATAAATACTCGATTTTTCTTATTCAATAATCGATTATTACTTCTTTTTATCTTCCGAATATTTTGCTGGAAAGATAAAATAATCGATTATCCAACTGGCAAAATCGATTATAATATGTATCTGTTTTGTAGGAAAATGGCGGACACATTACACAATCGATTATCCAAATACTACAATCGATTATCTAACATCTCGGTCTTGCAGGAATTTGGCGACCATATACAATAATCGATTATCAATATTACATAATCGATTATGTTGAGATTCTGTTTTAACCATCTGTTAACGAACGAAAAGAATAATCGATTACTGAATAAATAATCGACTATCTAACATTTCTGTTTTACAGGTTTTAAGCCAAAGATAAAATAATCGATTATTGAAAATTGCGTAATCGATTTCCTCTTACCGTCTCGGTTTTTCGTCATTGCACTTCCTGAAATAATCGATTATCTCCAAAACAAAATCGATTATTACCCGAGTCCTTAAAACACTGTGTAGCAATAATCGATTATCAAAATCCAGTAATCGATTATCAACGGTCTTTCCTTCAAATTTATTACCGTTTTCTGACCGTTTGGCACTACAAATCTGCAGTAGCCTTTGTTCAATAAATGCCCTCAATTCTTCACTTCTATAAATAGGTGCTTCCACCCTTCAAATTCTTCACTCCAACATCACTCTTTGCTCCTAATATTCTTCAAAAGTCTCCAAAAAAATTTCTGCAAAGGCTCTCAAATTTCTTTTTAAATGACGGGCAAGAATTCTAAACGAGCTCGTTCCGGCAAACATATTGCCTCCTCTTCCATTCCTCCTCCACCCGTTCACTGCTATAAAGATGGATCTTATTTACGGTTCGACAGTGAAGCCGAAATGCTTCGATTCGTCGAAAAATTTGAGAATCGAGAAATCCTTCCTCCTCGGTTCTCCACTGGTCGATACCTTAGCCACAGCGCCCCCCATCAACGGCAAATATTCTTATGCAAAGCCAACTCATTGACTTCATATATCTTCAATCCCCTTACATTCACCCTTCTCTAATTCGTGCCTTCTATTCCAATCTACGGAAGGACGAAGATGGTGAACTTGTCTCAAGCATCAATGGAGTTCCACTTCTTTTAAATGAAAACATGCAACTCCTCACTAAACTTCCACGAAATGGGGAAGATATCTCACTCTACACTAGAGAAGAAGGAGCTTTATTTGATGAACAACTCCTTTTCAACCAAATTGGCATTGGCGAATTTATTGCAAGTCCGGAGCATCGTCGCCCAACCATTACGCACATGCTCCCAGAATATCGTCTAATCTTTTATTTCATAACCCGCGTTCTCAAACCGCGCAAATTCAATCATACCACTCTCTCTCATGAGGATTCAAAACTCATGCATGCAATTATCACCGTGGCTCGCATCAATTGGTGCAAGTTCGTCATGACTCACATGTATGATGCAATTGGGGACGATAAGCCACTCCCCTATGCTTTTGTCATAATGGCTCTTCTTGTAGCCTCCGGTATCGACACCACCGTCGGTCCTCACAAAAAGACAATAAAACATTGGGAAATTCAAGAATCTTCATTTCCTAATATCGGTGAACAACCGGCTCCTCCTCAAAGATGTCGTCCTCAGGCCCCTTCCGTTGCTACCCTCCAAACCATCTCGGAGCAACTTGCCTCTTTGTCTACGTCCATGACTCGTATTGGAATGTCACTCGCACGGAACGTCACGTGCAAAGATTGACCCGCGAGCTTCATGGATATTTTGACCACGTCCACTATCCCTATGCCTAAGTTGCCTTTCCGGAAGAAGTGCCGAATGCCGAGGCGGATGTTGATGCCGACGATGAATAATATATTGTCTATTTTTTTCTTGCTTCCATTATGTATCGTTTGAATAATATTTTGTCTACTTTTCTTGCTTTATTATGTATTTTCAATATCTTTTCCTCAATAAAAGTTTATTATTTTTGCTAATGTCAAAAGGGGGAAGAATAAGGGCTATGCACATTAATACATTTGGCATAAATTGAGGGGGAACTCATAAATTGAGGGGGAACTCATTCACATATTTATATACTTGTCTTGGATTGTCATTATCAATTATTTAATATGCATATCCCCATATCGGTTTGCCATTATCAAAAAGGGGGAAATTGTTGAAACACGTTCTCAAGTCGCTAAAACTAAAAGTGTGTTCATCTTTGTAGGTTTTGATAAATGACAAACCGACGCGCATGGAACATTGACATATGCCGAAGTCCAAGCACAAGAGAAACAAAGAACAAGATCAAATAAAGCAACGAAGATATACACGAGTCGTTTTATATTGTGATCTTGATCCAACAAAAGATTCAAGTCTTGGCTTCTCTCGAAAATCATTTTCATCAAACCATGCATCTTTGATTTAAAACAAAATGATTTTCAAACGTTTTCATTTTTAGCCAAAATGATTTTTAAACAAGTCTTTCAAATCTGGACAAAACTGCCAGATAATCGATTATGTGATTTGATAATCGATTATGTTAAGTCAGCTAAAACCGGAATTTACAAAACAGCAAAATAATCGATTATGTAATATGATAATCGATTATCCTTTTTATTCAGATTAAATTAGAAATTCCGCAAGAGGTCAATTATCGATTATCCTATATAGCATAATCGATTATTCACTGACTGTTGCCAAAGTTTTTTTAAACGCTGAAAGATAATCGATTATGCACAAGGCAATCATCGATTATGCTAGCATAAAATCAGCGTCTGATTTTTGAACGTTAACAAGTAATCGATTATGCAAATTGAATAATCAATTATTCTAGCTTAAAATCAGCATATGATTTTTGAACGATTTGCAGATAATCGATTATGCAAATCAGATAATCGATTATTCTAGCACAAAATCAGCAATTAGTGATTGGCAATTAAGTAACGGTCTTGGTGTCTTTGAGGGCTATAAATACACCTCTAAATCTCTCTTTTAAGCACAACAACTGATTACAATTCTCGCATAAGCTTACATACTCTCATCTTAATCATTTCATATTTATTTCATAGTTTTTGAGAGCCAAATTCTTGACGAAGTTGTTGTGTTCTTGAGCGTATTAATTTTACTCATATCTACTCCGTAATTGAGTCTTTCTTGAGTGCTAAGTGTTTGTATACACTTGAAGGGAAGTTCTAATCCCTGTTGTTGTAAGAAGGAAATGTTAGTTCCTTCACGTGAAGTCTTAAAGTGCGGTATCTTCGAGCAAGCATCGTGGAGACTTGTGTTCTCAGTTTGTAACGGTTTGTTAAGCACCCGTAAGCTTAACGGAGTTAGTTGAAACTCGAGAGAGTCTCTCGGGAAACTTGGACTAACCATACATTGTAGTGAACCAGTATAAGTTCGGTGTGTTCTCTCCTTACTACTTTATTTACCGCACTTACTTTACTCCTGCAATTTTAATTCCGCAAATTTATCTTGATTTTTATTAAAACGCTATTCACCCCCCCCCTCTAGCGTTAAGCGTATATTCTAACACTTCCTCTTCTTCTTCTTCTTCTTCTTCTTCTTCTTCTTCTTCTTCTTCTTCTTCTTCTTCTTCTTCTTCTTCTTCTTCTTCTTCTTTCTCTTCCTCTTCTTCTTCTTCTTCTTCCTATTCTTCTTCCTCTTCTTCTTCTTCTTCTTCTTCTTCCTCTTCTTCTTCTTCTTCCTCTTCTTCTTCTTCTTCTTCCTCTTCTTCTTCTTCTTCCTCTTCTTCTTCTTCCTCTTCTTCTTCTTCTTCGTCTTCTTCTTCTTCTTCTTCTTCATATTCTCCTCCTCCTTTGTGGTAGCCCCAAGTTCCTTAAAGCCGAGTATTCTGCGAGCGAGGCAAATACCTCATCTCACCTAACAGCTTAAGCTCAGTGGTCCTAGAAAAACTTGTGAAAAGGAAGAAAACTTAGTGAAATATAAGTGCCGTGTATGAATGTAATCATTCGGGAGAGCCTCACCTCGTGAACATGCTTCCTAACCACGCCCAATTCTAGTCCTAAAAAGGATAAGCGGTCGCTGCAAATATAATCCGGTCCAAAAGTCCGGAGTCATATCCCACTTAGACCTAAGCTTAGCTATATCTATTTAATATCAGTAAAAAGATAAGTTTGAACAATTTTCTAAATAATAAAGATTGAGATTTATATTTCTAACTAATTAACTAGCAAATACTAGAAAGGGTAAAATTATCAACTAACGAGACAAAGGGTTGGATACTAAATTAAGGAGGTCTAGAGTTATTATTTCCCCAATTGTCGGAACCTTTCTAACTATGTTCCCTACAATTTTTCCAATGTATTATCTACTGATCATGAGCACTTTAGGTTCCATAATTCTCTCTCGAGAAACTACAACAATCTCGAGCAACTACAACAATTTACTAGACATATTTTCTCGAACTACGCTAGTTGGCTTTATCTAACCGCTCATTAGGACCATATGAAGGATTTGTTATTTCTAAACCTGCCTTTAAGCCTGCCGTATTGATTTTTCACATACGTTAGGAGTGACGTTGTTCAACAACCACCTAAATATGTATCCTTTCTTGAGCAACACATAATAAATAGGCACAGTCAATCGATGGTCATTCAATCAACAACAATAAATACGTAATGGAGCAAGTAGAGAAATTCAACGACTCAATTATATAAAAACATAACAAGAATTTATCCTACAAGAGGTTCTGTCAAAACCCTAGATAATTGTTTAGCTACTCATAACAAAATAAAATAAAGCTACAAAGTTGTTCATAATGTATAATTGCAAGAATTAAAAGGAGATAGAAAAACTCTAGTGTTTGGTTGATCTTCTCACACTTGTTCTTGCCTCCCAAGTAGTCTAAAAACAAGCTTCCCCCCGGACTTGGGCGAGTTTGTTGAGTTTATATAGGGTTAGGATAAGTTTTCCCATGAGTTACACTTTGGCACTAAAACTTTTTGTTGTTATCTAGATCTACCGCGGTCGTGGCACGACCACGGTGAATGACTATCGCGCTCCCCTTTTCTCGCAAAATTAGGTTTATGAAATTTGGAGGGACTAATCGTTCCTTTTGGGAACTAGGTTTGCATTTGAAGAGTCGCCTCCTAATGATTAAGGAGCATTAGGACACCAATAGAAATTCAACTCTGAGTTTGTTTGAATAACCAGAGATTGGGTAAGGGCTTGAAATTATCCCAAGGGGAAGGTGTTAGGCACCCCTCAAGATCCATTAGTGTGGTTTCTGACGAGACAATTATTGTGAATTTAGCAAATAGACAAGTGTGGGCTCAAATATTAGAGGATTTAAACATATAAAAGAAAGAACATTTGAAAGGAGAGTTTTAAAAAGAGAGAGTTTGCAAATAAAAGAAAGGGGTCCTAGTTTTGTATTTAATATGGATCACCCATACAATGTCTGGTAATCACTCCTCAATGAGGGGCTACACGTGACATTATCGCGTGGTCATCATATCCATATCTACCCTTCCCACCCCGTTAAGGTATTAAAGCGCGGATTGATCTCGGTTACTTATTGCATGCTATTACCCGTCCGACTCCTATAAGTCCGGAGGCATTTAGGACTACTAAACCTAAAAGGGAGGGATATTAGGGTTATTTGAAGTTTCAAAGGTAAAAATTTTAAGGTGACATACAAAACATATAAAGACTTCACATTAATAGGGAAACACATAAACATATAAGGCTCAAGTATACCTTCTTCAAACAAAACAATCCAATAGCATGACTTAAACAAATGAGTAATGTCGGATTCTAAAAAAAATACTTGAGAGAAGAAGAGATGGTTGTGTTGCAGCAGGCTTGGCTTATTACACGACTCAATTAGGAAACAGAATGGGGTCTATCTACTGATTGTAACACTTAAACAAATAAAGAGGCCAGTTCATTTTTATTTATATTACTTAAGGCTTGCTTAGATATTTGGACGGGGCCCAATAGACATGATATCTACTGAGTTCAGAAGGCAATGAGACAGTAAAAAATCTAAACGAATTGTTTGAAATCCTATAGGCATGCTTGCTAAACCTTGTTAAGTAAGGGAATTATATTATTAAGAAGAAGTTCGGAATGGACAAAATTAAATTAGACTGGTTACATATTGTGCAGGTGATAGTATCTAATATTACGGATTTTAATCCCTATGAACATGATATCTAACATTGCATGTGATAGACACAAACAAGATTTATTTAAGAATCCATATAGGCATGATTTGTATATGTTACCGTAACATGTTACTGGTTTATACCCACTTGGTCCCTAAACAAGATATCTAAACGGTGACAAACATGCAGAACTTTAGAATGAAATCCTATATGTAGGTTATCTCGGCGTGATATTAAACATGCATAATAAATAAATCTCTATAGGCATGATGTCTAAGGTGCAGAATCAAAATACCCTATAGGCATGGTTTCTAAATGCAGTTTGAATATGCAGAATTAAAATATTCCTATAGGTATATTTTCTACCCTTGCATGCATAGTCACTCGACCCTTTTCACTAGCCAACCCCAAATGTTTATTACAACTTATTACAAACCATGAATACTAAATACATAAGAAAAATACAAAGAAAAGAATTACAACTAGAGGAAGCCTAATTCTTGACTTCCTGTCTAAGTTGTGAGATAAACCAACTCAAATACCACTGATCCAAAGCCTTTCTCAGACTAGAGTGTGTTAGAGTTCCCTAAGGGCCTCAATAGGCCCCCGGGCAGTGCTCACACCCAAGTTCCATAACCAGACTAGGGATAAGTGCAGTGTGAAAATGTCATCCCTCTTGTGTCAAAGTTCAGAGGGAGTTCATGGGTCCCGAGGCAAGGCTCACATGAGGGGGTAGAACTTAATTCTAAGAAGAGAGTGCTAGTACAGAAACAGATATTTAAGAACTAAGGAAGTAAAGAAGAGGGAAAGAGGTGCTGGGAACAACCATTAACACCTCAAACCAGTTAATAATTTCACAACAAAGGGGCAGGGGTTTGAGAATCCATTGCAAGGAGCCTATATACCTAGGCATAAGTTAATTCTGGGCATGCACAACAATAGGGAGTGATGTCATGCTTGTAAAATCAACCAGAAAACACAACATATAAGGGTAACATGAAGGTTATGATCCTAGGAGGAACAAGTTTAAGTCATGTTCAACAATATTTGATGTTGTTATGCCCCAAACAAACCATAAGTATCAAACACATTGGGGTAGGGATTTAGTATTATAATACATTGATTCAGAACAGGAGAAAAGAAAGTATAGCATGCTAAATAAAGGTACTGAATTAGATACAAGTAGTAGGAAGACAAAAAGGCAAGAACATTAAGTAACCATGTTGTTGTTGATGCTAAAAGCTTGATTATAACATACCAGTTAAAGAAACAAAATGTAGTGAAGAAAGGTAGCAAGACTTCAAAATATAGCTTTGGCTTTTAGCCAGCTAAACAAGCCACTGTAACAAGTAGTATAGCAAAAAAGAGAGTGTTTTGAGTGTAAGTGTCAATTCTGAACTAAAAGTGTTCGTGTGTTTGTGTTAATGAGAGAGTATGTATACATAGTAGTTCAAAACCATGTAAAGTAGGGCCGAATTACAATTGTATAGTAATTATGGAACTTAGAACCAATTAGAACCAACATCAGCACAAGTACTCACTTAATTTAAGGGAATCAGTTCAAACGCTAAGAACAAGTAACAAATAAGGAAAGAAATCAATGTGTAGACTAAAATTATTCGAACATATCAGGCATAGAGTTAACTATTAGGGCTAGGTTCAGAAAAACTCTAATTAGGCAAATAGACAGTAAGAATCAAGCAGCCAAGGTAAGGGAATCAATCAGATTGAGTAGAAAAGTAGGGATCGAAGGTCTAAAGGAAAGTGTTCAAATTAGACCAAGAAATGGGGTAATCAGAATCAATCAGAGAGAAAGTCATGTGTCAATATTTTGCCTAAAAATAAAGTAAGACACAGATAGTCAAGAGTCGACACACAAACCTAGCAAACACGAGAGTCAAATAATACTGATTTGATGAGAAACATACAGGTTTTAACAGTCAAGATGAACACAAGCACGCAGAATCAGTGCAAGTTTGTAGGTTAAGAAGCTGAGTAGAAACAAATCAAGGCAAGATAGTCACGAAGAATCACAGAAACTCAAAAACGAGAACCGACCAGTCATGCTAATACACAAAACCAAACAAAGAAACCCCCTAAAAATTAGGTCTTTCAACATAAACAAGTTAAATAGAAGATAGAAACCTAGAATTAGAAGAATCACTCAAAGGGAACAAGAGATTTCAAAAAGAACTTCTGTACTTAACAATCTCAAACCCAAAACCACAGGATTTTTAACAATAGAAAAGTTTTAATTAAAAAAAGAATAAATAGGAAGATCAGACAAAAACTTAGGCAAACAAATATTCATTTAATAACAGGTAAAATAAATAGTTTTAACATGCAAACTCAGGCGGAAAGGTAATACGAGCAAACACTGCAAAACATACCAAAAATCAAAGAAAAGTTTCAAAATAACTTAATAGAATCTTAGTTAGAAAGATAAGGAGTTTTGAAAGTGGAGTTTTAAAAAACACTTTCGAGAAAAGTGCTTAAAAATTCAGAGCAGACATAGATATGAAACAAATCTAAGAGAAATCGAGAGAACCTTGAAATTTAGGGTTTCAGAAGAACCCGAAGTGGTGAGAAAGGCTTTGAAAACCATCGATCTAAGTAGGAGAGTCGAGAGTCACTCTCGAATAGCCATGGCTGGTCGAAGAAAGGTCAGAGATGACCAGGGAACTGGGTTTGCATTTGAAGAGTCGCCACCTATTGATTAAGGTGCATTAGGACACCAATAGAGATTCAACTCTGAGTTTTTTTTTTGAATAACAACAGATTGGGTAAGGGCTTGAAATTATCCCAAGGGGAAGGTGTTATGCACCCTCAGAATCCACTAGTCTAGTTACCGGCTATACAGTTATTATGAATTTAACAAATAGACAAGTATGGGCTCAAATATTAGGGGATTTAAACACATAAAAGAAAGAACATTTGAAATGAGAGTTTAAAAAATAAAGAGTTTGAAAATAAAAGGAAAGGGGTCCTCGGTTTGTATTTAATATGGATCACCCCACATAATGTCCGGTAATCATTCCTCAATGAGGGGCTACACGTGACATTATTGCGTGGTCATATTCATATCTACCCTTCCCATCCCATTAAGGTATTAAAGCGCGGATTGGTCTCGATTACTTATTACATGCTATTACCCGTCCCATTCTTATCAGTCCCGGAGGAACTTAGGACTACTAATCCTAAAAGGGATGGATACTAGGCTTATTTGAAATTTCAAAGGTAAAAATTCAAAAGCAACATACAAAACATATAAAGACTGCACATTAAAGGGGAAACATATAAATATATAAAGCTCAAGTATACCTTCTCCAAACAAAAACAATGCAATAGCACGACTTAAACAAATGTGTAAAGTCTGATTCTAAAAAAATACTTGAGGGAATAAGAGATTGTTTTGTTGCAGCAGGCCTAGCTTATTACACGGCTCAGTTAGGAAACTGAATCGGGTCTACCTACTGATTGTAAAACTTGAACAAATAACAGAGGTGAGTTCAGTTTTATTTATATTGCCTAAGGCTTGCCTAAATATTTAGACGGGGTCCTATAGACATGATATCTGCTGAGTTCAGAAGGCGATGAGATAGTAAAAACTCGAAATGAATTTTTTGAAATCATATAGGCATGCTTGCTAAACCTTGTTAAGTAAGGGAATTAGATTATTAAGAAGAAATTCAGAATGGACAAAATTAAATTAGACTGGTTACAAATTTTGCAGGTGATAGTATATACTACTACAGATTTTAATCCCTATAAACACGATATCTAACATTGCATGTGAGTAAAAACAAACAAGATTTATGTAAGAATCCCTATAGGCATGTTTTCTATACGTTACTGATTTTAACACATTACAGGGTTATCCACTTGGGCCCTAAAATAGGATATCTAAACGGTTACAAACATGCAGAACTTTAGAATGAAATCCTATAGGCAGGTTATCTATGCGTGATATTAACCATGCAAAGTAAGTTGATATCTATAGGAATAATGTCTAAGGTGCAGAATAGAAATACCCCATAGGCATGATTTCTATATGCAGAATTAAAATAGTCCTATAGGCATATTTTCTACCTTTGCATGCATTGTCACCTGACCCTTTTCACTAGCTAGCCCCAAATGTTTATTACAACTTATTACAAACCAGGAATACTAAATACATTAGAAAAATACAAAGAAAAGAATTACAACCAGAGGAAGTGTGATTCTTGACTTCCTGTCTGAGTTATGAGATAAACTAACTCAAAGACCACTGATCCAAAGCCTTTCTCAGACTTGAGTGTATTGGAGTTCCATAAGGGCCTAAATAGGCCCCCGAGCAGTGCTCACAACCAAGTTCCATAACCAGAATAGGGATAAGTGCAGTGTGGAAATGCCAGCCCTCATGTGTCCAAGTTTAGAGGGAGCTCATGGGTCCCATGGCAAGGCTCACTGAGGGGGGTAGAACTTAAGTCTAAGATTAGGGTGCAAGTACAGAAACAGAGCTTTAAGAACTAAGGGAGTTAAGAAGAGGGAAAGAGGTATTGGGAACAACCATTAACACTTCAGACAAGTTGATAATTTCATACCAAGGGGGCGGGGGTTTGGGAATACATTGCAAGGAGACTATATACTTAGGCATAAGTTAATTCTGGGCATGCACAACAATAGAGAGTGTTCTCATGCTTGTATCAATCAGAACACATAACACATAAGGGTAACATAGAGGTTATGATCCTAGGAGGACCAAGTTTAAGTCATGTTCGGAAATATTCGATGTTGTCATGTCCCAAAGCAACTATATGTATCAAAAACATTGGGGTAGGTATTTAGGATTCATAATACATTAATTCAGAATAGGAGAAAAGAAATTATAGAATGCTAAATAAAGGTACCGAATTAGATACAAGCAGTAGGCATACAAGAAGGCAAGAACATTGAGTAATCATATTGTTGTTGATGCTGAAAACTTAATTAGAACATACCTGTCAAAGAAGTAAAATGCTGTAAAGAAATGTAGCAGGACTTTGAAATATAGCTTTGGCTTTCAGCCAGCTAAACAGGCCACAATACAAGTAGTAAAGCAAGAGAGAGTTTTTTGACTGTAAGTGTGAGTTTAGAACTAAAAGTGTTTGTGTGTTTGTGTTAAAGAGAGAGTATGTATATATAGTAGTTCAAAACTATGTAAAATAAGGCAATAATTACAATTGTATAGTAATTATGGAACTCAGAACCAATTAGAATCAAAATCAATACAAGTACTCCCTGAATTTAAGGGAATCTGTTCAAACGGTAAGAACAAGTAACAAATAAGGAAAGAAATCAACGTGTAGACAAAATAATTTGAACATATTAGGCATAAAGTAGATAGGGCTAGGTTCAGAAAAATTCTAGTTATGGAAATAGACAGTACGAATCAATCAGCCAAGATAAGGGAATCAATCAAATTGAGTAGAAAAGTAGGGATCGAAGGTTTAAAGGAAAGTGTTTAAATTATACCAAGAAACGGGGGAATCTGAATCAATCTAAGAGAAAGTCATGTGTCAATATTTTGAACATAAATAAAGTAAGACACGGATGGTCAAGAGTCGACACACAAACCTAGCAACATGAGAGTCAAATAATATTAATTTGATGAGAAAGAGGCAAGTTTCGAACAGTCAAGATGAACATAAGCTCGTAGAATTAGTGTAAGTTTTTAGGCTTAGAAACTGAGTAGAAACAAATCAAGGCAAAATATTCACGAAGAATCACATAAACTCAAAAATGAGAACCGACCAGTCATGCTGATACATAAAACCAAACAAAGAAATCCCCTAAAAGTTAGGGCTATCAACATAGACGAGTTAAAGAGAAGATAGAAACCGAGACTTAGAAGAATCACACAAAGGGAACAAGAGATTTCGAAAAGAACTTCTTCACTTAAACGAACAATCTCATACCTAAAACCATGACATTTTCAACAATAGAAGGGTTTTAAAAAAGGATAAATAGGTAGATCAGACAAAAACTCAGGCAAACAAGCATCCACTTAATAAATAGTTTAAAAAATTAGAGTTTTTAACATGAGTTACCCGGTCTGGTTCCAAATCAGCCGTTCATTCAACACTGCTACAACCTCCGCACGCATTCGTCGACCTGTAGAAGTGCTTTTTCAGTTTGTTATGGGTTCCAACCCATGGACTTGGTAGTAGACGGTTCGGACGATGGTTGTGTCCTGAACCCAGTCAGCGGCACATCTCCTATCTTCTAGAGAAGCGGCTGAATAGTTGTGAGCCACTAACTCATGCGAAAAAGATAATATGAGCAAAAACTGGAAAACATATCAAAAATCAAATAAAGGTTTCGAAATAACTTAACAGAACCTTAATCAGGAAGATAAGGAGTTTTGAAAGCGGGGTTTTAAAAGAAACTTCGAGGAAAGTGCATAAAAGTTCAGAGCAGACATAGATCTGAAATAGATCTAAGAGAAATCAAGAGAACCTTAAAGGTTAGTGTTTCAGAGAACCCCAAGCGGGGAGAAAGGCTTTGAAAACCATCGATCTAAGCAGGAGAGTCAAGAGTCATACTCGAATAGCCATTGTTGGCTGGAGAAAGGCCAGAGATGACCGGAGAACAACCATAAACTGAAATAGACCAAGGTTTGGACCAAGCTCCTTTAATATCTATCCTTGAAACCATAATAATTGAACATGTATAAGCCATGGGAGGTGGATACATGCCTTTGATGACCTTGGAAGCCATGGATTTGGGAGTTTTAGGGTTGTAGTTGAGGGCGACGGCTAGGGTTTGAGAAGGTTTGAGAGAGGATTGAATGATGAGGGGATTCACAGGCGTCGGAGTGTGTGAAATGGGGTTAGGGTTAGGGGTCGTTTGAATTTAAAAGGTAAGGATTGTTGTTGGCCGTTGATTTGAAATGATCAACGACCTAGATTAAAACGGGCGAGTGGGTAGGTTATAAAGATGGGTATGGGCCGGATTGAATGGGGATTGAGTCAGGGGTAATTGAGCCTCACATTGGGTTTAATTGGGGTGCAAAATCAAGCTAAAATTGAAATAAAATGGGGCTAACATTTAAATAGCCACTTTCCCTATTTGATTAATAAAAAATAGTAAAATAATTTCTGAAAATAAATTAAAGGTACTAAAATGATTAAAAGTACATAATTATCAAATTAAAAATACTGGAATTGGTTTTTTTGATATAAAATGTAATTAAATCTAAAAGAGGATAATATTGCAATTATATATAATTTATCTTTTAAAATACTAAATAGATTTGTAAAATATGCAAAAATTATATTAGCTATATTTTAGCATAAATATGAGAATCCAATAAGTGAATCACCAACATGATAATTTTGGAAATAATTATTGGGTTTTTTTGGATAAAATAGGGCGATAAATTAATTTAAAAATCTCTTAAAAATTAAAAAAAAATAATAAAACGTTTGAGCATACTTATATATATGCTTGCATATGCTATTTTGAAAGTATTTTGCCTATTAATAATATACAGAAAAAAATTAGGTATCAACAATGACGACTGTTCTGTTTTTCGCCTTCTTTTACCGCGTTCCAACTGCGGTCCCAGTCGACTGTTGCCCAGATTATCTTGACCTTTTCTTGCTCGTTTTCATCTGGGATCTTCTTGATTGGACTTGTATCTACATATTTGCCTCCAAAACACTCTATATCCTCCTCCTAACTCGGAGTAACTCCTGAAAAGCATAAAAACCTCAACTAGAACATTTTGTTATCATTTAGCACTTAAAACATCAATAAAGTATGGTTAATTTAGAGCATAAATAGCATCTACATCGCATAATATAGGCTACTATAAACAACCCACACTTAAATCATTGCTCGTCCTGGGGTAATCAAACTACACTTTATGCAGACACGACCTTTCTAAACAATTCTCTTAACTCGTCACACCAAGAATATTTAAAATAGACTAAGCACAAAAGCGTAACATCTTTACCTCAAGATTAGACTCACAAGCACCGCGTATTATTCACAACTCACCCACTTACTCTAACATAGAGGTCAGTGACATTACTTTTCCTTCATGAATCAAGTCACACAATAAAAGAGAGTAGTTCCACACAGTAAAATTTAAGAACACTTAGGAACTCAAGATAAAAGAATTCACTCACTATCAGAAATAACATTCGTATGCCACAAAAGATGCACCATAAGCTTTCCTGTATAGTACTACTCCACTAATCGAGCTCATTCAATCTAGGATAAATTAGGAATTTATTTGGTTGTGATGTAGGATGCGGGAGGGGTAAGATACATTTAGATATAAGAGTGACTACACCTCCCTAAGCACTTTAATACATATACATTAAAACTCAAACCCCATACTTATGTCAAACCAAACTCCACCTTATATCAAGAGTTACCACTATCAAAGAATATATTTTATAGCAATACAACTATATTTGTTTTCTTTTCTTTTTCAACTCAAGTGGCTCTTACTTGTTCAAATCAGTGCACCCTTTCTCCTTATTTCATTAATTCCACTCAAAAGTCAAACCAACCACCCCACACTTTAACTTTTACAAAATTCATAACAATTCAAGTGCTCACGGGAGGTGGAAAAGTTCAAATAGATTGTTAATTCAAACAAAGAGATAAGACTTGTAATGTGGTCGCCAAAGAAATATGATTACAGGCTCAAAGGGGTTAACTATGATACATAACAATTAGACATATAGAATATACATATCTGGGTCAATACGAAAATGCCTATATCACTTTCAAGACTGAACAAAACTACTATTTTGCTTTGCAAACACATGGGGCAAGTTCTAGGCATAAAATGCAATGCAAAGAATAACAACAAACCTCACACGCACATGACACATGACTCACTCAGGATTGGTTTCATCAAGACACTCTAGTCAAAACAGTTAAGCAATGTTATAATCATACAATTTAAGGTACTTATACAAGAGTCAAAAATTGAGCCTAAGCGTCACAACCAAAGTACTCACTATTCTCAAGGCATAATAAAGTCAAGAGATATTACTTCATTTCAAACACAACATAATGAATCTTATTCCTAAAAAAACTAACGACGCATGGTTCAAATAAAACCTTTGGAAAAGAACCGCGGCACAAATAAAAACCAAGGGGGAATTGCTATACTACCTAACAAAGGAAAATCCTTTTTTAGACTTAAATCCCTCAAGAAAATTATCTAATAGACCCATCATTGGAAAAAGTTCAATCATTTTTATTAAAAAAATTACTCAATTAAACTAACATAACTAAAATAGCATAAAAAGTTACACAGACCATCTCCTCACCCCACACTTAAAATTGTGCATTGTACCCAATGCACACCATAACCAATAAAAGGGTAAAAATGACTCCCTGGTAGTCCAAAGTCTGAAGCACTAACAGCTCATGGGGTACTTAGATCTCTCCCAAGTTTGGTCTTTCGTGCGGGTACCTCACACTTAGTTCCAACCATTTGGTTTGATGTTGCATCCTTCCAATACCTTTGCTTTTCATGCTCCTAGAAAATAAAAAATTGACACTACAAAAATAATACAATTAAAAAAAATAAAGCAATAAAGTTGGGTTTCCTCCCAACAAGCGCTTCATTTGACGTCGCGGCATGACGCGAATCACTTCTTGCCTCCACCTTGAGTTTATGATTTGAACCCCCAATTTGGCATCAAGTTTTCGGCTATGCTCCAGGGGTGGAGGAACAAATCTAATTGGCCCAAGAAACCATTGTACTATTCTACACATCTTGGCTTTTAGATGAGGTATGTAGTCCTGTCTTTCTGGCAAGAAAAATTCTAGAATGTAGGAACCTTGTTCCTCATTCCTTGACTCCTCAATCGGCTTGGATGAATCTATTTCCGTATCATCATCCAATCCCAATATGGAAAAATGTTTGGAGCGAGGACCAATTCACTCAAACACATGAACTTCAGGACCTTCAACATCCTCAACATCAATGATACTAGAGTCAACCAAATTTGTATCCTCAATGTCCATGGCTGACTCTAATATCACTTCTGTAACAATGACATCACTAAATTTTAGTTGGCTAGGTTGTTGATGTTACTCTGACCTTCCCAATTGACACCTCAAATTCATGATCTTCTTGGATACTATCACCAATATTGGCTTGTTGAGTATTAAAAGCTCCAACCACTTGACTCAATTGAGCCTCCAACTTGCGAATAGTTTCCTCTTGCCTCTCTATCTGCAGTTGTTTCTCATTATTTTGTTCCAGAAGGCACATTAACATATCCTTGATCTCCTTCAGGTCCACATCCCTAGGTTCTTTGTTCCTATTAACTTAACAAGAAAAAATAGAACCATCATAGTAAGGGGTTGCGGGAAGATAAGAAATATAAGTACAATCATAAAAGCAACCATTTTTACCACCACACACATCACACATATTCCACAAATAAGATTGAGTTGGTGCACATAACTCGCTCTCAGTAACATTTTGAAAGTTTTGCCACGGGTGTTTCCTTCACAATATGTATGGAGATCAATAATAGAAGTATCTACACCTAAATTCCCATAATTTTAAGATGTCATGTTTCTCGAATCAATAGTTATAAAAAATACAAATAAAATAAAATAAAATAAAAGTTCAAACTTGAACCTTAGCAATGTATACAGCTACAATTACACCGTTAGTTCCCCGGCAACGATGCCAAAATCTTATCACACCCAACTATATTCCTAAGGATAAGCGGTTGCTACAAATATAATCAGGTCTAAAAGTTCGGAGTCGAATACCAAATCGACTAAGACTTTGCTATAGGTGTTCAATATCACTAAAAAGACAAGTTTGAACAATTTTCTAAATTATAAAGATTGTGATTTATATTTCTAACTAATTAGAAAATACTAGAAAGTGGTAAAATTATTGACTAACGAGACAAAGGGTTGGAGACTAAATTAAGGAGGTCAAGAGTTATGATTTCCCTAATTGTTGGAACCCTTCTAGCTATCTTCCTTACAACTTTTCCAATGTGTTCGCTACTGATCGTGAGCACTTTAGGTGATGTAATTCTCTCTTGACAAACTATAATAATTTACTAGACATATCTCTCGAACTACGCTAGTTGGCTTTATCTAACCGCTCATTGTGACCATATTAAGGATTTGTTATTTCTAAACCTGCCTTTAAACCCGCCGTATTGATTTTTCACATACGTTAGGAGTGACGTTGTTCAACAACCACCTAAATATGTATCCTTTCTCAAGCAACACATAATAAATAGGCACAGTCAATCGATGGTCATTCAATCAACAACAATAAATACGTAATGGATCAAGTAGAGAAATTCAACGACTCAATTATATAAAAACATAACAAGAATATATCCTACAAGAGGTTCTGTCAAAACCCTAGATAATTGTTTAGCTACTCATAACAAAATAAAATAAAACTACAAAGTTGTTCATAATGTATAATTGCAAGAAGTAAAAGGATATAGAAAAACTCTAGTGTTTGGTTGATCTTTTCACACTTGTTCTTGCCTCCCAAGTAGTCTAAAAACAAGATCCTCCCCAGACTTGGGCGAGTTTGTTGAGTTTATATAGGGTTAGGATAAGTTTTCCCACGATTTACACTTTGGCCCTAAATTTTTTTGGCTTTCCCCAGATCTACCGCGGTCGCGGAACGGCCGCGGTGAATGATGACTATTTTGTTTTTTGCCTTCTCTTACCGCGTTCCAACCATGATCGTGGTGGGCTGTTGCCCAGTTTTTCTTTACTTTTTCTTGCTCGTTTTCATCTAGGCTCTCCTCGATTGGCCTTGTATCTACATATTTGACTCCAAAACACTCTATAGCCTCCTCCTAACTCGGAGTAACTCCTGCAAAGCATAAAAACCCCAATTAGAGCATTTTGTTATCATTTAACACTTAAAACATCAATAAAGTGTGGTTAATTAAGAGCATAAATGGCATCTACATTGCATAATATAGGCTACTATCACCTCCCACTTGCCCTTCGAGAGCTTATGCCATGTGCGCTCGAGGTAGGGAATCTGTTTGAAGATCCTCTCGATCCACTCGTTGAAGCAACAGAATGAATTAGGAACCTTGGAAGCCGCTGCATGATGAAAAATACATGTAATTAGAAAAAGAATAAAAGGGAATGACAAATACTTAAGAAGGAAAAAACTTATGGGATGCATTTCACTTTTTGGGGACCGGTAGAAATTCTGAGGGGATGAGGTCTTCGGGTTTTTACCCAAACGAACCTCCCATGCCAGCTTCGATCTCGGTCCTTGTCAATGCCAGAGAACAAAGCTTTGATTGCTGTGTGAATGAGCTTGATCAACCCCCTTAGAAGATTTGGGACTGTACTGATAAAGCAGATGGTTGAGGGTGAACCGAGGTGCTTCGGTGTTGTTCACAAAGTGTCGGAGGAGGATTACGATCCTCAAAAAGGATTGATGAATCTACCCAAAGCAGATTTCGTACCTTTTACAAAAGTCAAGAAAATGGGGTCCACTGGCGTGAGCATGAAAGGAGAAGTGTAAATACTTAATTACCCCTCAATATAAGTGGTAATGTCATTGTTGGGCTCAGGGACGACTACTTCCTTGCCCTCCCAGTTACAGTCTACTTGGACTGTGGGTAGTGTTTCCTCAATAACAGAGCATATGTACCTCCATGCTCCCTTACCTCGATCCTGTTGGTTGGAGGCCTTCTTGATGTTGAAGTCATTCCCGATAGAGTAGCCCCCGGGTATGAAACTCTTCAAGTGAGGCTCCTGGGCCACCTCAGAAATGGTCACCTCAGCATCTGTGGCAGAGTGGGAAGATGAAGGAGCAGTTTGCTAAGGCACGAATCTGGAAAATATGAAGGTTTGAAGAAAAAAAAATGAAGATTTGAAGATGAGACGAGGATATGAAGGTCTAGGTTGAAGATTCAAAGACAATATATGAAGGTTGAGAATGAAGATATGAAGGTCTAAGGAGCAATGTATGAAGATTTGAAGGAGTTAAATGTAAGCAGAGAATTTGAGGGTAAATCAAAGAGTTCTGGATGCAGAAAGTGGAGAAGTGAAAAGGTGTTGGAGTTTTTATAGCGGGAGAACAACCAATGCGCGATGTTTCGCATTCGAGGACAATTAACCGACAACTGACACGTGTTCGAAGTCAGAAAATTATAGTTGAATAATATCATATTCATACTTGTTATTATACTAATATTAGTAAAAGGTCCTACATGTCCTGAGGTAGAGAACAAACTTAAGAATAATAAGGCCCCGCTTGGCCATGAATTTTGCCAAAAAATTTTTGAGATTTATTTTCAAAACTCGTTTGGCCATAAATTTACCTATATTTTGGTCAAATCGCAAATTTTAAATCCCAAAATCAGCTATTAAACTGAATTTGGGCCAAATTCCAAAACTTGGGAATTATATATATGTTTTTTCAAAATAAAGTTGGAAAATATGTTTTGAGAACGTATGTCCAAATGCATTTTTATCTTCAAACCGAACTTCACCCAAATTAAATTTTTCAAAATAAATTTGGGATCTGATGGTATGCAACTCCCACTTCCAACCGAAAGGTTGTGAGTTTGAGTCTCCCCAAGAGCAAGGTGGGAAGTTCTTGGAGGGAAGGATGCGGTGGGTCTATTTGGAAACAACCTCTCTACCCCAGGGTAGGGGTAAGGTCTGCGTACACACTACCCCAAACCCCACTAAGTGAGATTATACTAGGTTGTTAAAAAAAATAAAAATTTTGGGATCTATGGCTAAACGATAGCTAAGAATATTAAGGCCAAGTTTCATTATTAAAAGAAAATGATCCGTTCTTAAGTTACGTTCCCCTTGTCACACACTTGTCCGGACACTGTCACCCTCTCTATCTACTTTCATTTTCACAAAATCTCTCCTTCTTCAATTCCTTTCTCTTTCTCTCTCTCCACAATTTTCAGCTTGTAATAGGAAACTTATAAAAATTGTGCGTGACATGGGAGAATCGACCAAGTCTCCGATATCGGCAGCAAAATATTATGGCATTCTTGGAATCTCAAAATCTGCATCCCTCCCAGATATTTACAAAGCTTACAAACATCTTGTCAAGAGATGGCATCCTGATAGAAACACGTCCAATCAAGCTGAAGCCGTAGACAAGTTTAGATCCATCAATGAGGCCTACAGGGTACGTACGTAACTAGACTCTATGTTAGGCATAAAATAAAGATGAATATGTTCACTAAAATATCAAAAGAAAAAAAAAACCTAAGGGTGTTGACGTTACAAAAGAGTTGAAAAGATTATATATTGCATTTAATTCCTTGGAAAGGTTTCACATTATTATTCTGCCTAAAAGGTCACCAAAGCGGTGTCAACACTCCTTCGTCGGAAAATTACACCGTATAACTTGGTAATATTTTCTAAAATATGTATATATAATATAAAGTGACACCTATTGACTTTTTGATGAGTTTATTTTTTTATATTTTGACTCCCTTAATAAAAATTCTGATTTCGCCACTATAAAAGGTACTGCATGAATATTGCCATAATAATGTGAAAAATATACTTAATCTGCAGGTTCTTAGCAAGAAAAAGAGAGACGAAGAAAAGTTATTGAAAAATGATGTGGCAAAAACACCCCGAAAGAGTTCAGATGAGGATGAGTTACAAATTTCTAGTCCCACGCTCCTTTCAAGAACGACCAGTCGGATCAATCCAACAGTAGATTTTTACACATCCATGCCATGTTTTTCAATGAGTGGAGCCAGCACCCCCACAACTCCTGGCACACCAATATCAGATCAGACCCCAAACCTATTCAATGTAGCGAGCAAAAGAAACACAACCCCTATCATTTTTTCCCAGTCGACTTCCAGGAGAAAGCCTCAGCCAATCGAGAAGAAGCTCGAATGTACCCTTGAGGAGTTGTGCCATGGATGCGTCAAGAAGGTTATGATTACAAGAGATGTCATTGCAACCACAGGGTATGTACTAATCTAACTTAATTTCCTTTCCAACCACCGGCCATTTAACGTTTTCAAATTAAATACAGTCAAATTTATCTATAACAACATTCCTATATAATAACATTTCACTATAAAAGTCAAGCTTTTCCGCGACCAATCTCCGTGTTAAGTTATAATATATGCTCCTTATAATAACACTTCGCTATAATATCCAAAAATATTCGGAACAAACAAAGATATTATAAAGAGCTTTGACTGTATATAGCAGTGGCGAAGCTAGAAATTTCCTCGAAGGTGTTCAATTTAAAAGAAATGAAAAAAAATTCCGATAAAAAGGTATTCAATATGAGTTATATACCTCTGAAACATAATATTTTATCGGTGTACACAATGCAATTTGTAAACGAAAAGTGATCAGTTGATCACCCTTATCACCATAGGGCTTCGCCACTGATATACAGGGATGTTGTTACAGAGAAGTCTGTATATAATAAGCGAAAACATGATGGTGATGTCTCTGCAGGATTATTGTTAAAGAAGATGAAGTTGTAACAATAAAGGTAAGACCAGGATGGAAAAGAGGAACAAAAATTACATTTGAAAGTAAGGGGGATGAGAGACCAGGCACGCTTCCAGCTGATATAGTCTTGTCAATTGATGAGAAAACACATCCATTGTTCAAGAGAGAAGGAGATGACTTGGTTCTTGGAGTTAAAGTCCCTCTAGTCCAGGCTCTCACAGGTTGTATAATCACTGTACCTCTTTTGGGTGGAGACGAGATGACTATGTCATTTGACCAAGTTATTTATCCAGGTTTTCAGAAAATAATACCAGGCCAAGGCATGCCTAAACCTAAAGAAGACAGTAGGAGAGGGGACCTTATTCTTCAGTTTCTTGTCGAATTTCCTTTAGATCTAAGTCAGGAACAAAGGTTCCAGGTTGTTAGCATACTAGAAGATTGCTCTTGATGATGTTGCTAATTAATTCGTGGGTTATTCTTCACGTACCTTCTATAATTAGAGATTGTAGGAGATTCTTATGATCCAATTTGCTGTCGAATATAAATTACTTTTTGATTTAAATGAGGAACAACGGCCACATGTCATTATTGTAGTAGAAAGACTGGTCTTAGATAAATATTCATAGGGGGTCATTTCTCTTCCTGTTTTCGATATATAAAGATGGTAGTTGTGCTCCAATTTATTGTCGAATTTTCGTTAGACTTTAGCGAGGAACGAAAGCCTCGATTAGATGTGTTCATGAAATATCCAAACACCGAATCAAATCAACAAAAAAAGTCGCTATCCTTTGGTTTTGGTTTTGAATTGTAAAACCTGATCAACATTGATTTGATTTCGGTTTTAATAAAAAACAATCGAACCAAACTGAATATAAATTTGCCTATATTTAGGGACGGAGCAAGATTGAAGAAAGGGGACTCTATTTCTTTTTCGCCAAAAAAAAAATTAACGTGTAAATATGATAAATACCACTTTTAAAAGAAATATAGGGCTTCAGCGAGAGGCGATTGGAGACGAGTGATCACGAAGACATATCAAAGTCTTTCATGACTCCTCCGAACTGGCCAGCCTCCTCTTGAGGTTGGTCAGTCATCAAACCTCCCCTCACAATCACCCCTAAACACTACAAGCCCTAATTCATGGCAAAATTATTTGCAACTTCTATAACCCAAAGTTGTGGAGGACATGACCCTTGATAAGAAGCTGTGGATGTTGAATATTAAGGTCGTAGGTTAGGAGATAGTTGAGTCTTTCCTTACTTCGCCCCTTTGTGACTAGTCTGGTAGTTTTCTACTCAGTTAGTGGTAATGTTGTGTCTTACTACTATTTCATTTTTCATAGCGCCTGGTCTATACACTATCTATCATTTTTTCTTTGCATCTACTTTCTCATTTTTATGACGTTATTTTTCCAATATTTTCTATTGGAAGTACTGATATTGGGTCTTTGTGTTTTCGTCTTCTTGAGCCGAGGGTCTTACAGAAATAGCATCCCTACTTCTTCGGGGTAGGGGTAAGGTCTGCTTCACACTACTCTCCCCGGACCAAACTAGTGGGAGTTTACTAGGTTGTTATTGTTGTTGTTATTTTATAACCCAAAGCATTAAATGCTCCAATTCAAACCCTACCACACGTTTCTATCAATCATGTAGAATATTTTATGGGGAACATACGTAAAGGCTCGACGTATGGTCGAGAAAGGGCTTTTGGCGTATTTGGCCTACATCTGCGATTCCAGTGCGAAGGTTCCTTCCATGGATTAGATTCTAGTTGTCTGTGAGTTTTGGTTGGAATCAGTTGCCTTTTTGGTCCATGTTGTATCTTTTGATGGAATTAAGGTGGATCCTAAGAAGATTGAGGCAGTTCAGAACTGGCCTAGACCTACTTCAACTACAGAGATTCGGGGCTTTTTGAGTTTGGCGGGTTATTATCGCCAGTTCGTAGAGGATCTTTCATCTACCTCAACCCTATTAACTAAGTTGACCCAGAAAGGTGCTCTTTTCAGATGGTCCGACGAGTGTGAGGTACTCTTTTAGAAGCTCAAGACTCCATTGACTACAATCCCAGTGTCGCTGTTGCCTATAGGTTTGGGATCTTATACCATGTATTGTGATGCATCACATATTGGGCTTGGTAAATTATTGATGCAGGATGGTATGGTAATTGCCTACGCATCTTGACAGTTGAAGTTTTATGAGAAAATTACCTTGTGCATGATCTAGAGTTGGCAACATTTGTTCATGCACTGAGGATTTGGAAGAACTATCTATACAGCGTTCCATGTGAGGTCTATACCGACCATCAGAGTTTTCAACACATCGTTAAGTAAAAGAAACTTAATTTGGAGCAGCGGAGATGGTTGGAATTGTTGAAAGACTATTATATCACCATATTATATCATCTGGGAAGGCCAATATAGTGGTTGATGCATTAAGTATGATGGCTAAAAGCATGGGAAGTTTGGCATATTTACTGTTAGTGGAGAGGCCACTATCTATGAATGTTCAAGATTTGGCTAATTGGTTCGTGAGATTGGATGTCCCGAAGACTAATCAGGTTTTTGCTTGTTTTATGGCACAATATTTGTTATTGGAGAATATCAAGGCTCGCCAGTTTGATGATCCTCACTTGTTGGTGCTGAAGTACATGGTGTAGCGGAGTGATGCCAAAGAGGTTGTGATTGGAGATTATGGTGTTATGCGGCTTCAAGGCTGGATTTGTATTCCAAATATTGATGGGTTGAGAGAGTTGATCCTTGAGGAGGCTCATAGTTCGTGCTAGTCCATTCACCCAGGTGTCACGAACATGTACCGTGACTTGAAATAATACTTTTGGTGGCAGAGAATGACGAAAGATATTGTTTCTTATGTCTCTAGGTGTTTGAATTATCAACAAGTGTAGTACGAGCATAAGAAATCGAGTGGGTTGATTCAGAGATTGGAGATACCGAAGTAGAAGTGGGAGCGCATCTCATGGATTTTTTGGTAGGCTTACCACATAACTTGAGGAAATATAACGCAGTCTGGGTTATTATGGACTAATTGACTAAGTCCCCACCCTTCATTCCAGTGATGGCTTTCTATTTTTAGAGGGGTAGGCTCAAATTTACACCCGGGAGATTATCTGCTTGCATGGGTGCACATTTCTATCATTTTTTAATAAGGCACACATTTCACATCGTATTTTTGGAGGGTTGGGAAAGCGGGTCGAGCTGAGTGCCGCATTTCATCCTTAGATGGACGAATAGTCTGAGCGCAATATTACGATATTGGAGGACATGTTGCGGGTATGCTCTATAGATTGCGGGGGTTAGTGGAACCAATTTTTTCCTTTAGCGGAGTTTGCCTACAAAAACAACTATCAGTTGAGCATCCAGATGACTCTGTACAAGGCCTTATATGGGAGGCGATGTCGTTCGCTGATTGGTTGGTTTGAGCCTGGTGAGGCTACATTATTGCGCACTGATTTGGTCTCTGATGCTTTGGAAATGGTTAAGGTGATTCAGGAGCGACTTCGTATAGCTCGTCTAGGCAAACGAGTTATGCAGACCAGAAGGTTCGAGATGTAGCTTTCATGGTAGGTGAGAAAGTTCTTCTTTGAGTGTCTCCATGAAGGGCGTGATGCAGTTTGGGAAGAAGGGAAAGTTGAGCCCGAGGTTTATTGGCCCATTCGAGATCTTGGAGAGAGGTGGGGAGGTTTCTTATAGGTTTGCATTGCCTCATAGCCTTGTAGGGGTACATCTGGCATTTCAATTTTCTATGCTTCAGAAGTACTATGAGGGCAGATCGCATGTTTTGGACTTCACCACGATGCGACTTGATGAAAATTTGACCCGTGAGGAAGAGCAGGTGACTATTCTAGACCAATAGGTTCGTAAATTGAGATTTAAGAGTTTTCCATTTATGAAAGTGCAATTGAGAGGTCAGCTAATTGAGGAGGCTACGTGGGACTTCAAGCCCGATATGCAGAGTAGATACCCCAACATTTTTACTAGTCCAGGTACTTTTCTATGTCCATTGGAGGATTAACGTTTCTTTTAGAGGGAAAGAAATGTGATGAGCCGATAGGTAATTTTGAGTGCTAGCATTAATTTCTGTATTCTGAGACCTCTCATAGATACGTTTCATGTTTATTGACTTGCATGCATGGTCCGTGTCACATTTTTGAAAGCTTTTACGTAAAGTTTTGACAAAAATATGATATTTTAACTTAATATGATTCTAGAATTGACCAAGGTCAATATTTTTGGTAAATGCCCCAGATTGGTGTTTTGATAACTCTAGTTTGTACACATGTTTGATTGGGTCCGGGGTGACCCAGACGCATTTTGGGTCATTTAGTTAAAGATTGTGAAAATTGATTTATTAGTTGAAATTCTTGAGTTTTGATGATCGATTCTTGTTATTTGGTGTTATTTTGATGATTTGAGGTAGAAAATGAGTTTGTATGATATTATTACACTTGTGTGCATGGTCGGTTTTGAACCCAAGGGGCTCGGGAGAGTTTTGGGTGCATGGCAGAATGTTTTGGGAGTGATGATGCTTGTTGTTGGTATTTCAGGTCTGCAGGTCTCGCATTTGCGATGACCTGATCGCAATTGCGAGTCCCGTTTTTGCAAAGTTGGAATCGCAAATACGATATCTTGGAAGGTTTGTTGACTCTGCAGATGCGAAGATAGGATCACTTTTGTGGATTGTGGGTGGCCACATTTGCGACCTTGGAGTCGCTTTCGACTTAGAGCTGGAGGCTGGCAGCTTCGCATTCAACTCGCATTTGCGATAAATGGGCTAATCGCATTTTCAATATTTTTATCGCATTTGCGACGTCTGAATGTCTGATGCGCT
The DNA here is from genome assembly GCA_034376525.1 of Nicotiana benthamiana. NCBI lineage: Eukaryota > Viridiplantae > Streptophyta > Magnoliopsida > Solanales > Solanaceae > Nicotiana > Nicotiana benthamiana. Next base: position 121,050,409 of record CM067329.1, read on the forward strand.
GATCGCATTTGCTATCAGTGTCTCGCATTTGCTATCAGTGTCTCACATTTACGGACATTGCAATTGCAAACAAGCGTTCACAATTGCGATATCTACAGCTGGGCAAAAGATTGGAAAATCAAATCTTAAATCATTTTACACATTTTACACCCTATGCTCTCTAGAGGCAAATTTTGAAGAATTATTTCTCCCCAAATTTATTGTAAGCATCTCTAATTACTTTTCAATCCATTTTTAGGGATTTTTAAAAATTTAGATTTAGACCGTAAATCGAGATCGTATTTCAAAATAAATCGCATATCCGAGCTCGGGGTGAATGAAAAATTGGATTTTGATCTAAAACTCGAATTAAGACCAAGTGAGTCTGGGATTGGCTTTTTTGACTTTTTCAAAAAATGATAAAATTGAATCTATTCCATTCATGGGTAGTTTCTAAAGCTTAAATTGGGTTGTTTATTTGATACTTGTATAGATTCGATTGGTTTAATGGTTTGCTCGAAAGGGAAGACCGTTATTGATTGGTGATTGAGTTGCGGAAAGAGGTAAGCGTCGTAGTTAACTTTGACTTGAGAAAGTTATGACTTGTTTTGTCTAATTTCAACATGAACTATGTGTGGGGACGACATATACACAAGGTGACGAGTATATATACGTGGTCATGGTTTAAAGCATGCAGGTGGAATTTGTCTTATTAGTACCATGTTGTTTAATTTACCTTTCCTTCCTATCGTAGCTTGATTCTTTATTCTTTAACTGTTCACTTTCGAGTTTATTGTTCATGTTGAGGTTGTTGTGATATTGAAAGCTGAATTTTCTTATTCAGCACCATGGTTGAAGTTGAAATTTGTTTCCTACCTTTCTTGAAATTTTGGGTTATTATTGTTGCTTGGCAAGGAAGAGTGAAAGCACAAACGGTATTGTTGTGCCATATTTGCATATTTATCATTGAAAGATGATGCCGTATACTTGATTTTCTCTATTATCATTATCGTGTGTGGATGCGAGGAAAAATACGAAGGGTGATGTCGTGCATATGATTTATTTATATTCTATGGTGAGGATAAGAGTAAAAGCACGAAGGGTGATGTTGTGCAATTATATTTATATTATATTGTGAGGACGAGAGTAAAAGTATGAAGGTTGATGCCGTGCAATTTGATGATTTCATTGCCTTTACTTGATACTTGGATTGTGAATTTAACTTGGCGGTTTGGTTGCTCATTTCGGAAAGAGACTTACTTGGTGATTCTGTACTTATTGTTTTGATTGTTGCTCTTTTTTATATGCCCCACCCCTGTTGGACTTTTATGCCATTATGCTTTAAAGTATAAAAGTGTAAATTGGAAATGGAGGGAAATAAAATGGAAGGAAAATGAAAATTTAAAGAAGTGAGCTTTTGTCTTGCACTTTGTCCCTCGTTGGTGAGGGACAACTATATTTGTGTGTATGTATAGAAAATCACTTCTTAAAGCTCTTAAAAGGAGTTGAAGAGAATGGACCCCCGCACTGTCGTTGTCGCTCACTCGGCTCGGCTTCGGCTTTGGATTTGGATTTGTCAAATGAACGATCAATAAGATTATTTTTTTGGACAATATTTATTTAATTAATTATTTAATAATTAATTAAGTTCCAGTAAGTCAGCAGCTGTCCGGGCGTAACTGCGGTAGGACCGCGCCAGAGCATTGCTTCAAATTCTGAAGGTCACTCTAGCTGCGGTCCTGACGTAACCACGGTTGGACCGCAGAAGAACACTGATTCTGAAGGTCACTCTGGCCACGATCCTGGCGTAACCACGGTAGGACCGTGGCAGAACACCTTTTCCTAGCAGACACCTTTTCCAGAAACCTCTTCTGATAATTGCCTATATATTCTGAGGCATGACTCCAGTTTCAACACATGAAAAACACGACAGAACTTCCTTCTTCTAAAAATACTACATTCTAATTTGCAGTCCCTCTCTCTCAAATTCTTAAGTGTGATTTTGCTCGGATTTTTGAGTTCGTTCATATCCTGCAATTTGTATTGTCACTGTTGCAGGAAGGTTTATTCCGTTTCATCCTGGAAGGATTTAATTCATTAACTTGGCAACGTGTGAGAGGGTTAAAATTCCTTAAGGACACACAAGCAAATTGTGGGCTCGGAATATTGCTTATTCTTTACTATTTTCAGTTTTTTCTTTATTCTTCTAACAATTTTCTGATTTTGTATTTTAACACAGTAATGCTCATAAGCTTAAGGAATTTTAATACTAACGTTTCTGTGTTGAATTATATACTAAATTGTTTTCTATACTACATTGGAGACTAATGCCTTGGTGCTTTCTACTCCAATAATTTTTCTGTCTGGTTTAAAGTATATAAAAACTTTGCCGGAATAATAAACGTACGGGTTATAAAAACTTCACCATTGTTACGTGTTGTCTGTTTGGTTTTGTATTTAGTTCGAAGATATCAAACCTTCACTTATTTAACAAAGTTCTATTTATTTTCCAACTCTACAGAAACATGACGAATGAAAATCAAACTAATCGAAATATTGCAGGGACCGATGCTACTGTTATGAGTGTTGCTGCCTCGTCAAGCCGTTCTACTCCTGCTCATGCTATGGCACCAGCAGAAAATCCCAAAACTTTTTTCGGTATTGACTTCAAACGTTGTCAAATGAAGATGCTATTCTATCTTACTATGTTGAGTTTGCAACGTTTCATCAAGGAGGATCCTCCGGTCTTGGCAGAAAATAATCCGGATGATGATGGACTTGTTGTAACTAAAGCATGGAAACATTCTAATTTCTTGTGCAAAAATTACATTTTGAGTTATTTGGAAGATAGCTTGTACAATGTCTATAGTGTCATGGAAATTTCAAAAGCGTTATGGAATGCGCTTGAGAAGAAGTACAAGACTGAGGATGCCAGACTTAAGAAGTTCGTGGCTGCTAGGTTTTTGGATTTCAAGATGCTTGACACTAGGTTGGTCAAAACTCAAGTCCAAGAATTACAAGTCATTATGCATGACCTCCTTGCTGAAGGTATGATCCGAATCAATAATTTTATTAATAATATTCATCTTGTTATTAATAATGAATTTGGTATCGAAGGTGTGGTTATAAATGAGGCCTTTCAAGTTGCTGCTTTCATTGAGAAATCACCTTCGTTGTGGAAGGATTTTAAGAACTATCTTAAACATAAGCGAAAGGAAATGACACTAGAAGACTTGATTGTTCGTTTGAGGATAGATGAAGACAACAAAAATGCTGAAAAGAAGACACGTGGAAACTCAATAATAATATGGGCAAACATTTTTTAGGAGGCACCATAAAATAAGAAGAGAAAGAAGGTTTCTGGACCAAAGAACTACCCAAGCAAGAAGAAATTCAAAGGTAATTTCCACAACTGTGGAAAATCTGAGCATAAAGCAGTAGATTGTCGCGCACCGAAGAATGATAAGAAGAAAAAGAATCAAGCTAACATGGTTGAAAATGCTGATGAAATGGAGGACTTGTGTGCCATGTTGTCTGAATGCAACTTGGTAAGAAATCTGAAAGAATGGTGGATAGATTCTGGAGCCACCCGCCATGTTTGTGCTAATAAGGAGTTATTTTCTTCTTACGCCCCCGCAAGTCCCGACGAGATAACTTTCATGGGAAATTCGTTTACAACCAAAATTGTAGGAGTTGGCAAGATTGCGTTGAAGATGACGTTAGGAAAAATAGTGACTCTAAACCAAGTTCTCCATGTTCCAGAAATTCGCAAGAATATTGTGTCTACCTCACTTCTTGTCAAGAATGGATTCAAATGTATATTTGTTTCTAATAGTGTTGTACTAAGTAAGAATGATGTGTATGTAGGAAAAGGTTACCTGAATGGGGGTCTTTTTAAGCTAAATATAATAACAGTTCCTATTAATAAAGTTAATGTTTCTTCTTACTTACTTGAGTCAAAAACTTTATAGCATTCACGTTTAGGTCACGTAAACTTCAAAACATTGCGAAAAATGATTGATTTAGCAGTATTGCCAAAATTTGATTGTATTAATTCCAAATGTCAAACATGTGTAGAATCAAAGTATGCTAAGCATCCTTATAGATCCGTTGAAAGGAATTCAAGTCCTTTAGTCTTAATTCACACATATATTTGCGATATGAAGTCAACACCATCTCGCCGTGTGAAAAAATATTTTATTACTTTTATTGATGATAGCATGAGATATTGCTGTGTTTATTTACTTAATAGTAAAGATGAGCAATTTATGCTTTCAAACAATACAAGAGTGAAGTTGAATCATAACTAAACTAAAAGATCAAAATGATAAGAAATGATAGGGTGGCGAATATGAATCTCCTTTTGAAAAAATGTGTTTGGAAAATTGCATTATTCACCAAACAACTGCCCCTTACTCTTTACAATCTAATGGAATTGCGAAGAGAAAGAATCGTACGTTGAAGGAGATGATGAATGCATTGCTAATAAGTTTTGGCTTACCACAGAACTTGTGGAGGGAAGCTATACTTACAGCTAACCGAATAATCAATTGTGTGCCACATAGTAAAACACAGTCCATTCCTTATGAAAAATGGAAAGGAAGTAAGCCTAGCTTGAAATACTTCAAAGTGTGGGGGTGTTTAGATAAGGTACAAGTTCCTAAACCTAAAAGGGTTAAGATAGGTCCAAAAATAGTTGATTGTGTATTTATTGGATATGTAACCAATAGCAAGGCATATCGTTTTCTAGTTCATAAATAAGAAAATCCTGAGATTCACGTTAATACGATAATAGAATCAGATAATGCTGAATTCCTTGAAACTATTTATCCGTATAAAAAGGAAAGTGAAGTGACCTACCAAAAGTCAAAACGACCTCGGGAGGAAATAACAGATGGTATGCCTAATGAGGAAAATTCGAGAAGAAGTAAACGTCAAAGGATATCTACATCATTCTGTCCAGATTTTCTGACTTTTCTGTTAGAAAATGAGCCTCGTACCTTAAAGGAAGCAATGTCTTCCTCAGAAGCACAATATTAGAAAGAAGCTGTCAATAGTGAAATAGAATCCATATTAAGCAACCATACCTGGGAATTGGTTGATCTTCATCCAGGGAACAAAATGTTGGGTTCTAAATGGATTTTCAAGAAGAAAATGAAAGACGGTGCTACTATTGACAAATACAAGGAAAGACTTGTTATCAAAGGATTTAGATAGCGAGAAGGTCTTGACTATTTTGACACATACTCGCCGGTAACAAGAATTACATCCATTCAGATGCTAATAGCATTAGCCGCCTTTTATGGTCTTCAAATCCATCAAATAGATGTCAAAACAACATTCTTAAATGGTGATCTAGAGGAAGAAATTTACATGAACCAACCTAAAGGGTTTGTGGTTCCTGAAAAAGAAAAGAAGGTGTGTCGAGTTGTTAAGTCTTTTTATGGACTAAAACAAGCACCTAAGCGATGGAATGCGAAATTTGACTGAATAATGTTGTCAAATGTCTTTAAGATTAATGAATATGATAAATGTGTTTACAATAAGAACGTTCCAAATCATATAGTCATTGTTTGCTTATATGTTGATAATGCTAATAATGAGCAAAAACATTGCCGACATTCAAGCTACTAAGCGTATGCTTGCTAGTAAGTTTTATATGAAAGACTTAGGAGTTGAGATGTAATTCTAGGAATTAAAATCCAAAAGACTCCTTAGGGTCTAGCTTTGTCTTAATCACATTACGTGAAAATGGTACTTGAAAAATTCAAACACTTGGAATTTAGAAGTAAAAGAACTCCAATTGACTTAAACCATCATCTTATAAATAATAAAGGTGAAATTACGTCTCAGTTGGAGTATGCTCGGGTGTTGGGAAGCTTAATGTACATTATGAACTGTACACGACCTGATATAGCTTGTGCAATAAGTAAACTTAGTTGATTCACAAGTAACTCGCAACAAACATCACTAGGTGGCAATGAAGCGAGTTTTGGGATACTTGGAGTATACCCAAGATTATGCTTTGCACTACAATAAATATCCTGCAGTTATCGAAGGATATAGTAATGCAAATTGGATAACCGGTTCAACAAAATCAAAGTCCACAAGTGGATATGTTTTTACTGTTGGTGGAGGAGCAGTATCTTGGAAGTATTCCAAACATACGTGTATCGCTCGCTCTACAATGGAATCAGAGTTTATAGCTTTGGATAAAGCCGGTGAATAAGTTAAATGGCTTAGAAATTTCTTAGACATTCCGTTTTGGCCAAAACTTTTGGCTTCTATTTGCATACATTGTGATAGTGAGGCTGCAATAAGACGGGCAGGGAGCGTTATGTATAACGGAAAGTCTCGTCATATACGATGAATACATAACACCATTAGACAACTACTTTATAGTGGAATTATCACTATTGATTATGTAAGATCAAAGGATAATATGGCGGATCCGCTTACAAAAGGCTTAACTAGAAAGGGAGTTGAGAAATCATTTAAGGGAATGGGATTATGGAAGAGGACAAGTCAACATGGCGGTAACTCTACCTACAATTTTGGATGTTCCGAGATTTAGGTTCAAAGAGCTCAAACAAAGTTGTGATTGATCGGTTCAACATTGTCAAAGTAAAATCTTTGGTCTCTTCTCGTGATGAAGACAATGTTCAGTAACTGTAATGACCCGACCGGTCGTTTTTATCTCTAGCATTGTTCAGTGGTCTTAGGCCATGAATAGCTTCATTTCAGGTACTGTGACTTGTTCGCATGGTCGGAATTGGAATTCAGGAAGATCGGAGTTAAATTTAAATGAAAATTCTCATTTCAGAAGCTTATAGTTGAAAGAATAAACTAGGATTGTATTTTTGAGTAAACGATCTCGGAATCGGGATACGAAGGTTCCACTAGGTTCGTTTAATGATATCGGACTTGGGCGTATTCCCGGTTTGGGTATTGGATAAACTGGGAGCGATTTGGCGCCTATATCGGAAGTTGACATTTTTGAAGAAATTTTATTAGTTTGGATGGAAGTGCATTTCAACTTTATCAATGTCTATTTGGAATTCCGAGAATGGGAGCAGCTCCGTATGGTGATTCTGGAGTTGGGAGCGCGATCGGAAGTGAATTTGGATGTCTGTAGGTCATTTTGAAGCCATTTAGCTAAAGATAGAAGTTTGAAGGTTTTGAGAAGTTTGACTGGGAGTGGACTTTTTGATATCGGGGTTGGAATTCGATTCCGGAAGTTGGAATAGATCCGTAATGTCAAATATGACTTGTGTGCAAAATATGAAGTCAATCGGACGTGATCTGATAAGTTTTGGCATTTGAAAAAGAAGTTGGAAACTTCAAAGTTCATAAAGCTTGAATTGAGGTGTAATTCATGATTTTGGTGTTGTTTGATATGATTTGAGGCCTCGAGCAGGTTCGTAATGAGCTTTGGGATAGGTTGGGGTCCCAGGGGCCTTGGGTGGATTCCGGGTGGTTAACGGATCAAAAATGGGATTTTTGGAAATAACTAAGCAGCTGGTATCTGGTATTTTCGCTACTGCGGAGATAGGATTGCAGAAGCGGCCTCGCAGAAGCGGAGAAGCGTGAGGGAAGCCAGGACCGCATAAGCGGCCCTTGATCCGCTGATGCGGAACCTTATGTGCGGTGGATAGATCACAAAAGCGGAATTGGGCTAGGCCAGGGAAGCCGCAAAAGCAGCCTAATTTTACGTAAAGGCAGAGCCGCATAAGCGGCTATAATTCCGCAGAAGCGGAAAGACCTGGAGGCAGACTGTCATTTTAAAGTCGAGGATTGGCCATTTCTATCATTTTCTTCATGGCATTTGGCAATTTTTGGAAGGTTCAATAGAGGTTCTTCATCAACCATGCTAAGGTAAGTTTTTCCCACCCATTATGAGCTAGATACATCAATTATATACGGATTTAAGCATGGAAATTAGAGTAAAAATTGGGGTTTTGGTTGAAGACCTAGAAAATTATATTCTTGGAATTTAGTCACGAATTTGAGCATGGAATTATGAGTAAATTATATATTTGAGTTCCTATGTCATGGGTAAACTTTATCTTCGAGAAATTTTGGATTTCCGGGCACGTGGGCCACAGGGCATTTTGTTCAATTCACAAACGGAATTGGGAAATTGTATAATTTGAATATTTAGCAAGTATTTGAGTATATTCTTATTAGTTTGCCATTATTTGGATAGTTTTTGAGCTCTGTGCGCTAGTTCGTTCTTCGGAAGGGCGTGGAGTGCCGGTTATGAATCTTCGGAGCGAGGTGAGTCTCCTTTCTAATCTTGTGAGGGAGAAATTACCCCATAGTTAAGTTAAACTGATTATGTGCTCCTATTTGTAGGGGCTACGTACGTATGAGGTGACGAGACTTCGTACATAGCTACTATTATGCTATTTTCCGGGTAGTCTAGGGCCCAAAAGCATGTTATACTTCGATTAATTGTGAACCCATTGATGGCTTGAATTGCTTAAATCATATTAAATTCTTAAATGAATTTCAAAAAGAAAGACTTAAGCTTTGTTTTCTGAGATTATTAAAGAGAATTGACCTTTGTTGGATATTTGCTCCATGTTGATTGTTTGACTGATTGTTTGTCTGCGTGTGTTTATTTTAGAACGTGTCGTATGCCTCGACAGATTAATAGATGCATCTATAGGCGCGCCGTCGACCCCTCGGCAAGTGCACATTTATTTCTGTTGGATCGGGCCATCGCTTCGGTATGATTTGCGCATGCTTGAATTGCTGCCAGGACTCATTTGAGTCGCGTTATGCCACACTATGGCCCGAGATTATATTGTTAATAATAACAAGAAACCTAAAGAAATGTTCCATGAAAGAATTATATGCTTACTTGTTTCTTCTATCTAGATTAGAAACATTTTTATGAAACGAATCCACGGTTTAATATATTTAATTTGGAAAATACATTCGACTAAGTGAGTGTCAAAGTTGACCATCTCGTCTATACACCTTGGGGATTAGGCGGGAGACTCATTGGGTACACATTATTTTTGTACTCATACTACACTTGCTGTGCATTTTGTTGCACATGTTTATTTTGTGGCTCCAGTGGTCTACTGGCATAGTTGCGCAGATGATTTTGGGACTAGATGAGCTGCATTATTCGAGACGGCCGCAGTTAGGGTAGTCCCTTTCAGTATAATGTATTTACTTTCGTCCACTGTATTCCGGACAAAATGTTATATTTTATTTCTCTTATCAGTAGATGTTCATACACTTGTGACCTGGGTTCTAGGAGAGTTTGAAGTATTGTATTAACTATTAAATTTTAAATTTGATTTGAAACTTTACTATTTATTTTCTAAATATGGAGGAAAAATCCTAGATTTTAAAAGTGTTAAAACGAAATTTTGTTTAAGTAATTTGGTTGGCTTGCATGACAGCGGTGCCCGGTGCCACCACGACCCTTAGTGTATTTTGGGTCGTGACAGTAACAAGGATAGAAATTTACACGTTCTTTAATGATTACCTAAGTTTGATGAGATATTTATCAAATAGTGTCAATCTAAATGAATACACGTTTAGGAATCACCTATGTAAGTGTGAAGTGGAACCACTTCAATGAGAATTCTGTAAGGCCAATTCTCTACGCACTTATGAAATCAGGCGGTGTTCACGGCTAAAGCGAACACAACAATGAGAACCAAAAGACTATTAATGGTTTGTTGTGTGACACATGGTTGTCTAGGTATACACTAAAGTTCAACGGTTCAAAGATATCAAATCTACCGATTGATCGAATATATCCGACATATGTTCACTACAGAAAGTTCAAAGGGAAACCTACTTATCCAGATGCAATTAATCCTTACTTACAAATTACACAACTTTCATCTATGATATTTCTTGATACAGCCATTCCCATTCATATAGGGGATTGTTGGACTTTTAAGACATTAGGCTTTAAAGTATAAAAGTGTAAATTGGAAATGGAGGGAAATAAAATGGAGGAAAAATGAAAATTTGAAGAAGTCAGCTTTTGTCTTGCACTTTGTCCCTCATTGGTGAGGGAAAACTATATTTGCGTGTATTAATAGAGAATCACTTCTTAAAGCTCTTAAAAGAAGTTGAAGAGAATGAACACTCGCGCTTTTGCCGTCGCTCGCTCGACTCGGCTTCGGCTTCAGATTTGGATTTGAATTTGGATTTGGAAAATGATCGTTCGATAATATTATTTTTTGGATAAAATTTATTTGCTTAATTATTTAATTATTAATTAAATGGCAGTTAGTTAGCCTCTGTCTGGGCGTAACCCCGGTAGGACCACGCCAGAGCATTGCTTCAGATTCTGAAGGTCACTCTAGCCGCGGTCCTGGTGTAATAAAGGTTGGACCGCGGCAGAACACTGTTTCTGAAGATCACTCTAGCCGCGGTCCTGGCATAACCGCGGTAGGACCGCGGCAGAACACCTCTTCCGAACAGACACCTTTTTCAAACACCTCTCCTGCTTTGTTTTCAATACACGAAAAACACTGAGAACTTCCTTCTTTTTGAAAATACTACATTCTAATTCGCAGTCTCTCTCTCTCTCTCTGAAATTCGTAAGTGTTGATTTTGCTCCGATTTTGAGTTCGTTCGTATTCTACAGTTTGTATTGCTGATGTTGCAAGAAGGTTTATTCCGTTTCATCCTAGGAGGATTTAATCCATTACCTTGGTAACGTGTGAGGGGGTTAAAATTCCTTAAGGACACAAAAGCAAATTGTGGACTCGAAATATTTCTTATTCTTTACTGTTTTCACTTTTTCTTTATTCTTCTAACAGTTTTTTGATTTTGTATTTTAACACAATAACGCTTACACCCATATTATTACATCCAGTGTTTTACTAGTTATTTCCATTGTTAATATATATATATATATTAACAATGGAAATAACTAGTAAAACACTGGATGTAATAATATGGGTGTGACCGTTACTGTCAGAAACTCGCCACATGCGTTTCACTGTGTATGCCAAATCAAGAAGTGCAAGACTTTATAAAATAATAGCAGTAGTACTCAAATAAAATTTGAATAAATAATTTTATACATGAAATAATACGATACAAGTTTATATGAAGTGATAAATAGATCGTCATATGATGACTTATTTGTCGAAATCAAAATGATCAGACATACCTTGAATATGAAGAATCAATGTTTAATTAGATATATGTGAGTTTTGTGACTTATTTTAACCTAATGAGTTACAAACATGTAATGAACATGTTTCACCTAACATTTTCTTATACACGAAATTTCTAGTGTATCTTCCTTTCAGTTATTTCGGTCGCTTTGTGTTGGTAAAAATACCAAAAATTACAGTGAAAAAAATAATGAATATTCTTCAGGTTGAGGCGCAAATATTCTGCTCTTTTTAAAAAGGAGATTCAAGTTCACTGAGGTAGAATCTTCAGTAGAAATGGCGTGGGATGGCAACTGTTTAAGCTGATATTTACTTTTTATTCAGTATTTTTAATGCTTAGCAATAGTAGCCACTAGTCTATTAAAATTAATATGAAAAGACCGTGTTATCCTTTCCTCCCCAAATGAAAATACACCGATGCAATCAAAACATAAAGACTTTGTTTTAATTTGCGCTTATTCACTACTGTTATGATTGACAACTATGCTTTTGGTTTTGAAAACAGTTGCTAATACAAAGATTGCGGATTCTAAGTCAAATGATGATAGTGACAAAGAAGTTCCTTTTTATATTGATCCAGAGATAGAAATAGTCTCGCAAAATATTGAACAGAGAACTCCTTCAGTCACTTCAGATGAAATACAAGTACTTGGTGGCAAGGAAATGTAGTCTTGAACTTAGAGTTACAGGTTCAAAAGTTAAGCACATGTAGATCTGAAGTCCTGAAGTTAAGGACATGAACAGAATGGTATTTTCGTCCCGACAGTTAAAGTTTATTAAAGGGGTGGCTAAAGACTAAAGACATTTTAAATGGTGGCTTTAAAGTAAATACATATATTGTTAGTGGCCAACCGTGCACTTCCCCCGAATCTTCAATGGTCAAGTTGTAACACTTTTGATAGCAATGTGCTGGAATTTCATAATGTGCTAGAGTTCCAACTAATATGTTGAAAGTTTATACACATGAAATCAAAATCTAGCTTATTATGCTGGAACTTGTTGTGTGCTGGAGTTCCTACATATATGCTGCAAGTTTATATGCATGAGCTCTATAATCCAACATATTGTGCTGGAACTTTTTATATTTCAGCAAAATAGTGGCTATTTTCCAATAACCTTGCAAATGCTAGCTATTTTTTTAATTTCCAGTCAGAAAATTGGCTAGCCTGTGCTTTTTTAATACTTTTGACTTGTCCTCTCTAGGATACAATATATGTGCGATCCATCATATTACTCTAATAAACTCTGAACAAGTTGTACGGTCCAAAGTTCACCAAGATGAACACCTTACTTCAGCAAAATAATATATTTCTTTTTGTAGTAAATAAGTTGGAGACTTTTATTTTTATATTCTTTCAATTCACTTTTTTACTATACCAACTAATATTTTCATGCACATTACAGTATTTTCATATACCAAACACAATGAATATACTAAATAAGAAGATAGTGAATTAATAAAATTATGGAAGATGGGTTGGATGATTACAAAATTTAAGATAATTAGTAGTAGTTCATGGTATTGGCAATTATATGAGTTATACCATAGAAGAATGACCACTTTTCTTCGTAATTTATAACCATAACATGACAATAAATAATTCACTTCAATATGAGTCAAAGAACCAATATCTTATATTAGAAGTACCAAGCACATGCTACATACACAGAAGACATTCCAATCTTTTATTAGAAGTACCAAGCAATTATTATTACACACACAAAACACTCCAATCTTTTGTTTAATACCAATGCAGTTACTTGTGAGCTCGCATATGATGGTCTACAATCCAAATAAATACCTTACATTTATGATCAAAGAGTCCATTATATCAATGTTAGAGGCTAAAATTTACATATTAATTTGAACTCCACTTTAGGCCACTTTCTTCATTTGAAAAGCACATATTAGCCGAAAGTCTTAATTCATCATTCACTAATCCAGATAAATAGTTGACATTAACATTTGTTTTTCCTTGCCTTGTGATTTTCTCAATGTTAAATTTAATAAAATAAATACGCACCACGGCATCAGGCCTGATGATTTGGTATTTTTTCTACCATCGTTGTGTAATGGCCCGAGAGCAACTCTTTGCTGGAGCATATTAGAAAGACATCGTTTTCTTCAAAACAGGTTATGAAACGTTGGCTTCTATTCGTATGTGTTTGCGTCGTTTTCTTCTAACCAGCTTATGAACAGAGGCGGAACTAAAATTTAAAGGTTATCGGTTCTGAACTTATCTTGAAACCGATAAATCGTCTTAGTTACTGGGTTCACAATCAAATATTTATACATATTTAATGAATTTCTTAATATAAATATAATATTTAAGTAAAAGTGATTGAGTTCGGCCAAACCTCCACCTATAAAGCTAAAGCGTCGGCTTCTATTCACATGAGTTAGGTTGCTTTTTTAAGAATTAAATAGGTATTTAAATTACTAAGAAGGGCAATATGGCAATTTAACTTTATGAGTTTATGAAAAGGCACTGTTAGATAAAACTTCTCATTACTAATGTGAAACGCTTTAACATGTATACACAGCCCTTCAGAATAATTTTGTCCTTTCTTTTATTTAAATATTATAATTTTTAAAAATAAATAGGATAATTAGTTTTTTAAAAGGGTGTAAAAGTAATTTAACTTTTGAAGGCACTGTTAGATAAAACTTCTCATTACTAATGTGAAACGCTTTAACAAGTATACACAACCCTTCAGAATAATTTTGTTCCTTTTTATTTAAATATTATAAATTTTAAAAATAAGTAGGATAATTAGTTTTTTAAAAGGGTAAAAAAGTAATTTAACTTTTGACTTAAAGGTTTATATATATATATATATATATATATATATATATATATATATATATATATATATATGCGCATATTTATAGTTTGTATATTGTCTTAGCCTCGTCACTACCTCGTCTGGGTTAGACTCGATACTTACTAAGTATATTGGGTCGTTTGTACTCATACTATATTTTTGCACTTCTATGCAGATTTTGACGTTCATACCAGCGGAATCCTGAGAGGCACTTAGTGTATACCGGTTAGTGATTCGAGGTAGAGATGCATTTCGTTTGCAGATCTTAGTGTCACTTTCCTATATCTTGTATTGTTTTTATTTTATTTCGGACACTGATGTACTTCTTTCAAACCATGTACTTAACTGGATTTAGACGCTTATGTACTTGTGACACCAAATCTTGGGGTGATTGACATTAAGTAACTGTTCAGTTATTTGATATTTACTGTTTTTCCTTTTGTATTATTTTGTTGAGTTTGCTTGCCTAGCAAGCGGTGTTAGGCACCACCATGGTCTCAATGTTAGGATTTAGGGTTGTAACACTGAAAGAGCCACATCTTGCATTTGACTTATTGACTTGAAAATTAATCTTTCTGTTTTTTCCTTTTAATCTGTTCTAAAAGATTGCACTTTCAATAGCTAAAAACTCTTGAAACTTTCCAACATACCCTTATGATGTAATCTTATAGCCATAAAAATGTCATGAAAATTTTAAGATCACAAGTCCTATTAAACACTTTTGGTATGTACCAAATTTTTTCTTTTTAAAATTCATGCTCAGTCAAGCACAGTCATTAAAAATGAAATGGAGGTGGTAGTTGTTTCATATAAACTTGGTCAGACTCCACTTCTTGGTTTCTAGAACCCCTTTATGTATTTCTATTCGTTTACTTTTTATATACAGTAAAAATTAATTTTTTACACGGGACGTCCTATTTGGTCGCCCCATTTAATTTATATCTATTTTTTAAAAAAGTTTTAACTTGTACCCACTTTTTATGTAACTTCAACCCCTTCCCCCCCCCCCCCCCCCCCTCCCCCTCCTTCTCCTCATCCACCTTCTTCTTCTTCTTCTTCTACCTATTTTTTTAAAGTTTTTTTAACTTGTACCCACTTTTTAATCAACTTCAGCCCCCTTTTCTCCCTCTCCTTCTCCTCATCCATCTAGAAACCCTTTACATAATTCTATTTGTTTACTTCTTATATATAGTAAAAATTACACGGGATGTCCTATTTGGTCGCCCCATTTAACCTATACCTATTTTTTTTTTAAGTTTTAACTTGTACCTACTTTTTAAACAACTTCAACCCCTTTTCTCCTCATCCTTCTCCTTATCCACCTTCTTCTTTCTCCTTTCTTCTTCTGCTGTAGGTGCTGCGATGAAACTTCAGTTCATGGGATGATTGCCATAAATATATTTATCAGATTATTTAAAAAATAAATTACAAAAAATAATTACGTAAGTTAGTAGACAATGATAATTCTGTTCTTTTCACGTTTATTGTTTCCAAAACTTATGATTTAGACACTGTTGGCAATCTGATTGTTTATCTAGTATGTTAGAAAGCTTTTTCAAAAACTTCAACTTATATAGTGCAGAAGTTTTTACAAATGAACTAAATAACTTCAGCATCTTCTGCTGAAGTTTTTGAACAAGCTATATGACAATACTAATGAATCCAGGACAAAAAACTTCAGCTTTTAGTGTTGAAGTTTTTACAAATGAGCTAAATAACTTCCACATCTTCTGCTGAAGTTTTTGAAAAAGCTTATCCAGGACAAAAAAAACTTCAGCTTATTTAGTGCTGAAGTTTTTATAAATGAACTAAATAACTTCAGCATCTTCTGCTCAAGTTTTTAAAAAAAGCTTAATGACAAAACTAATGAATCCAGGACCAAAAAAACTTCAGCATATTTAGTGCAGTTACAAATAAAAACTTCAGCAAAAAGAAAATAAAACTTCGGCTACTATGCTTAAGTTCAGTAATTACAAATAAAAACTTCAGCAAATAGAGAACAAAACTTCATCTAATACGCCTAAGTTCAGCAATTACAAATAAAAACTTCAGCACACTTGTTACTTCAGGTCCGTCTACTAGAATGCTGAAGTTTTGCGTGATTGTCTTTGCTACTTCAAACCCGTATGCTCAAATTACGCGAAAAAATGAGTATGCTTGCAATTTTTCTTGCAAAGCAGACATAAGTTAAAACATGACCTAAAAAACGGGTATAGATTCAAATCCACGTTATATATAGAACCATAGTCATTATTAGTTCACCTTTTCTTATGGAAGTACTGGAAGGTGGACATATTTAATCGTATTTATTTTTACAATTTCTTCTTCTTCTTTTTTATTGGTTAGGTTGATGATCTATCTGTGGACCCGACTGTAAGTATTAGTCATATGAGATGAAATTTCTCAAACTCCCTAATGACTAGTATACGTTATCACTAAAATAAGTTATAGTACTCAACAACAACAACAACAACAACTACTACCCAGTATACTCCCACCAGATAGGGTCCGGGGAAGGTAATATGTAGACAGCCTTACTCCTATCCAAAAGGGCAGAGAGGCTGCTTCCAAGCGACCCTCGGCGCATAGGACAGAATGAAGAGCTGCATTGGAAAACAAAGATAAAGTTAGGAACCAAGACAAGACAAAACACAATAACAAAACAAAGCATAAGTAATCCTGCAGAAATAACGTAAATGATTATGTAAACATAAGAAACATAAATACCGTCGCATGCGACAATAACAAGCGACAACTATCATATTACCACCCAAGAGGGGACCTACGCTAAAACACTAGTCATCTACGGGTAACCCTACTATCCCACACCCAACCCCGGGTGGGGCGAACGAAGGACTCTAAGAGCCCCTAGCATGCAACCCTGATTCTAGACCTCCAGACTCCCCTATCAAGGGTCAAGTCCTCGGTAACCTGCATACTAGTCATGTCCTGCCTAATCACCTCTCCTCAATGCTTCCTAGGCCTCCCTCTACCCCGCCGACCACCAACAATCTCCAGCCGCTCGCAACTCCTCACCGGGGCATCGGGACCCCTCCTCCGTACATGCCCGAACCACCTCAGCCTCGCTTCCCGCATCTTCTCGTCCACCGGGGCCACCTCTACCTTCTGACGAATAACTTCATTCTTAATCTTATCTAGCCTGGTGTGCCCACACATCCACCTAAGCATCCTCATCTCAGCAACCTTCATTCTCTGAACATGGGAGTTCTTCACGGGCCAGCACTCTGCCCCATACAACATCACAGGTCTAACCACGGCTCTGTAGAATTTCCCCTTGAAATTACACATCAAACAATAGTGTTACAGTTCGAATTCGAGTTAGTATCTTGGTGGTTTGTTCTCCTGGTTAATCAAAATTTATAAATTGAATTAAAGTGGCACAGCTGCAGCATTATTTACTGGGTAATATCAATTATTAAAACCAGAAAAAATTATCAGGCCTGGAGTCTATAACAGAGGGCATTCCACCAGTTGAAAGACCACAAATTTTTCACTTGTGGAGTTTACAACAACAACTACCCAGTATAGCCCCACAAAGTGGGGTCTGGGGAGGGTAATATATAGACGAGTCTTACCCCTATCCGAAAGGGCAGAGAGGCTGTTTCTAATCGACCCTCGGCTCAGTGAAGGAAAGGAAAAATAAAAACAAAAACAAAAACAAAAACAAAAACAAAAAAGCATTAGTAAGTCCAGCAGAAATAACGTAAATAATTATCTAAACATAAGAACCATAAATAAAATAGCATGCAATAATATCATACAATAACTACCATAAATAACTACCATAAGGGAGACACAATCCAAAACACAAATCATCTATGGATAGCCCCACCAACACTTGTGGAGTTTGTTTTACAAAAATAAATGATCTAACATTTTATCTTGATGAATATTAGTATAAAAAGTTATAGTATTAATTTTTTTTTGCTGACAGAGGAAAGTTAAATTAAGACAGGAATTAGGCAAAAATATCTTCATAACAAAAGAATGGAAGTAGACCATTCTCATCTTTCACACGCTCCATTCCAGGTAAAGTAATAAAACATATTCGCCATGTCCAGAAATTTGTATCAAAAGTAGATTACAGAAACAAGGTACAGAGCATCAAAAAGCATTTATGAAGTCGTAACTGCACTAGCACCAGAAGTCACCGATGGCGGTTTGAGAATGATTTCCACATTATCATGAACCCCTTGCAGGAGGAGCTCGCCATCGTATGCAAGTATTTTCCTTTTCTTTGCTGCTCTTAATGTCCCAACGAGCGCCTCAAAGATGTTGGCACATCTATCATCATGAAACAGCACACCGAATGTTACCTGAACAACAAAGCTATAGATTTCAATAAAAGTCGATGAAAAGGGATGAAACAAGCCTATCAATTTTGTGATTTCGAAAGATCAGATATTCAGATACCAACCAGCAATAGGTGCTTTAATTATCTACCTTAATCCTAGTGATTTGTTTCCTGAGATAGGAATAGAGTACCTAGTAATTTTTCTAAATGTACTGATTTCTCACGCTCTTTTAACCAAAAAGTTTGGAGTTTAAACTAGTTCTATCCAAGAGATGAGAAAAGGTTTCTACACTGTACAGAAAATTAACATCATATGCCTGGGAGCTTTGTATGATTCATCTTTATTCTCGTCAGAGTTAGAAGCATTACATAGATTTCAAGGATCTTTATATGATATATCAGGCATTCACTAGTAGAAGCAAGAATGAATACAGGCAAAGTAATACAGACCCAGTTTAAGGCTTCGCTAAGTTTTTTTCTTCTTTGACAAAGTAAATTTAAAACTTTGCTGAATAAGAGACACTTGGTGGATCAAGTACACTAATAACAACCATTTATCGCAATCTTGCTTCCTAGTCACATCAACGTGTGTAAGTATAAAACCTATGGAGTGGTTAACTAATAAATGAAATTCGGCTGCGATTGAGCGAGAAACCTAGTTCAAAAGAGCAGTTTGAAATTGGAGCAGGCAAACAGAGAGTTCTATTTTCTCTGCTCAGACAATTCACTTTCAGAAACCATTGGAATAAAAGTTTCACAATCAGCAGTTTGTTCTATCAGATCTTAACAGTGGTGCCAACAATGTTTCAACTTTCAACTAACTGGTGAGATTAATAATACAACAACAACAACAACAACAACCCAGTATAATCCCACTTAGTGGGGTCTGGGAAGGGTAGTGTGTAGGCAGACCTTACTCCTACCCTAGGGTAGAGAGGCTGTTTCCAAATGGACCCCCGGCATCCTTCCCTCCAAGAACTTCCCACCTTGCTCTTGGGGAGACTCGAACTCACAACCTCTCAGTTGAAAGTGGGGGTTGCTTACCATCAGAGCAACCCCTAGACAAGGTGAGATTAATAATACAGAACACATAATGATTCTCTGCCACATCGTGTTTATGCTGCGACATACTTCCACTAACCCCATTAAACAATTCTGCAAGTTGAAGTCTAAAAACTGTTCAGATCCTAACTAGTGCATAACCCTTTGTGAAATTTATCTGTGAAGCTAACTGCAGCTACCCGAATGCTAGTGATAAACACAAAAGTGCACACTTAGACCAAGAACGGTTTATGAATCCCAGACATTGCAATGACTCCGACAAGAATGGTTTATAGGGCTCCTCCATTGCCATGACAAAGAATAGTTTTATCTGATTGCACCAGAATATCTCACTCTCCTAAAGTAATCAACAAGGGGAAAAGGAATGGAGTAATTCACCAATTATAAATGCAATCCAAAATGGACAATGAAGAAAGTAAATAAGATACAAGACCAGAAAATCAGAGTTGAATCTAGAATTAGAAGACAGTAGGTGCCTTGCTTAAAAATCAAATGATCAATGAACTAACTATGCCTCAATTCCAAGCTAGTTGGGTTAGTGATATGTATCCTCACTATACTCCATGCATCACTTAATATTATACATATAAAAAGTCCGAACTCAGGCAGTGAACCACTAGTTATATGCTTGATACATCGACTAAATTGCATTACAGATCCTATAACTCCATCTACTTGAATTGGGTAGTGAAAAAAGCATGCAAAAGCAAATCCTTTCCCATTTTCGACTAAATCAACGTTGTAAAAGTTGGTTGTTGTGAAACTTTCTTTATGTAGTTCGAGCTCAAGGCAATGGTCTTTGCTTATATATGTTGGATCCGCCTCTACAACAACAACGACCCAGTAAAATTCTACTCGTAAGCTCTTGGGAGGGTAGTGTGTAACCTTAGCCCGAGTAGAGAGGCTTTTTCCGAAAGACACTCAGCTCAAGAAGGAGAAAAGAACAGAAATAATATCAGTACTACCAACCGACACCATATGAATAATAATAACATCGTAAATACCAGAAAATAGATGAAAGGCAAAAGCCACTAAAATGACCCGTCACTATGAAAACCATGAAAACCAAAGAGTAGTGAGACATGTTGGATCCGCCTCTGTAATTAAAGAAAATCATTACAGATCCTATAAGCAACCACATCCAATTGAATTGGGTATTGAACAATTTGAGCTTATTTCTTTTTTTATATAATTTTTTTAATTTGCTAACATTGTAAAAATTGTTCATTTCTGATTTGGGGAAGAATAGATATAGGAAGTAGTGCAAGTAGGTACCTTGTAGGAGCCATCATCTTGGGCTATGCCGAGTCGCTTGATCTCTTCTTTGAGACGTTCAACCTCTTCTTCAACGTTCATGGTTCCTGTCAATGGAGTTGAACAGATCTATCTTCTTCCCACTTTTTTCTCATTCTTATTATCTTATATACTCCCCACTTGATCAGATCATTTTCTGGACAAATTTTAATATCTCCCATCAACTTCATAGAAATATCACATTGCCCCTCTCTTTTATATGCCTAATGCCCCGCTCTTTTTCTTCACGTTACACCATAGTTCGCTTGATACGAAAGGAACTATCCACCTACTGTATAAAATTTTATACTTACAATTCTCATAACAAGTAAATACCAGTAAAGTTACTTTGGCCGGTTAAATTGCATAGACAGTGGAAAACCTTATTTGGATGTTTGTTATTCATTATTTTTTCTTGTATTGTGTAAATATAATATTTGTTTGAACTATTACTTAAATTATATTATATTATATTGTTAAATATATTATTACGTAACAACGAAAAATACTTTATGCAATAACCAATTCGGTATGATTCTATCGATATTTATTTTTTACCTTTTACCATGATTTGCTTAGAATTTCTCTCTCCTACATGCCTTTCTCTCTCTTCGATAGTCTGATGGTAATCTCCATCGGCAAAGTTCTCCAGCGCTGGTAACGGTTAACCATGTTAGCACACACCCGCTCTTTCTCTCCTCTCTCTCTCTCTCTCTCTCTCTCTTTCTCTCTCTATTCCCCCCTCCCCCGGCCTTTCTCTATTTCTTCCCCCTTTCATTCTTCCACCGCCCCTTTATATTGTTAAATATATTATTACGTAACAACGAAAAATACTTTATGCAATAACCAATTCGGTATGATTCTATCGATATTTATTTTTCCCAACCTTTTACCATGATTTGCTTAGAACTTCTCTCTCCTACATGCCTTTCTCTCTCTTCGATAGTCTGATGGTAATCTCCATCGGCAAAGTTCTCCAGCGCTGGTAACGGTTAACCAGGTTAGCACAAACCCGCTCTTTCTCTCCTCTCTCTCTCTCTCTCTCTCTCTCTCTCTCTCTCTCTCTTTCTCTCTCTATTCCCTCCTCCCCCGGCCTTTCTCTATTTCTTCCCCCTTTCATTCTTCCACCGCCCCTTTATATTGTTAAATATATTATTACGTAACAACGAAAAATACTTTATGCAATAACCAATTCGGTATGATTCTATAGATATTTATTTTTCCCAACCTTTTACCATGATTTGCTTAGAACTTCTCTCTCCTACATGCCTTTCTCTCTCTTCGATAGTCTGATGGTAATCTCGATCGGCAAAATTCTCCAGCGCTGGTAACGGTTAACCAGGTTAGCACACACCCCCGCTCTTTCTCTCTCCTCTCTCTCTTTCTCTCTCTATTCCCCCCTCCCCCGGCCTTTCTCTATTTTTTCCTCCTTTCATTCTTCCACCGCCCCTTCTTAATCGTAGGCCGGCGAACATCGCACCTCCAGTGCCATGCTGTCTTTCTTCTTTTATTTCCGGCTCCAAGCACAACGCCCTCCTTTGTGCTTCCCTTTCTTCTTTAAACTTTTTCCCGCCCACCGTTTCTCTTATCATCATTGTTTTCCAACGACATCCAGTCTGGCAATTGGGCTAGCATCAGATCCGTGTGTCACCAGTGGTAACGATGATAGTTCCGCACTCGTTTGTTTTTCTTGGTCCTATGGTGTGTTATGTGTGTTTCAAGTAGCACTTTTTTGGTGGCTGTTTGGTGACGGGTGGGAGGTGCATGCGCAAACGTAGCAGAGCAGGTTGGTTGGCAGTCACAAGGGCTGGACGTCAGGTTCTAGAGCATCAAGAGTATAGCAAGTCGAAAGTTCAGGTTCTATTTGGGGGAATTGGTACCTCGTACCACCTATTTATGTTTCTCCTATGTTAGTTAATTTGATATTGTAATAGTGCGTGATATTTGTTACTTCTGAGTTTAGACCGTTGCTTGTCTGTAGTTGCATTTTTTTTTGTCTAGACCATCATAGGTATAGCGGTTGTAGTTTGTAATGGCAGAGTAGGGTCATGTCCTTAGGTTCGGCGGGTGGAGGGGCGGAGATACGACACGGGTTAGGGGGTGGGACGGGGCCTAGATGGGGTAAAGGCAACAAGGGAGTCTGTAGGTTGAGGATTGAATAGTGGAATATAGGGACGTTGGCGGGTAAGTCTATAGAGCTGGCGAAGATTCTCCAGAAGAGGAAAATCAATATAGCTTGTGTTTAGGAGACTAGGTTGGTAGGATCTTTGGACCTCCGAATGCGGACGGGTTTAACTTGTTGTACTCCTAACGCGTGAAGGGAAGAATGGAGTGGGTATTTTGGTGGATAGGGAGCCAAAAGAGTTAATGGTAGAGTTTAGGCGAGTGAATGACAGATTGACGGTGATTAAGTTAGTAGTTGGAGGGAGCACTATGAATGTCATTAACGCTTACGCGCCGCAAACGAGCTTGGACGAGGAAGTTAAGAGGCGCTTTTGGGAGGGGTTGGATGAGGTGGTGCGATATTCCACCTATGAAGAAGTTATTTATAGGAGGAAATTTCAATGGTCATATTGGGTCATCAGCTGGGGTTTATGGCGAAGTGCATGGTGGCATCGACTTTGGGGATAGGAATGGAGGAGGCACTTCACTATTGGATTTTTCTAGGTCTTTTGAGTTAGTGATCGTGAACTCTAGTTTTCCAAAAAGGGAGGAGCATTTGGTTACTTTCCGAAGTATGGTGGCTAAGACTCAGATTGATTATCTCCTCCTCAGGAGGTGTGATAAGGGGTTGTGCGAGGATTGTAAGATGTTCCCGAGTAAGAACCTCACGACTCAATATATGCTCTTGGTGATAGACGCCAGTTTCGTGATAAAGAGGAAGAAAAGGGTTGTTCGATGTCAACTGAGGATCAGGTGGGGTTCTTTGACTAAGGATACTACGCAGGAGTTGGAGGGGTGGTTGATAGCTATGGGTGCCTGGAAGAGTAGTGGGGAGGCTAGCGCTATGTGGACGGCGATGACATACTGTATTAGGGAGGTGGAGAGAGAGGTCTTAGAGGTCTCGAAGGGCTATTATTGCAGGCACCGAGGTGACAAGTGGCAGAATGACGTGGTCCAAGGTAAAGTGGAAGCAAAGAAAGTGGCGCACCTTATGTTAGTGGAGGGAACCTACGATAGCTGAGGAGAGCGAATAATAAGTTATTTCGACTGGCCAAAGCAAGAGAGATGAAGGCTCGTGACCTGGATCAAGTGAGGTGCATCAAAGGCGAGGAAGGTAGAGTGTTGATGGAGGAGTCCCAGATTAAGCATAAATGGTAGACGTACTTTTCTAAACTTTTGAATGAAGACGGGGCGGTAACATCGTGCTGGGGGAGTTTAGGCACTCCGAGAGTCTTTGAGACTTTAGGTATTGTAGGCGTGTTAAAATTGAGGAGGTAGTGAGAGCTGTGTGTAAAATAGTCGGGGCAAAGCGACTGGACTACACGAGATTTCAGTAGAATTTTTGAGGTATGTTTGTAGAGCAGGCTTAAAGTGGCTGACTGGGCTGTTTAAAATTATATTCAGGACGAAGAGAATGCCAGATGAGTGGAGATTTAGTATGATGATTCCGCTGTAAAAGAGCAAATGTGATATCCAGAATGTTAACAACTATAGGGGCATCAAGTTGTTAAGTCATTCCATGAAAGTTTGGGAGAGGGTGGTGGAAATGAGGGTAAGGAAGGCAGTGTCTATAAGTTTATACCGGGATGTTTTACAATTGGATCTATCCATCTTATCAAAAGGTTAGTGGAATAGTACAGGGATAGAAAGAGGGATTTTCACATGGTATTTATTGACCTAGAGAAGGCATACGACAAGGTCCCTAGGGACGTTCTTTGAAATGCCTGGAGGTGAAAAGGGTGCGGTAGCGGACATTAGATTGATAAATAATATGTATGATAAAGCTAAGACTCGGGTTAGGACTGCAGAAGGTGACTCATAGCTTTTTCCGATGGTTATGGGATTACACTAAGGACTTGCGCTTAGCCCGTTCTTATTTGCCCTGGCAATGAAAGCCCTAAAGTAACATATTCAAAGGGACGTACCATTGTGTAAGTTGTTCGCTGATGATATAGTTCTAATTGATGAGACGCGTGGCAGTGTTAATGAGATATTGGAGGTCTGGAGGCAGGCCCTGGAGTCCAAAAGGTTTCAAGTTGAGTAGGACTAAGACTGGAATGTATGGAGTGTAAGTTCATCAGTGTGACGGGGCAAGCGGACATGGTAGTGAGGCTAGACTCACGAGTCATCCTCAAGAGAGAAAGTTTCAAGTACCTAGGGTCACTTATCCAGGGAGATGGGGAGATCAACAAGGATGTCACGCATCGTATTGGAGTTGAGTGGATGAAATAGTGGTTAGCTTCTAGATTCTTTGTTAGTTTATATGAGTCCACCAAACTATAGAGTACCTGATCCTCTATGAGTTTCCACTGAGAATGCTTATGAAGCAATAACTAAAAGAGGCATGGGATTTTTACGTGGAAAAATCCCTCTCAAGGGAATAAAAACCACGAACTACACTTGTAGGCTTTCAATTTCACTAACTTGTAAACACCTATTACAAGCCACTTTGTAATGACTCCATTACAAAGACTTCAACTTCAACTAACTTGTGATACTCTTACCACAAACCACTTTGTCACTATCTGGTTACAAAGACTTTAACTTATGACTAACTCTAGTCACAACACAAACTTAGATGTTTATGATTTTGCATTTCCTTAAAAATATTTTCTAAGAAAGCAAAATAGGAGTTACAATGAATAACAAATAACAAGATTACAACTTAATTACGGATACACATAGACTTATTGTGAAACTGATACTTTAGTGGAGTTGTCTTCTTGTTCTTGACACACTTGTGACTTCAATGCTGGATCAACACTTTAATGCTTGAGAGAACATAACTAAATGATCAAGTAAATATCTTGTGCCTTGCACCGGGTTATTATACTACAAATATATCACAATGGTGATGTCAATTCTTGGTACACACTTCTTCCCAATGAGAACTAACTGCTGCACTGTCGCATGTACAGTTATAGATAGTCACCTTTTGTAGTTGTGTTCCATCTGTATGGTTGACTTGTACTTCTGTCAGAGAACACCAAGGGATCAGGTCTCTGTTGTGTTCCTCTTTGGAGCCGTTCATTTGATAGAGATCAAACTGGACTTCGTTCATTTGAAATGTCTAACAAGTGAGTCAGGTTCTCTATCTGGTTGTTAACAATAAGTTTGTTAGATCATTAAAACATAAGAAGCATAAGGCAAAGACATTGAAAACCTTCAATTTCCCCCTTTTTGATGATGACAAACTTAGGCATTGATAGTATTTGTTTAGAGCAAAAATAACCATATAAGGTAACAGGAACTTTACAAGTTCCCCCTGACCTTAAGGGTGTCTTCTGGCCCGGGCCTGACGGGCCGGGCTTCGCGGTCTCGGGCTTCGTGTGCCGGGCCTGGCGGTCCTGGTGGCTGAGACCGGTCCGTGACGAGCCTAAGCCCACAGTGGTCCTGAGCCTGGCGGGCCGGGCCGGTCCTGGCGGGCGTAACGGGCCTGACGAGTTTTTTTAAGGCAATATCTTGTATAGTAGTTATTAGTATAGTGTAGAATATATTTTATATGGTGTACTAAGTTATTATTATAGTATATATAATATATATTTCATTGTATATTGTGTTGTAATAATTAGTATATATTGTATATTATGTATATATTGTGTTGTAGTAATTAGTATATATTGTATATTATGTATATATTGATATATATTATGTATATATTGTATTGTACTAATTAGTATATATTGTATATTATGTATATAGTGTGTTGTAGTATTTAGTATATATTGTATATTATGTATATATTGATATATATTATGTATATATTGTGTTGTAGTAATTAGTATATATTGTATATAATGTATATATTGTGTTGTAGTTATTAGTATATTATGTTGTAATAATTAGAATATATTGTATATATATTATATCTCTTATGTATAATGTATATATATTCTCTTATATGTATATTGTATGTTATGTATATATGTTATTACTTATATATTTTCTTGTAGTTTAGGCTGTACATTATGTATATATATTCTCGTATATATTTTATTGTAGTATATATTGTATGTTATATATATATTCAAGGATTGATATCGAATTAAAGACAAAGAAATATTGAGAAAAAAGATATTCAAGGATATGATAAAGAACATTTTTATTGACCAAAATGGCATATCTTTCTTAGTCTTCCTTCCCCCAATGGAATGAGCACAACAAGGTACTAATACCACCATTAAAAGGAAAAAAAAAACTAAAAGAAGATGTGCCAATGTACAAGTTACATCATAATGTACATTGTATCTCTAACAAATCTCATAAATCCGTCAAGGTTGGGAGGAGGTTGTGTTGGTGGTGGTGGAAATGAAGCTTGTTCATCACCACTTCCGGGCGAAGCCGAATCCTCCGAAAGTTCTGCTATCATTTCTTTATATGCTTCATCTATTGCCGGTTGTGATTCTGCAATGCCAAAGTTTCTTCTTTTTGCGCGGACCCAATCTCTAAAAAGCACTAATTTTTCCAAGCTCTCCCTCATCGCCGCTCTATGATCACCGATTTGTAGTCTTGCTTGACTGAAAGCGCTCTTTGATGCAACAGTTGAAGCTGGAATTGATAAAACATCCCGAGCCATTCTTTCAAGAACGGGAAAATGTTTTTCCCTTGACTTCCACCATTCCAAAAGATTGAAAGAGCCATCTGGATTCTCCTTTTCTAGTCCCTATGACAAGTAAACTTGAAGCTCATTTAGATGTGAAATTTCATCAAAATTATCACCTTGAGAACCCCGGAACTCCGTCCAAGATTTAAGAGTTGTTAAGCCCGCAGCTCTTTTAGACGATTGTGAGCTAGACGAAGTAAGGGTTGGAATATTTGGCCTAGCATGCTCTAACGTCTGTTTATAAGCATTATAAACAGTTTCAGCATTAATTTTAATTGATGCTTTTGCATCAGCAAGTGTAGCAATTTCCTCTTCTGAAAGATCTAAAGCTTTATAAATATTAGAATACCAAAAATGAGGACCTCCTAATTTCATTGTTGGATTTAACATTGCAGCTACACCAAAAATAGGAGGGATAGGGAAAAAAATATTTTTTAAACTTTTGTTTCATTTAACTTATAGAAAGTTCATAAATATCCCCACCCTCGCTAAATTCAACAAACAAATCAGCTAGTGCGGCAATATAAACTAAACAGTTTGAAATAGTAGGATAATATTGCCCGAAAAATGCATTTGTAGCAACTTGCAAATGTTCTACAAATCTAAAAGAATTTTAACATTAGTCCAATCTTGGGTAGTAAGCATTTCATCATCATCCTCACCACCTACCCGAGAATTAAACGTAGCATTAATTGGGTTTCTATATTCATACGCAACTACTAAACTTTCGTACATACAATTCCACCTCGTCGGGCAAGGTTTAGGAACCTTTCTTTCTCTAAGGCCATATTCATCATATTTTTTAAAATACTCTCTAAGTCTAGTTCTACGGTTTGAATAAAATAGACAATTAAGAGCCATTCGAATCTTTTCGATTTCTATGTTTAATATTCGCATACCATCACCAACAATTAAATGATAAATAAGAAAAATACATCTAACATGGAAAATATTACTAAATGCAGGATTAAGGGTTTGTGTTAGCATGCCTATTGCACTAGTGTTACTAGAAGCATTATCCATAGAAATTGCCATTATTTTATCGCTAAAGCAAAAATATCTACATATATCTGAAACAGTGTTAGCTATAAACCTACCCGTGTGATGTGAATTAATTATTCTATATGCAATTATGCGTTTTTGCATTGTCCAGTTCTCATCTATCCAATGACTTGTAACAGTTTGATAATCACAGTTATTATTACTTCTACCAATATAAGTTGTAATAGAAATACGATTAGGTATATGAGTAAATAAATAGCAGAAATATTGTTCATATTCATGCTTGAATTTATAAATATCGGCCTTAACTGTTGTGCGAGTCCAACCTTTATAAGTAGGATTAAAAACTCTTCTAATATAATGAACCCAATTAGGATTAGAAGCAAAAGTATAAGGAAAGCACATAACAGTAATCATTTTTGCTAATTCTTCACGATTTCTATTTGGATCGTAATATAAAGTACCTCCGGTGACAGTGTTAATTCCTGGTTGAACTAGATTTGAACCTGTACTAGGGTTAACTTGAGAATCTACACTTGTCCCCTCTTGTTGCACTTGCATTTGAATAAATCTAGCCCTATCTCTAGGGTGTATTTTTATGTGCCTAACCAAACTACCTGTGCCGCTACGGTCTCCAGTATATTTATGAACAAGTCATTTCCTACATGTTTTACACTTAGCCTTATTTTGTTTTCTTACTTGAGTAAAAAAATGCCAAACTAATGATGTTTTTGCACGTTTAGCAGGTTGTCTACTAAAAGTTGGAGTTTCTACAGGTGTGTGTGCCGGTGCATTACTTGAGTTATGAACAAGACTAGTAGGTGTATCATCTATATCCGGTGCTTGGGTTTCATCATCATCATTATCATCCTCATTTTCCTCTAAGATAGGTTCATTAGGATAAAGAGCATCACCTACTGTAACATCATGTAGAAATTCACTATCGGTAAATTTAAAACAAGGGTGATCACTATCAAGCATTACAGGAGGCGGAGTAGGACGTCTAGGTTGGCGACTACTTTCAACTTGCTTATCTTTTGTAGGTCGGGGAGCCGGGGGAAGGTAGTATTATGGCCACTACTTTCACCGGTTTTACCTTTTCCTTTACCGAATATTTTTTTCAAAGAAAATAACATACTAATTAGAATTATGCAAACTAAACAACACAAAAATATATTATTAACACGTAAGAGTTGAAACGTGTTTACCGGATTGCCGAACAACTTCTTGAAAATTGAAAATCGTTTAACACTTGAAAACTACAATTCAACAACTTCACAATTTTTTCACGAATTTTCAACAATAAAATAAGCAATTGTTGTAGAAAGATTGAAAGAGAGCTTGAAAGAGATTGAGAGATATTGATGAATTGGTGAATAAAAATGAAAGAATGAGGGGGTATTTATAGTTGAGAAATGGAAAAAAGTATAATTATATAAAGTTTGGGATTAAATTAAAGTTTGGGGGCCAAATGGCTATTTTACAAAGTTCCAAAGGGCTACTGAATTTTAAATTTTTTTTTTAAAAAAAAAATAGCCGTTGGGCCTGCCAGGACCGGCCCAAGCGGTCCCGGGCCAGGCGGTCACGGGCATGACGGATTGAAGCTGAAAACCGGCCCGTCACAGGCTTAATGGACCGGTAGGACCGGGACCGCCAGGACCGGCCCACCAGGCCCGCCAGGACCGCGGTCCCGGTTCGGTCCCGGTTCTGAACCGGCCCGTTTGCACCCTTACCTGACCTGTTGCTTTTGATTCCCTCTTAATCAGATCCCTTATTTTTTGCATCGATTTTTCACAAGTTCCCCCTAACCTTTAGCTTTTGATCTCCCATTTCGCAATACATGCACCTACTATCATAGGGTATACACTACTCAATAATATCACAATGCATACACTACTCACTACTATCTATATTCCTCCTTTGGCATCACTAAAAAACACAAGCAGGCAAACAACATAAAGAAGTCTAACACAGACAACTCATGCCACATATGTGCACACAACATGACAAAAAGAGAAGCCAAAGGGAAATAGCATTGTATAGGCAGAAAGAGGAGCTGTTTCATTGATATTAAGAATGGACTGAGCAAAACAGGAGTAGTAATGGTGAAATCCAGCATGCCATTAGCAAAAAGACAAATAACAATAGAAATAGCAGCCAAAAAACATCATAACAGAAGACACTAGTCACTAGAAGGTATCTAGGAGGCACTAGAAGAGAAAGACTAGGAGAGAGAAGTAATAAGGGTTTTGAGAACTTGGTCTAGTAAGGAATTTACAGATAGATGTTCTTCAAGCAGTTTTGTGTGAAGCTTATCGTTTTCCTTTGTCAGGCGGGGAACTTCTTCATTAATGGAATCAGGTCCTTTAACCGCTTGACTAAGTTGAGCTTCTTGTATTGAGAAGCTACATTTTGAGCATTGATCAACTGCGAAATGGTCGAGATGCTTCCACCAACCCTTTCTACGCACTCATATTCTTCCAGAGTGGTTTTAGAGAAGGTTTGCTTGCATGTTCCCACTATGGGATTACCCAAGGAGACCTTGTAAAATTTAAATACTTGAGTGAGGAGAAATCCATATGGAAGCCTATGATTCCAACCTCTAATGTTTGCCACCTTTTGCATATTATCTATCATGATTGCTGGCAGATTGATCAGGACAAACTCATCTAGAGCTTTTATTAAGACCAAATAGGATTTTGTAGCAATAGGCCGCCTCTCAAAACAAGGTAAGAGCACCTTATTAACCAGTTCAAAGAGAAGCTGATACTCATGAAGTAATACCTTCTTATGCACTTGTTTCCACTGCCAAATAGATTGCTCTTTCATGATAGATCTCCTAAAAATGTCACCACATACACCTTTCACTGAGGACATTCATTCACAGGGAATTTGGAGAACCTTCCCCGATGCTGAAGCACCAAGTACAATGTCTACTCCATTTACAGCACGCATATGTGATCCCCCTCAACAGTGAAGAGATGCGTAGAAGTTTTGTACCGTATCTTCGTACACAATAGGCATGTTCTACTAAAACAAGTGCTCCCATTGCTGAAGTTACACTATCTCTAGAATTTGCCTCATACCAACCATCTCTAATATAGCTTGATCAAATGTACGACCCCACAAGACTTTCTGAGTTCTCAATCTCTCCTACCAAAGACCACTGTCACTAGGCATGGTCTTTAGAGAACTAGGTTCCCCTATTGTATCCCGTTATTGTTTTTAGATCCTTCAGTATACTTTACTTTCCAACTTACAAGCCCCGCAGTATCACCTTCAAACATAGCTTGCTCAACTAAACTATTCTTAGACTTACTGCTACCCTTCATAGATGCTCCAGTTTGTTTCACAATAGCTTCATCGGAAGCTTCATCCACATACATTTGGGCTTTTATAGATCGTTCTACTAAGGAACCGGGTTCCTATAGAGAATCTTTGTCAACCTCACCCACTGGAATTCTCTTGTTAGTAGCAAATTCCCATTGATTCATCAACATCTTCTTCCTTGTCTTGACAATCCTCCCACTTTTCTGCAATGTAGACTCGAAACCCTCTTTCTACTGCAACCTGATAGGGGGTGACTTGGAAAAGGATTCT
The DNA here is from genome assembly GCA_034376525.1 of Nicotiana benthamiana. Lineage (NCBI taxonomy): Eukaryota > Viridiplantae > Streptophyta > Magnoliopsida > Solanales > Solanaceae > Nicotiana > Nicotiana benthamiana. The sequence goes on from CM067329.1 coordinate 121,082,414, forward strand.
AAGGACTTAGGATAATCAAGAGTTTTAGGAGTGGATTTATTTGGAATATAATTAGGTCCTACAGGGGTTTTTCTTGGACAGTTCCATGGATTAAAGACTCGAAGAGTACCATGGTTCTTTCATCGCCTAGAAATGGAGTTTCTTCCCCATGATACTCAAACAAGAGATAGGTTTTTTTATTTAACTGATTCTCAGCAGCAATAGCCATGATATTGTGCGCTGCTTCCTTTTCTGGTGACTCTGTGAGATCCACTGATTCCAAAAGGGAGGAGACCTCTAACACATGAGAGGTGACCCTTTTTGAGTGTTCTTTGGTGAGATCAGAGGAATAAAGAGATATGGGGTTTTCAACACATGGAAAGGAGACAGAGTTTGACAGAAAAGGAAAAACAATAGGAAATAAGAAGGAAACATGTGTGGGTGTAGTAGTATTGGAATGAGTGGAAGAGCGAATTTTTGGAGATGACTTTAAGGATGATAGGGAAGTGGGAGTGGTGTTGATGGTGGGAGAAGGAAGCGATCGTTTGATTGCCATTATAGGAGGATTTGATAGGTAAGTTGAGTGAAAGAGAGATGAATAGAGGATCACAGAGATACAAAAAAGATGAAGGTTCATGACTTGCTATTAGAGAGAAAAAGGGCTTTACGTGAAGACAGACTAATGATGAGAAGAGAGAGAAACGGGTTCTGAACAGTCCTGAAAACGGCAGTACGTTTGTGGGAAAATATTATTGTGCAGAGGGGATGAAGGGATTTGAAAGACAAGATATGACATGCAGATTTTGTAAAGTCGGATGATGTGGCAGTTGAATTAATTTTGTTAACCTTTTTTGAGAAAGCATGGAAAACAACACATTACTACTAACCTGTGGTACAAGAATCTGATACCCGAATAGTTTTTGAAAAATCTTTTAGTAGCTCTTCTATCGCAATTCATAGTTGTACCTTTAACTTCTATGATCGACATGCGTCTCTACTTGCAACAGTATCGATGTGAGTTAGGCTTGGCTAGAAAACACTTTAGCTCATTTTACTTGAAGGTGATTTTAATTGCCAACTGATGAAGAATCAGGTTCTCAATTTGGCTTCAATAACCCCACCTTTACCATGTTTCTTTCAGAAGTTCCCTATTCGAGGCTTAGGTGAAGATATCTGGAATTTGGTCTTCTGTGTTGCAGAACTTCATACAGATCAACCCTTTGTCCACATTATCCCTCGAAAAATGATGCCTGAAATCAATGTGTTTGGTCTTTTTGTGTTGAACTCGATTCTTGGCCAAGTTGAGTGTACCGATATTATCACATAGAAGAGGCATCCAATCAATGAGTATCCTAAAATCCTCCAGTTGCTGCTTAATTTATAAGAGTTGAGCACAACAGGATACTGCATCTACATATTCTACTTCAGTCATTCAGGGACTACTGAGATTTCTTCCTTATACACCAAGAGATGAGACTTGATCCTAGAAAGTGATCCATTCCAGAAGTGCTTTTCTTGTCCACAAGATTACCTGCATAGGTAGCATCAGCATATGTAATGAGATTTAAAGTTGCCACCTGAGGGTAATACAGGATCGGGTCCTGTGTTACCTTATGGTATCTAAAAATTCTTTCGGCAGCCTTCAAGTGAGATTCATTGGGATTTGATTTTGGGTCCTATCTGGGATAGAAATACAAATAGGGCTAGGGAATGTTTTGGTTTTTGATCTAACTTAAATCTAGAATCAAAAGGGGTGATTATGTTATCGAGTGAATAGGAAATTTTGTGTTTCCAAATGGGGACTAAAGTTTGATGAGTGGAGGAACTGGGTAAATTAAGTGGATTTCCCAACACTACTTGTTCTGCAACTTGTGTAGTATGCACTGCATCTCCATCTATTTCTTTTGCTTTAGTGGTAGTAATTGAAGTACCAGGTTACTCTTGAGAAGTGGACGAGGATGTTGCATTGTTTTCATTTTACTTATCATATCAGCCTTCCTATTTGAAACATTAGATATTTTCCAGGGACCAAAACTAGTTCATTATCTTGATCATTACTATTTTCTCCCTTGTTAAAAGAAGGTGTCTTGGTGAATAGCTCATGGCCACTTTCTTCCACACATTATGCTCTTTTGTTGCAGGCTTTAAAAATTTTTCTTTAAGAGGAATATCTTAGAAGGATATTTTGATCACTTTTTGTATTAGACTTCCCAAGCTGGTCCTTTCCATTGTTAAGATCATAGCATTTGCATGCAAATGTTCTTAGAAGAGTTATCTTTGGTTGTCTTTCATTGAGCAGCTCTTAGGGATGATTAGGAGGGACCTGATCATATACCTATTCACCAAGTATTAACCAATGTTTGTTGCTTTTGCCCAGAATTCCTTGGCAATTCCTCTGTTGATGAGCATTGTCCATTTCTTACAAAGTTATGTTGTTCTTTTTAACAATACCATTTAGTTGTGGAGTCCTTGGTGCTGAGAAATATGTGAGTGATCCCATCTTCATAACAAGACTCATCAAATTTTTGGCACTGACATATTCTATCCCATGGTCAGATCTGATACGTGTTTCCTTCAGTTCCATCTCCACTTGGATCTTCCTGACATGTGTTGCGAATGCCTCAAAGTCTCTTTCTTTACTCTAACACATAGTCACCCGATATATCTTGGATTATGCACCCCACGAACCAGGTTCTTCTAAATCAGTTCATTCAGAAATGAGACCCTTGCATGTCCCAATCTTCCATCCCACGGTTTTGCATCATTGTCAATTGTCTTCAAGCAACTCATATAATAGGTTTTTAGGGATTTAGGGACATCGAAGTAGATGTTCTTTTTCTTTCGGAGACTAAGACCACCTCACCAGTTACTAGATGGGCAACTGTGCGCATTTTTTATAAGAACTTTATATTTCCCCCCTTATCACAACTTTGAGAATTACTGAAGAGACTATACTTCAGGCAATCCACATAGCACACGCTCTGAATCGACTGTGACAGAGACTTTCCAACTTTTCCAACACCAAGAATGTGCCCGCTATGTGACTCCACACACTATATTTACTGTTAGTATTTTGCTACAAATACAAAGAGTAGCTACGAGTTAGAATTATTTCAATGTATGATAAATATATACGTTAATTACACCATGTAATTTTTCCATATAAATATGTTACTTTTATGAAGGAATTTAATGAACACCGTAAATCTTGCTCCTTTTTTTAATACTATGGGATTTATTCTGTATGCATTGTTTTCATTTTACTTATCATATCAGCCTTCCTATTTGAAACATTAGATATTTTCCAGGGACCAAAACTAGTTCATTATCTTGATCATTACTATTTTCTCCCTTGTTAAAAGAAGGTGTCTTGGTGAATAGCTCATGGCCACTTTCTTCCACACATTGTGCTCTTTTGTTGCAGGCTTTAAAAATTTTTCTTTAAGAGGAATATCTTAGAAGGATATTTTGATCACTTTTTGTATTAGACTTCCCAAGCTGGTCCTTTCCATTGTTGAGATCATAGCATTTGCATGCAAATGTTCTTAGAAGAGTTATCTTTGGTTGTCTTTCATTGAGCAGCTCTTAGGGATGATTAGGAGGCACCTGATCATATACCTATTCACCAAGTATTAACCAATGTTTGTTGCTTTTGCCCAGAATTCCTTGGCAATTCCTCTGTTGATGAGCATTGTCCATTTCTTACAAAGTTATGTTGTTCTTTTTAACAATACCATTTAGTTGTGGAGTCCTTGGTGCTGAGAAATATGTGAGTGATCCCATCTTCATAACAAGACTCATCAAATTTTTGGCACTGACATATTCTATCCCATGGTCAGATCTGATACGTGTTTCCTTCAGTTCCATCTCCACTTGGATCTTCCTGACATGTGTTGCGAATGCCTCAAAGTCTCTTTCTTTACTCTAACACATAGTCACCCGATATATCTTGGATTTGGCACCCCACGAACCAGGTTCTTCTAAATCAGTTCATTCAGAAATGAGACCCTTGCATGTCCCAATCTTCCATCCCACGGTTTTGCATCATTGTCAATTGTCTTCAAGCAACTCATATAATAGGTTTTTAGGGATTTAGGGACATCGAAGTAGATGTTCTTTTTCTTTCGGAGACTAAGACCACCTCACCAGTTACTAGATGGGCAACTGTGCGCATTTTTTATAAGAACTTTATATTTCCCCCCTTATCACAACTTTGAGAATTACTGAAGAGACTATACTTCAGGCAATCCACATAGCACACGCTCTGAATCGACTGTGACAGAGACTTTCCAACTTTTCCAACACCAAGAATGTGCCCGCTATGTGACTCCACACACTATATTTACTGTTAGTATTTTGCTACAAATACAAAGAGTAGCTACGAGTTAGAATTATTTCAATGTATGATAAATATATACGTTAATTACACCATGTAACTTTTCCATATAAATATGTTACTTTTATGAAGGAATTTAATGAACACCGTAAATCTTGCTCCTTTTTTAATACTATGGGATTTATTCTGTAGAGCTAATGCTAGGTGTACTCGAACATCATATTAGTCAAGTTGTATAACCATTTAAAATTGGGAAAACCTTGTTTGGTCATTCCAAGAGATTGATATATATATATATATATATATATATATATATATATATATATATATATATATATATATATATATATATATATATATATATATATATATATATATATATATATATATATATATATATATATATGAGCTGTCTCTCACTGAAAACCCTGCAAAAAAGAGAATGTATCCTCTATGTGTGTGTGTGTATATACATATACAAGATACATTCCCTTTTCTACACGGTTTTCAGTGAGAGAAAGTCCATGGTATTTCTAGTCATGTGCTTTTAGCATCCACTTTTCATGAACCATTACACTCTACTTCCTCTCATTGTTCCCGGCACATATAAATCATAGGTTAGATTTAGGATTCCAAACTAGTTTGGGTCCGTTATTAAGAGAAAAAGGATGGATAAGGGCTTTTCTAGTCTATGCAGGAAATATTCGTTTCTTGTGAGCGGTACTCGGTCCCTCTTTAGTAGTCACTGAAGATTTAAGCGTCAATACTACAGAAGATGGGGGGGGGGGGGGGGGAGTAATTTGTGTAGTACCTAAATTTAGCTTAACTGACCTATAGAAAAACTTGGTTCTTGTAGGAGTTCCAACTACTACTTTTTGCGCAATAACAAATACAAAAAATAAAGACCACAATGATTTTTACATGGAAAACACCTGGCTCAAAAAGTGAAAACACCACGGCCTACTACTCAGTAGGATATTCCTAATATTCCACTAAAATAACTCAGTCAAAACAACATTTATAAAAACTCTTACAAACCTAAGGATTAACTCTAATCCCGTTGTAGCACACATGCTTAACTATTGCGACAACTTCAAGTTAGCTATAACTTGAACACAATAGATACCTAATACAATTACTTATATGAAAGCTGTCGATATTGAGATTCACTTAGACACTAAAGGTGTTGGTGACACCATTACTCATGGTAAGGAGGCATCAAGTCAGAACAAAGCGAAGGCCATGATTTTCCTTCGTCATTGTCTAGGTGAAGGTTTGGAGGTTGAATATTTAACAGTAAAAAATCCACTTGAATTGGGGACTGGTCTAAAGGAAGGGGATGATCACTTTAAGGTTGCAGTATTACCAATGGCTCGATATGAGTGTATGAACTTACGGTTGTAAGATTTTCAGACATAAATGAGTATAACTCTATTGTATTTCGAATAACTTCCCAATTAAAAGGGATGTTACGAATGATGAGAATTTGTTGGAAAAAATACTTGTGACTTTTCATGCGTCAAATATGGTATTATAGCAGCAATACCATGAAAGAGGTTTTAAAAAGTATTCTGAGTTGATCTCATGTCTTCTCGTGGCTGAGCAACATAATACTCTTTTGATGAAAAACCATGAAGCTCATTGTTGATACCCAATTTTTTTCTATGTATTTTTATACTCAAAATACTTTCAAATAGCATATGTATTCATATATAAGCATGCCCAATAGATTTGGTATTTTTCTCAATATTTTTAAAGATTTTTTAAATCGATTTATTATACCTTTTTAACAATACAAAACCCAAAATTATTCTCAAAATTATTATTTTTTGTGAATAATGTATTTCACTCTCATATTTAAAATAAAATATTTAATATAATTTTTTTGCATATTTGTATAAATTTATTTGAAATTTCTAAGGATAAATTGCATGAAATTGCAATTATAGCCTATTTTATAATTTACCACATTTTATAATTATAAAATTGCTCCCAAAATTTTTAGATTATTATTTATATATTATTAATCAGTTCAGTATTTTTAATTTTCTTTTTATATTGCTTTTAACTATTTTAATTAATTAAAAAGGGAGATATTGGCTATTTAAAATTTGGCCCGATTTCATTACAATTTTAGCCAAAATTGTGTCTTTTTTAAGACCAAATTAACCCCTATTTTTAACCCAATTAACCATACCCATACCCATTTAATTTACCCAGCCCAGCTATCATTCAATCTGAGCCGTTGATCAAGCGAGATCAACGACCCGGATTCATTTGCCTAAAATAAACCAAACGACCCCCCTTACCCTCATTTTGCAAAGTGACCGGTCTCTCTCTAACTCTTGACCTCCCCCTGCTCTCTAGAACCTTTTGGTTCACCTTCTCCTATGGCTCTCATCGCCTCTTCGACCAACTCCAGCCTCGCCTCTTTCGATCAGCCGTTGTGAAAACTTATCTCACCGGCTCCCTCCATCTTTGAAACTCCAAGAGTTTCCACCATGTAAGAAGGGCACTGAAGCCTCGCCTGGGTCCGTTTCCGGCCTTTCTCCGATTTGTTTTGATTCGATGATGCTTTAAACTTCATTGTTAACGAGTTTCACGGCCAGGTTCCTTACCTTACTGATTTTATTGCAAAAACCCTAATTCTTTGCCTAAAATATTTTAATCTCTAACTTTTGAAACAGCTTTTAGTTACTCTTGGTACTTTATATTACTCATTACTTAATTTCTTCGATTAATTCGAGTTTTAAGCATTTTTTATTCTTTTCTCAAAAGCTAGGGTTTCTGACCCCTTTTTTAAGAAAATCTTTGTATGCTCTGCTTCTTTTGGATATTAGGTACGCATGTATTATGTGTTTATTTATGTTGCAAGCCTGTTTGTTTCTGAGGTTCATGCTTTAAACCTTTACTAGGGTTCCGACTCGCTAATATTTTTGTGATTCTTACTTAAGGTTCCTGGTTTTGTGTCTATTGTGTTTAAATAGGTTTAAGTGCTTTTATTTACTAAGTATTCTGTTAATTTTGTGCATCTATTTGAATCCCCGATTTGTATGTGTTTTCCTTTAAGGTTCTTACACTGATTTTTCGAATTGTTTTCTTACTTGTGAGATGCTTTCTATACTTGGTGTTGATTCCCTCTGATTTTGATTTTGTCCGTGATTCTTTCACTAATTTCAGAATTGATTTACATGCTTACCATATTTGTGTACCTAAACATATTGTTCGAATGCTCATCATATATTTTCCATATTTGGAGCATTATGCAGTTGGCCTTTATTACATGCTGCATGCCTATTACTCTTACTGTAGTGTAATTAATAGTCTGATTAATTCTTTCCGTATCTGATACTCCCATTCGAATCATGAACCCATAGTTTAAAGGAATTAAGGTCCTGTGACTGATTCAAATTGGTACTGTTTCTATAATTATGTGCTTATTACCCTATTCTATATTGGTTTTCAAAAACAATAAGTACTCATCTTCTCTTCTCACTTAGAAAAAAGGACACGAACAGAATTCATTCTGAACTCTCTCTCTTACAAAAAAATATGTTCAGTGCTCTCTTTTGTTTCTACACAATCTCTCTCATCTCTTGATACTATTGGTTACTCAGCTGATTTGAAACCCAGGCTGAACATTAGCCTACTATACTGTTCTATTGCTCTCTACATTGTTGTTTGCTTGGATCTTCTATTGCTGCTCACTTCTCTGCTATTGCTGCTCACTTCTCTACTAGTGCTGCTCACTTCTTTGCCTATTGTTGCTCTCTCTGCATACTCTTTGCATATTGCTGCTCACTCTCTTGCACACTATTTCTCACCACTTTGCATATTATAACTCACTACTGCCCTACATTACCTTGCCTTCAACTGGTATGTCTCCTATTGGATTTACAGCTTCAAAACAATATGTTTATATTTTTATTTCACTTTCTCTTATTTTTGGTATGTTTCTACTTAGGGTTTTGTTTTTCTTACTGCAATTAGCATGCCTCTATGTTGATTAATATGCCTATCTAATCTGGCATTGCCCATTACTCCTTTGTCTGTCTTCTGCATGTTCCTCCTTACCCCTAACCCCAGTACATTACTAGCATGTATTCACGACCCTCTTAACTACTAAGTAACCCTGAACCTCTTCCTGATGTGTGAATATGTTTGGTATCTATCAATCTCATGTTGTTTCAAACTTGCTTGATTGTTAAAGTTTTGAAGTGCTTCTCTTTGATGTTTGTGTAAATGTAACTCAGTTCTCACTTGTGAGTTGCTTGTCCCCCATGTCCTCTGCCCCTGCTTGTGCTTGTCTTCCCTGAACCATGTAGCCTGATATGGCCTCTTCTTCTGCTTTTCTCTCAAAATTGTTTTCATGTCTATCACAATCTCACTACTCCTAGAATTTAGGTTCTACCCTTTGGTGTAAGCATTGCCTTGGGTACCTTGAGTATCCACTGAACTTTGATGCACATGCTGGTAATTCCACACATGCACTGATTCAATGTTAATCTGTTGGGTGCCTGGTATTTTCCAGGGGCCCCAATGGGCCCATAGGGAACTTTTCCGCACCCCAAACCTTGGTAAAGGCTGTGAAACTCGAAAGAAGTGAGGTTGGAGATTTGGGCGTGGTTGAAGGCTCCTTATAGATTAACTTCTTATTTTTACTCTTTATTACTGTAATCTAACCGCATTGGTCTTTAATAACTTATAATGAACAACGAGATTTATAGTGAAAATGGGAGGGATATGCATGCTTAGTTTAAGGGTAGGGGTAGAAAACTTCTTCGTAGGATTTTTCTTATTTGTGCAATAGACATCCTATCTAGGACATGCATCTTACACGACTAGAAATCCTGTTTTAGGCTCTTTTACTTTCAATTTGTCATTCTACTCACTTTGTAATCACAATCGGTTAATAACTAACAAGTCACTGTTATTGCTACTGCATTTAGATACTATGTTTTAGGACCCTTATGTGCATTAGATATCATGTACTTAAGGCTTTGTTTGCAATTGCTTGAATGCCTCACTAGTCTTGTTTAACAACATAAGTATGGTTAACAGTTTCCTTAAAACTGGAAAATAAATATGCATGTCCACTCTCTTTATGATCAAACAACGCCTAGGCAAGCCTTAGGCCGGATAAAATCGATTAATCGTACTCTCATAAGTTTTAGACTATCAGCCTCTTAACTTTCTGAATTCTGCTTCTTTGAAAGTTTTTTACTGAACTCCGCCTTATTTCAAGATAATAGCGTCTATATATTTTTTCTACTGGTTAGTTGTCCTGTCCAAAATTGTGCTACAATTTTCTAAAACTTATCAAAATATTGCATCTTTAACGTCTCTACTACGATTTTCAAAAAGTAGATTTCAATATTAATTCCTATATACTTACGGCTCTCCTTTTAAATTACACTTCTGAAATTCCGAATAATTTCGCATCTATTTCCTACCTCTCCTGTCCGAAACTGTGTTATTTTATTTTATCAAAATACTACATCTTTGATACCTTTACTACATATTCTCAAGTGTGTTTTAAAGTCTCTCTTACTGATTCCAAAACTGCTATGCACTTACTGCCATTATTTCGACCACACTTTCTACTTTCTGCCAATTTTTGGAAATCTATATTTGGTTGTCTTACCTTTTAAATTCTCTTTTTTTAGACATTCAATGTGCTTGAGACGTGCTAATTATATGCCTATCTATAGAGGGGTGTTTGTGATGTGCCGTAGAATTTTGGTACATTTCAATACTAATTGCTTAGATTCTAGCTTGTTTTAATGCAATTAGAACTGATAGTCATGTAGATTTGTTGTTCTTACAGCACAAGAGGAAGGGAAGACCAAGGATATTAAAATGGAAGCAAAAAGAGAAGAAAAGAGCATAATATTGCACAAGTGAAAATCTGCAGCCCATTCTGCGGTCGCATATCACACATGCGGACCGCATAATCGTATCTCAAATCGCAGAGCATTACAGAGTCTGGAGCTAAAAGCCATGTCAAGAATGCAGTGCAATCTGCGTCGCAGAATCAACATGTGGACCGCAGATGTGCCGCAGAACGAACAAGAAGAAAACTCAGTGACAAATATTAGATGCAATCTGCAGTCGCATAACTCAAATGCGGACCGCAAAATGGAACTGCGATGAAGGTCTAAGAACAAGGGTTTTGGATCTGCTGAGAGGCTGTTCAAAATGCGGACCGCAAACCTGTTATACGAAAAGTCTGCGGTCACAGACGTGACCTGATAAGGCAAACTTATCCATTTTCTGTCCCAAGATTTGTCCCTCTATAAATAGTTTTAAGAGACCTTTGTGGGCTCATCTTGTCTTACTTTGAGCTACATTCCAAGACATTAAGAATTCCCTCTTTTTGGAAGCTTTTGTGTGAAGAATCTCTTCTTTGTAAGAATTTATGACATTTAATATTAGTTGGTTTTTGTATTTCAGCATGTGCAGCTAGTTTTAAATACAAAGTTGTGGACCCTAAATGGGTATTATGTTAATGGGTATTTAACATTGAATATATATATAATGGTTGGTTGATATTTATTTACTTCTCATTCTTCATTTATTGTTGGTGGTTGCAAATATTAACAAAAGCCATTAAATTCTTGCTTTGCTTGGGAAAGTGGGTTAGGATTTGGTAGAAGTAAATATCAATGACTCAAGGCTTTAAACCTTGTTTGATAAAATCGCTTAGGAATAAGTGGGTTTTAATTGGCATTTATTGATAGTTCTTAAGTGTAACTCTTTATATTTAGGAAAATCATAAAGAGAAAATACTACTCATTCATTGAGAAATAGTGGGTAGTACCGTAGACATTATTTGCATATCTAAAGAACCTTCCATTAGAAATATATCATATTAACACCTGTTGACATTACACTACATTGAAGGGGACACAACCTTGGTTGCTTTTATCCACTTGTTTACTCATTAATTGTTGAAATTAGTTGCTACTTAAACTCAAACAATCATACATACTCTTGTCACCATATACCATTCTCTCTTGTTATAATTAACCGAATAGAGATCAAACTCGAGTTGAGAAACCCATTGAACAAGTAACCTTTTCACACCTATTCCCTGTACGATTCAACTCCAACCTTGTTAGGTTATTATATTTGACATCAACCGCCTTACACTATTTATTAAAGTGTAATTTGAGCGTATCAAATTTATGGTGGGCAGGTAGCATTGTATGATATTTTCTTGTGTATATAGCTGGAAACTCATGTACTTCTGCGTATCATGTATCTTTGTACATTGGTATAAATTTGGTATGTGAGTGATGTTATGATGTTGTTTTTGATGTCTGTTGTTGAGTTCATGTTTGTTAATATCAGTTTGTGAATTAATTCCCCCTGGTTTTTCTTTTTCTGGTTCTTTTCCAAGGGTGTGATAGTAGAATCAGGATCTTAGGTGTAAATCATTGTGACCGGTTTGGTGTAATTGCCTAATATCAAGCATGTGTATCTGTACATAGCACATACCCTCCTATAGTCATTCTTGTCGACTTTTCCCAATGATAGACAGATTGACGGCTGTCTTAAGGGAATTTGTCTCTATGATCAATTTTGTGAATCTGAGGGCTCGCTCTGTGACTCTATGGCAACCCATAGTTATACTTGTGTTTATGATGAAAGCTTTAAGTTGCATAATGGTTACTCGGAAGTGTCAAATAATGTGAATGAAGCAGTTCATGTACCATGTGTGTGTGAGTTCTCTGTTTGTACATAATTCTTGTGTTTACTTCTGTCATCTAGAACTGTCCCGGTTAATCTTCCAATGCTAATGATAGTATGTTTGTCTGGAGGAACGATCTTAGGCATTCGTTGTGATTATGTGCAAAGCCTCTTTAGCCTTTCAAGCCTACCCGTGCATAAAGGATACCACTAGCACCCAATTTGAGCCTTTTTAACCTTTCTTTGGCCAACTCATTACAAACCTTTTCTGTTTTGAAAAGCAATTTCCTCTCTTGAACCCATCCCTCTTTGAACATGAGAATGAGGCTAAAAGCTTAAGTTGGGGGTAAGTTCAAAGTGGAAGATCGTTAATGTTGTAGCAACATGCCTCAAAAGAGTTTGTGAAACTGTTCAAGCTCCAAAAAAATAATGATCAAAAGCAAAAAAAATAAAAATAATAATAATGCTTATGTTTACAGAATTGAGAGTCTTGAACAAAAATGAAAAGGTATATAAGGTAGCTTTATACTGGAGGCTAGACGAAAACAAAGATATGGGGGTTTGAAAAGGAGTACAAAAGAACGGTAAAATGTGATTAGTGTTCAAAGAGGGTGAAGTCACTTGTACCCAAATGTTTATCCAACACATCCCTGAACCTGCATTACAAGCCAAAAAGCCCTTATGGGACCTCCAACCGAACATTCTTGAATAAGCGGCAAATTAAAATAAGGGCAAGCCTATGGTATGACATGTTGTAGCACTTGAAGTTTTTTCTACGAGTGAGTGTGTTTGTAAATGATCCCTCTTTTCCGTCCTTGTAAATATTGTGATTCTAGGACTTTCTTTCTGGTAAGGGTATATGAACTGTGGAATTGAACTGAAGTTGAGCTTTCTGAGTCAATTGAAAGTGCACTCACCTGAGGGTAACATCTAGTCAAAAAGTTGAGGCTCAGAGTTCACATGATTGATTAGTTTTCTCTGTACATACTTCTAATCTAGGAAGGGAGAAGCAATTGTAAATGCATGCTTGAAGAACTAGCAATGAACACCATCCTGAGTCACTATTGTTTCTTATTTGTAAATAAAGGTTGAATTGGCTAAGTATGTTTTACTTGCTTAAGGACAAGCAAGAGTTTAAGTTGGGGGTGTTGATGTGTCGGAAAATTTCGGCACATTTCAATACTAATTCTTAGATTCTAGCTTGTTTTAATGTAATTATAACTGATACTCATGTAGATTTGTTGTTCTTACAGCACAAGAGGAAGAGAAGACCAAGGATATGAAATGGAAGCAAAAAGAGAAGAAAAGAGCAATATATTGCACAAGTGCAAATCTGCGGCCCATTCTACGGTCGCAGATCACACATGCGGACCGTAGAATCGTATCTCAAATCGCATAGCATTACAGAGTCTGGAGCTAAAAACCATGTCAAGAATGCGGCGGAATCTGCAATAGCGGAATCAACATGCGAACCGCAGATGTGCCGCAGAACGAACAAGAAGAAAACCAGGGTCAAATATGCGATGCAATTTGCGGTTGCATAACTCAAATGCGGATCGTAGAATGGAACTGCAATGAAGGTCTGACAACTAGGGTTTTGGATCTGCAGAGAGGATGTTCAAAATGCGGACCGCAGACATGTTATGCGACAAGTCTGCGGTCACAGACGTGACTTAATAGGGCAAACTTGTCCATTTTCTGAACCGAAATTTGTCCCTCTATAAATAGTTTTAAGAGACCTTTGTGGGCTCATCTTGTCTTATTTTTGAGCTACATTCCAAGATATTAATATTCCCTCTTTTTGGAAGCTTTTATGTGAAGAATTTCTTCGTTTTAAGCATTTATGATATTTAATATTAGTTGGTTTTTGTATTTTAGCATGTGTATCTAGTTTTAAATACTAAGGTCGTGGATCCTAAATGGGTGTTATGTTAATGGTGTTTAACATTGAGAATATATATATATATATATGGTTGGTTGATATTTATTTACTTCTCATTCTTCATTTATTGTTGGTGGTTGCAAACATTAACAAAAGCTATTAAATTCTTGCTTTGCTTGGGAAAATGGGTTAGGATTTGGTAGAAGTAAATATCAATGACTCAAGGCTTTAAATCTTCTTTGATAAAATCGCTTAGGAATATGTGGATTTTAATTGGCATTTATTGATGGTTATTAGGTGCAACTCTTTTATATTTGGGAAAATCATAAAGAGGAAATACTACTCATTCATTGGGAATTAGTGGGTAGTACCTTAGACATCATTTGCATATCTAAAGAACCTTCCATTAGAAATATATCATATTAACACTTGTTGACATTACACTACATTGAAGGGGACACAACCTTGATTGCTTTTATCCACTTGTTTACTCATTAATTGATGAAATTAGTTGATACTTAAACTCAAACAATCATACATACTCTTGTCACCATATACCATTCTCTCTTGTTAAATTAACCGAATAGAGATCGAACTCGAGTCGAGCAATACACTGAACAAGTAACCTTTTCACACCTATTCCCTGTGGGATTCGACCCCAACCTTGTTGGGATATTATATTTGACATCGATCGCCTTACACTATTTTTTAATGTGTAATTTGAGCGTATCAGTTTGAGCCTTCTACATGCTCTTTGTATAATTCCTTTTCGTGTAGTCTTATTTATTATGTATGTCGCTTAGCATTTTAACCTTTAAACCTAAGGGTTCAGCGTAGTCCTTACCTTATAGAAATAGTGGTCCTAAATACCCTCTAGGACCTATAAGATTGGACATGTAATAGCACGCAATAAGCATTCGTGACCAATCCACGCGTTTAAATGACCTTTACGGGACGGGAAGGGTAGAATATGGAGATGATGACTAGTGCGCTAATATCATATGCGACCCCTCTCCTGAGGAGTGTGTACGGGGTATTGTACCGATGTGATCCATATTGTATTTAAACCTAGGACCTCTTTCCCCTTTTCTTTATTTGTATGATGTTTTTTCTTAAATTTATGTTTTTCTTCCAATTAATCCTTCTATTTTAAAATCACTTATGTCCTTTCCTTTTCTTTATAAAATTTTACATTTTGTTTGTAACTACTATATGCAAATTTTGTGTGTTTCTTTCTACTCTCCTTAAAGTCACAATTAAGCACGGCCGGGAACCACACTAGTGGATCTTGATCGGTGCCTCATACCTTCACATCGAGATAATCTCAAGCCCTTACCCGAACTCTGATTTTCTTTCAAAAATCTTCTTCTTTTCTTTAAAAGTGTCATAGTGCACTATAATCATTAGGTGGCAACACTTCAAATTCTATAACCCAATTCCTCAAAAAGGAATAAGAGTTGTTTTGTCCATAATGTCATAAACCCGATTTCTCTTATTTTAGGAGAAAAAAGGGGGCATCGACGCTCATCCCACATGGTCAGCTCTGATTCTTAAAGAGAATATGGTAGGGATACGTGATGAGTCTGAAAAAATATAGAATAATTATCATAGTCATATAAATGTACGTGGGCATGACAATAGCAAAAGACGATATAATAATAATCATCATCGTGGTCATGGCAAACGATAGAATAATATGAGTTCTCTAAACAATCCTTCAAGAGACAAAAGCGGTAACTGCCACTGCTGTGGCATGAAGGGTCATTGAAAAATTGAAGACTTTTATCAAAATTCCATCAGAAGTCAATAATATCGGAGCATCTTCTGTGACTTTTCCGTGGAGTCTCACTTGACCTTTAAAAATGATTTTGAGGCGCCTTCAAAAAAAATGATAAGAATGTCGAGGAAAATCTCTCTTGATGATGATTTTAAAGGCCTCGATGATCTTACTTATTTGGAAGTTGAAGATTTCTTTGGGGATCAAAATTAAAGTTTAATAATTTTACTGGGAAATGCAATTATGTTGTCATTTTTATTTTTAGTATTTTTTTGCCTCGTTCTAAATTTATTTTATTTTTAAGTAGTACAAGTTGTCTTGTGTTGGTGGTGGTGTTAGTTTTCCCTATTTTTTATGGTGTAATTATTTTTTATGAAGAAAATAAAAATTTTAGTCTTCAATTGGATCCAAGATGAGTAATGAAGATTTATGTCTTTTTGATAATGTTACGACTCATACAATATTAAGAGAAAAGAATTCTTTTTCTTATATGGTTATGAAAAAGGCCTATGTTAATATAATATATGCTAGTACAATATTAATTGAGGGCTTTGGAAGAGCGGCCTTATTACTACTTGGAGGAACGATATTGACTATTAATAATGCATAGTATTATAGTAAGTCTAAAAAAAACTTGTTGAGTTTCAAAGCTATTCACCAAAATGTATACCATGTTGAGACCTCTAGCAAAGAAAAGGTTGAATATCTTTATATTACCTCAATAAAAGCAGGAAAAAATATGTATATGAAAAATTATCCGTACACGTATTTTAGTCCCCTTATTTGTAACAACCCGACCAATCATTTTGACCTTTAACGTTTTATTCGGTGGTTTGAGACTTTGAGTAGCTTCAAATTATGTATTGTGACTTGTGTATATTATTGGTTTTGATTTTCGAGTTGTTCGGGATTGATTTGGAAGAATGATTCTCCTTTTAGAAGTTTAAGTTTGAAGAGTTGATCAATGTTTGACTTCTTGATAAACGGACTCGGAATCTGATTTTAATTATTCCTATCGGTTATTTCAACCTACTATTCTTTGGTGACTAACGGTACTTCCTAAAATAATTATTAAATAAAGGTTTTACACCTCATTCCATAATCTTTTGCACATCCTTTTATTTCATTGGCACCAGTGGCCACACCGTAATATTATTCTTGGCACGTTGGCTGTATTTCATAGTTCATGCTCACCTCTTTCACTTTCAAACATTATCATGGATTATCAACAAGAAGGCATTTCTATCCAAGACATTAAATACACATGTGATCAAGTGAGAGTCTTAGTCACATTGGGATTTCTTGCACAATTTGGCATAACTAGCTTGCAATGGAAACATGACTTTAAATCACAACACCTTCGATACATAAGTCATACTGGATTTCGTTTCTGGAGGGAATCATGATATGATAGGAACATTTGGAACACATTTTGAGTATGGACATCCTTCAACACAACAACTTATTTAGTATAGTCAAATTTATTAGGAAGGACTCAGAATATGAGAAATAAGAACTTGAGCCAATCACAATCGCAACTTACGAGGACAACATGAAATTTAATTCTACAAGAGGAGTTTAGCCAACATACCTTGCTTGAACTTTCTTTAATTTACTACAATATTCCGAATCTCCTAGCGGCGTCAATCTAATTAAATCCATGACCAAATTTAACTATAATTAGGAAGATTCTCGGGGGTTCAGCTCATTTGAGCCTTTTATCAAGTACTAGGTATGCATTAAGGGTTCAAGGTCCTCCAATGGTGGATTTCTTTACTCCACAGTCAATCCACATTTTAGTAGGGCACCTATAAATACTCCACAACCTCCCTACCACCTTTATTAGTACATGCATGAATAAATAACAATTCCTATTATAAAACCTTCCTCCTCATTACCTATTCCCAACCCAAATTTCGATATTGAAGGCTAGCGCTAGAATCTTACCTCTTGGACGAAGACCCTGTGAGTTATCTTTGCTAATTCTTGAAGACTTGGGAAAATATTGATGAACAAATGGCTTAGGAATTCCTCTTCTACTCTAGACCACTTTCATTTCACTAAAATATCAGTTAGAACCAGCCAAAATAAACCCCAAGTTGTTTTTTTTATCAAATGGGATCGGGTGAAATTTTCCAAAACTTAAACTCTATGAATCCGGGTCTGTGGTCGAAAATCGAACCCCAAAACAGGTATGCAAAGGACACCGCAGAAGGGGTCCCAAAAACTGGCCAAGGTTGGACAGGTCTGCTACAGATCTGAGGTCCGCATATTAGTTTTGCGGTCGCATAATGGATCACGAATCCTTATTCCAAAGGTTTCTCATGTTGGTTATGCGATGGATTGTATGGATCGAAAAATGGTTATGTGGCCAAATAATGGACCATATAATGGTCCTCAAAATTAGCTCAAGTCTTGCTTCACTTCACGGCTGGATCTGCGGCTCACAAAGTGGTTTTATGATCGCATAATGCCGCAAAAATGCCATGGTCTGCAAAATGGTTCCTTTAATTCCCCGATGTATTGCACAACCCATAAAGTCCGTACTTTGTACAATCATCAAACACATTTTTATACCTCGGCGCCATGAAACCTTGAGTTTTAGGTGAAATTTTATGGGGCCTTACAATAGCAGCTTCTCCGTCCACAATAGCTACCCATAATCTATCCCGATACAGGTATATAACCACATATCAACTAGAACCTTGTCCAAACCTTCCCAACACAACTGCTGATGTAAAAAACATGTACATCTCATAACCATTCACCTAATCAATAAGCCACACCAAATGCCATCTAAATACAAACGTCGCAATCCATACCCAAACAACACAACTCGAATATAACTAAAGATGGAAAGAGAGACACACGAGAGAGTTATCCAACAATTCAAACTAGCACAAATCCCTATCAATACCATACTACAAATCTATTACACAATGGAGAAAAAAATATATGAACTAATCACAAAGAATCTTATCCTAACATAACTCCACTACAACACATAGCCCGGTCCAAACATACTGATCCATATAAAAACACGAGGATCCCATCTATAACTCTGAATCAGAAGTAGAATAGACATCATACCAACTGACAACCTTTCACTAACTCACCCCGCAGAACAAAATCACAAGTGGTGGCCAAACCATCCAAAAATGACATCAAAACCTTTCATATTAAGTAACGGAAAGTTCATCCTAGTCTCATAACCCTCAATAATAAACAAACCAAAACGATGGACATTGTTTTCTAAAATAGAACCCCCAACAAGTGCATACACATCAACAGAGTACAAGAATTACAAGACATATCCATATATGAGGTAAGATAGGATGACCCACACCAATAATTAGGGCCCGGATCAAATGAATCTGATGCATCATTATGATAAAGTGGAACTATACTTGTACCGACATCATCTGGTAGAGTAGCCTCAGCCCTACCAGAGAAAGCATAACATCGAGTCTAGCCCCCTCCCCCCTCTATAACACCCTTTACCTGGTTGTCCCCCAACTCTAGCTGGTTGTGCATGTGGAGCAGAAACTATAGTGGAACCCATAGCCTGAGTGTTCTGATGAAATCCACCTTTCCGAAGTCTTGGACAATCTATCATGATGTTCCTAGTATCACCACACTCATAACAACTCCTGCGCGGGCATGGCTACTGATATTGAGTCCGTGCTGGATGATTGGAATAACTACTGTGGGAACCCTGTGCCGTAGGTTCACCGAAAGATGGTTGTCCGATACGAGCACTCTAGGGTCCTTGGCTAGTTGGAGAAATGGACGACTAATAGAGCCCTTGCCTTGATAGGTCCGAGTTGAAGAATAGAATCCACCAAATCCTCCAGGGTCTCAAGGCATCTTGGCCTCCCTATCCTCCCTCTCCTGACCACAAATACACTCTAACCTCCTAGCAATCCCCACAACCTACTAGAATGGAGTATTAGTCCCCAGATCGTGTGCCATCCCAAGCCTGACACCATAATTGAGCCCCTCGATAAATCTGCTGACTCTCTCTAATAGTAGAAACAAAAGCAGGTGCATGAGGAGATAGATCACTGAACCTCGTAGAATACTCGAACACGGCCATAGTCCACTACTGCAACTACTCAAACTCAGTGCACCACACATCCTTGAGGATCTATTGAACAAACTCCCTAAAAAGCATATCAGAAAACTGAGTCCAAATAAGTGGTGTTGTGTCACAGGCCTACTCTCCTCATAAGCCTGCCACTATCTATATGCTAACCACGTCACATGGAAAGTAGTTAGATCAACCCCGCTCACCTCAACTATGCCCATAGTGCGCATAATACGATGACACTAATCCAAAAAGCCATGTGCATCCGCGGAAGTTGCACCACTTAAAGTAGGAGGATCATACTTCTTGAACCTATGTAACCTCTTTTATTCCGCCTTTGACGCTGTTGTCCTGAGTTTAGGCTGATCCACGACCACTAGCTGTAGTGGCATGACACTCGGACCCTAATCAATATGAGCCTATTGCTCTAGAGTATTGGGCAACGAGAGTCTGAGCTCCTCCCCTAGCCCGTGAAGCAGCTGGTGCAACTGGAATCAATCCTTCCTGAGCCAATATACCAAACATGCTTAGGAAGTGTACTAAATCTTATAAAGTCCAGGGGTAGTAACAGGCCCCTTCGATGCCTGCTCCCCAATCGGAGATGTTGGAGGCTCCTCAACTGCTGCTCTAACATATGCTCTAGTTGTAGCACGTGCCCCTCATCTGCCTCAACCTCGTCCCCGGCATCTCACGGCTCTAGAAGGGGGCACGGGAGTCTACTCTGCTGATCCGATAGCGCACGTTCTCTCCATCTGTGAGAGAATAGAAATACGAAGGCTCAAACTCTAAAATCAATAAATCCGCACTATGGTAATGAAAGAAGTGGAATTTTCTTAATAGTTTTGTAGCATATCAAAGATAAGCACATACGTCTCCGTATTAATCCGCAAGATTCTATTAAACATGCTCGTGAATCGTAGAGACTATGAACCTAGAGAACTAATATCAATTTGTCATGACTCGAAATCTCGCCTTAAGCATCATGATGACACCTAGTCTCTAAAACTAGGTAAGTTGGTCATTAGCAACAGCTAAACCAATTAAACATGATACTATGGAGTAGAGTTTAATATAAAATCTAGAAGTAAAGGTGACACAAGCCGACTTGGTGATAATCATAATAAATCCCCAAGATTACATAGTCACAAACTCTAGTTGAACATATAGAAATATATCAAAAACAAAGATACAATGCTATTCTGATCGAGAATTGACAGTATAAACATAAGGAAAGGACTCTAAGGGTTTGCGATGATCAAGGAGCTCTGCGTGAATCCTCATGATCAAGAAGCTAACACTGCCTGGAACCAGTTCTTCCAACACCTATATCTTCGCAAACATATGCAAAAGTATAGCAGGAGTACACCACAGTCGGTACCAGTAAGTGACAAGACTAACCTGGGTAGAGTAGTGGCGTGGTTCAAGTCAAGACACTTAATACTCAAGCAACCTGTGCAAAATATTAATATAAAGCTAGCAACGAAAATTAAGGTGAATAAATGGAACAAATAGAAATCATTTAATAAAACAACAAAATGATCAAAGCACAAATAAAATATAAATGAAAGAAATTAAGGAAAAACAACGATAGTTATAATCAATAGACCATTCTGACACATTATTTACAATAAGAGTCACCTAGAGACACCACACCTCATAACCACAAATCTCAATTTACAAATCACGAATCTTATACACATGGCACCTTGTGTCCACATTATCAATCAACCTCGCATGGTCAAGACCTTGTGCCACCATATAAGTCCGCATGGACAACTCATGTGCCAATCTCACAATCTGCCCAGTGTGGTCACATGCTCAGTATCACAATCCGTCCAGTGTGGTGACGGGCTCATTATTACAATCTGACCGGTATGGTACATGCTCAATATCACAATATGTTCGTCATGGGAAAAGGTTCATTATCACAATCCGTTCGGGTGGTCGAGGGCTACTTGTCTTAACCATATTGCAGAGAAAGCAGATATACAAGAATACATGTACATGATCAATAAACATCAACTTTCATCCTCCTGGACTAGAATAGATGACATGTTATGGTGTATGCATGTGCAAGTGTATTATCACAACTCAAATCATCATGTAGTATTAGAGACATCGAGTAGCATATTAGGAACAACATAACCAATAATATAATGTGCATGAGACACACAAAGAAGTAATAAGTATAAGAAATGATACCCATTTTCACCAACAACATGCCCCCAAGACATCATATACCATCCCCCACATAGCCACCTTTATCTTACCGTATTGACAGTATCATAATAAACACACGTATCGCTCCACCTAGGTTATATATCAATAGAAACCCATATCGCTCCACCCCGACATATCACTCCGCCCAGACAATAACACAATAGCCACATGTATCACTCCACCCCGATAACATATCAATAGCTACCCGTATCACTCTTCACAATCAACAATAGTGAAATGCCACCCTTGTGTTCTACACGATCAACAATAGTTAAATGCCACCCTTATGCTCTGCACAGCAACAATCAATCCCCACAACATGTCCACATATGCCACAATATTGCCAAAACAACAATACCAATATTAGAATAAAGCATAGCCTAAGTCTCAACAACAATGTACATAAAAGAATTTTAACAACAACAAAATAAAACGGGAAATAACTCGGCAATGAAAGATATTCCATATAACAACAATGTCAATTAAGAGCATATTAATAACTTAAGAGTCTGGACCAATAAATTTTCACATATCAGCCCGAGTACACGCTCATCACCTCATGTACACGTCTTTCACATAATTCAAATAATGAAATTAGACCAAAGCCTATGGGAAAGTTCTCCCACACAAAGTTAGGCAAGATACTTACCTCCAATAAGCTAAATCAATCCACAAATAAGCCCTTCTCATGTGAAACAACCTTCGAACGACTCAAATCTAGCCAAAATAACTTAATATCATAAATAAAAGGCATAAAAATAATTTCGGATAATAAAGATTTGATCTTTCATGAAAATAAAAAAGTAAACCCAGAAATTCAACCTTGGGCTTGCACCTTGTAATCCGACAAAACTTATAAATTCTAAATACTTATTCCGAAACGAGTCCAACTATAACAAAATCATCCAATTCTGATCTCAAATTGGCCTTCAAATCATCAATTTATATATTAGAAAAGTTTTTACTAAGATACCCAATTTCCTCAATCAAATCATCAATTCAACACTAAAATCGAGGTTGGAATCATGAAATAAAAAAATCAAAGTAAAACATACTTACCCTAATCCAAATCGTGAAAATTCCCTCCAAAATCGCCCAAAACAAAGCTCTCTAACTCAAAATGTAATAAAATAACGAAATTCCTCAAAATAAAGTACTATATAAGCACTGCCTAGGTATACACATCGTGATCACGAAATTACCTTTCCAATCGCCAAGAATAAAATGCCTAGTTTCCAAAAACCTCATACGCAAATGTGACGTACCAATCGTGAACTCAATGCCCAAACTCACAGTAGCTACGCAAATGTGGTGCAAACCATGTGAGTGCAATGAACAAATGTGTGCCATTCTCAGCCAGACCTTCCATCTATGTGAAGCGGCTCCCTGATTGCGATTGTGATGAACTACCTCCCAAAAGCTTCGCAAATATGTTCTTCTCTTTGTGAATGCAAAGAATAAAACCCATATGCCACCAGATAGCACTACCTGATCGCGTATTCCTCTTCACAATTGCGAAGAAGGAACCTAGACACCAGCTAACAACAATCCAAAACAAGAGGAAATGTCCTGAAACTTATACAAAACGCATTGGAGGTCTACAGGACCCCGTCAAAACACACCAACTAATCCCAAAAAATACCATGAACCTATTCGAGGCCTCAAATCACACCAAACGAAATCAAAACTACAAATCACACATCATTCAAGTCTAATGAACTACAAATCTTCCAACTTCCAAAACTCGTGCCGAACCATATCAAATCAACTCGGAATGACCTCAAATTTTGCATGCAAGTCCCAAATGATACAATAGAGCTATAACAACTCCCGGAACCACAATTTGAACCCAATATCAACAAAGTAAACTCTCGGTCAAACCTATCAATCTTCCAAACCTTCAACTATACACTTTCGTCAATTCAAACCAAAATAACCTAAGAACCTCCAAATCCAAATACGGACTTATGTTTGAGTCAAATTACCATCTGGACCTAACAAAACTGTCAAAACTCTGATCCAGGATCAAATATGCAACAGCCAAACTTGGTCAACTCTTCCAACTTAAAGCTTCAGAAATGAAAATTATTTTTCCAAATCAATCTTGTACTGCTCGAAAACCGAAACCAACTATGAAAGCAAGTCATAATATATCATACGGAGCTACTCGCAGCCTCAAAACACCAAAGAAAATGCAAATGATCAAAACGACCGGTCGAATCATTGCACTGCCTTGTCCATGGACTTAATAAGTAAAGAAGTGTGCTGACTTCGTAATTCAATTCACAATCACCCAAACTGAGTCAAATTTATGAAATGTGCGAGTTATACCTACTATAAAGTCCATGGTAATTGTCTCCCACTTCTATGTTGGGATTTCTATATTTTTGGTCAATCTACTAGGTCTATGGTGTTCGACTTTCACATGTTGGCAAATCTAACCACAAAGTCAGCTATATCTCTTTTCATGTATTCTACCAATCAATATCCTTAAGGTCAAGGTACATCTTTGTATATCCTGGTTGTACTGGATACTTGGAACAATGAGCCTTGGTCATGATTCTCTCTGGGAGGTTGTCTATATTCGGGACATATAATCTGCTTTGGTACCTTAGCATACAATAATTCATGCCAAGATAAAAATCTATGGTCTCGTGTTTATGAATTCTCTCTGTAAATTGCATTAGAAACAGATTATCATATTGCTTCTCCTAAACATCCACTAGCATCAATGACTCTATTTTGCACAATCACCCTACCCTTACTAGAGTCCGAGAGCCTGACTCCCAACCTAGCCAGCCAGTGAACTTCCTTGGTCATCGCCCTTTGGTGTGCTTTCAAGTGAGCCAAATTACCAATAGATTTCTGGCTAAGAGCATTAGCTACAACACTATCCTTCTCGGGCGACAGAGAATGTCGATGTCGTAGTCTTTAAGTAACTCAAGCCATCTCCTTTGCCTCAGATTCAACTCCTTCTGCTTAAAGATATACTAGAACTTATGCTTCATGAATATGTCCACATGGACCCCATAAAAGTAATGACCCCAAATCTTGAATGCAAACACCATTGTCGTAAGCTCTAAATCATGAGTTTGAAAATTCTTCTCATGGTTTTTGAGTTGCATCGAGGCATACACGACCACTTTTCCATTTTGCATTACACCTGAGTCCAACCCTTGAAGCATCACAATGTACTAAAAATTCCATATGTACCTTTTGGTATGGTCAACACAAGTGTCGTGGTCAACCTTGACTATAACTATTGAAAGCTCCTTTCACAAGCATCTGCTATTGGAATTTAGCTACCTTTTGTGTTAACTTGGTCAATAGAAAAGCAAGAGAAGAAAACCCCTGCAATCTCCTTTAATACCCAGCTAAGCCTAAGAAACTGCGAATCTCTATTAGAGTCGTAGATCTAGGCTAGTTCTTCACAACTGCTACCTTTTAAGGAACAACCTTGATTCCCTCGCTAGAGACCACATGATCTAAGAAAGTGACATACTCCTGCCAAAACTCACATTTTGAAAATTTTGCATACAACTTGTGTTGATCCAGAGTTTGAAAAATCGCCCTGAGATAATAAGCATGATCCTCCCGAATTTGTGAATACACTAGGATATTATTGATTAATACTATCACGAATGAGTTGATGAATAGATTGAAAACTCGATTCATAAGATCCATGAAAGTTGTTGGGGTATTCGTCAACCCGAAAGACATCATGATAAATTCAAAGTGCCCATATCGGGTCCTAAAAGCTATTTTCGGAATATCCTTCTTTCTTATCTTCAATTGGTGATACACTGATCTCAAGTCAATCTTGGATAACTACTTAGCACCTTGCAACTGATCAAACATGTCATTTATCCTTGGTAACATGTGCTTATTCTTGATTGTGACCTTGTTGAGTTGTCAGTAGTCTATGCACATCCTCAATGAGCCATCTTTCTTCCTTACAAAGAGATTAGTGCACCCAAGGCAACACTTGGTCTGATGAAACCTTTCTTTAGAAAGTCTTTCAACTGTTCTATCAATTCCTTCAATTCTTTCGGAGCCACTCTGTAGGGTGGAATTAATATAGGTTGTGTACCGGCAAACATCGATCCCAAATTCAATCTCTCTGTATGGTGGGAGTTTAGGAAGCTCATTATGAAAGACCTTCAAAAATTCATTCACGGCCGGCATGGACTGAAGTGTCAGCTTCGACATTAGTATCCGTCACTCGGGCTAAGTGGTAGATACATCCCTTGGTGATGATCATCTTTGCTGCCTTAAGGTAAGAAACAAACGTACCCTTTGGCACGATATCAGTCCCCTTCTTCTCAATGATTGGCTTGTCTAAAAACTAAAACATAAGTGTTTTGGTTCTACAATTAAGCTTGGCATACCACGAATAAAGCCAGCCTATACCCATTATTACATCAAAATCTGCAATTCAGTAATTCAATGAGATCTACTGAGGTGTCCCGACCATGTACGGTGACAACAAAATCTCTATAAACCTATTTGGCCATAATAAATGCACAAACTGGAGAAGATATGGAGAACGGCTCATAAAGATGTTCCGGCTCTATCCCGAACTCTATTGCAACATAAGGAGTGCCATATGATAATTTAGAACCTTGATATAGGAGCGCATACATATGATGAGATTAAACTATCAATATACTTGTGACAACTTCTAGAGAAGCCTCTGAACTCTGGCAACCCATTATAGCATAGAATCTACCCGGTCCTCCCAAACCTTTTGCACTACCTCTAGATGGACCATGCATCGCTAGTGCCGGAGTACCCCAAGTTGGAGGAGGTGTTGTAGAAGTAGTAGCCACCGAACTAGTCGGCTTCACCATACCAACAGTAGCATTCTGTCAGACAAGGGAAATCTTTCTAAATTTGTCCCCTAACGCCAGACCCTTAGCGTACACCTAGGCCCATGCAACAAATCCCTAGGTGCTTCCTCCCATGCTTAAAACATGAAGGTCTTTGTTGCGGATGAGAGCTCCTACTAGACTGGACCTGTTGAAACGATCTCCTACTACTCTAACATGGCCTGACACGACTCCACTACTGCTGGCTGGGCCTTGATGGTATTGCACTAGCCTAAAATTGAGCGATTTGCTATGATGTTTCGGATGACCCTCTCCTGCACAATGCCTTTCCACCACCACCACTATAAGAGCCACAAAAATTACCTACTGACCAGGCCATTTTGTCATTGTATCATTCAATCATGCTTTTCATCTTTCGGGTCTCCATGGATTGAGTAAATGACACCATCTTCTTATAATTCATGTCAGTGTTCAAGGCAGTGGTAGCAACCTCATTAACGACTAGAAGACTAAGGCCTTGCACAAACTGACACACCCTAGCCTCCATGATAAGAAACATGTATACAGAATACATTGAAAGGTTCATAAACATCATATGATAATCCCACACGCTCATATTTCCTTGCTTTATATTCTTAAACTCTCCAGCACGGGTTGCTCTAGTCTCAACAAGTAGGATGATCAATAAAATCATCGTAGAACTCATTCCACTTTACTGGAGGATCACCTTCCTTGTGGAAATCTGTCCACATCTTGTACCAAGAATATCCCACTTTCTTTAGGCTATAAGAGGCCAATTCCTCCATCCGTATTAATGGCATGCATAACACGGAGAGTCATATGCATCTCAACAATAACTTGTGGGTCCTCGGACTTAGTAACCGTGAAAATCAAAGGACCCAACTAATGAAATCTATTCACCCTGGAACTAGTTGAATCCCTTTAGTGGCTGGAAGAAGTGGATGTAGCATGAATTCTTTGAGATTGGGAAGTCACGATCTGAGTCAATAACTAGATGGATCACCTAATGTCTCTCTCGAAAGCACTAAGACCGTAGAATGAAGCTAGAGGTGGAGGTGGAGTATCAGTTAGGGGAGGCATACGTGCATTCTCAGCCGGAATCTGGGTATGGGTACTAGAAGTAGGAGGTACACTTGTTGGGAGAGTGCCTTCACTGCTCACGTGCACATCTGCAGGATCAGGCATTGCATTAACTACCACTCTTGGGGTGGCATCTTTCCTTTGGCTACTCTTTGCCTTCTTCCTAGATGCCACGTACTGAAAATTGGAATATCACGCAAGTTAAAAAAAAGGTAGTCTTATAGTCAAGATTTATCGCACGATCTAGAGTGTCGAAGAAGGGTAGCATTCTTAAATGCCCAAGTCCTCCTGCTTATAGATGTGATTGACTACACAACAATAAGAAGGACTCTACTAGATACGACTTCGAGACATCCTAGGGTACATTAAAAACTTAAGATTCAAATATTAAGCTAGTCACGCCCCAAACTTAGGAACGCTCAATTAAGGTAACCGAGAAAAGCAAGCCTACATAGTGCCTAAAAATAATATGTAATAGACCACCTAGAACATAGAAACACACAATGCCAATTTTCATTACTTATAGT
This sequence comes from Nicotiana benthamiana, assembly GCA_034376525.1. Lineage (NCBI taxonomy): Eukaryota > Viridiplantae > Streptophyta > Magnoliopsida > Solanales > Solanaceae > Nicotiana > Nicotiana benthamiana. Next base: position 121,110,844 of record CM067329.1, read on the forward strand.
CTTGTTGATAGTTTACAAAAATGATACAAGTCAATAGTTTTAAGTGGAAGCAAAATGACAAAATAATATTTAAATTTCCCATACATACATAACCTACAATTTATCTATAGATCCTCTAAACTACCACGAGTAATGTAAAGAAATGTCGGTGACAAGATCACAACAGTCAGCTGAAGAGAGGGTACACTCCTATCACGAATCTGTATCGTCGGTTGAGGTACCACCTGCATCTTTGTCACGACCCAATTTAGGATCATGACCGATACTCAGGAGCAAGTACCCCCAAGTAAGCCTCATCGGTATTTTATAAAAAAAATCTGACAAAATTTCCCCTATTTTAGGACTATCCAAAATAATTTCGTATCTGAAAATCAACAACCAACAATCCTAATATCAAACCAACCAACCAACAACATATCAATTAACTAAAACAAGTCTCCACCACTAATAATCAACTCACTAACGACCAAAAATACTAATTTATCTCCAAATTTGATAAGAAAATGCAGTATTGATCATTAGTCTATAATACGAAAGAATACTCATGGCACTAAAAGAACGAATACGGAGAGACTCTAAGAGTTTCAGAAAAAGTTCATAATAATAAATAAAATCTCCGTCCACCAGAACAAATGCCAGGCTCACCAATGACTATTAACATGTGCGCTCTAAATAACAAAATCTTCGCCTACATTAACTATTGTCTCTGTAAAAAAATAGTGGGGAGTGAGTCACTAGCTTATTGAGTAATAACACTTAGCCACAACCCTTTTTAGTGGGGAAAAGTAAGAAAATATGCTTGTATACTAATAATAATAATAATCAGAACTATCTAGAAGTAAAATGCCCTCTTAAAAATGGTAAACATAATCAGTCTATTCATGTGATTCATGTAACATAAATCAATTTAACAAATCGGTAATAAACTCGGTAAACACTGTCTCATAGCAAATCTTTATATTTGGGAGGTAGCCAAGAAAGTATCGTGTAGTCTATATCACTGTGTGGACCCCTTTGTAAAAGGATTCATATATAATTGTAGGTCCCTACTCGAGAAAAACAAAACTATAACTGTATGCTAGTTTTACCTTCCAACTAGCAAGGGCTATAACTGTACTCGATAATCGGTAAATACAATGTGCATCAGGTCTAATGAACCCGCCGTTAGCTACGAGATCCTTCAAAGTCACCTCCATTTATACTCTTTCTTGTAAATAATAAATACTCGTACATAAGCATTTTCAAAATAATAAAGGGCATATCATTCCTTATCGAATCTTGTAATTTTATTTCGATAACAGTATTCATGTCCCAAGTAACAGTAAAACATGTCTAGTAACAATGAGATACTTCAAATAACTGTAACATCTCAAGTAACAGTAAAACGTATCTAGTAACGGTGAAAATATTTTGAATAATCGGTAAACATATCAAGTAAATTGTTCGGTATCATATCAAGTAAAGGACTTGTCCCACATAAAAATTTTAAAGCATCGGTAATATATTTATTTTTAAAATCATATGTAAACCATGCAGGTTATGAAAATACAAATTGTGGCAAGATTACTACTCACAGTACTCGTGTTAAAATACCAAACGCGTCAGCTCAAGCACTCGTGCAACTTCTTCAACTAGCTATAATGTTACAAAACCAATCATGCATCAACTTCGTGAATTGCCAACATAATTGGTCCATTCCTGTCACATTTAATTAATTCTCCTATATCCATCCCTCTGAAAAATGACTCTTGATTCTCTATTAATTAATTTAGTATCACTTAATTGGTTAGGAGCTGCATCTTGTTTTTTCTTTCTGTTCTTATTATTTGATTGATATTACTATATATAGAGGACAAGAAGAATTTATTTTATTTGAACAAAAATAGTACTCATATCCTTATGGAGCAGTTTGCAAGCACTGCTAACTAGTACAGTGGAATGCTCAGTATAAACTGATAGATTCTTTGTTCAATCTAATTAAAATTTCATGATTGTGCTATATAGAAACACCTTAAGAATCTTTTGTTATCTTTACTCTTAATTACAAAATCAATAACTAATAATAGGCTAGGTATTGAATAAAGAAAATATCCGATAAATTACCAAGGACGAAAAGGGGATTAAATTACCTATCTTATTCTCCTCCACTTCATTAGAAAGAAGTAAACCCTCTTTTTTTGTTGCCTCGATTATCATTGCCGAATTTGCTTCACACCCTATCCCTCTTTGCTTTATTTTAGTTACGTAGTGCACTTTGGCACTAATTCCTCTCTTAGTTCCCTTAGGGCTTGATATCAGCCTCTGTTTTTGTTTGCAGGAGCTTTAATGCTCCATCTTCTACTCTTACTCATTTTTCCTTGAGATTGCAAGGAATTAGAATTCTAACCCTTTCCAATCTCTATATGATATTCTACAGTGATTATCTTTTGGGCTTGGTCCCTTTTTTTCCGTTGTTTTCTTATTTCTATAATTATTTATGTACTTGCAAATTACGCATATACCCTTATACTGTAAGGTATTACGATCTGTTAAAGATGCAATACCCCAGCAAAAGGGACGTTTGTATATATGAAATAGTATTAGTATATAAATCTAAGTACGCTCACATGAAAATGAAATGTCAACATAATAAGAAATACATGAAAATAGGGAGAAAAATTAATAGAAATGAGTATGTCGTGTTAAAACATAAGAAAAAGTTTAAAATGAGTAAAATCTTCAATTAAATGATTACATTTAGGTGGGAGATCACTAATTACCGATATAGGAACATATAACCATCATTGTATAGTATGGTGTCTGATCTCAGTCCGATTGGCTAATGCCGTCTTACCAAACCATATGGATGGAAGTGTCATTGCTAGCAATACATTCATCCCAATTAAGGGGCATAACCTCATCATAGTGTAATGGACTCATTTCCAATCGTCTTTCGACTCTGGCACATGCAATTTTGTGTACAAATATTTTGCAATCTATGCCTTCTCGGTTACATAATAATACTCCCAAAAGATATTTCTTTAAAACTTCTCATAAAACCATTTTTTCATTGTCACTTTTGGACATATATCGTCATTCTCAGTTTTGGCAAAAATAATCACATATTATCTTAATTCTTTCATTTTATTCATATGCCATGAAATTTTTTTAAGATCATAAAAATGTATCTAAAATATTGAAAAGCTATAACTACAAACACATGAGTACATGAAAGCTTAAACACTTGAAATAAATCTTAAAGAGGAGAGCACGACGATGGCAAGTGTAACATAAATCGAGTTCATATACTTTTGGCAATTCAAACATTTGAGGCAATTCAAAACAAAAGGAATAGGAACTTGAACAAATAATGCTTGAAGTTGATAAGAAGTTCATGGAATCTAATTCTATGGGATGGTTTTTTTCAGCCAATTATACCTCAATAAGCTTGTTAGTGACCCTACAACCTTCTAAACTCTTACAACTTTGATACACATCAATAAAATTCCATAGGACCAGTATTACTAAGAATTTTCATATTTTAGATTATTTATGTTGTTTTTATCAAACACCTAATATGCATGTTTATCTACAACCTCATTCAATGGAATTTGCTTATCTAACTGTCACGGCCTCAACCCGTTCGTGATGGCACCCAGCATGCTACTAGGAAAGTCCGATCATTTATAATAATAACCCCATTTATTAAACGGATTAACATAAATAATGATAAAAATACTAAAGATTAGCAAAATATGGAATAAGGCCCAACCATGGACCCGGTGTCACGAACATGAGCCTTTAAATACAGAGTGTTATCCCACTACAAAGTCTGTCTAAAATCTGTAAATAGGGAGAATTCAATGGCCACGAACGCTATGCAGCTACCTCGACACTCTCGGAAGCTAACTCTCCTGATCAACTGAATCTACTCAGCCTGGGAAGAACCTGGATCAGCACGCAAGGTGCAGGGAGTAAAGTGAGTACTCTGACCCAGTGAATAATAAACATAAATACAATCTGAAAGTAAAAAATGCAGAAAATGCATAAAATAATCTATATCTAGCAGTTCAAATCAATATCAGTGAAACAGTAACCAAAAAGTAAAGAATCAAGGAATAATGCATGAAAGGATGCAGCACATATAACGGTGCACTCCAGTACCCGCTGCGGCATGTAGCCCCCTCCACGTATTTAACATTTACGGCGCTCACTAGGGGTGTATACAGACGTTGGAGGGGCTCCTACAGCCCAAGAACAATATCAGCCATGTCGTGGCATCAAACAGGCTCTCGGCCTCAACATCAATATATCATCGTTGTGGCGTGCAGCCCGATCTATATCAAAGGAAACATCCTCAATATTGGGTCCTCGACCCATCTCAGTCAAATAAGTTTACAGCCAATCAAGCATGACATATTATAGAGATCTCAGCTCTCATATCCTTTTTCATTTAATTTTCATGTATAGAACACAGTTATAATATTGTTTTTAATAGTTAAAAACATGACTGGGAGTATATGTTATGCACACAAGTGAGGAATATACATAAGGATCCCCTAAGGATTCTACGGGTCGGCACAAGGCCCCAAACAAGGTAATAATCCCAATTCACAGTGATAAAGTATGCGTCTCAATCGCCAATATAGTAGAAATCAAGACTCTGGATGGACCAAGTCTCAATCTCCAGTAGTAAACGACCCCGCACTCATCGTGGAGTGCGTGCGCCTCAATATAGCATTACGATATGAAAGTCCGGGGTTTCAAACCCTCAGAGCAGCATTTACATCCATTACTCACCTTTAGCTGGCCAAAGACAAGCTCGCAATACCCTTTCCTCTTGAATCGACCTCCTCGTGCATCGAATCTGGCCAAAACCACAATGAAAACATTGCAATAGGCTAAGGGAATATAACCCAAACGAAAGGACTAGAAAAATATCAAAAATCATAATATTGGCAAAACCCGATCCCCCGGCTCGCTTCTCAAAATCTAAATTTTTTTGCATCAATACGACCCTTATCTCGCCACGAGTCTATACATATCAAGTTCATAAGAATCAGAGTCCATTTGACCCCTCAAATCACAAGTTTAAACTCTCTTAAGTTTCAAACTCTAACCTTCCTTTTTAACCTTTAATTCCTTGGGTTTCAGTGTTAATCCATGTTTATGCACCATAATATCATAATCTAAGTACAAGAATCCATACCCGATGATAGCCCTTGAAACCATCTTCAAAAATCACCCAAAACCCTCTTAGTCTGAAGTCCAAAATGTTTCTTCCTTAAAAAATCGCGAAGAAGACTTAATTTAATATCTGCCCATGCCTTTTTGCTTCTGCAACCCAAAATGTCGCTTTTGCGGTTCTTCCACCGCTTCTGTGGTTTTCCATCAAGTCACCCTAGACCGCTTTTGTGGTAAAAAATTGCACATGCGATGACCGTTTTTGGGAAAACCCATTCGCTTCTGCGAAAATGCCAGGCCCCTCTCAAACCGCTTCTGTGATCTACCCCACCGCATCTGCGGTCCCTTTTCCACATATGCGGAAATACGAGATACCAGCAGTCATAAATCATGCAACAACTCCAAAATTGTCCGTTTAACCACCCGAACTTACCCCGAGGCCCCGGGGACCTCAACCAAAAGCACATATATGATCCATTACCTTATTCAATCTTGCTCGAACCATCAAAACATTACTGTTAACACCAAAATCATCAAATTTCACCAGATCAAAGCCTAAGTTTATCAAATTCTTCCGAAACTCACATACGATCAAAAACCCAACCTAAACACCTCCAATTCAACTAAAATTTTGCACACACGTCACATATCACCTAAAGAAGCTACTACAACTCTAGCAACTCCATTCCGACCCTCGGATCAAAATTCCACCTATCAACTGGATATCGCCGAAATGCTAACTTCGCCAATTCAAGACTAATTCTACACCAAACCTCTAAAATTACTTCTGATTGCGCTCCTAAGCCGTAAATCATCCCCCGAAGCTAGGCGAATCGTTGGAATCACAACCGAGCCCTCTAACTCACAAGTCAACCTTCCGATTGACTTTTCCAAACTAACCTTTCCTTAAAGAGACTAATTGCCCCATTTCCTACCAAATCCAATCCGAATCAACTGAAAACTCACCCAACACATATAATAAATCATGAAGAAGTAATAAATGGGGAAAACGGGACGGAAACACATGAGACGATGGATCGGTCGCCACATCCTCCCCAACTAAAATATACGCTCGTCCTCGAGCGGGTCAAGAAACATACCTGAAGTCTCAAATAGGTGAGGGTATCTGCTCAATCTCCCGAGTGGCCTCCTCCACGGGCCGACCTCTCCATTGTACCTTCACTGAAGCTATATCCTTTGTTCTCAATTTCCGTATCTGATGACCCAAAATAGCCACTGGCTCCATATCATTAATCAAATCATCATCTAAATGAACCGTGCTGAAGTCAAAGACATTAGACGGGTCCCCAATATACTTCCGTAGCATGGAAACATGGAACATAAGATGAACGCCCGACAAGCTGGATGGCAAGGCAATCAAATAGGCCAACTCCCCAATCCTCCTAAGCACCTCAAAGGTCTGATGAACCGCAGAATCAGTTTCCCTTTCTTTCCAAACCTCATCACGCCCTTCATGGGTGAAACCTTCAGCAAGACCTTCTCACCCACCGAGTAAGATACATCTCTAACCTTCCGGTCCGCATAACTCTTCTAACGTGACTGAGCTATACGAAGTCTCTCCTGAATCACCTTCATCATCTCTAAGGCATCCTGGACCAAGTCTGTCTCCAGCAACCTAGCCTTGCCGGGCTCAAACCAACCGATCGGAGATCTACACCGTCTGCCATATTAGGCCTCATACGGCACCATCTAAATGTTAGACTGATAATTGTTGTTGTAGGCAAACTCTGCAAGAGGTAGAAACTCATCCCAAGAACCTCCAAAATGATTCACACAGGCAGGCAACGTGACCTCTAATATCTGAATGGTACGCTCGGACTGTCCGTCCTTCTGAGGATGAAACATTGTGCTCAGTTCTACCTGTGTACCCAACTCTTGTTGAATAGTCCTCCAGAACTGGGAAGTAAACTGAGTGCCTCTATCCTAGATAATAGTAACTGGAACCCATGCAATCGGACAATATCACAAATAAAGATCCCTGCCAGTCGCACCGAAGAACATTTAGTACACACTGGAATGAAATGCGTGGGCTTGGTCAGTCGATCCACAACCACCCAAATCGAGTCGAACTTCTTCAAAGTCCAAGGAAGACCACTCACGTAATCCATAGTAACTCTCTCCCATTTCCATTCACGAATAACCATTTGCTGAAGTAGACCGCCCGGTCTCTGATACTCATATTTCACCTACTCACAATTAAGACACCGAGCTACATAACCCACAATATCCTTCTTCATTCTCCTCCACCACTAGTGTTTTCTCAAGTCCTAGTACATCTTCGTGGCACCCAGATGGATGAAATACCGCGAATTGTGGGCCTCTTCAAGAATAAAAAATCTAAGCCCGTCTACATTGGGCACACAAATCCGGCCTGCATCCTCAACACACCATCATCACCCATACTCACATCTCTGGCATCTTCGTGTTGAACTCTATCCCTGAAGACAAGAAAATTTGGATCATCATACTAGCGCTCTCTGATGTGATCATACAAGGAAGGCGGAGAAATCACGCAAGCCAATACCCGACTGGGCTCTGAAATGACTAGTCTCACCAACCGATTGGCCAAAACCTGAACATCAACTGCAAAGGGCCTCTCCCCAACTTGGATATATGCCAAACTCCCTATACTAACTACCTTTCGGCTTAAAGCATCGGCCACTACATTGGCCTTTTTCGGATGATACAAAATGGTAATATCATAGTCCTTAAGTAACTCAATCCACCTCCGCTGCCTCAAATTAAGATCTTTTTGCTTGATTAAATGCTGAAGACTGCGATGATCTGTGAATACCTCACAAGATACTCCATATAAATAGTGCCTCCAAATCTTCAAAGCATGAACTATAGTAACCAACTCTAAGTCATGAACAGGGTAGTTCTTCTCACGGGGCTTCAACCAACGAGAAGCATAAGCAATCACTCTACCCTCCTACATCAATACACAGCCAATCCCAACTCTCGAAGCATCACAATAAATGGTGTAGGAACCTAAAGCTGATGGCAAGACCAATACTAGAGCTATGGTCAAAACTGTCTAAGCTTCTGAAAGCTCTCATCGCACTCATCCGACCATACAAATGGAGCACCCCTCTGCGTCAACTTGGTCAAGGAAGAGGCAATAGATGAGAAACCCTGAACGAACCGGCGATAATAACTTGCCAAACCGAGTAAACTATGTATCTCTATGGCCGTGGATGGTCTAGGCTAACTCTAAACCGCCTCAATCTTCTTTGGATCAACCTGAATACCATCACTGGACACCACGTGTCTCAAGAAGGCCACGGAACTAAGCCAAAACTCACACTTGGAGAACTTGGCATACAACTTCTCCTCCCTCAACCTCTTCAATACCACTCGCAAATGCTCTGTGTGCTCCTCCTGACTACGCGAGTATACCAAAATATCATCAATGAATACAATAAAAAAACGAATCGAGATACGGCCAAAATACACCATTCATCAGATGCATGAACGCTGCTGGGGCATTGGTCAGCCCGAAGACATAACCAAAAACTCGAAATGACCATACCTAGTCCTGAAGGCAGTCTTAAGAATATTTGAATCCTCGATCTTCAACTGGTGATAACCCTAACGGAGATCAATCTTAGAAAGTACCCTCGCTCCTTGAAGCTGGTTGAATAAATCATCGTTGCGGGGCGGGGGATACTTGTTCTTTACTATTACCTTGTTCAACTACCTGTAGTCAATACACATTCTTATTGTGCCATCTTTCTTCTTCACAAATAACACATGTGCACCCGACAATGAAACACTCAGCCGAATAAACCCCTTTTCTAGGAGTTCCTGAAGCTGATATTTCCATTCTTTTAACTCCGTTGGTGCCATACGATACGGCGAAATGGAAATGGGCATGGTGCCCAGCACCAGGTCAATACCAAAATCAATGTCCCTGTCTGGGGGCATACCCGGCAGGTCCGCAGGAAATACATTAGGGAAGTCCCTCACAACGGTAACAGAATCAATACTACGAGCCTCAGCTCCAATATCACACACGAAGGCCAAATATGATAGACAACCCTTCCAAACTATACGTTGGGCTTTCAAGAAGGATATAACCCTATTAGGAAAATAATCAGTCATACCATGCCACTCGATCCTCGGAACACTCGGCATAACCAAGGTGACTGTCTTTGCATAATAGTCTAGAATAGCATGACACGGAGATAACTAGTCCATGAACAGAATAACATTAAAGTTTACCATGCTCAAAAGTAACAAATCAACTCGGGTTTCCAGACCCCCAATAGTAACAAGATAGGATTGATACACATGGTCCGCAATAATAGTATCGCCCATCGGGGTAGATACGTGCACAGGTAAAGCAAGACACCCTCAGATCATACCAATATGATGAGCAAAATATGATGACACATACGAATAGGTAGAACCGGGATCAAATAAGACAGAGGCATCTCTGTGGAAGACTGAAATAATACATGTGATAACAGCATCTGATCCAAGGGCATTTGTCCTTCCTGGGATAGCATAAAATAGAGCATGGCCGCCGCCGCCTGATCGGCCTCCGCCTCTGGGGCGACCTCAGGCTGTCTGGCCTCCACCCCTATCTGACTGGGCTGGTGCTGAAGAAATCGGAGTAGAATACGAGGGCTGATCCCTCTACTGAGACTGACTACCACGATGTCGAGGACACTACCTCCTCATATGGCCAAACTCGCCGCACTCGAAGCAAACACCAGATGCTAGAGAAGGGGACGGAAGGGAACCCCTCACACCAGAATGACCAGCCAATGCGCTCAGCACGGAAGAACCCTGAGCTGAAGGGGCATGTGATAAGCTCTGCGCTGGGAGGGCACTAAGTGAAGACTGTCCCTGCTAGAACCCTGATGACTACGACCTGAAGACGCCCCACGATACTCGGGATGAGCCGGCTGATGAGACCTGGAAGAATGACCTCTGCTCTACTGAACCTGGCCCCTAGACGAAGCATACTGAAGCTACCCAATCCTCGAGACCTCTTGGACTCCCTCTCCTCTCTCTCCTGACGGTGAGCCGTCTTAATATCACGAGCAATATCCACTGCATCCTCAAAGGTATGACTCAGAATCCTCTCTCAGGTCATCAGAATATGGATAGGATAGATAAGTCCGTCCACAAACCTCTTAATCCTCTTCTGATTAGTCGGGACCATCCATGGAGCATAACGAGCCAACTCTGAGAATCTCACCTCATACTGTGACACAGTCATATCTCCATGACAAAGACACTCAAACTATCTCCTCAGCTCCTCCCTCTGAGACAGCAGTACCCACTTCTCTAGGAAGAGAGTAGAGAACTCCTACCATGACAAAGGCGCTGCACCTATCGGCCTATGCCGCTCATATGCCTCCCACCAAGTAAAGGCTACTCCTGAGAACTGAAAGGTAGTAAATGACACCCCGCTCGACTCCAAGATCCCTATTGTACGAAACATACATCGACACCTGTCGAGAAAACCCTCGTTATCCTCGCTCGGAACACCACTGAAAGTAGGAGCTGAGAGCCTACTGAACCTCACAAGACGATGCTTCTCATCGTCTAGCATAGCTGGAACCACATCATTCTGAACCGGTGCAACCAGCTGAACTGGGCAACCTGCTGAACTGGTGGTGCCTCTGGTGTCTGCAAACCCTGCACTACCTGCTCAGGCGTGCGAGCAGTGAAGGTCTGATTGCCTCCCCCGCCTGCAAGGTAGCTGCTACAGTCCTGGCTGAGATTGCCTGAGCCAGCCAAGTGCAAACTGATAGAATCTGAGCTAGGGCCTCCCGAAGACCTGAAATCACAATAGGCACAGCTGGTGCCTGAACAGGTGCTGCTAGAGTCTCAAACACCAGAGCCTGATCCTGAGTCGGGGCAAATGGTGGGTCAACAGGTGTTGCCCCCTTGACTCTTCCTCGACCATGATCACTTCCACGGCCTCTGGTGGCCTCAGTATATGGTACAAGTGGTCGTCCGCCACGTCTGATAGCACGGATTCTCGCCATCTGCGAGAGAATAGAATAACATAATTTAGTTCTTGGATCAACAAAGTCGCACCAAAAGAATTCAAAGAATATAAAGTTTCCTAAAGGTTATGTAGCCTCCCGAGGATAAGTACAGACGTCTCTATACCGATCTGCGAGACTCTACTAAACTGGCTCATAACTCGCGAGACAAAGTAACCTAGCCTCTGATATCAACTTGTCATGACCCAATCCGTTCATGATGGCGCCCAGCACGCTACTAGGCAAGCCCCAATAATCCCGTTTATTAAACAGATGAAGATAAATACCATTTAAGTCAAAAACCAAAAACACTAATAAAAATACTAAAGCTTAACAAAATACGGAATAAGGCCCAACCATGGACCCGGTGTCACGAACATGAGCCTCTAAATACAGAGTGACATCCTACTACAAGTCTGTCTAAAATCTGAAAATGTAGAAATAAAAGATAGGGATAGAGGGAGAAATCAACTGCTGCGAATGCCATGCAGCTACCTCGACACTCCCGGAAGCGAACTTTGCTGATCAACTGAATCTACTCAGCCCAGGAAGAACCTGGATCTGCACGCAAGGTGCAGGGAGTAAAGTGAGTACTCCGACCCAGTGAGTAATAAATATTACTACAGTCTGAAAGTAAGAAAATGCAAAAACATGCAGCCGGCTCTTCTTATTTAACGTCGATGGAGCTCACTCGGTGTGTATACAGACTCCGGAGGGGCTCTTATAGCCCAAGCGCAATATCAGCCAAGTCGTGGCATCAAATAGGCTATCGGCCTCAACATCAATATATCAACGCTGCGGCGTGCAGCCCGATTCATATCAAAGGAAACATCCTCACTATCAGGTCCTCGACCCATCCCAGTCAAATAAGTTTACAGCCAATCGGGCATGACATACTATAGGGATCTCTGCCCTCATATCCTTTTTCATTTAATATTCATGTTTAAAACACACTTATTATATTGTTTTTAACAGTTGAAAACATGACTGATAGTATATGTTATGCATACAAGTGAGGAAAATCCAAAAGGATCCCCTAAGGATTCTACAGGTCGGCACAAGGCCTTAAACACAACAATAAGCCCAATTCACAGTGATAAAGTATGTGTCTCAATCGCCAATATAGTAGAAATTAACACTCGGGATGGACCAAGTCTCAATCCCTAAAAGTAAACGACCCCGCACTCATCGGGGAGTGCGTTTCATGCCTCAATATAGCACTACGCTGTGGAAGTCCAGGGTTTTAAACCCTCAGAGCAGCATTTACATCCATTACTCACCTCTAGCCGGCCAAAAACTAGCTTGGAATCCCCTTTCCTCTCGAATCGACATCGTTGCACGTCGAATCTTTCCTAAACCACAACGAATACATTGCAATAGGCTAAGGGAATATAATCCAAACGAAAAGACTCAAAATATATCAAAAATCACGAAAGTGGCAAAACCCGAGCTCCGGGCCCACTTCTCAAAATCCATAAAATTTAACATCAATACGATTCTTATCTCGCCACGATTATATACAGATCAAGTTCACAAGAATCGGAGTCAATTTGACCCCTCAAATCACAAGTTTAAACTCTCTAAGTTTCAAGCCCTAACCTCTATTTTTAACCTTTAATTCCTTGGGTTTTCAGTGTTAATCCATGTTTATACACCATAATATCATAATCTAAGTCCAAAAACCCATACCTGATGATAGCCCTTGAAACGCTCTTCAAAAATCGCCCAAAACCCTCTTAGTCTGAAGTCCAAAATGTTTGTTCTTTCAAAATTCGCGAAGACTTAATTTAATATCTGCCCATGCCTTTTTGCTTCTGCGACCCAAAATGCCGCTTCTGCGGTTCTTTCACTGCTTTTGCAGATTTCCATGAAGTCACCCCGGACCGCTTTTGCAGTCCAAATCTGCACCTCCGATGACCAGTTTTGCGGAAACCCATCCGCTTTTGCGGACATGCAAGGCCCCTCTCAAACTGCTTCTGCGATCTACCCCACGGCATCTGCGGAACCGCTTCTGCGTTTCCTTTTCTGCAGGTGCAGAAATGCCAGATACCAGCAGTCATAAATCATGCAACAACTCCAAAACTCTCCGTTTAACCACCCGAGCTCACCCCGAGGCCTCCGGAACCTCAACCAAAAGAACATAAATAATCCATTCCGACCCTCGGATAAAAATTCCAACTATCAACCGGATATCGCCAAAATGCTAACTTCGCCAATTCAAGTATAATTCTACACCGAACCTCCAAAATTACTTCCGATTATGCTCCTAAGCCTTAAATCATCCCCCGAAGCTAACCGAATCGTCGGAAATTACAACCGAGCCCTCTAACTCACAAGTCAACTTCCGGTTGACTTTTCCAAACCAACCTTTCCATAAAGAGACTAATTTCCCCACTTCCTACCAAATCCAATCCGAATCAACTCAAACTCACCCAACACATATAATAAATTATGAAGAAGCAATAAACAAGGAAAACGATACTGAAACACATAAGACGACGAGTTGGATTCTAACATCCACCTATAATACCAATAATTCACCATAAAATCATCTTTAGGAAACCCACAATCTCATTTAGCATATGCATGCACAACAATTCACTTCCAACTCATCAATCTCATCAATTAAACTATTTTATAATCTCTACAATACCAACACATCCTAGGTTAAGCACTAATGATTTTAGATCACCTTGGCATAAGTCTGCCACATATTTCTTTCATAAATAATTACTATAAATTAGTTAGAGATGATAGACATACCTTTTGTAGTCAAACTCCTGAAAATCTCAACTTGTGGTATTCTTGACCAATTTGAAAACTTCAATGAAAACCTATATATTTCCAAGATTAAGCCTTGTTAATATATGTATCTTGGAGTAGTAATTAACTCAATATACTCCGAAAACATTACCTTAATTCATAGGAAGAATGTATAGGACGGATTCCCTTTGTTAGACCAAGCCCCAGCTCAAATAAATGAGTTAGCCACTTTCTCTCCGCGACTTTGGAGGGTATTCATATGGTCCCCCTGGCAGGAAAAACTTTTTATGCGTTGTCGTGCACCTGACAACCCCAATGCGCAACTGAGCACGCATATAGGATAATGTCTCGTAGAATAGCTATAAGTTTATGTAAAAAAATTCAAATAACAGACGGTTTAATACATTACAAACTTGACTTAAATAGCTTTTATTTGATCCGTATGCCACTTAAATCTATATACTTTGGGAGTGGTACTCATTTGAAGTCAGATCTTATGTGAACTCTTTTGAACCTTTATCCCATTGCATAGTTCCCAACTTGGCTAAGTTTTAGGGCTCTCATAGCCCTGAACCACATCCAATACACCTCTTATATTTACTATCATGAATCATCTAAGTTTGTTGTAGTCCATAATCTCTTGTCGAAGGCAAATCCAAAATTAAGTGACTCAGGAACGTGCTTTAAGTTCTAAGACCTATAGGAAAATTTGAGGGGCCTTACACCTACATTTACTTTTGTCATATTTTTAGCCATTTTCTTCCAGTATTAATGACTAGCTATTTTATTTTGGTGCCAATTTTTCATGAGTATTCCAGTTCAAATAATTATGAATTAGTCTAAAATGGATCACATTTGGCAAAATATAAAGAAAGCCCCAAAAGTTAGGTTTATTCAAGGAATTTTTAATTATTGGTACGAAAATTAAAAAAAAGTACCTGATTTAGTGAAATTTATGAGTTTCAAAAAGTAGCGTCAGTTTGTTATAAAATATGTACGAATTCGGTCAAAATATATAAGTTACATATGATCTTTTGATAATTTTTTGTTATATAAAATCCGGCTAAAACATGCAACTTGCATATAAAATTTTTGTTGTATACAAATTTGATTCAATACAATTATGTTATTGTATGTATTTTGCCTTTCTCTTCAAATTTTTATCCGAAATTCCAGCCAAAATCAGCTCTAATTTTCACTAAGATCCCTTAAAAATTGAGATACAATCTTCAATGAATATTCCTAATTGTATGTGCAAAAATCATTCAAAAAATAATAAAATTTAAAATCTTAATTTTAAATTTAAAACTGCATAGCTTTTTAATATCAATGGAGTTTAAGCTTCTATTTTCACGTTACGCACAACCAAACAAAGGCTAACTTTTTTGGTCGTTGGGGCTTTTAATCGTATTAGTATTAGGACCCGCGTGATGCACGGATAAATCATTTCAAATTACAGTGTAGGTTGTTTGAATCATGTGCAAATAATCTTAAAATATAAACCTCTCAGATAAAAATTATATAACATGTTATGAAATAATATAAGAACAAGAACAATATAGAGAAAAGCAGAGAGAGGAGTATTCTTATTGATACTTTGGGATGATTTACAATGGGGTAAGACCCCTCTATTTATAGGAAGAGAAAGGACTTAACCTCAAAGTAAAACTCTTCTATAAGATAGACATTCACTCTAATTAGAGTTCTATTTATAACACTCCCCCTTGAATGTCTATTCAATAATGTACCTCGTTAAAACCTTAACTAAAACAAAACCCAATGGGAAAAATTATAGAAAAGGAAAAAGAGTACACATGTTTGAATATGCGCCTATTGGTTGCCTCGTTAAAAACCTTGCAAGGAAAACCCAGTGGGACAAAACCTTGTAAGGGAAAAAGAGTGCAACGCGCATTAACTCCCCCTGAAAAGAGCATCAATTCACATCCTTGAGTATTTGCATTCCAATCTTGTGCACCATCTTCAAAACGATTTTTTGTAGAGATTTGATAAATAAATCAGCCATATTGATTTGAATAAATATTCCGCACCTTGAAATTATCATTCTTGATAGATATGAACATCTTCATATAATGTCGTGGAATGACTCTTCAATATCTCCATAGAGGTATTCTCGATGCCATCATGCTTATAGTTATAGCAAGATACATATGTACACAAGTTGCACTTAGGATGTGGTACTTCAGGACCAAGAATTGTATATGCTTCAAGCAACTTCAATCTTTCATGGACTGACATATAAGTTAAGTCATATAAGCCATATAGACTTTAGATGCATATCAAGTTTTCATGTCTTGCTAAACAAATAAGATATCGAAAACTGATTACACATACCATTGACTTTATACTTTCAAGTATTTGAACTACATGTCCAAAACTACATGTCTTTCATATGGAATCAATTCTGCTTGAATTGTATCTCTTCCATTTAGCCAATATTTTTGTTTTTATTCAACAAACATAAGATCCTCATCGATATTTAGCGCTATCATAGATGTCGTCGACGAACATTTTATATCGGTTCCAGTAAATTTTCATAAAGACATAACATGGAGATCTCTTTATTCATATATTCAGGTACCTGAATCTCTCATGAGATTTTATGAAGTGTTATGTCATGTGATCTTCTAGAACACTTGCCTCCCCATTATGATCACTTTGATCATTTGCTCATCTTCTTTATTAAGAAGTTATTTTGAAACCGATTTGTCTATATGCTTTAAGCGTATCAAAGACTTTGTCCTTCTGGGACTTAATATGAGCATTTGCAGTGAGAATATAGTTACTTTCTTTGGGTCAGCAAATGCGTATGGCATGCTTTGCAATATGTTGCAATTGAATTATCCTTTTATGAACTTCAGGTTCATATTATGATATTCGAGGTTCTATATATACAAATGATAATTCATCCCATGTAACCTTTTCTCAAGTGTTTATCATGTCTCCCCCTCATGTTAGAAAAGCTAACTTGTTTCCTCAACTTTGAGAGTCCATCTTTGTACATTATGGTGTTAATGAAAATATACACCGCACATCAATAATAATAAGATGAAATTATTTTGGTTCCTGATCCTGAACCACTTGTGAGGGGAGAATATAATATACTCTCGTATACAACGTATATCAAACTGATATATATATAACTTTGTTCTCATAAGAAACAGTTTAGCTATTAAGTGGAGGCACTCGATAATTATCTTGCTAAACCAACTATGATATAAACCAACTTATCAAGATGAACTATCTTGAATAGAAAATCTGGAAATTATGCTCGAAGTTATATTACTGAGCAATTTACCTCGCAAGCACCGGCCAGGCTGCGGGTTAATAACAATCGCACATGTAACCATATCATAGATGCATCATATGTGGTATACATGGCAGGTGAATGGGCCCATATTCACCTTTGATATTTCCAGAATTTATGGGATTCAACCCGAACTCTTTAGTTGGTCAATTAATTAATAAGAACAAGTAATACAAGAGAATTCGTAAAGAACTTTCTAGTTCTTTAATATTTACCCATGTGAATTCTCTATTACTGCACATCATTCTTAAAATGATATGGCTAACCTGAATGCCAACTGAATAAATTATCAATATTGATAAACTTCAAATTTACACCATGACATGTGCAATTATCAATAAACTTCAAGTTTATTATTATATGGGTTTTTATATCAATAAACGTCCACTTTATTGTGGTATTCTTGTGTAGTACAAACTGAAAAATAAAGCGGGTAGTTTTTCACATACAGATTATCCCGCTACAAGTTGTAGTAATAGAAGATATCATATCTTTCCTTTATTTATAATCTCAATATAATCAATCGCTTTCGCATATACTTTGAAAACTGAATAAATTTCTTTGAGACTTAATACAACACAATACCTTATTGGTAATCAATTGTGTTTCTCCAACATAGTAATAATTGGCTCTTCTAGAGCTCTCAATTAATTTGTACTACCACAAATTCATCAACATCCATGTGGTGAATATCTCTTTTAAAGAGAAAGTTATACCATTATGGTCATGTCAAAATTATATGCAAGATATGTTTCTTGCATTATTATTGTCCTTTGATAATCACATTGACAAATTATTTTGGCGTACAATAGGCACGTGACCAATGACTATTCATGCCATAACAATGACATTATTTTCATATATCATCTCAAACCTCCTTCTAGGGGTGAGCGTGGTATATTCAATACCAATTTCATGTTCATATTCTTCCAATAATGAATATGTATTCGTGAATCAGATGTTGTCACATTCACTGCGGGGATATGTGATTTTGTTATCCTTTTCAAATCTGTAAATGCGTCTGGCATTCGATTTGCTATTCTTTGCAAATGGATAATATTTTGCACCTCTTTTTCACAAATATAGGTATGTGGATCAAGATGAGATAATGATGCATTTTTCCACAAAATTTCCTGTTTGGTTTCACCAACTTCTCCCCCTAATTTTGGGAAAAGTGTCTCATCGAATTGACAGTCTGCAAATCGTGCAGTGAACAAATCCCCTGTCAATGTTTCGAGGTAGCGAATAATGGAGGGCGATTCAAACTCAACATATATTCCTAACCTTCTTTGCAGACCCATTTTGGTGCAATATGGCGGTGCTACAGGCACATATACTGCACATCCAAAAATTCTTAAGTGGGATATATTAGGTTCATGACCCAAAACTCATTGCAACGGGGAATATTTGTGATAATTCGTCGTTCTGAGACGAACTAGCATTGCTGCATGCAAAATGGCGTGACCCCAAACCGAAGTGGGCAGCCTCGTTTTCATGAGTAAATGAGGAATTCAAGATTATTCTCATCTATTGTCTCAATATGATATCCATTTTGAATGATATCTTTAAAACTCAACAAGTTCCTTTTAGACTTGGAGGAGAACATTGCATTCTCTAAAATGTTGTTCCTTTAGGCAGAGTTATAGTCGCTCTTCCGGAGCCTTTAATCAATTTACTACTACCAGAAATTGTAGTAACATCAGCCTTACACATACTTAAATGAGAGTAATATTTCTTCTCTTTGAATATCGTATGTGTGGTACATGAATCAATTAATCAAAAGAGATATACGAGCATGAGAATAAACAAATTTAATCCGTTACTTCATAAATAAACAATATTTTCAAAATCTGCTGAGGTTAGTCGACTAACTTAGTTGATAGTCGACTATCTTGGGAAGTAGTCATTAGGTTAGTCGACTATCTTGCCTTGCGCAAAAGTCCAGTTTTAATGCGAAATATTAGTTAGTCGACTAACTAAGTTGATAGTCGACTAACTTAGTAAACAGTCATCAGGTTAGTCGACTATCTAAATCAGATAGTCGACTATCTTGCCTTGCGGAAAAATCCAGTTTTAATGCGAAATATTAGATAATCGACTAACTGTTAGGTTAGTCGATTAACTCTACTGGAAAATAAAAATATCTTTGAAATTTAAGCATATTGAAACATTCTAAAGAACTAATAATAACATTATATCATAAGCTAACTAATACGAGCTGATACTAATGACTATTAGTTTATTCACTAACTAATACAAATAAGTAAAATAAAATCAAACAATTCCATCTTCCTTCATCACAGATCCATCACCAATTAACTGGTGTATTTTCCCCTCAGGGTGCTCAAAGAAGTCTGCCACATCCAAGTGGGTGATGTCAAAATTGTCGTCAGAGACAGAATTGATTTCAGGGCATTTACCTTTTAGAGATGCTTGATAAAGCTCAACCAAATGTCTTGGTACACGGCAAATTTTCGCCCAGTGCCCTTTTCCACCGCAACGATAATATATAGTTTATGAACTATTTGCTTTTGGATTCTCATCGCATCGTGCTTGTGGCAGAGTGACCAACTTCAGGTTGTCATATCTCTCCTTTAAGCCATTCCACAAGATAGGTGGATCTTTGACTGTGATATATTCAATTTTCAAACCTTCATCAAGGTGATGGCGCAAGAAAATCAAGGCCTTAACATAGTTTCAAACCTTCATCAAGGTGATGGCGCAAGAAAATCAAGGCCTTAGCACAGTTTCAAGCCTTCATCAAGGTGATGGCGCAAGAAAATCAAGGCCTTAGCATAGTCTTGGGTGGATGCATTATTTCTGTCTTAATGGCGTCTCCAAGACCCATTGCATCCAAATGGATTTCAGCATCCAACACCCATGTCATATAGTTCTTGCCCGAAATTTCAAGGGCAACGAACTTTCTTTTCATAATGTCAGACATAAAACAAAATTACATCAAGAGCGTGTCCATATTACAATTATCACATTCACTTCAGGGAATGGGTCATAATCATCTGTATGTGCTATATACCATCTCATGTCAAATATTACTTTCATAAAGTGAAAGATTATTTTGAGAATCTTTGTTATTCTCATTATCACAATGATGACGATTATAATTCCGTCTATTGCCACGTCCACATCCATTGATACCTTCACGGTAATAATTTTGTCTTCTTTCAGACTTATCACATACTGCTATCACATTCTCTAAAGGGAATGAGAATGAAGCAAATTCAATGGGACGGATTTTCAATTCTTTGCCCACAATCATACATGAATTTAATCATGGCAAGACATAGAACTTTTACCACTTCACGTGGTTATAATTCCTTACAAACTCCATTAGAGTTATAATCAAACTTTGTTGTCTATGTTTGTATATGAAATCAAATTGTAGAATTTCAAGAATTTGAAAGGGAAAAATAAATTACTTACCTTTAAGGTATACCAATAAATGTTGTGATATCAAATATACCTCTTGAGTTTCCATCCCGTTGCATTACTTTATGATGATACCATCTCTTCTATTTTTCCGTATAGAAATTCTCATATGGAGCAGTAGCAATCGTTATTACACTCTTTTGCTTGGAAATTCACTCGAATAGAAAAACCCAAACGACGGAAGACGAATTAGAGTGGGTGAATCTGATTGCAACTCGAGACTCTGAGAGCGATAATTGCTGAATATTAAATTCAATTGGTTAGAGACTCGTGCTGATAACGTGTTATGAAATAATATAAGAACAAGAACAATATAGAGAAAAATAGAGAGAGGAGTATTCTTATTGATACTTTGGGATGATTTACAATGGGGTAAGACCCCTCTATTTATAGGAAGAGAAAGGACTTAACCTCAAAGTAAAACTCTTCTATAAGATAGACATTCACTCTAATTAGAGCTCTATTTGTAACATAACATGATAATTTAATTATGAAGCAAGATATGAAATTATTGTTCAAATCTCTAGTGGACAACCAATCTTTTTAATATATATTTGTAGCAACCTAACCCCTTGAATTCAGTACTTGCATTTTGTTATGGTGTCAATATTAAAGAATACTAAACATGTCATATTGTGATCTGTATTGTTCGAGCACATTAAATGATATTATTTTAATAAAAAATTTACTATCACTTTATTTTTTATCTGGAAGTCAAATATGTCTTATTCATAACATCTTTTTTACGTAAATTCTTTTTTTTGTTCTTTTCTTATAGTTATTGTATTATTTATTATTTAATATTATTATACTATCATACAATTTTTTATTAAGCTTATAATTAAATTATTGTCTTTTTTAGTATTTAATAAAATCAAATATTTATTCTTGAAATTTGGTGTACCTTTATGATTTTATCCTCTTATTCATGATATTTTAATCATTTAATTTTCTCAGTAATATTTTTAATATTATTTTATTTTATCTATTTTTAAAGTATAAGTATCCTTACACTACCTCTATTTTATTTTATACATTCTCTTCCTAATATAATTTTTAATTATTTTCTTATATTAATGCTTTACCAACCAAAATAATATCATATTTTATTTTAAATTGTAACTTTTAATTAGTCTAACATATTAATACATAAGTTATTTGATTATCATAGTTTTTAATTTTTCACATCCATATTTGTAGCTAATATAGAAGAAAATCTATGAGTGGATCAATATTTATAAATATAGATATAGAGACAAATATACATATAAATTTAAATATAGATATATAAATTATATTTGTTTAAGATCTAGTTAGATTATGCATAAGATTCATTAAACTACTTCCATTAATTATGTTTCTATATACAATTTTTAATTATTAACGTTGTCCTAAAATTGACAAGTGGCATTATTTTAGCGTGCCACTTGGCTTAACCACAATGCATACTACTCTTCTTTTAATATAACTAGTATTAGAACCCGCGCGATGCGCAGTAACTATTAAATAAAATTAATTATAATAAATTATTTTATTTATTTGAATACATTAAATCTAATTATTTCAATTAAGTTTCATAATCAAGCATTTGTAAATTTAAATATATTTAAAAATAACACATGTATTTATGTTCGCTTCTAGTTGTAAAATCAATCGTTTTGTAATTTAGTTAAGCAAACCATTCTTCTAAGTTCTAACCATGCGCGACATTGCAATCAACATAACTTAATTAACCTCAACTTCTTCTTTTTTTTATTAATTAATAGTGATTGATTCTATAACTAATTCAATTCATGGTTGCAAGCATACTCACGATCCTCGAGCTCCAAGTTCATAAAGGTACTTGTTTTACCACCTTGGTTATACGATTCGACGTTATCATAACCAATAACTTCTCCTATGACATCTGTCATATTTAAATAATAGTTATGAATAAGGTGATAAAACATTCAACAAAAAAATAGGGAAATGTAAAACAATTACCGGATAGTTCATTCTCATCAATCTCAACTTGATTTGTGAGATGCTGAAAAGGCTTAAAGTTGAAAATATTCAAACTAAATTGTGGATCACTAATTTCATCCACACTCATCCTATGAGAAAATGTCAGTTTCAATTTGTGTTTGTTGGTCTTAATTTTCATATTGTTTGGTCCAACCACAAAGTTTTTCATAACATACAATGTCATTTCATGTATTTTTGTTTTGAAAATTCGCATAACAGCCTCTTACAATAGTTACATGAATTCGATCGCCATAAAACAAAAAATGTAAAAAGAAGTTAGTAAGGCGCATAAGTTGAAAAAAATACATCACAACTTGAAAAAAATAACATGTAAAAGAGTATGCACCTTTTCATCTTGAATAATTAATTCGATGGAATTAGAATTTTCTGGTTTCTCGCAGTCTGGAATGTGCCACAATCTAACAACACGAACTTTCAAATTCCAACTGACTTTGAACATTACTATTTCGCTGATATAGTTATAGTTTGGAGCCATACTTTGGGGAAGTTTGTGTGAGAGCTAAACACTAAACAACGTAGAGAAGCCAAACCTAAGTAAAAGTTGCTTAAATAAAGATTTGTAAGAAAAGATTATAGTAGTAAATCAATTAATAAGGATCTTTGGCGGAAATTTGAACATATGATCTTTCTTGGAAGATACAAAATATTTATTTAGATACAAAATTTATATTTAATTAATTCTTTGTTAAAACAAAATACCTACCATAGCTAAATGAAACATATATAAATGTATATTGTTCGCAAATAAGGTCAGGTACAAAGCTTGTACTAAATATTAAAATAATTATTTCAACTTAACATTAATGTGTAAGGTACTTAGAATTATATTAATTGATTCTTTCTCAAAAAAGAATACCTACCATAATTGAATTAGACATAAATTTAATTAAAGATACTTACAAAATATTTTTGTGATTTGGACGTCCTAATAAGTTCTCAAAAGAGAACGTTTTTTTAGATTTTAAAATATTTATCTTTGATTATTTTATGAATTTTTAAGTCTATTTTCTTTAATATAATATATATGTAAGATACAAAATATTTATTTAAATAAGTCTTTATTTAAAAAATAATTCCCACCATAACTAAACTATACACAAAATCTAATTAAAAATACTTATAATAATGTGTATGACACATGTATTAATGTATATTACTCAAAAATGAGGTTAGATACAAAGCATATATTAAATATAGAGTTAATATTTCAACTTAAAATTAATGTGTGATATATCAAATGAAATTTTAATGATTCTTTCTAAAAAAAAGAGATACCTACAAATATTTATATTTTTGTTAACCGAATTCTTTCTAAAAAAAAGTACCTACCATAATTAAATTCGACACAAATTAAATTAAAAATACTTAGAGAATATTTGTTTGCTTCATGAAACTACGTTCATTTTTTGTGTATTACGTCCAACGAGTTCTCAAAAGAGAATATTTTTGTTTAAATCTTAAAATATTTGGCTTTGATTATTTATTATCTTTTTTAGTCTATTTCCGTTAATATAATATAGATGTAAGATAAAAAAATATTTATTTAGATACAAAATATTTATTTAATTAAGTCATTCTTAAAAAGAATCCCTACCATATTTAAATTATACTTTCATTAAATATTTTTTCATTTATAATCCAAATTTTTTATGTTGTCTTAAAATTGCCACTTGGCTTTATTTTAGTTTGCCACTTGGCTTAACCACATTGCAAACTACTCTTCTTTTAGTATAATTTAGAATATAGATATAGATAATTCATTGCTTCTTAATACATTAAAATAAACACAAAGCTAAGAGGACAAAGATCAAGGAAATATATATAAAATCGAAGTAATTTACTAATTAGTCCAATTAAGTATTAAAAGCTATAATAACAACTCCTTCAGTTCTTTGTTTAAGGCTTTAAGCAAAGAAAAATGTCACGAAATATGAAATGGGAACGAAGGGATAACTTGGTGATGATAGTAGATAGATCACCAGAGAAAAGCGACCTTTAAGTGAGAGATGAGATTACTTTGTTTACAATTAGTAAATATAATTTTATTGGCTAATTAAATGAGAACTTCACTAGTAATAATAATTAGGTTTATAATTTTACATTTATAAGTAAAAAAGGATTTTTTTTTGGATTTATATAAGAAATTAAACTTACTTACCTGATTTAGCTAAGCTTTTCTATCTAATAAAAGTAACTAAAGTTCTTTTGTGTAACATATATACAAATCTAATTTTATATACGACTGCAATACAATTTTTTGGTTGTCCAAAATCCGTCACAAGTTACAATTTATATATAATTATGTAATTCTGTATATTTTATACGCTGTTTGTATACCCGATATATAAAAAATATATAATTTATTTATGCTTTTTTCTTCGAGTTTCGATATAAAATTACAATCAAAGCCAACTTAAATCTTCATCAAACTCCCTCAAAATTAAGATATAAACTCCAAAAGATATTGGCAATTATTTACAATAATACTCCATCTAAATAAATAATAATTTTGTAAAATATTATTTTAAATTCAAAGCATTAATTTTTTTTAATGGAGGTAAATGGATTTGATCAGAATTATGACCAGTTCCAATTTAGTTTTATTCGAAAGAATGTAATCATATGATCAGAATAATTATAGAGATAAGTAATTGGATATGCTTACAGATTATCCATGAATTTGCAGACCATACTCGAATTGAATGTTTTTATGTTGGAGAAAGCATCTCTATATGTGTATATGGTAAAATCGCTTTATATTAAATATTTGAATGATGGCGTGACACGTGAAATCGGAGGCAGATTAAATATGGAGTGAGTATAAACTAAGATCGAGGACAATAACTTCAGTTAAAGGAAGCAAATGAATATTTATCACCAGATGAAATTTAATGAAGAATATTCCTCGGTATTGAATATGCAACTGTTGCAGAGAATTGCATTTATTCATTAATAACCCCCATTATTTTCACTTAAGATGAGCTTGATCCTAGGACCTTGTTCCGTAGGTATAGCCATAAATAGTAGCTTCAATAACCATTGTAGCACACGAAATCTCTGGCGAAACTTATGCGACACATTATTCTCAAGCTAAATAATACTTTACTTTTTGTCTGATATTGTACTTATCACTGTCTTTGGAAGCCGTGCTCCCAGAACCAGGCTACTTGCTATTTATTTTGATTTCAACGCTAGGTCTTATACTTTTCATTTAATTTGTTGTTGTATTGTGGGATTAAATCTATCACGCCCTGAACCTGGGGGGCGAGACCGGCACCCAGTGCCACACTTAACCTAGCGTACCAACTTGCGACTGAGTGACTCTCAACATGCAATGTTATACTTGGCCATGGGGCCACATTTCACAATTTGCGAAGCAAAATATAAAACTGAACGGAAACTGGCTTTGACTAAACATTAATGTAAAGCTGGGCCGACTAGGCCATCATAACTGTTGTAGCTGATGTGACGATCCGACCCGTCGTCTCGTGAGTAACTATCATATTCTTCCCATTATATGCTTCTTCATGCTTCAGTATAGGTACTTGGTGAATTTGAGATAGGAAATGGGACAATTAGTCTCTCTAAGGAAAAGTTAATTTGGAAAACTCAACCGGATGTTGACTTGTGAGTTAGAGGACTCGGAATTTATTTCCAACGATTCAGTTAGTTTCGGGGGATGATTTAAGGCTTAGGAGAGCAACCGGAAGTAATTTTGGAGGCTCGGTGAAAGAGTTAGCCTATTTTGGCGAAGTTAGTATTTTGGCGAATTCCGGTTGATCGGTGATATTTTGATCCGGAAGTCGAAATGGAATTCCAAGAGTTTCTGTAGTGTCATTATGTGATTTGAGATGTGTGCTCAAAGTTTCATGTCATTTGGAGGTGATTTGGTCGGGTTTTTGATCAAATGTGTATTTTGGAAGAACTTAGGAGAGAATTCGATGTAATTTGATGGTTTTGGTGTTGTTTGAGGAGTTTTGTTGAATGAAACAAGTTTTAATAAAGTTATGGGATATGTTGGAGTGTTTGATTAAGGTCCCAGGGGCCTCGAGATGATTCGGATGGCTAATGGGAACTTTTAAAATTAGAAAATTTCATAGTAGACGAAATTGTAAATGAGTATGCACAAGAGCTCACTTTAAACGACCATATCTCCAGTAATATAAGAAGGTGTGTGAGATACAAATCATCAAATTAAAGCCCTTGAGTCTAGTTTCTAACGCAACAAACCGTTCATTATTTTGAGGAGTATACAGGAAGTTATGACCATTTCACTGTTCAGGTATCAGAGTGCGCGAAGATCGCACGAAGACTGCGCGAAGTCGCGCATTTTGCGCGTCTGAGAAAGTATACTCAGCAAAAACGCGCGAACAACGCGCGAGCTAGAGACCTTGGAGCGTTTTAAGTACTCTAAAGACCGGAAATGACAAGGATTAAGTCATTTGTCAAGCCTAGGGCTCTCCCAACACCCCCCAATTCGACCAAGGCACCTTATTGCACTCCTAAGGTAAGATTTTTGGAGTATTTTGAGTTGATTACTAATCCTAATCACATTTATTAACATGGATTGATCTTGAAAATCCTTAGATTTCACTCAAATCCCTAAATTGATTCAAGAACACTATAAATTGGATTCTCGAGATTCTTACTACAAGAGGTATATCTATCATCTCTAACTACTCTATGGCAATTATTTATGTATTATATATACATTTGAACTCATGGGATGATGATGGAAAACCATAAGTGTCTAACCTAGGTTGTGTTAGTTATAGAGATTGTGAAAGATTTTAATTAACGAGGTTGATGGTTGGGTATGAATGAATGGTCATACATATGTTGTTGAAAGTTATAAATTGGTTAAAAAATTACGGTGGAATGAATTTGTTGGTTAATTGGTGATAGTTGGTGGAACCAATACTATAGTTATGAGGTGTAAATATCTATGCCTACAAGGTATTTGATAATATGCCTAAATGGCATAAGTTATGGAATTTATTAGTAATATTGGCCCTATTGAGTGTTGTATTGTAAATTGAAGTTACATAACGGTACTGCATAATTCTAGTACCATTAAGGGGTAAGTCCCAGATATGTATGGTTACAACCCATCTTCTAGAAATCGGGCTTCATCAATGTTTATGTGATTTTTGGTAAGATTCAACGCACAAGGAGGCCGATTTGAGAGGCAATGGCGTCGCGAGCTAGAGATTTCACCGGTTCGGGGTGAGTAATAATTTTAAATGATGCACTGAGGTTTTGAAACCCTGAATTGCACAACATACTGCTATGTTGAGATGAGACCCGCGTTGTATGATGAGCGCGAGGTCATTTACTAGAGGAAATTGTGACTTGGTCCATCCCAGTTGATATTTTATCGCGTATTTAATAAAAAATTACTGTTTTTCACCATGATTTGGGCTTATTGCCATATATTGGCTTCGTGCCAATTTTTTGAAATATTTGTGAATCGCATCACTATTTTCCTCACCAATTGAAATATTGTTTGAACTCAATCCAATTAAATTATATTATTCATGAACCCAGCTATATTTATACTCAACTCAAGATTTATTGATGTTTATAATGATGTTGAGCTGAGCACTACTGTTTTATTGATGCCCAAGAGGCTTATGATTATTTTATGGACTGATTGAGGCCAAGGGCCATCTGTAAGGATATGTTGAGTGATGTAAGAAGGCTTTCAGGCCTCGAGTGTTATGTGAGGAGGCTTTCAGGCCTCGTGTGTGATGTGTGAAAGCTTTCAGGACTATTGATATTGCGCTTGGGCTGTAGGAGCCCATCCGAAATCTGTACACACCCCCAGTGAGTGTAGTGTACCCAAGTGAGTTGGGAGTGGACCCGAGAGGCCGTTGTTTGTGTGTGGTGAGTTGGGAGGGAACCGAGGGGCTGATGTTGTGTGCTGGTGAGTTGGAAGTGAGCCCGCGGGGCTGATACTATACTGAGATTTACATATTGAGCCCGAAGGGAAAGCTTTCGATTAATCCTTACTGTTGAAATTAAATGGTCTTTATTGTTTTTAAACAAATGGAATTATCTGATACTCACTATTTTACGGTATAACTTATTTTACTGCTTGGGATAGCACTATATTGTGACTTTTATGGGATTCCATGCACTCAGTCATTATTTATTTTTATTACCACTGAGTTGGAAGTACTCACTTTACTCCCTGCACATCGCGTGCAGTTGCATGTATTGTTCGCCAGGTAGCGGGTTATTAGCAGATTGAAGATTTGTTATCATAGCTGAGCCAGGTGAACGCTAGCATCCGCGGCACCGGATCATATCCTTTATTTTATTTTGTTGATATTAATTTCATTCTTTGTCTCCCATTTCTGGACATTTAATCCTTTAGCAATTTCTGTAGCAGCTCATGACTTATGACACCCCGATTTCGGGCTGAGTTAGGCTGGTTCCCTGTTTTATCATTTCCTTACGCCGTACACTATGGTTTGACTTATTCATGTCAAGTAATTATTAAAAGAGGTATTGTTATTATGTTGGTTGGCCTTGTCTTCACGAGAGTCACCATCAAGATCGGGTTGGGATTTTGGATCGTGACAAGTTTGTATTAGAGCTTAGGTTGATAGGTCTCACGAGTCATGAGCAGGTTTAGTAGAGTCTCGCGG
Source organism: Nicotiana benthamiana (assembly GCA_034376525.1). Lineage (NCBI taxonomy): Eukaryota > Viridiplantae > Streptophyta > Magnoliopsida > Solanales > Solanaceae > Nicotiana > Nicotiana benthamiana. The sequence continues at coordinate 121,140,246 of CM067329.1, forward strand.
ATCGGTACAGAGACGTCTGTATTTATCCTCGGGAGGATGCAGAACCTTTAAGAAAACTTCACTTTCTTGGAATTCTTATCGTGCATACTTAATTCAGCTTGGAATATAACTCTTGAAATTCCTTCCTCACGTTTGTATGCGCACATTAGCGCTCAGTATTATATGTGCCTTGACTGCTCTTGATTCCCCGATTGAGGGGCAAACTGTAATTTCTATGAGTTGATGTTGGGCCAGTCTAGAGGACTTGAGGCCGAATCTTCGCCTATGGCTTGAGCACTAAGGTGCTGATTGTGCGAGCTAGTGTTATGAGCTAATATGTTCAGTAATATCCCTGATAGTGGGAAAGGAGGCGAAATAACCATGTAATGAGTATATTAGTGCAAGATGTTTCTATATGACTTGAAAGTGTCGAGGGAGGTCTACTGGATGATAGATGAACTATTGAGTATATGATTTCCATTATGATAGGATTTGTAGTGCCAAGTTATGGGCACGTGAAGATCTTTTCATGTCTCCTGTTTGGAGTGAAGTAAATTTCATGTTACGATATGAGTTTAGATTCAGGAAGAGTAAGTGATTGTATAATGTATATGGCAGCGGAAGGTATACAGAAATATTGACTAAAGGTAGAGCTAGTGGGTAATTGGCTTATGAGGGAAATCTATTTGTCATACAAGTTAGACAAGTTTGGGAGCTGAGATCGCTTATGTAAATGTATTATGACGAAATCGTTGAGTCAAGGAGACCACCTTGAAAGTCAAAACATTAAATAAAGAATATGTTCTTACTCGGTTGAATAGCCCAATAATGGAGGATTGAAAGGTGTTTTCTATGTGTTTTGATTCAAATAGGTGCAACACATGTCCATGTATCAATTTTGATAATGTAATACATGTAATATTGAGATTAATGTTGTTGATATACATTGCGACGCTTTGCTAAGTTGTGGACATGTTGTTAGGATGGTTTTGGTGATTCTCTGGCAGGTGGATAGGCCCAATTTCAAAGGAAATTCTGCCGAAATTTTTGAAAAATTTGGGACTTAGTAAAAATTTTGGTCGCCTAGAGAGTGGGCTTAACTATTGTGTGAGTAAATGCAAGAATTGCAGAAACGTTAAAATTTCAGATGATTTGTGTTTCCACGAGCTTATGATGGAGTGAGTTTAATCTCACTATTAAATTACAACAGCAATAGAGTATATGTGTTGTGATCTATGGCTTCGAGCCATGTTGGGGAGTTTGCTATTAAATAGGTCGATTGCATGATTATATGCTATATTGGTTCGAGTCTGATGCATGTTCGTGAACCAGTTCTAGTTATTGAAATTGGGTCGAGCATGGCACGAGCGAATGAATTTTTTTGACAAGATGTTATGAGCTCGGATAAGCAGGAGATGAGATTCAATGTTTGCGGTAAATTTGTATTGTCTTTAGCTTCACCTAAGATCGGTGTTTTGTAAAAAGGGTTTTGCATCCTGGTTAGATTCTTGATCGCTCTTCCGCGTTAGTATGACCGGTGGTTTGGAGGTACGCTCCATATACTGTTGTGGTATGTTGTTGGAGTGTGTTCCATGAGAAGATTATATAAGTGTGGCATGTGATCACTTGATTGATTAATGATGTAAATGAAGTATGAAGTTGTGATAGTGTCATTAAATTGAAGATTCATGACTAGAGAGCACTTCGCATATTGTGTTGTGAATTGGGGAGGTTACTTCGATTATGATGGTTGTTCTTGTGTGTTATGATGAAAATGGAAGTTACTATGGACCTTTGAAAGGTTATCACACTAGTTCAGTATGATCAGAATCAGCTTGAAGTCGATAGATAAATTTAATGTGAACAATGGCTCTATATCAGGCCAGATGTGTGCATTTTAGTAATGTGGCCCTCATGGAGGAGTAGTTAGGTTGATGTCTCACTGTCAGATATTTCGTGTAGTGATACATTGCGTCACGTAAGTTGTGAGACGACTTGAGAAATTGCTATGTGTTGAGAATCCTTGTAGGAATGACATTATATGAGCATCTTGGCTCTTGAAATTTAGATTGTATATCGCAACTCAGTTGTGCTTGAGATTTGTAGCTTATAATGCTATATGTCCCTCAAAGATATTATTATGCACTTAGCATGCTTATGACCGATACTCGGCATTTTGTTGTAATGAGCAAATTTGGCTCGATGTACATCTCCTTACATGAGATCTATGTGTGGATCGGGTGGCACGCCGCCACGGGTATCTTATCTAGATAGGGTTGCACGCTGCAAGAGTGTGATGTTGAAAATAGTTTTCCATATACAATTTTGTATGCCTTGCTTCCTGTTTTCTAAGAAAAGCCATAGTAGTGCGTGGGATTGGTAAATCCTTCTAGAGTTTGTTTTCCTTTTGTACCACGTTCGAATTGGTAGCCTATTGGATATTGAGGCATCATATGTGACTTTTGATATGGTTATTGCTTGAGCAGTTCGTAATGGGTGAGGCGAGATCATTGAATTCTAGATCAGTGCAATCTGATTATATGAAGAAAATTAAGGGGCTAGGACCATTATTTGGTTCAGAATGAGGTGATAATTCTTGGCAGAAGTATAGACCCAATAAATATTTAATTAGGTGGTGTTATAAGTTTATACGGGTGTTATCTCTCATGTTGGTATTGTAAGAATTTGAACAAGACCTATGTATGTCATGCAGAGCATGCGATGTGTAATGATTTTTCTTCTATATGGAATCAATGGAAGTTCTTGATTAGTTGAGTACGTAAACGTTCATGGTTCAAAAGGGAGGTGAAGTCCTCATGTTACCTTAGGATGATATGGTATACGTGATATGTTGTGAAAGATTTAGAATTCTGTGTGTAAGGTTACGGTTCAGTTCCGAATGGAAATTCATAACATTCTTAGGCAGTACGGGTAGCTTTGGGTGATTAGAGAAATGAGCTTTAGATGATTAGGGTGAATGATATTCAGATGATTAAGGAAATTTTATTTCTAATCACAGTGAATTGTAGAGGTTACATGTTTCAGAAAAAGGCCAATGTGATTAAGTTAATGGAACTTTAATAGTATTGCGGCACTTTTACGACTTGATATTTACTTGTTGGTATGTTAGATTTTGTATGTGATGTCAGAATTTAGACTGGTTGTCTTAGCGTCAGGCAATTCTGAACTTTTGTGCCATGGTCTATGCCGGAAATGCCACGGGTTGAGTGGAGAAGTGAGTGAGTTGGATTATGTTCTATCAGGTTTGCGTGGTATGTGTTATTTGTTTCACCGTGGGTGTAATGATTTTCTCTGGCTTCAGCCATCAATTGAGCATGGTTGTCAATTTCAAGCATAGTGACTTGAGGTGTTTCATGTGGAGTAGTATTTGGATAGGATCGCGCGTTGTAGCAAATTTGTGTGGAAACATGAACTTGCAAGTCAAAATTTGTGTGTCTTATTTCTATGATGTGAGACAAGGTCTTAGTCTTGTATTGTGTTAGTACTGGTGAGTTTGAGGTACAACTCTTTCAGTTGAGTCATTTTCATGATTCGAGTATGTTCAAACCATTTCTTATGGGTGTGCGTGTTATGCAAGTTATGGTTTAGGCCTATATTGATGTGTTATAACATCAGAGTGGTGTGTTGGATTCGAGGTGATCAATAGGGGAAGTGGCGAATATGAACATAATTGATTTCGGCTTGTCAGGAGGATAATATCGAGGTTCGGCTCGGAAATCTGTTGCGATATTAGAAAAAGAGGAAATGACTTCATAAATGGTTGATCTGAGAAATGGATATGGCTTACTGTGTATTCTATTTATCAATAGTAGTATATGAAGGTGTCTAATGATACCTTAGTTAATAAGAGGTTTTCTATCAGTATTCGGTTTTTGCGTGCAGCTGTAATGATTAGAAGTTTTCTTTGCAAGTGTTTGAGTCATGTGTTATGTAATGTAATAACACCTGAGGTTGCAGGTATGGGATTGTTACAGCTTGTTCGGGCTTATTCATGGTGTAAATGTGAGATTCTGAGCATATGAAAGATTTCAAAGAGGAAATGTGGTTGTATGGTTTATGGGCTAGATTGGATTACAATGTACAATGTATTGTCGGACCTATATGAGATAAGGTGACGTGGGATCATCCCCGAGTTTATGCTTGATAAGGTCATTCAACTTTTGATTGGCTTCTTGGACAACTTTGGCACGCTCGAGGATGAACGTTTGTTTAAGTTGGGAAGAATGTGACGACCCGACCCGTCGTCTCGTGAGTAACTATCATGTTCTTCCCATTATATGCTTCTTGATGCTTCAACATAGATACTTGGTGAATTTGAGATGATTCGGATCAAGTTTGGTAGGAAATGGGACAATTAGTCTCTCTAAGAAAAAAGTTAGTTTGGAAAAATCAACCGGATATTTACTTGTGAGTTAGAGGGCTCGGAATTTATTTCCAACGATTCGGTTAGTTTTGGGGGATGATATAAGGCTTAGGAAAGCAACCGGAAGTAATTTTGAAGGCTCGGTGAAAGAGTTAGCCTATTTTGGCGAAGTTAGTATTTTGGCGAATTCCGGTTGATAGGTGATATTTTGATCCAAAAGTTGGAATGGAATTCCAAGAGTTGTTGTTGCGTCATTATGTGATTTGAGATGTGTGCTCAAAGTTTCTAGTTATTCGGAGGTGATTTGGTCGGGTTTTTGATCAAATGTGTATTTTGGAAGAACTTAGGAGAGAATTTGATGTAATTTGATGGTTTTGGTGTTGTTTGAGGAGTTGTTGAATAGAACACGTTTTAATAATGTTATGGGATATATTGGAGTGTTTGATTGAGGTCCTGGGGGCCTAGAGATGATTTCGGATGGCTAATGGGAACTTTAAAAATTGGAAAATTTCATAATAGACGAAATTATAAATGTCTGTGCACAAGAACTCACTTTAGACGACCATATCTCCAGTTATATAAGGAAGTGTGTGAGCTACAACCTATAAATTAAATCCCTTTCGAGTCGAGTTTCTAACGCAACAAACCGTTCGTCATTTGGAGGAGTATACAGGAAGTTATGTCCATTTCACTGGTCAGGTATCAGAGAACGCGAAGATCGCGTGATGACTGCGCGAAGTCACGCGTTTTGCGCATCTAAGGCAGTATACTAAACAAAAACAGGCGAACAACGTGCGAGCTCGCGAGCCTGGAGCGTTTTTAAGTACTCTAAAAATCAGAAATGAGAAGGATTAAGTCATTTGTCAAGCCTAGGGCTTTCCCAACACGCCCCAATTCGACCAAGGCACCCTATTGCACTCCTAAGGTAAGGATTTTGGAGTATTTTGAGTTGATTACTACTCCTAAACACTTTTATTAGCATGGATTGATCTTGAAAATCCTTAGATTTCACTCAAATCCCTAAATTGATTCAAGAACACTACAAATTGGATTCTCAAGATTCTTACTACAAGAGGTATATCTATCATCTCTAACTACTCTATGGTAATTATTTATATATGATATATACATTTGAACTCATGGGATGATGATGGAAAACCATAAGTGCCTAACCTAGGTTGTGTTGGTTATAGAGATTGTGAAAGAGTTTAATTAACAAGGTTGATGGGTGGGTATGAATGAATGGTCATACATATGTTGTTGGAAGTTATAAACTGGTTAAAAAATGATGGTGGAATGAATTTTTTGGTTAATTGGTGATAGTTGGAGGAACCAATACTATAGTTATGAGGTGTAAATATCTATGCCTACAAGGTATTTGATAATATGCCTAAATGGCATAGTTATGGAATTTATTAGTATTATTGGCCCTATTGAGTGTTGTATTGTAAATTGAAGTTACATAACGATATTGCATCATTGTAGTACCATTAAGGGGTAAGTCCCAGATATGTATGGTTACAACCCCATCTTCTAGAAATCGGGCTTCATCAATGTTTATGTGATTTTTGGTCAGATTCGACGCACAAGGAGGCCGATTTGAGAGGCAATGGCGTCGCGAGCTAGAGATTTCACCGGTTCGGGGTGAGTAATAATTTTAAATGATGCACTGAGGTTTTGAAACCCCGAATTTGCACAACATACTGCTATGTTGAGATGAGACCCGCGTTGTATGATGAGCGCGAGGTCATTTACTAGAGGAAATTGTGACTTGGTCCATCCCAGTTGATATTTTATCGCGTATTTAATAAAAAATTACTGTTTTTCACCATGATTTGGGCTTATTGCCATATATGGGCTTCGTGCCAATTTTTTGAAATATTTGTGAATCGCATCACTATTTTCCTCACCAATTGAAATGTTATTTGAACTCAGTCCAATTGAATTATATTATTCATGAACCTAGCTACATCTATGCTCAACTCGAGAATTAATGATGTTTATAATGATGTTGAGCTGAGCACTACTATTTTACTGATGCCCAAGAGGCTTATGATTATTTTCTGGACTGATTGAGGCCAAGGGCCATCTGTAAGGATATGTTGAGTGATGTAAGGAGGCCTTCAGGCCTCGAGTGTTATGTGAGGAGGCTTTCAGGCCTCGTGTGTGATGTGTGAAGGCTTTCAGGCCTATTGATATTGCGCTTAGGCTGTTGGAGCCCTCCAGAATCTGTACACACCCCTAGTGAGCGCAGGGTACCCAGGTGAGTTGGGAGTGGGCCCGAGAGGCCGTTGTTTGTGTGTGGTTGGGAGTGAGCCCGAGGGATTGATGTTATGTGCTGGTGAGTTAGGAATGAGCCCGTGGGGCTGATACTATACTGAGATTTACATATTGAGCTCAAGGGGCAAGATTTCGATTAATCCTTACTGTTGAAATTAAATTGTCTTTATTGTTTTTAAAGAAAGGGAATTATCAGATACTCACTATTTTATGGTATAGCTGATTTTACTGCTTGGGATAGCGCTATATTGTGACTTTTATGGGATTCCATGCTCTCAGTCATTATTTATTTTTATTGCCACAGAGTTGGAAGTACTCACTTTACTCCCTACACCTCGCGTGCAGTTGCAGGTATTGTTCGCCCGGTAGCGGGTTACTAGCAGATTGAAGATTTGTTATCATGGCTGAGCCAGGTGACCGCTAGCATCCGCGGCACTGGATCATCTCCTATATTTTATTTTATTGATATTAATTTAAGACTTTGTCTCCTATTTCCGGACATGTAATCCTTTAGCAAATTCTGTAGTAGCTCATGACTTTTGACACCCCGATTTTGGGCTGAGTTGGGCTGGTTCCCTATTTTATCATTTCCTTCCGCAATTATGACAATGTACACTATGGTTTGACTTATTCGTGTAAAGTAATTATTAAAAGAGGTATTGTTAGTATGTTGGTTGTCCATGTCTTCACGAGAGGCACCATCACGACCGAGTTGGGATTTTGTGTCGTGACAGCTGACAAACCGACAAAATATACATACAAGGTCTACAAGCCCAACATACTGCACCAAATGGTAGGATATGTCTACAAGCCCCTACTGATGGATGTAGTGTAAACGGAATAGGGCCCCTAACTACCCATAACATATACTATATACCCGATATGTACACAAAACCCTAGACCCGATAACTCTAAAGGACGTGGAGCTTTTTGATCAAACCGAACTCGAGCAACACCTACAAAGGAGGTCTACCCATCTTCTATCTGAACCTGCACACATGAAATGCAGCTTTTCTATAACAGGGACGTCGGTACAAAATAATGTACCAAGTATGTAAGGAAATAAAATAACTGAAAGCTGAAACCAATATGATAATATAATAAATGAAAGTAACTAGGAGTCAAAGATGATCAGGAGATATATTTACATGTTGATACTGACTCAATTCACTAAATATAGTAAGTAAAATAATGCCCGGCCCTATAAGGCTCGGTACGTATAACTGCTCGGTCATAGTAGGCTCTCTCATAGGCTCTCAGCCATACTAGGCTAGGTATCTGAACCTGCACACATGAAATGCAGCAAATCCTATAAAAGGGACGTCACTACGAAATAATGTACCAAGTATATAAGGTAATAAAATAACTGAATGCTGGATAATATAATAAATGAAATTAACTAGGAGTCAAAGATGATCAGGAGATATATTTACATGTTGATACTGACTCAATTCTCACAAACTCACGGCTTGCGATCATCGTCCCGTGAGTTCTTACAGTTATAGAACGACTTTTCATACATCTTCAGCAGAAAAAATGGATGAAATAGACTAATAAACTTACCTTATTTATTGAATAACTCAGCTCCCATCTTGTTTCTTCAAACTCTAGGTTTTATCTCCAACTAGAACTTGAAAAGGAGAGAAAAATAATTAGGATTTTTGGGCAATTTTTGGGAGGATTTATGCAGAGGTTTATGCTGGTTATTTCTATTATATAATGAGTGTTATATTGTAGGATATAAGACCTTAAATGGGATCTTTGGCCGATCCAAAATGTACCTTTTTTTTACTCTCATTTAAGCAAGTAGGTGACACACCTACTTGTCACCTCACAGTCTGTGCAGCCTTGCAAAAACTCATATATCTCTCTACTACGATATCATATTGACAAACAGTTTAATTTGTTAAAAATTAGACTCATAGATTTTCAATTGGGTGTAACACCCCGTAACTCTAGGTATATTGAGAGAAAATCGCAATTACATTTGACGCAAATTTTAGAAAAACTTATAAACGTAACTTGTGATGACTTTCATCAACTTTTATTCCACAACTCGCTTGACATTAAAATATAACACACGACTATCATATGACTAATATAACTCATAACATAACCTCATTATCATATTAAGAACTATAGTCTCACCCCAAAAAGTACATCTTATAACATTCCTAACTTGTTGATTTTCGACGAAACATTATTTTCTTCAATTCCTTTAGTTTCTGAACCTTCCAACCCTCTTTGTACTTGTTGTTAATGATATTTAATATTTGTAACCTCTGGGGTAATATTATTAACATAATTTATATACTTTCAAAAATGATCTTATTTTTTCCTACATTAGTTTCCTCACAACGCATTTTTACGTATGAAAATATATGGTGTAACAAAATTGATTCTCTTGTATATAAACCATATTATAAATTTAACTGTTCCATTTTATGGGTAAATAATATGATATATAAAGAATCAATGATGACTACCTAAATTAATATTTGTTTTATAACAACTACATATTACCTAAGATTCAACCTTGTAATTGTGTGTGATAGAGTAGCTGTTATGTTTTTTGGCTTTGATTGTAATTGGATATTGTATGTGGAATAGATTTGATGAATTTGAGGGGGATATGCATAAGATGAGCAGGGACAAAGTGACCGGACCAGATGAAATCCCGGTGGAGTTTGGAAGAGTGCGAACAAGGCAGCCTTGAAGTGGCTCACTAGGTTATTTAATGTCATTTTTAGAATGAAAAAGGTGCCCGAAGAGTGGAGGTGGATCATGATGGTTCATATATACAAGAACAAGGGTGATATTCAAAATTTCAATAAATATCAGAGTATCAAACTACTTAGCCATACTGTCAAAGTTCGGGAGAGAGTGGTAAAGATAAGGATAAGGAGAAGTGTGTCTATTTCTGAGAGCAGTTCGGGTTTGTACTGGGGTGTTCGACTATAGAAGTCATCCACCTTGTTAGGAGATTGATGGAACAACATAGGGAGAAAAAGAATAACTTGTATATGGTGTTCATCAACTTAGAAAAGGAATATGATAAAGTTCTGAGGGAGGTTTTATGGTGATGTTTGGAGGCTAGAGGTGTACTTGTTGCCTACGTTAGGTTAATTAAGGACATGTATAATGGAGCAAAGACCCGAGTGAGGACAGTGGGTGGAGACTCAGACTATTTTTTCGGCTATGATAGTTTTTTTATAGAAAATATACCACTAGGTAGGTTATCTAGTGGCTAATATATAAAACAAATCCCAAATTGGATCCAAGCTTACAAGATGTCGCAAAACAAATAAAATTTGCATGAAATTACTAGCTACTAGAAAAATAAAAAAGCTATGGTCAAAGGTCAAATGAACTAGCTATTACAACATGAAAAGATGAATGCTTCGTACTCATGTCAGTGTGAGTGAATCCAATTGCCAATGGAAAATACCAAGTAGCACCTATCAAACTCTCACCAGGCACCAGTGTATACAATCCATATGCTAGAATGAATTCCAAACAACTACACCACAGAATTGAAACAAGCAAAGACTTCCAATCTACAATGTTGCTCCCAAATGATCCCTTCCATATGGTTTACCATTTCAACTCAAAGCAGAGATAGATTATCTGCTCAATCGTCAACCTTAACATGCATATTACATTATCATATTCAGAATAAGAGTGTGAACACATTAATACCACTGAACAATGACAATATCATACACAAACTAGTAGAAAGAATATCAGATAAAATAATGACTTGTGAGATAGAAATTCAACATGAAGTGTCCAAGGTGCAGATGCAGCTTCATGTATGTGAAATGGAATACATTTTGATGCAATTGAATCCAAGTTTTGATCTCTTAGCTTATCAAGCAAAGTTGAAGTACACAATGCATCGAACAATATGATCATGTATATGGTTGTGCACAGCACAGACCTACTATTTATCAGTAAAACAAATGCATGCAACTCCAGTCTAGGCCTAGCATGTGCAATGTGCAGAGGAATACCTTCTAAGCTTACAGAAATTCCTGCCAGAACCTTTAACTTTGAAACCCTTTTGAACATTGCTAAACCACCCCAAATTGAGCATAAGAACATGCTAATACCACTAGAAAATGATTTAACAATATACAGAACCATAGATGGACAAGTTCAGATAGTTCATTAACATTTGGACATAACATTATAAGGTAAAGATGCCCCATACAAAACCTGCTTATCACCTAATTCATGTTCACTATCAAATCACCTCTAGAATGAGCACGTGACCATGCTAATACCACTGAAAAATACCTTGCTAGCTTACACTCTAATACCAACCTAATGAAGCAAGCAGGTAAGAGCAGAAGCAAGTAATATGAAGCCATTAATCTTAGGATCATCTCTTTGCTATCCTCACCCTGAGGTTAGGAGTTTGAGATTTATCTAGATTAGTCAACCTCCTCCCTACACTAGGCAGATCAGAGAATGAATGAAATTCATATGTACATGCAAAAGAAAAAACAATGTTAGCTATAAAGCCTACCAATGAGTTTCCCTCTATGATCTCATGTTGAAATATCACATTGAAGTTATTCCTCTTATCCTTAGTTCTCTTCACCTCTTGGAAAATTGCCTATGGATGATCCCATTCCCTTTCAATCACCTTCATCATCACCAATGAGTCTGTTTCTAAGATGAGAGGATGTAGATCATTCTCCACATAATATTCCAATCCTTGCATAATTGTCTTTGCTTTAGCTCCTACATTTATTTTTCTCCCGGGCCTGCAGCCCTTGCATACACCAAATCTGCCTCGTCATTCCTCACAAAAAATCCTAGTGAACTATGACGATGGTTTCCATTTGATGCCCCACCAGTATTGCTCTTGTACCAACCATGATATAGAAGCTGCCATATTACTCTTCTTTTAACCATAATTGGCTTGTAAGCTTCAAAAAAATGGATCTTATCTAGCCATAATAATAGGATATTAGATAGCCAAGCATACCTCAATCTTGCTAATTGATGGAATGTCATATTTACTTCATGAATCACCATATTTGTAGACACTGAACCTCCATAACTCCCAAGTAATAATAGTTGGCACTGCCTGGAATAAAGGTTTCAAATTTGTAAAACATTGCACATTCCACCAATGCCTTACGACTTATTTCAATTGGATCAAAGGAACTTTAATTCTAGCCGCCCCATAAACAGATTCTAGACCTTTGATGAAGTAGGACTAGTTAAAAATATATGCTCTATTGTTTCCTCTTGAGGCTATAAACAACACCAACATCTAGACATCACCATTTGCCTTTGACTCCTCCACATATCTTCAGTATCAATTTTGTGCCTCCACAATCTCCACTAGAAGAAAGATATCTTGAATGGCACACCTTTAGTCAATATTATCTTATACTCTTGATTTGTATCATCCTTATGCATTAGTATTTGCAAAGCACTGCTAACACTAAACTTGCCTGAGGGGGTTAGCGTCTAGTATGGTCTGTCCTAGTTGCCCTCACTACTTTTATATTGCACATTGTACCTAATATGATTAGCAATTTCCTCAGTGAAGCTTTGATCAAGGAACTAATCATTCCTTCTTGAAGGTCCTCGTTGATAGGAAAATCTTCAGGTAATACATGATATAGCGCTCCTGGAACTAATCGTTCCTTCTTGAAGGTCCTCGTTGATAGGAAAATCTTCAGGTAATACATGATATAGCGCTCCTAGTCCTGTACAATTTTCATGCCATATATTATTAACTCTTCATCTTCCACAAAATCTCATATTCAACCTTCGCCCTAGCATTCAACATTTGCTTCCAAACACGTGACCCCTTTCTAAATTGGACAATTGTGGGTAATTTCTTCTTGCAGTCTTACCACATAAAATTGTACCACAAAGACTTTCTAGTCTTGAATATCTACCATAGCTTAGCAAACAATGCTCTTGAGACATCTTTGAGAGACCTAAAACCTAGATCCCCCCTCCTCTTTAGGTAGACAAAGATTTTGCCAAGATGTCAATGCATACTCATACCCTCTTACTTTGTACTCCAAAAGAATCTAAAAAAGAGCTTATGAAGATGTTCCAAAAGGGTTTTAGGTGGATCAAGTACTGATAGCATATGTACTAGCATGCTTTGCGAAACACTAGAAATGAGTGTTGTTTTTCCACCAAAGGAGAGTAAATTTTCTTTCCATGAATGCAATTTAGCCTTCACTTTCTTGATGACATCTTCATAGTACTACTTTCTCCTTCTAGTGTAGAAAATAGGACAACCAAGGTAAGTGAATGGAAACTTATCTCTTGCAAATCCAATAATGTCCCCTACTGCCTGATAAAAACCATGTGCCACATTGGAGTGCATATTGTAGGAGAGCTTAGATTTGTTGATGATTTGGCAAATTATCTTCTCATATTTCCCCAACATTGCCATAATTTTGCTCAATGAAGGAGGATGAGCAGAAAAAAAAATTATGGCGTCATCAGTATAAGACAAATGGTTGAAAGGGTCAAACCACTTAGGCATCCCTAATCCAATAAAAGATTTATCTTCAAAGAGCTTATTTAATGATCTATATAGTACTTCAGCTGACTATGCGAACAAGGCTAGAGATAAAGGACCCCCGTGCTTCACACCCCTTGTAAACTTGAAGAACCCTGAAGATTGCCCATTCACCAACACTAAATTCCAATAATTTGACACCAAATTCCACACCATGTTGATGAAGTTCTCTAAGAATCACATCTTCCTTAGTACATGTAGCAAATATTTCCATGACGCTCTATCATACCTTTGTTATATCAAGTTTAATTACCACATTTTCCGGCTAACCTCAAACTTATATCAGTTACAATCTGAGCCAGTAAGATGTTTTCAAATATACTCCTCCCCTTCACAAATCCATATCAATTTGGAGAGATTAAGGAAGGTAATAGTCTCTCCAATCTGTCATGTAACGCCCTTGACAAGACATTATTGATGAAGTTACTCAAACAAATTGGTCTTCAGTCAGAAAATGTCTCCACTCTTTTCTTAGTTGGAAGCAAAACTAGATTAGTATGAGTGATTGTAGACAATTCAGATCCTCCAAAGAAGTGCAGCACTATGATGTATATGTCCACTCTAATCACCTCCCAGCTTGTTTGATAAAAATATCCAGTAGATCCACTAGGACAAATAGCACTCTCCCCACTAAGCTAAAAATAGTTGCCTTAACTTCCTTAATTGATGACAATCAACTCAAATCCATATTATGTTCCAATGTAACCATGGAAGGTACATTGTTTAGTAATGAAAAATCGGTAGAGTCACCTTCATTAGTAAACTTCCTTTTATAGAAATCCACTATAACACTAGCCAATTGATCTTGATCTTTAATCCATATCCCACTGCCAGTTTGTATCCTCTTCAATTGCAGCTTCTTTCTCTTGCCATTGATAGGTTGTGGAAAAAGCTTGTGTTCTTATCTCCCTCAGCAAAAAAAACCATCCCAGCTTTTTGCTTCTAATATTGTTCCTCAATACTCAAATATTTCTTCAATTCTGATTGACCTTATTTGAGAACAATCCTATTCTCAAGTGTAGACTCCCCTTCAAATAACATCCTTCACCCTTAGGTCTTAAAAATTAAACTCATGATTATTACCCAATTCCTTGTTTAGCTAGATTCTAGGGTTTTAGGAGCATGCATGAGAGCTTTATGAAGAATGTAAAAACAAGTGTATGGGGTTCCCCTCCCAAGCTTAAATTTTGAAATTTGGGGGAAATGGGTTCGGGATTTTACCTGAGAAATCAGTAGAGAAGACAATGCACCAAGAATTTTCCGAGCTCCAATGGTTTTGAAAGACTAGATGATGAAGAACTTACTTTCTCTCTCAAGAATCCTCTCTCCCTCTCTCTTATTTTGATAAAAATGTGTTAAAAATGAGGGAGAAGGTGTTTTAATAAATGGTTGGTCGGGTCTAAAATTTTAGAAAAATACCAGGCCAGCACGATCTACGACGCAATATGCGATCGCAGAACTGACATACGGTTCGCAGAATGGACCGCAGAAATGGCTCAAGTTTCAAACCTCTCGGGTTGGGAATGCGGTGAATATGTGGTTTCTGCACCGTAGAACTGACCTTCGAATTTCTTCAGGGACCATATGCGATCAATCTGCAGTCTGCATATTGATTATGGGACCGCAGATCTGACTGTATTGTTAACATCAAAAATTGGTTGCTCTCTGATTCACTCTGCAGGTAGGAATGCGGTCCGCATATCTGATCTGCGACCGCATTCTGGACCGCATTTTGACAATTTTCTGGAAAAATGTTAATTTCACATTTTTAAGGGCAAAACAGTAAAAGAATCCGATTCACGCAGGTAGACTCGACTCTATGAGCTGCTAACATCTGAGCACTCATTTTCACGTGGCCTTTCATCCTCCCCCGCTTAAGATCATTCGTCCTCGAATGAGGACTTGGGAACCAAATGAGTTTGAAAACATGATATGCAAGTTTCTACACTTTTATTAACTTTCAAGTTTGTTTTAGAAAATTTTTGCAGAGTCTCATTTGTAATATGGACATAACCACTTGTCAAAGAAACTCCAAGACATATTCCAAAGCATTACTACACAAACTTGCTAGCTTTACCATGATTATAAAAATGCACGAACTTCATACTTGCACATATTCAACCTATCGATACACTTTTCAACCATTTTGGCACACTACATGTAATCAAATTAAGCATTTATCATCTGTACTATTAAGGCCATGTACCTATTACAAGGGTACGACACAGTTATTCATTTCAATACGATTCCTCCATGCAAAACTAATCATTTAACAATTAGAACACTTTGATACGCCATCTCCATGCAAAATTAATTATTACTTCCATACATCACCTTACCATGGGAGCACAAGACTTTCATTAACAAAAAGGACTGCACATTGCTCAAATAGTTACAACACATAATTTTTGTTGGCACAACTTGGAGAAACCACAACAATAAGGCACTTGGAAAGAGAAGGGATGGTTCTTACACCTAATGGAACACAACACTAGCTTTCCTAGGGGCAAGATTCACACGATCATTTCTAAACTTATTCAAATAGATGGGGGTATTTTATCTTCATATCTCTACTTCCCACGTGGCTTCCTCGACTTGTTGGTTTCGCCACAACACCTTAGCTGAAGTATTCTCCTTGTTCCGAAACTTCCAGACTTGTCTATCCGAAATAGCAACCGGAATCTATTCATATGATAACTCTTCTGTAACCTTGATGTCTTCCATGGGCACAATTTCAGACGGATCACCCACAACTTTCCTCAACATGAATACATGAAACACCGGGTGCACCAAGGACATTTCAGGGGCAATTCCAACCTATACACAACTTGACCGATCCTTTGAATGACTTGATAAGGCCCGATGTACCTAGGACTTAGTTTTCACTTCTTCCCAAAGTGCATGACTCCCTTCCTTAGGGGACACCCTCAAGAATACCCAATGTCCTTTTTGAAACTTCAATTCTCTTTGACGCACGTCCGCATAGGATTTCTGGTGACTTTAAGCAGTCTTCATCCTCTCCTGAATGACTCATACCTTATCCATGGCCTGATGCACGAGATCTGGCCCTATTAATTCTGCTTCACCAACCTCGAACCACCCGATCGGGGACCTACACCTTCTTCCATACAATGCTTCGAATGGGGCCATCTGGATGCTAACATGGAAGCTGTTATTATAAGCAAACTCTATAAGAGGCAGGTGATTATCCCAATTACCTTTGAAATCCAAGACACATGCCCGCAACATATCCTCGAGCATCTGAATAGTCCTCTCTGCTTGGCCATCGGTCTGCGGATGAAAAGTCGTGCTGAGATTCACTCCAAACCTTGCTGAAATTTCCTCCAGAAGTTAGCTGTAAATTGAGCTCCTCGATCCGAAATGATAGAAAGTGGCGTACCATGAAGGCTCACTACCTCATTGATATACAACCGAGCATATTGTTCCGCAGTATCGATTGACTTGACTGGCAAAAAGTGAGTTGATTTGGTGAGTCGATCCACTATCACCCAAATTGAGTCGAACTTCTGTTGAGTACGAGGTAGTCCTGTCATGAAGTCCATATTGATCATTTCCCATTTCCACATCGATATTTCTATAAGCTGAGTCAACCCTCATGTCCGCTGATGCTCGGCCTTCACTTGCTGGAAATTCAGGCACTTACAGACGAAGTCGGCTACACTCTTCTTCATACCACTCCACCAATAGATATCCTTGAGATCGTGGTACATCTTTGTAGAGCCTAGGTGCACTGAATACCTGGAATAATAAGCCTCCGCCATCACCCTCTCCCGAATATTATCCACATCCAGGACACATAACCTGTCGTGGCACCACAGCACACCATCATTGCTACCGAGTGAATATGCAAAAATTTTGTTACTTAAAGCTGCATCCTTCAATTGTGCCAATGCTGGATCAATAAACTGCTTTTCTTTAACCTCTTCCACGAACGACGATTCTGGTGTATTATGCACCATGAGCTCATCCTCATTCAGGGCCGATACAAACCCCAAGGCTAGGCAACTGGCGTACCTCTCGAGCTAGGAGCCTCTGATCCGCTCTCAAGTGAGCCAAGCTACCCATGGATTTCCGACAGAGGGAATCGGCCACCACGTTCACCTTCCCTAGATGGTACAAGATGTCCATATCATAATCCTTAAGCAATTCTAACCACCGCCGCTACCTCAAATTCAGCTCCTTCTGCTTGAACAAATATTGAAGACACTTGTGATCTGAAAACACATCTACATGAACCCCATAAAGATAA
The DNA here is from genome assembly GCA_034376525.1 of Nicotiana benthamiana. Classification (NCBI taxonomy): domain Eukaryota; kingdom Viridiplantae; phylum Streptophyta; class Magnoliopsida; order Solanales; family Solanaceae; genus Nicotiana; species Nicotiana benthamiana. Next base: position 121,157,724 of record CM067329.1, read on the forward strand.
TGCCACCATATTGCTGCAAGCTCCAGATCATGCGTTGAATAATTCTTCTCGTGATTCTTGAGTTGCCTGGAAGCATATATTATGACCTTCCCGTGCTGCATCAGAACACTCCCTCACCTGACCCTGGAGGCATCACAATAAACTACAAACCCCCCTGTGCCTTCTGGCAAAGCAAACACTGGTGCCGAAGTGAACCTTGTTTTCAATTCTTAAAAACTTTTCTCACAAGCATCCGACCACTGGAACTTGGCAGATTTCTGCGTCAATTTGGTCAACAGGGAGGCGAGGGTGGAGAATCCCTTTACAAATCTTCGATAATACCCTGCTAACACTAAAAAGCTACGGGTCTCCGTCGGGTCGTGCGTCTAGGCCAATCCTTCACCGCTGCAACCTTTTGGGGGTCCACCTGAATCCCCTTATTGGAAACAACATGACCCAGAAAAGCAATGGACTCCAACAAAAATTCACATTTGGAAAACTTGGCATACAATTGGTGCTAATGTAGAGTCACCAAAACTACTCTGAGGTGGCTGGCATTATCCTCCTTGCTCCGCAAATATACGAGGATGTCGTCAATAAAAACAATCATGAAGGAGTCTAAGAATGACTAGAAGACCCGATTCACAAGATCCATAAAAGCTGTCGGGGCATTGGTTAGCCCAAAGGACATGACCAAGATTTCAAAGTGGCCATAACGCGTTCTGAAAGCGGTCTTAGGAATATCCCACTCCATGATCTTCAGTTGGTGGTACCCGGACCACAAATCAATTTTGGAGAAGAACCTTGCACCTTGCAATTGAATGAAAAAATCATCTATCCGTGGCAAAGGGTACTAATTGTTTATGGTGACTTTGTTAAGCTTCCGATAATCGATACACATTCGAAGCGACCCATCCTTCTTTCTGACAAAAAGAACAGGAGCACCCTATGGCGACACACTTGGCCGGATAAATCCCTTTTCCAATAGATCCTTAAACTGCTTTTTTAACTTTCACAACTCTGCTGACGCCATCCTGTACGGTGGAATAGATATTGGCTGGGTATCTGGAAATACATCAATCACGAAATCAATCTCCCTATCTGGCGGAATTCCTGGAATCTCATCTAGAAATACCAAAAGTAACTCATTCACAACCGGCACGGACTCGGGGGCAGGTACCTTGGAGTAGTGTCCTCCACCCGGACTAAATGATAGATACACCCCTTCTTGATCAACTTCGACACCTTGAGGTTGGAAATAAACCTGCCCCTCAGCACAACGCCATTTCCCTTCCATTCAATAACCGACTCATTAGGGAACTCGAGTCTCATGACTCTCATCCGGCAATCAAGTTTAGCAAATCACGAATTAGACAAAACATCACTTAACCGCACGAACTTGGAATAATAAAGAATATGGTAGTTTTTTCCTAAATACCCGTGTAGCCCCCAACTTATAGATGTGTTCGACAACACACCGATAAGAAGGGCTCTACTAGGCACGGCTCCGAGACATCCTAGGACTCCTTTAAAACCTTAGGCTCTGATACCAAGTTTCTCACGCCCCAAAGCCGAGGGGCATGACCGGCGCCCAACCGGGTAGCCCTGGTCGAGCGGACCTGGGTGCCTTTCTTTATCCCCACGCGCTACCCCACATTATTCATTGTTAATTAGCCAAAGATACCAAATGCAATTGAAAGTAAACACGAATTCTCTTTTATATGCACACATTATGATTAACAGGGAACATCTTTTACAACTTACAGCTCCCAAAACATACACCTATCTACATAAGTTCTAACCCACATACCACTGTCTACGGAGCCTCTAAAAGAAAGATAATACAACACTTGACGCCGACAAGGGCCCGACTATATCTTTGCAACGACATCACAAAACTATTATTACAACAACAGAGGTGGCTTGAACCATGCAGGGCCCCAAAAGGAAAGGGGATCACCAATATGTACACAGCTGATAGAAGGGAGGAGGAGCTACGGATGGTGGACTAGAGTGCCTGCCACGGATCCACCTACAATCATAACACGAATGTAGCGCCCCCGGCAAAAGGGATGTCAGTTCATTTGAATTGTACTGGCATGTATGAATAAACTCTGTCCCAAGTAAACTCAAGCCAAATAACATATTCAAGTATAAAACTGAACAACAATAGTACAACCATGGAGTAACAACCAAACATCACATAGCAAATAATACAATTAGTCAAACAAAAGAGCAATCAATGCCCCACAGATTACAAACTCTCTGCTGTTTCCTTTCACAATTCCACATTGATCATTTCATGATTTTGTATACATATCAATAGTGATATTGGATCACATTTTCCACCCTTATTACCTCGTCCACTCTTATTACCTCGGCCGCCCTTATCACCCCAACCCACACCATATTTCACTGTGTTGCAGCGCACAACCCGACCCCGCTTGACAGTTTCAGTTCACAACAACATACAACACAACAACAATTACAAGAAATCAACAATAGCACATTGTTAAGATAGAACCACAACAAGGGTAATGTATTTCCACAACTAGCAGCAACAATTTTCTCATGCTCATCAACTTTGTACACAATTTGGGTTACCACAACAGTTGTTCACAACCAATCATACACGTTGTTCCACAATATTTCCATTTTCATCATTTCCAAACTCTTTCAATACAAGTTCCTCAACTTCCACCACAAAGTGTTACCACACAAGTATACGTCACAAGAGTTTCACAATGATCCCCAAATGAATGTCAATTATCAAACAATTTCACAAACTAACACAGGGCGATTTCACAAGGATCACAGTTAGCCATACATACCTGGAGTTGATTATCCCCTTTAAACCTCTAGTCCAATTTTCCAAGCTATCAAGAAGTCAATCTAGTTCATGAGCAACACTTAGGTCTAGAAATTAAACTCGTAATTATTACACAATTCGTTTTTTAGCTAGATTCTAGGGTTTTAGGAGCATGCATGAGAGTTTTATGAAGAATTTCAAAACAAGTGAATGGGGTTCCCCTCCCAAGCTTAAAGTTTGAAATTTGGGGGAAATGGCTTAGGGAGTTTACCTGAGAAATCAGTAGAGAAGACAATGCACCAAGAATGTTCCGAGCTCAATGGTTTTGAAAGACTAGATGATGAAGAACTTACTTTCTCTCTCAAGAACCCTCTCTCCCTCTCTCTTATCTTGATCAGAAATGTGTTAAAATGAGGGAGAAGATATTTAAATAAAAGGTGGGTTGGGTCTAAAATTTTAAAAAATACCAAGCGAGCATAATCTGCGACGCAATCTGCGGTCGCAAAACTGACATGCATTCCGCAGAATGGACCGAAGAAATGGCTCAATTTTGAAACCTCTCAGTTGGAAATGCGATGAATCTGTGGTCTGCATTCGAGTTATGCGGTCACCCAATGCACCGCAGAATTGAACTTCGAATTTCTTCATGGACCATATGTGATCAATCTGCGGTCCGCATATTGATTATGAGACCGTAGATCTGACCGCATTTTTAGCATCAAAAATTGGTTGCTCTCTAATTCACTCTACGGTAGGAATGTTGTCCGCATAGCTGATCTGCAATCGCATTCTGGACCACATTTTGACAATTTTCTCGAAAAATCTCGATTTCACATTTATAAGTGCAAAATAGTAAAAGAAATCTTATCCATGCAGGTAGACTTGACTCTATGAGCTACTAACATCTGAGCACTCATTTTCACGGGGCTTTACATGCTTCTACTTCCCCAGCTGATCTTGGTATAACTGCTTTCTCAAATTGTTCCTTAGTGTGTTCATTTAGCTCTTCGTTCACATATTCTGCTCCATAGAGGCCACAATAGTCTGCATCATTTTGAACTGCAATTCATAAACATTTCCCAACGCAGCAAGTACTATAGTAGTCTGCCTAGAAAACACTGTTCCGTTAGGATCACTCTCCTTACCACTGCCTTTTTTTGGTCTGACCACATTGCATCATGCTTAACCTTCATATTATCATCCCCATCGAGTCCCTTAGCAAAAGCATATACTAAAACACCATCTACAAGAGCCAAACTTTCCCTAGAATTGCTAGGGTTTACTGTTCCATTGACACTTTTCTTGGTCATAGATAATTGATCTGAACTACCTAACTTTCCAGATTCCTTAGATGCCCCTTTATCATCTCCAATTCATAAACCTGATTACTTCACTATAGAACACGATTTATCCTCAACCCTACTTTCTAGGCAATTAGGGTTAAGGTTTAATGTAGATGCCATAACACTGACTGCTTCTTGTGGCTGAGTCTTGTCCTATTATTCTTTGTGTACTGCTATTGTTTTTGCGTCTAACCGAGCTTCCATACCTTCAACTTCATCACTTCATAATGCATTTCCAACATTAACTTCATTATTTTCCTCTAGTTGCCCAGCATCATCATATGTTTGATAGGGACTGCCATGGCATGGCTGATTTCTTGTTCCATTGAGTGCCCCAATTCCTCCTTGCTTGTACCAAACCTTCTATTCACCCACTCAATTGTAGATTCCTTTCTAGAAGTCTCATCATTCCTTTCTGTATAAGGATAAATTTGGAAAGCCTGATTTTATAATTATTATGGCATTTCACAACCCATTTTTGGTAGCCTCGAAGCATTGTTTGAGGTTCAACCGCGAGGGATCCCTATGTTCGACCTCGGGACAGTGCAAATTGGTGGCTAGATTGAACAAACAGGAAATTCCCAATAGGCACGTAAAGCTAATCAGGTCTACGAGAATAGTACAAATTCGTAATGTGACGTTAAATGGATGTACCAGCCATTAACATTTGAAATAAATGGTTGCACCAGCCGCAGATCTTGTAATAAATGCACTTGTACTGTGTTGGGATTCCCCCTCTGATGTGAATAAATGTCAATACCACACAAGAGGGGAGCGATTTGTGTGGTACCTAATTTTCGCGTTAAAAGAAACTGGTTCTTCTAAGTGTTCTACCTACTGAAGTTTGCGAAATAATAAAAGCTGAAAGTAAAGTGCGCAGATATTTTACGTGGAAAACACCTGGCTCAAAAGGTGAAAAAACCACGACCTACTAATCAGTAGGATTTTCCCAAACTCCACTAATATCAATGAGTCAAAACAACATTTACAAAAACTCTTTGTAAACCTATGGATTAAACTCTAATCCCAGTGTGGCACACAGCCTCAACTGCTGCGACATTATCAAGTTGGCTCTAACTTGATGACAAAATGCACCTAATACAATTGCTTCTAGAAAAGCTGAAAGGTACAATATAAAACCTACTATAGTTGACTAGAAATAAAACAATCAGATGGAACTGGTTCTTTTCCAGGTTCATGTAGTTGTAGGCGTACACACTTGTAACTTGCATATGTTGCTTGCAAATCAGACTTACTCTTTTTGCTCTCAAATATGCTTTACTTCTGCTTGTGTGTGTTACCTATAAAACATAACTAACACAATCATATATTGATTTAGCAATTAGAGTTTGATTAAGACTCCATTTCTTATCCGTTCACAATTCGAGTCCTTAGCCAACGCAAACTCCAACTCTTATCCTAACTTAGGATTAAGTTCTCTTCATATAAGGAGACTGTCCTCCTTATCCCAATGCAACCTTTTCGATTATGTTCAGAAGATATTGATGCGTGATCTTTGGTGCATTATCTTCCTCACGTTCTCTGCATGTGCCCAGGTTGATTCAAACTGTATACTACAAGATGGACTAGGTCCTTCTATCAGTTCATTTGTCAATCTTCAAAACTCAAATGATACTTGGGACAACAATTTCCCCCTTTTTGATGATGACAAACTCTGTGCTTATTGTGATCAGGGAACCTATATATGTGGCTGAATTCAACACTTTTGAAAATGGTTTAACTTATCATTAAGGAGGTCAGATTTAGATCATAAACATCACTAGTTTAGAAAAAATATTAACCACAATATCAATACCTTCCCCCTTTTGGCATCATAGAAAAGTTGCATAAATAATATGAACCCTCGAAGTTAATTTATACACATGGCTGCTGGGGAAACTGCAAGTGAACACATATTCAAGTTAATCAAAAATCAGCTCAAAAATAACTATGAAGAACAAGATTAACAAGAACCAAAAAAGTTTTATTCATTGATTACAGAAATGTTCTTATGATACAGTCCATAAAAAGAAACATAAAACTTCCAACCATGAGCAAAAAGAAAAACAGACCAAGAACCATATCAACTTGTCACTCAGGGGGAAAACTAGACTGGATACTAGACACGGGACTCCTAAGGCTTGGATGAGCTGGAGGGTTGGACTTTTAGCCGGTTAATCATTTGTTGTAGCATGCCTTCATTTTTCTCTTTTTCTTTGGCAAGCTCAGCTCTAAGTCCATTCCTTTCTTCCTCCAATTCATCCACCCTGGCATTAAGCCTTACTATTTCAGCATCCTTCATTCCAACCTCCTGAACTAAGGACCTGACTTTGTTGTTCACGGGAATCTTAGAAGATGAACAGGTTCAACAGGAACAGTGCTGAGCAGATAGTCACAGCTTTGAAGGGTCTTGATGCCAAAGTGCTCCTTGCTAGATGCCATCTCCCAATTTTTCAAGGGAACATGTAGTCGTTCAAGCACAGTAGTCAGAATAAATCCATAGGGGATGGCATGGGCCTTTGAACTATTGATTACTCTTTCCAGCAGCTTTACCATGAACACAGGCCAGTTGATTTGCTTACTTTCAGTCAAGCACTGCATGAACACAAGGTCCATATAATTAGCAGTATGCCTTCTTTCCTATCTGGGTAGGAGGCATTTTTTGACAAACTCAAATAGCACCTTGTTCTCAGACCTCATCTCACTCTTTTGCACTGCCCTGGACTTAGGCACTTCTGCCTCTAATGTGGTCTCACAAAAATTTCTAGTAATCTGCAGCTCTGAATGTAATCAATCCAAACAAGGCCATATTTGCCTTGTGTAATCATCATATCCCTCACAGGGGATATTCTAAATCTCCCCTAGCTTCTCAGCATTAAACTTTACCTTGACCCCATTAACAGAACTTTTCACCACACCATTCTTCACTGACCCATTTTCCATGAACTCAACCAGTTCCTTCCTAGCTAGTTTCCCATTCAACTGAAGGACCATGTCCTTCCAACCTTGAGCTTCTAGAGATGTTAGAAGCCTCATCATGCCTGGCTCCTACACGTCTTTCAGCAGCCTACCCTTCAGAATTTTTCTTTTGCCAAAATTTGCATATCGATCCTGCTCATTCTCATAATCATCTTCTTCTTCTTCATCATTTTCTTCTTCTTCTACAACCATTTTCACTTGTTTGTCTGTAGAGGCATATCTTGTTCTTTTTGCAAGGGAGGACTCAGCAGGTACATCTTTTAAAGACTTCTTGGAAGAAATCTTGGTCTCCTTAGATTTTGCAATAGGAGCCTTCTCAGTTTGTTTCACTGGATGGAGCTGTTCCATCACCTCTTCGTCCTCCTTAGCCACAGTTTCTGAACTCTCACCAACCTTAACCTTTCCTTTATCTAGTCTTTTCTTCATACTCTCTTCCAGTGCCCTCTTTAACTCAGCTTCACTCTCTCTCACTTTGCTTCTTGTTGTTCTAGCCATAGGTGCAACATTGGGTGATGCAGTCTTGGATTTGTTAGATGGTTTTGCAACAGCGGGAGTTTTAAGGGAAGAGGACTTTCGTTTCTTGGGGTCATAGCTATCCCCTACCTTTTTTATCATGTCAGCTAAGGGTTCCTCCACTGATGAACCAGTTTGTTTACTTAAATCTACCAACCCCTCAGCAGCTTCCCCAGATTCACTTCCCCCTAAATGTGATACCCCATTTCCCCCACTTCCACAGATAGATAACACATTTTTCCTTCTTTTATTCATTTATTCTACAGACTCATATCCAAAAATTTCCTTGACATCCCCAACCAAAACATATCAATTTTCAACCTTTTCACCTACACCTACCGAAACAGAACAGGAACTTACCTCTATTGGGTTTTCTTGAGGCGGAGAATTCTTAGAAGACCCAGGTTCATCTCCCTCGCTTGTAGAGATGTATTGATCTGACTCAGAGCTGGACTCAGTAACTTTTGCTTGAGGTTCTATCTTTTTACTGGCTTGCAACCTCTCGTTTAAAGCTTTTCTCAAATGTCCAGTCGCCACTGCTTTTCTAGCTATCATTTTTGTTCAACAAAATCTTGGTTTTGGGGATTCAACATGAGGGATAGAGGATGAGGTGGTGTTTGGTGACACTGGCGGTGGGGTTCCTGCATTGTCTTGACGATTCGTCATTTTGGATGATGAGTTTGTGGAAGGCTTCAGGAAATTTTTGGAATTTTTGAGGGTTTCGGAGACGGAAGAGATGATCAGAAAGTTTAGAAGCTACTGACGCTTATGATATGACTTAATAGTCTTTTAAAGATGAGTAATTATTGTTTCAGATATGGCACTTTTTCAGATGTCAGTAGGAGTCTTATCAGTATAGAGTTCTGGTCTCCCTAGGAATTAATTAAATTTCCTAAGTTTTAGGAAAAGAGTTCCGTTATTCTTGGAATTCTAATTACAAGAAACTGGTTCAATTGGCTTCCAACGGATAGAATTTGGAGACGATTGGAATATCTAGGACTCTTGATCATGATTGAAAATTAAATTTTTCTAATTGTGCAAAGTATATAAACATACCTGATCTTCCTCATGAGTACATATTGATGAACCAGGTTCTTCATATGACACTTCTCTTGATCATGCCTCAAATGTCAAAATAGAAAATTTGTAAGAGAATAGTGAATTATGTAACCACATGTCAGAGGAGTATACTTATTCAAAAGTATTAATCTAAGTATAAATTAGCCTAATATTCAAATATTTAAGAACTACTAACCAAAAAAAAATTATTTTTTTTATTTTTTTCATTGTGCATTCTGAACATGACCTCTCAGGTGATCTTAATAATCCCCAATTCCAACATGTTCCTCTCAAAGTTTTCTCTACTTAATGTCTTGGTGAAGATGTCAGCTATTTGTTTATGAGCGGCACAGAATTCTGTGGAAATTAACCCTTTTTCATAGTTGTCCCTTAAGAAGTGGTGTCTAACATCTATGTGCTTAGTCTTTTTATGATGAACAAGGTTCTTAGTCATATTGATTGCACTAGTGTTATCGCAAAATATAGATATGCATTCCACTTCAATTCCAAAATCCATAAATTGTTGCTTGATCCATAACAACTGAGCACAACATGAGGCGGCAGTAACATACTCAGCTTCAGTAGTAGAGAGGGCCACTGAATTCTACATTTTGGTAGCCCATGATACAAGACAAGATCCTAGGAGGTGTGTCATACCTGAAGTACTCTTCATGTCTACTATGTAACCTGCATAATCAGTATCAGCATATCCAATTAACTCAAAATTACTACCTTTTGGATACCACAGGCACAGATAACTTGTGCCTTTTATATATCTCAATATTCTTTTGACTGCAGTCAAGTGTGACTTCTTTGGATTTGCTTGGAAACGAGCACAAAGTCCTACACTGAAAACAATGTCATGTCTGCTGGCAGTAAGATACAAAAGTGAACCAACCATACCCCTGTACAACTTTTGATCAACTGATGAACCAGGTTCATCAGCATGTAACTTTGTGGCAGTTGCAATAGGAGTATCTATTTCTTTGGATTATTCCATTTTAAATTTCTTAATCTGTTCTTTTGTGTACTTCTGGTGATGAATCATGGTACCGTTTGGACTTTGTTTGATTTCCAACCCTAAGATGAAATTGAGTTCTCCCATCATAATCATTTCGAATTCACTGCCCATTAGTTTTGCAAAATCATTGCTCAACCTCTCTGTAGGGGCCCCAAAAATTATGTCATCGACATAAATTTGTACAACAAGAAGATCTTTACCTTTTTCCTTTAGGAACAAAGTACTATCAATTTTACCTCTTTTGTACCCATGCTCCAGGAGGAATTTTGACAATCTTTCATACCAAGCTCTTGGGGCTTGCTTGAGACCATAAAGAGCCTTATCCAGTTTGTATACATGATCAGGACATTCTTTGCTTTCGAATCCAGGAGGTTGCTTCACAAACACTTCTTCTTTGAGATAGCCATTTAGGAAGGCACTTTTCACATCCATTTGATGAAGAGTGAATTCCATATGTGCTGCAAAGGCTATGAGAAGTCTAATTGCTTCGAATCCGGAAACTGGAGCAAAAGTCTCATTATAGTCAATGCCTTCCTCTTAACTATAATCTTGAACCGCCAACCTTGCCTTATTTCTTGTAACTGCTCCATCTTCATCCGGCTTGTTTCTGAAGACCCATTTTGTCCCAATGACAGACCTGTCCTTAGGTCTCGGAACCAAGTGCCAGACTTGGCTTCTTTCAAACTGATTGAGTTCTTCTTGCATAGCATTTATCCAATCTGCATCTTTAGAGCTTCACTCACATTCTTAGGTTCAATCATGGACAAAAAAGCATCAAATGCACATAGGTTCTTCAGTTGTGATCTAGTCTTGACTCCAAATATGGGATCATTGATTATGTTCTCAATGGGGTGAGAACTCAGGTACCTGTAAGATTTTCCCACCAGCTGGTTTCTGCTAGTTTCTCCTTCATTATTATGTTGTAGAGGAACAAGTTCAGGTACACGTTCCTTTAGAGAATTTTGTGCATTTTCCCTCAGATTGGTTCCCCCTGTCAGCTTGCCCAGGGTAAAAGGACCTGTTTCATCACTTGTTTCTTCCTTGGATGCCTCCTTGACTTGTGATGTAGCTTCAGTCAGTTGTCTCACCAGTCCAATGGCTTTATCTTCATGTTCATGTCTCTCAAAAAGAGTGTTAGTTTCATCAAAAATAACGTGTACACTTCTTCTACACATAGAGTTCGTTTATTAAATACTTTATAAGCTTTGCTATGTGAAGAATATCCCAAGAATACTCCCTCATCACTTCTGGGGTCAAACTTACCAAGGGAATCTTTGCCATTATGTGCACATAGCACTTGCAATAAAAAGCCCATAGGTGGGATATATTTGGTTTTCTCCCTTTTAGTAACTCATAGGGAGTTTTCTCTACCAGTGGTCAGGTCATACACCTGTTTATTCTGTAGCATGATGTATTTATTGCCTCTGCCCAAAAGCTATGAGGTAATTTACTGGAAAGAAACATGGTCCTTGTCATATCCTCAAGGGTCTTGTTCTTCCTTTCAACTACCCATTTTGATGAGGAGTTCTAGGGGCAGAGAAATGATCTATTCTATTTTCATCACAAAATTCAGCAAACTTTGCATTTTCAAATTCAGTTCCATGATCAGACCTAATGGATGCAAGTTGATTTCCTAATTGTTTCTAGATTTTTCTAACAAAAAAAGCTGTGAGCATTTCAAATGCTTCATCTTTAGAAGTTAGAAATAGCACCCAGGTAAATCTAGAATAATCATCAACCAGCACCATAACATATCTTTTACCACATATGCTCATGGATATCATTGGACCACAGAGATCCATATGAACTAGTTCCAACGTCTTGGACGAGCTTACCATTTTCTTATATTTGAAGGATGACCTTACCTGCATCCCTCTTGCATATGTCTCACAAACTTTGTCTTCCTTGAACTTAATATTAGGTAGCCCTATCACCAAGTCCTTGGAGACTAATTTGTTTAATTGATTTAGACTAGCATGACCAAGTCCTTTGTACCAAAGGAGGGGATCATTTATTAACACACTCAGACAAGTGAGTTCACTTTCAGAAAGAGTCGACAAATCTACAATGTAAATATTATTAACTCTTCTTCCCTGCAAAAGTATCTTGTTAGTAGTAAGGCTAATCACAAAACATTTTAAGGAAGTGAAAGCCACTAGGTTACCTTTTCCATACAATTGTGACACACTAATCAGGCTATATTTCAAGTCATCTATCAAATAGACATTCTCAACGGAATGAGAGTCTGTCTTTCCTACCTTTCCAACCCCAATGATCTAACCTTTCTTTCCATTTCCAAACGAGACATTACCTCCTCTTAGGTTCTCAAGTGAAAGAAATTGTTCCTTGTTACCAATCATATGTTTTGAGCAGCCACTATCCATGTACCAAATTTGGCTACTTCTTTTCACTTGGACCTTCAAAATGAAATTAGTGGTTAGTCTTTGTAACCCAAACTAGTTTTGGTCCCTTTCTATGGGCAAAAGGATGAATTTGATTTTTCTTCGCCCATCCGGCAGTTTGTGTTTTTCTTGAACAAAAAATTTGTTCTTTTGACTGGCCTTTTCTTTTGCATTACATTCATTTTTTTAATGGCCAGTCTTACCACAATGTGTACAGATTTTGTTCTCAGGAAGAGTGAGATACTTGGTTTTGGGATCCCATTTCGGAGCTTGAGTCCCAAACCCAAGTCCTCTCTTGTTGCTACTGTGATGCGCTTGTATCCAGGAGAGTGCATCGAAAGCCTTGTTCCTTTTGCATGTTCTGTCTAGTTAATGATTCACCTTTCCTAATTCTTCTTTAAGGACTTTGATTGATTCATCTTTCTTATACATGTCATATTTCATTTTTCCTAAACTTTCTTCTAGTGTGAGAAATGATTGATCAGCCTTTATCTTTCGTGTCCCTATTTTCAGTTTCAAAGTTTCAGACTTGAGTTTTAGGACACTGTTTTCCAGTTGAAGAACCTGGTTCTTCAACTCAGCATTTAAGTTATTACTCTCATCAGCCCTAGATTCTAGTCTTTTGCATTTTTCTTCTAGTATTACACAATCCCTAGACATAACATCTTTCTCACCGTTTATTATTTCAGACTCATCTATGAAGTCCATCAAGAGTTCAGCCAATTTTTCTTTGGATAGGAATTTAATCTTTTCTTTAAGATACAGAATCTGTACCTCATGTTCATCTTCTGATTCTCCGATGGCCATAAGAGCTTGCCCATCTTCAGCTTCATTTTCTGAATCTTCATCTGACGTATCTCCCCATGCAGCAACCATGGATTTAGTAGTACCTTTGTTTTTCCTTGGTTGAACCTGTTCCTTCTTCCTGTTCCTTCTTTCTGCCCTTTCTTTCTTCCACTCAATCTCCCATTGAGGGCAGTTCTTGATCATGTGATCTGTCTTTCCACATTTAAAGCAACCATCATTTTTCTGCTTCTCAGGAGCCTTAGGTTTGTTGAATGCTGATCCTCTTGAAGAGCCCTTGCCTCACATAAGGTATTTCTTGAAGTCTCTAGTTACCATTGCCATTTGATAATCTTCAAGATATGATCCTTCTGAGATCCCGAGAGCCAGACTTCTTTCTTTATTTGGAGCATCCATCTTCATAGTTTGCCTTCTCAATTCATAAGCAGTCAAGTTTCCAGTCAGTTCATCCAATTTCAGAGTATCAATATTTTTGGATTCATGAATGGCAGTGATTTTGCTTTCCCAGGATATTGGAAAAACTCTAGTTAGAATCTTCTCTACCTTGTCTTCTTCCAGAATGACCCTTCCAAGAGACTCAAGTTCATTTGTCAGTGTAGTGAACCTAGTATACATCTCTTGGATAGTTTCACCATCCTTCATAAAAAAATTCTCGTATTGAGAATACAGTGGAGTTCCTCTGGACCTCTTCACCTGAGGTGTTCCTTCATGAGCCACTTGTAAAGTGTCCCAAATTTCCTTGGAAGTTGTACATCCTTGAATCCTACAGTACTCATCAGGGCCAAGTCCACACACTGGCCATTTCTTAGCTTTAGCATTTTCTCCCATTTCCTTAGATCTTCAATAGTATAATCTGCTCTAGTTTTTGGAACATCCATTCCTTCAGCATTCTTCTTGGTTGTAGCAAGAGGACCATCAGTGATGATGTCCCACAGTTCACAATCTTGACCCATGATGTGGTCTCTCATTCTATTTTTCCACCAAGAATAGTAAAGCCCATTGAAGAGTGGAGGCCTTGCAGTAGACTGTCATTCCCAGTTCCCAGGTGGTGCACTCATATTGATCTTTTTCCTAAGGTGTTAACCTCTTCAAAATTAACCTTCTCTGATACCAATTGATGTGAATAAACGTCAATACCACACAAGAGGGGGGTGATTTGTGTGGTACCTAATTTTTGCGTTAGAAGAACCTGGTTCTTCTAAGTGTTCAAACTACTGCAATTTGCGGAATTATAAAAGCTGAAAGTAAAGTGCACAGTATTTTACGTGGAAAAAACTTGGCTCAAAGGGTGAAAAAATCACGAACTACTACTCAGTAGGATTTTCCCAAACTCCACTAAAATCAATAAGCCAAAACAGCATTTACAAAAACTCTTTGTAAACATAAGGATTAAACTCTAATCCCAGTGTGGCACAAAGCCTCAACTGATGTGACACAATCAAGTTAACTCTAACTTGATGACATAACGTACCAAATACAATTGCATCAAGAAAGATGAAAGGTACAATATAAAACCTACTACAATTGAACTAGAAATAAAACAATCAGATGGAACTGGTTCTTCTCTAGGTTCATGTAGCTGTAGGCGTACACACTTGTTACCTGCATATGTTGCTTACAAATCAGACTCGCTCTTTTTGCTCTCAAATATGACTTACTTATGGTTGTGTGTGTTACATGTAAAAGAGAACTAACGCAATCATATATTGAGTTAGAATTAGAGTTTGATTAAGACTCCACTTCTTATCCGTTCAGAATTTGAGTCCTTAACCAACGCAAACTCCAACTCTTATCCTAACTTAGGATTAAGTTCTCTTCACATAAGGAGACTGTCCTCCTTATCCCAATTCAACCTTTTCGATTATGTTTAGAAGATATTGATGCGTGATCTTTGGTGCATTATCTTTCTCACGTGCTCTGCATGTGCCCAGGTTGATTCAGACCGTGTAGTACAAGATGGACCAGGTCCTTCTATCAGTTCATTTGTAAATCTTCAGAACTCAAATGAAACTTGGGCAAACACCCTCATATAGAAAGGGGATCCTTGTCATTTTTTGCACACAAGATATTAATACAAGAAAAAGAACATTCTCTTCTCTCTAACTTAAACATATTCTCCCTTGATTTTATTGCTCGTATTTATTACATTTATTATGTTTCATTGACTGTTCTTCATTTATTACTCATCATTGATCATAAAGAACCCTCTCAAAGCTCTTAGAATTGTTATTTCTTCATCGGCCATTCAGAGCCTAATGCTTAGCTCGACCTCGAGGCCCCGTATAAGCCAGCTCGAGGCCTCGATCGATTTGTTTGAATAACAAAACTCACCCTTTCTCTTACTTTGCATTCCAAACTCACACTTAGAATCTATTGCCTAACAACTAGAATAAAAATAGATCACGTACTTTAGAACAATAAAATCAAATCTAATTATAATTTCCATTCACCGTGGGGCTAAAAATAATAGTGATTGTTTTCGTGCTGGTTTACTAAATAACATAAGTTATCCTTCACACTTTTGCTTGTGCAAGAATCTTTGATTTCAGGCAAAATGTCTAACTTAGTGAATGCACATGAAAACAACAGTCTTGAGGACCATGGGAAGAATGGTGTAGTTGTTCCAAGCATTGGTGTGCCATACGAAACCCTGAGGACGCACCAACACAAACCCATGTGGATGTGGTCACATGTAATGCACAACACGTCGATATAAGCTCCAATACTTACAGGAGTATACGCCAAGAAAACCAACAAGAAGCTCAAAAGATCCCGACTCGAGAGGACCAAAAGGTTAGCCTTCACGTTATTTTTGAGATGTTACAAGCACAACAGCTAGCGATTTCTCACTACAAAGCCACCAAAAAACTCCAAGCACATCAGCACCGAAAATAGCTCATCGAGCTGAATAGGTACCAAAAAGATCGAGTAACAATGGGTTAGTAGCCGACCCTACTATAATGAAGATGCTTGGGGACCTCACAAAGAGGATCGAATCAAGCGAAAAGATGATAGAAGCTAACGAAAAAAAGGTGGAGACCTACAATTCAGGGGTCGATCAGATCCCGAGCGCACCCCCAATTTTAAAGGGTGTAGATTCAAATAAATTTGTACTATAAAATGATGTTCCAAAGCCTATCCCAAAGAAATTCAGAATGCCTAATCTCGCAAAGTACAATGGAACCTCAGACCCCAACAAGCACATCACTGCTTACACTTGTGCTGTAAAGGAGAATGACTTAAAGGACGATGAGATTGAATCTGTCTTATTGAAGAAATTCAAAAGAAACACTTTCAAAGGGGCCATGATATGGTATCACAACCTAGACTCGAATTCAATAGATTCATCTGCCATGCGGGCAGATTATTTTATAAAGGCACACACCGGTGCCATTAAGGTTGCTACAAGAAAATTGGACGCCTTCAAAATCAAACAAAGAGAAAATGAGATGTTGCGGGAATTTGTATCTTGCTTTCAAATGGACCGAATGGAATTACCACCAATTTTTGATAACTGGGCAGTGCAGGCTTTTACTCAAGGTTTGAACGAACAAAGCTCGGTGGCTTCGAAGCAGTTGAAGCATAACTTGGTTGAATATCCTACCGTGACTTGGTCTGATGTCCACAAATCAATCAAAGATTAAGGTCGAGGATGACCAACTGGGAGCCATCTGATAAATCTTTCCGAGTTTAGAGGCCTCGGATGCTGTAGGCTCAACTGATAAATCTTCTTAGAGCCTTCGAGCAGGGCTTGCCTCACTATGAACACTCTCGTCCCTCGAGGATTCCTTCTATTTTTTATCATTCCTCGGCCCCGGAGCCGACGATCCTTCCTCCTCCGATGGGGCACTGTCTCATATAAGAAAACTCTCCAATGCCTACAGTCACAGAGTTAATACACATAAAAGAAAGTACCTTTAGAAGAAAAAGAATATGTACCGTGGTGATTTTCCTCCCATCAACCATTGGATAGATGTTGCCACTTACATTCATCGTAAGTCGAGTAAGATAGTTTTCGAGTCTAATCTGTCAGGTCAGGAACCTTGTGTGGTAGCCACGAGATTGTTGTATAAAATAGAAGGAAAATGTCTTTACGGAGTCTGCCTCAACCATGGACAAAATAATAAAAACACAAGTGTACCACATATATGTGAAATTTCATTTCACAAGAAATGGTAGGAACTCTACGTGGATGATATTGATAGTCCGCACTAGGACAAATCAACTCATCCACCCCCGGTCACCATATTCTTCATTACTGGCAACAAAGGGTGGATCGACATCATAAACTAATCAGACCTCGGAAATGCAAGGGTCTGAACAGTCAAATAAGATGGCTGAGGGTGAACTCGAGCCCGGCTATATCTACAAAGTACCTTATCATCAAGACTATCCTCCAAGACGACGGGTGTACCTGTGCCAGGGTAACCCGATATCTTCCGCAAAACTCGAGTACAACTCTATCGAGAGGGCCCAATATAAAGGGATACGCGTACACATTCAAAAACCCCTCTACATGAGCCATGATGCTCTCACTGGGAAAGGTACCTGCAGTACCACCTTTTCTCCTCTTCCGTAGTCTCTCCTAATTGCCTCAAGGTGTTCCTCTCCTATTGATGATATGAACCTCGATACATGCTCCCGATGGCCCTGAACATTGGGAGGCCTACCTAACATAAAATCCCTTCTCGAGACAAAGCACCGCGAGGTCAGCTCACCGGACGTCGGCAAAGTACCACCGACCGAGCATGAAGCAGAGGCAGAATCCTCATCTTCCTGGTAAATAGATTTGTGCATGGTAGCCATAACTATGGTAAAACAAGAGAAGAGGAGCAAGAACTTAGGCAAAAGCTTTGGATTAAAATGGCAAAAGAACTAACGCGGGAAAGGAGAGCTCTATGAAAAGGATAGCTGCTCAAAGTAGTGGAAACTTCAAATAACAAGAAAGCAAACACATATATAGAGCAACCGGCGACTGTTCACATATTTAAAAGGCTAATTAATTCTGACCACGCCATTACAACTTTTGGGGAAGTGAATCGGTGGGACCACCCTGGTCGCTTCACGATCATGTCACAAGGACGACACTATTATATAGCAATCGATGGCTATCGATATCCCCACATCAATCTAGCCTCGAGATGGTGCCTGATCTAGAGGATCTCTGTCACCACAAGTATAGCTTCAAAAAATCTATCAATCTAGCCTCGAGATGGTGCTCGATCTCGATGGCCTCTCTTACCACAAATATAGATTCAAAAAAGCTAATCTAGCCTCTAGATGGTGCCCGATCTCAAGGACCTCTGCTACCACAAGTATGGGCTCTAAAAGAGCCGACGTCAAACTTCAAAATACTAGTTATGCATAAGCACTGAAAAATAAAATTATAAGGCTTGAAACAAAAGGGCCTCTTTGCATTTCTCGAAAATATATTTACAGAATGTGTCTTTACAAAAATCACACGAGGAGCCCATGCACAAAAAGAAAGAAAAGGAGAAGAAGAGAGGACGGTGCGAGACTATTCCTCACTCTCACAATCGTTTGAATCACTTTTGGAATACTCATCTGAAGTAGTTGAAGGCACTGATTCTTCCTCCAAAGTTCGGGCTTCCTCGATCGTAGCTGAGATATCGGCACCTTTGAAGCTTGCTTCCTCGAGAGCTTGCTTCCTCGAGAGCTTGCCTCCTAGTTTGCAAACAAGCATAAGCAACGGCATGAGTTAGCTTTTGCTTGGCCTTCTCAGATCTCTCTCTGGCTCGGTCATTTGAGGTGGCGGCATCTTTCTTGTACAAAGACGCATTTCCTCGTCCTCAGACTAGGCCAATAGTGCAGCGGCCTCCTATCGAGCACTTCAGAGAAGATCCTGGATCGAGGCCAACATTCCCAGAAAAAGGTCTCTCTCCGAAGTCTCGGCTTTATTTTGCCTTCTAAACTCGAGGATCACCACATGCTTTGTTGCAACCTCTTCCTGAAGTTGCCCAACCAGGGCATCCTTTTGTTTAATCTGCAAAGGAAAATCAAGATTTTGAGCCTCGAGTTATAAGAATAAAAATATGAGTTCATGGATGTTGTGTTACCTACTCAGCAAGGCCACCTCTTTCCTAGCGCACTCTCTCTAAACTCGCTTGAAGCTCGTTCAACTCCTCTCCCTTTCGGGCAGAAGAGGCTTTTGACTTTTTTAGCGCCGATGTGAGCTTTTAGAGTTCCTTCTCATGACATGAAATCTCATCTTGGAGCTTAAAAAAGGCGTGGTCATACAATTTATAGGCCTACAACAAAAGGGGAAGAGTTAGAAAGGTATGGGAAATAACTTGAAGCGCATATGCTATGTCAAGAATATTACTTGCTATTGAAGCTTCTCGGCCTCCACAAGAGAGACGGGGGAGTCGAGGTCTGTGTCCACATCGACGCCAATGAAGTAGTCCTTAAGCTCATCATCCTCTCCCTGAGAGGTCCCTACATTGGTAGCATCCCTATCCTGGGCATCCCTTATTTCCCCGCGGGAAAATACAGGTCCTGACTCAAAGCCCCCATGGCCTTAATTTCTAATCTCTTCTCGACTCCGAAAAGTTTCGGGCATTCCCAAATCTCCAACTAAGGATCCACCGGCACAGACTGTACCATGTCCAATTCGAGGCTCGGGAACTGCTCCTAAACCCTCTTTGAGGGTCTTTTCAGTACAATTTCGGCGCACATCAGCCAACCCCGATTCGGTGGCTCTCCGACCAACAACTAGTGGAGCATCAGCTCTCTGTCTTGCCCTTTGTACCAAAGAGCGATCATCATTATCATCATCCTCATGAAGGATTGCCGCCAAAGGGGATGTCAAGACCATGGCATCAATCTCAATTGGAGATTCAGTCGATGCCTCTTTCTTTCTCTTCTTACCCTTGTCGGGCTTCAAGGTTCTTTCTCCCGATCCCATTAACATGCCCTCCCCGAGGCCTACACAAGCATGACGCGTTAAACTCACCATCACAAAATATACTCATAAGGAGCTTGGTAATGACAAAGTTGAAAAATATACTGTGGTTCTTGGCCAGCCACCTCATTTTGGCCAAATCACGTCAAGCACACTAGCCATAAGGAAAAGTAGAGTCCAATTGTCCGATCCATCCTGAAAGGTCCTAAACCGCACCGGGGTACCAAACACTGGCTACATAATCAGAAGAAGTCATTTCATAAGGAGAATAAGGGGTAATGGGATGTACTCGAGGTAGACAGACTTATGCTTCGTGGTTTGTTCCTCTGGAAATGGCATATCAGTCGGGATAATGTCCGAGGTCCTTACTCGGATGAACCGGATCATCCACCCTCTATCCTTGTCCTCATCAATACTTAAAATAATGTCTTCACAGATCGAGGGGGAAGCTTGATTAAACCTCGAAAGAAACGAGGGATGTATAGTCTAACCATGTGATTAAGGGTGAAGGTCATTCCCTCGACCTAGTTGGAGAAATATCGGAGCACGTAAAAGATCCTCCAAAAAGAAGGATAGATTTGATTGAGTTTCACTCGGTACTCACAAAGAAAATCAAGAATCATCGGATCTATCTCCCAAGAAGAAAGATCTATGGGACCTTGAGTGAATGGGTATGTATATACGCTAAGGAAGCCATCCTTGTGGTCTACTATGCTTTCCTCGGGATTTGGAATCTCTACTAGCACTGCCTTCCCCCATCGGTAGTATTTTTTCACTCTATTCGTATCGATTACCACGGTGATGTACCGAGACACGTGCTCACATCGGCCCCGGTGTAGAAGGGCAATTTTCAAGGAAAGATCAGAGACAACATCAAATTAGCTAGGGTTACATTGATCCATGGTCGGAGGTACTTTTTGGTTTGCCCTTAGATGGACGTGATGAAAAAGTGGTACCCTCTTTGTGAGTAAAGTTTTTGCCATGACTATAATATAATTTCAAAGGAAGAAGATGAAGAAACAAGCACGGAAAGGAGATAAAAGCAGAAAATTGTGAACTTAGCTCTAAAATCTTAAATGTATTGTAAAAGTGTGAATGACAAATGAATTGAGGTATTTACAAAAGCTTCTTGGGCAACATTTAAGGAGCGGAAAGGTCGAATCAACAGCGGTTCATGGGCTTTTTGGCAATCGTGTTGACAGTGACCCCTGCGCAACCTTTGAGTCAGGGTATTTACTGCTCTGATGGGCTAACATCATAGTGGAAGTATCAAAGGAAGCAAGAGTTCAAGACTTCTTATCATTTCGCTCTAAGAAATGCGGGGACTATCTGTATACGACTAAAATCAGAGATTCTAATTTTATAATCATTATGGCATTTCATAGCCCGTTTTCGAAAGCCTCGAAGCATGCTTCGAGGTTCAACCCCGAGGGATCACTATGCTCAACCTCGGGACAGTACAAATCGGTGGATATCTCGAACAAACAGGAAATTCCCAATATGCGTGAGGTTAAAGCAGACTAGGTCTACAAGAATAGTATAAATCCGTACCGTGACATTAAATGGATGTACCAACCGTTGATCTTTCTAATAAATGGATGTACCCGCCGCATATCTTAGTAATAAATGTACCTGTATCGTGTTGGGATTCCCCCTCCTATATAATGGGGATCCTTGTCATATTTTGCACACGGGATATTCAATATAAGAACAAGAACATTCTCTACTCACTAACATAAACATAATCTCCCTCGATTTTATCGTTCATATTTATTACATTTATTATTATTCGTTGATTGTTCTTCATTTATTACTCATCATTGATCATAAAGAACCATCATCAAAGCTCTTAGAATTGTTAGTACTTCATCGACTGTTCATGGACTAACACTTAGCTCGACCTCGAGGTCCCGTATAAGCAAGCTCGAGGCCCCGAACCCCACAATACACGATTGTTTTGTTTGAATAACAACACACACCCTTACTCTTACTTTGCTTTCCTAACTTACACTTAGCATCTATTGCCTAACAACTACCCTAAAAATAGATCACGTAGTTTTAGAACCAAAAACCAAATCTAATTGTAATTACTATTTTCAAGGCAAACACTTTCCTCGCCGGTATTAGTAGCACTAACCTTAGCTAATTCTTGAGCATTTTTTGTAGTTGGCAATTGAATCCCAATAGGAGTAGGATTCCCGGTCCCTTCCTTTTCAAGAATTTTCTCAACAACCTTTTTCTTTACACATTTCAACTCTTGGAGCTTTTCAATCCCTTCCCCTTTAGGACTTGAGATACGTTCCTTCTCAGCAACCCTAATCCCATATTTTCTTAGTATTAGGGCTAGAAATTCTGGATTTCTTCAAGTTCTCCTTCTCATGCCCTTGTTTGGATTGTTCCTTGCCTTGTTCTTGTTTTTTATTCTTGCTATTTTCCTCAACCTTGCCATCAGTGACCCTTAAGATTTTTTATCTGATTCTTGGTTTTCCAGTATCTCAAACGAATTTTTAGTTGTAACTAAATATTCCTTGCCTTTCTCTTTCAACGTGTCATTGTTCTTGTCATTTTTCAATAATGTACCCATTTATATCCCTTTAATACCCATTCTTCATTCTTTGCATCTGTGAGCACGTAATTTTTTCCCTATATATGAATTATTCCCAAAAATTCGGACAATAATTTTTCTTTACTTTTGCAATGTTTGTGAATTTTTGTGTCGCTTTCTGTTGATCGTTTGCATTTTATTGGTGCATGTTAATTCATAAAAAATACAAAAATATGCATTTGTATTTTTAGGATTTCATTCCATATTTTAGGATTAATTATCAAATTAGTTGTTTTATAAAAACAAAAAACAATCATCACAAAAATAGCTTATTTCGCACTTTTTAGTCTTAGTTTTGATTTTTGTTGGTTTTTCTTTTAATTGGATTTTTAATTAATTTGATATTTAGAAGTCAATTAATTCAATCTGATAGGTTAATTTGATTTTAGTTTTAATTTAGGTTTTTGTTTTTGGAAAAAATAAGAAAAAGGGAATTAAAAAAGAGTTGGAAATTAAGTAAAAGGAAAAGAAAAGAAGAATTTTTAAAAACAAAAAACAAAAAATTAGGCCATGCTTGTGCAAATAACCAGCCCAAATGCCCAATGCCTATTTAACTCGCCCAACCCAGAGCCCACTTCACCCCGACCCAGTCCAGCTCGGGGACTTAGCGAAACGATGTCGTTTTGTTTCATTCAATCCTAGTCGTCGAGGTTATCAAATCTAATGGCCAGGAACTCACCCCTTTTAAGTATAAGACTGTCAATACCCCACCCCATACACCCTCATCGTCTCTTTCACCAGACACCTCCCCTCATGAACCCTAATGAGCGCCGCCCTAAAATCCACCAGACACCTCCCTTCTTATCCTCTTTCCATTTCCAAGCTTAAATTCTCACAAAACCCAGTCAATCCCTTCAAATTTTAAATCTGAAAATCCGCCAAAACCTTAAAATCATTCAAACTCGTTCAAATGCATACCATACCTTTTCCTGACCTCCCTCACCCCTAATCCCTAACCAAGATCCCTCGAATCCAAGTGGAATTGAGCGAATTTCAAATCTGAGGTTCATGAATGTTGGGTCTGTTTTGAGGCTGTTTTGAAGAATCCAAAGGTTCATTTGGTTTCAAATTAATGTTATATGTTTATTTCATATGAAATAAATATATAGCATTAACTCAAAGATAAATTTGAGGGCCAATCGAGTCCAGAGCAAAATCAGTGAGTTTTCTTCTTTTTTCGAATTTGTTTATCTTCCCTTATACTCATTTTCCCCTTTCCTTGTCTTTTAATAGTTATTAGTACTGGTAGTTTTGTTGTTCAGGCTTTTGTTTTCGATTCCGCCACTGTTCTTACTGATAATAGTTTAAATTCGTGAATTAGTGTTCATGTTTGGATAGCATATTGGTGAATGAGTCATGTAGTTTGTGGCTCGAGTTTATTCAGCTAATCATAGGTTTATTTCAGTGATACTGTTTTGGTTAATAAGTTACAACTTTATTAATTAAAATTATTTTCAGTCTTTGTTTGTGTTAATTAGTTCCTCTGTTAGGTTAGATGAACTGGATATTGTTAAGCAGCTTTCTGTGATTTAACTTGGGTTAAGTCATAACTGGGGTAAGGGTTTGGGTTCAGTCAGCTTAGGTTGTAATTTTCATGGCAGTAGAAGGGCATTTTAGGGATGGAAAATGGCAGTATCTTTAGGACTGGTAAATTCAAGGCAAGAAAGGGGCAATATAGGAATTTCTTAGCCAAAAGAGCATCTTAGAGGCTTCTAGAATAGGACTTTAGTGTAGTTCTCAATAGACTTAGGCATCAACTTGAGTAGCAAGTCATAAAATAAGGGTGTTAAGCTGAATATAATCAAGGGGTGGGAGTGCAAGCCTAAAATCTGAGGGCCGCCCTATTTTGCTCCTATATAAGGGCATTAATTGCCTTCACTATTTCGTTGATTTTTTGTTGCTGATGTCTGGAATCTCTAAGACTCGAAGTATTCTCTGGTTCATTTGAGTTTTTTGGGGTGTATTTCTGATGGCTGGTGTCTGTTGATGTGGTTTGGTTTCAAGTGGGTTTAAATGGATTCCTTCTGATTGTTTCTGGGTAGATTTTACTTCTGAAACATTAATGTTATTGCTTTGTATGTCGATCCTCACTCTTCTTTCTATTCTCTCGAATTCCAGGTACACAGCTCTGTACTTCTGTTGTAAATTTGAGCTCATGTCAATATAGCTTTTCCCTACATGAAATGAAATGGAATCGAAGTTACTGCTTAAAGATCTGTTGTTTGTTTTATTATGCAAATGAATGTATTGGATGATCTATGTAATTTCCCAATGTGACAGAGCATAAACCTAGGAGTTCTATGTGTAGCGATGAGGTTTCGAACCGCTAAACTCCACTGATTCTATAGCTTTCATTAATTCTATGTGTAGAAACTGATTCGAACTACAATATTTGGGATTGTTTAATTCTGGATTCTATAATTTTCATTAAGCCTTCATTATGCATCTCAAAGTAGTCGATCTCAGTCCAAATGGCAATGATTTTCATGAGTAAACACTGTTTGGTTCATATGAGCAATAGAGTATAATATTATCACCATGCTTATTTAGTTACCAGGATTTATAGAATCTGACTCTATAATAATTAATACACTTATTGCTTGTGAATCACGAACCAGTTAATTTAACATGTTGTTTGGGCATGTTGTTTGATGTTAGGCCCAATACTTGTTATCCATTTGATACATCATAATCCCAGGCATGTAACTAGGAAAGCCAAGCCCTTCGCCTTTACTTGGCAGTTTAATTTGGACGAATGCTTGCTGGGGATTTGATCTCCCTGTTTCCCATTAATTCAGGATCGAGCCAATTTTTGGCCCAGCTTCGAAGATCATTGGCTTGAAGCAGTTGTGGGCTTGTGATTTCAGTTTAATTTGTTTAATTGGTATTTGGAACTCGAGTTTTGAGTTAGGTAGTGGGTTTTAAACTAAAAGGTTTGTCCTTTTGTTTGGATCAGGACTTGAACTTAAGCCTTGGATTTCGAATACAATTATTTAGAATCTTTCTTTCATTATTAGATACGAAAATCAAAAATAGAAAATATAGCTATCTTGTAGGTTTGTCCTTTTAAAAATAAATTGAGACGAGCCTCGCCCAACAAAAACACAAATTGCAGGGCTCTCAATAAAGGTTTTAAGAATATTTAGAAAATCGGGAAGGGTCGTTTAGCGAATTTCACGACCTTCCCAAAAGATTACAACGCGTTAGACTCTATTAGGCGCAACTTTAATATATTACATTCCTAAATACGGGTGGGCATTTTATGCGGCCCAAATCCTAAAACGTTGAATAGAGTGTGTCGAGGATTGCCGGTTCATTTGATGCGGCGCAATCCAAAAACAAGCTTTAAACGACGTTCACTTTCTCAAATAAATATTATATTAATAAAACGGTTAAGCATAAAATTGGCACATAGGCTCTTCATGTAATAAAATCAGGTAAAAGCTAAATGCAACAGTTGAGTGACCGTGCTAGAACCACGGAACCCAGAAATTCCTAACACCTTCCCCGGTTAACAGAATTCCTTATCTGGATTTCTAGTTCAAGGACTGTGAACAGCGTCATCTTTTTCCTCGGTTCTGGATTCAGTCGGTGACTTGGGACACCATTAATCTCCCAAATGGTGACTCTGAATAAATAATAAATAAATCCCGTTCTGATTGTCGTTCAAGTGGAAAACTCATTTACGCCCTTTTGCGGGGGTGTATAGCGAAAAAGGAGGTGTGACAGTATCCATTCTCGTTTTGATTGGTTGGGAATAAGTTTTCCAACAACCTTTCCACAGGACAACACCTTAGAGATGTTCGCGGCAGTCCTAGTTCATCACTACTCACCACCACTGCCATCTCTTTACCTTGATCATCAACATATTCTTCAAACTTCTTATGTAATTCAGGGTGTATTACCTAGTATTCAAACTCATCATGCCCTTTTTTCTTGCAAGTCTTGTAATATTTAGGCATATAGTCATATTTTATCTTTATCCTCTTTGATACTTATGGACCAGATTCATCGGCTTCTTCGACAATTTTAATATGTTTTGGAATATTAGCTAACAAGTTAACTTCTACCTTTACCTTTGCACAACTTGTTCTAGTTCCATTTTGAGTAGCAAGGTCCACATGTAATGGATTACCGGTTGCCCGAGTTAATTAGGATACACACTCCTTGCCAAAGAAGTTAGGAGGCAATTCTAGGAAGCTAATACAAGCTATGGCAATGGGAGTCTCCTCATCAGGTGTCCACCATAGGTTCCACTTTGTGCATCGCATCTGTGACATATCTGACTGAGCCTTTACGTAAAAAGCTGGCTTTGAGAGGAGATAAACATAGTCCTCCAATAATGGAGGTCTGATCAAAACATGATTGTCCTCTATCAAACCAATAGAGCAAGGTCCTTTAATCTCACATTGAATGGGTACCACTTTACGTAATTCACTTATGATAGCCTTCCCATATGAAAATTTACCAAGAACTGCTAGTTGAAGACCTTGTTGTACGATTGATTACTTCACATCTTATTTATTCCACTTCACCACTTGTTCCCCATGAAGAAATTTGACTGGTTTTAATGGTAGTGTGGCTAGGGTTTGCATAAGAGCATTAATGGCATTAGGTTTTAGAACATGTGCGTATGTTTGGACTGGAATAGTGTTGTTAGTGATTGTTTGGTCCTGTGGAGACTGTGGGGGTGAGAGAGATGATTTACCAACCTCTATTAGAGGCTGGCCAGTGGCCGACGAGGCATGGAAGCTAGGTTTAGGCATTAAGTTTTAGGGTTTTTTAATGAGAGAGAAAAGAGCATTTATTCTCCACTTGATAGGGTTGCATCAGGGGTAGACACTCATCCTTTTTTTGTTTGCTCTGGCGATGGACGTACTAACGCATCACATCCAAGGAGAGGTATGGACACGAGACAATGTGAATGCGCAATTGGAGGTATGGAGGCAGACCCTGAAGACCAAAGGTTTCAAGTTGAATAGGACCAAGACGGAATACTTGGAGTGTAAGTTCAGTGGCGTGACTCAAGAAAGGGAATGAAAGGTAAGGTTGGACTCCCAGTTCATCCCTAGGAGATGAAGTTTTAAGTAAATTTGTCTATTATTCGGTGGGATGGGAAGATTGATGAAGATGTCACACATCGTATTGGAGGAAATGGAGACTCACTTCCAGTGTTTTGTGTGACAAGAAGGTGCCATCGAAACTTAAAGGTAAATTATACAGAGTGGTGGTCAGGCCAACGATGTTCTACGGGGCTGAGTGTTGGCTAGTCAAGATCGCTCCTGTCCATTAGATGAACATAGTAGAGATGAGGATGTTGATATGGATGTGCGGTATCACCAGATTACATAGGATCAGAGATGAGGTTATTCGTGACAAGGAGGGTGTGGCCCCTATTGAGGGCAAGATGCGGGAAGCGTGGCTTAGGTGGTTTGGTCATGTGAGGAGAATGAGCACAAACGCCCTAGTGAGAAGATGTGAGAGGTTGATATTGGAGGGCCTAGGTGAGGTAGAAATAGGCCAAAGAAGAGGTAGGGATAGGTGATTAGGAAAGACATAGTGCAGCTTTAGCTAGCCGAGGACATAACCCTTGATAGGAAGGTATAAAGGCCGATAATTAGGCTTTTCACCAATAACAAACTATTTTAGTCATGTTACCAAAAATAGGCTAGAAAACTATCAATGACAGACAAAATTCAATAAACATAGGCGAAATTTTTTTTCCCAATGAGCATTGTCGCGATTCATTGAAAACTAAGGCTGTATTTTTCGCGGTTCCGAACCGGAACCGCGGTTCTGGCGGATCTGCCGGTTCCGGCGGTTCCGGTTCCGATTCCGGCGGTTCCCCGGAACCGTTATGGGGCGGTTCCACCCGTTGGAACCGCCAGAACCGGAACCGGACCGGTTCAAGCGGTTCCAAACGGTTCCAACCGATTCCGCAACGATCCGATTTTTAAAAAAAATTTAAAATTTAAAAAAATTTCCAAACGGCTCTTTTTCAAAATTAGCCCTTTGGAATTTTCAAAAATATCCATTTGGCCCCCAAACTTTAATTTAACCCCAAACTTTATATAATTACACAATTTCCCATTTCTCAACTATAAATACCCCCTCATTCTTTCCATTTAATTCACCAATTCATCAATATCTCTCAATCTCTCTCAAGCTCTCTCAAGCTCTCTTTCAATCTTTCTAGTGCAAGTGCTTAATTTATTGTTGCAAATTCGTGAAACATTGTGAAGTTGTTGAATTGAAGTTTTCAAGTGTTCAATTTCAACGATTTTCAATTTTCAAGAAGTTGTTCGTCAATCCGGTAAACTCGTTTCAACTCTTACGTGCTAAGAATATTTTTGTGTGTTGTTATTTTGTTAATTGTAATTATTATGGCATTTTCATTGAAAAATATATTCGGAAAAGGAAAATCTAAAACCGGTGAAAGTAGTCGCCAAAATACTACCCTTCCCCCGGCTCCCCGACCTAGAAAAGATAAACAAGTTCAAAGTAGTAGCCAACCTAGAAATACTAATGAAACCTTCGGAATCCTTGATAGTGATCACCCATGTTTTCAATTTAGCGATGTTGATTATCTACATGATGTAGCAGTTGGTGATAGAATAGACGATGATATTATGAATATTCTTTATCCTAATGCACCTATCTTAGAGGGAAATGAGGTTGATGATGATGACGAAACCCAAGCTCCGGTAGATTTAGATGATACACCTACTAGTCCTGCTACTAATCAACCGGAACACCCACCCGTACAAACTCCCACTTTTAGTAGACAACCTCCTAAATGTTCAGAAACTTCATTAGTTTGGCAAATTTTTATTCAACTAAGAGAACAAAATAAGGCTAAGTGTAAATCTTGTGGGAAATTACTTGTGCATAAGTATACTGGAGATCGTAGCGGCACATGTAGTTTAGTTAAACATATAAAATTACACCCTAGCGATAAGGCTAGATATTTCCAATTGAAAGCGCAACAAGAGGGGAGGACAAGTCCTGATTCTACAGTTAACCCAAGTACTGGTTCAAATCTAGTTCAACCAGGAATAAACACAGTCACCGGAGGTATATTGTATTACGATCCAAATAAGGATCGTGAAGAATTAGCTAAAATGATTACTGTTATGTGTTTGCCTTATTCTTTTGCTTCTAATCCTGCTTGGATTCATTATATTAGAAGAGTATTTAATCCTACGTATAAAGGTTGGCCTCGCGCCACAGTTAAGGCCGACATTTATAAATACAAGCATGAATATGAACAATACTTGCGTTATTTATTTACCCATATAAGTAATCGTATGTCTATTATAACTTATATTGGTAGAAGTAATAATGATTGTGATTATCTAACCGTAACCAGTCATTGGATAGACGAAGACTAGACAATGCAAAAACGCATTATTGCATATAGAATAATTAATTCACGGCACACGGGTAAGTTTATTGCTAATACTATTTCAGATGTATGTAGATATTTTTGTTTTAGTGATAAAATAATGTCAATTTCCATGGATAACGCTAGTAGCAACACTAGTGCAATAGGTATTTTAACTAGAACACTTAATCCTGCTTTTACTAATATTTTCCATGTTAGATGTATATGTCATATTTATCATTTAATTGTTGGTGATGGTATGAGAATTTTAAACATAGAAATTGAAAAGGTTAAATTCGCTCTTAATTGGCTTTTTTATTCTAACCGTAGAAGTAGACTTAGAGAATATTTTAAAAAATGTGACGAATATGGCCTTAGAAAAAGAAAGGTTCCTAAACCTTGCCCGACTAGGTGGAACTATATGTACGAAAGTTTAGTAGTGGCGTACGAATATAGAAACCCAATTAACGCTACTTATAATTCTCGGGATTGTGGGGAGGAAGATAATGACATGCTAACTAATCAAGATTGGACTAACGTTAATCTTTTAGATTTTTTAGAACATTTTCATGTGGCTACAACTGCTTTATCTGGCCAACATTATCCAACTATTTCTAACTGTTTAGTTTATATTGCCGCACTTGCTAATTTGTTTGTTGATTTTAACGAGGGAGGGGAAATTTATGAAATTGCAATTACTGAAATGAAAAAGAAGATTAAAAAATATTTTTTTCCAATCCCTCCTATATTTGGTGTGGCTGCTATGTTAAATCCTACTATGAAAGTAGGAGGTTCTAACTTTTGGTATGCTACTATTTATCAAGCTTTAGATCTTGAAGAAGAAGAAATGGCTACACTATCTGATACGAAAGCATCAGTTACAGTGAATGCTCAAACTGTTTATAATGCTTATAAACAGGCGTTAGAGCATGCTAGGCCTAATATTCCAACCCCTACTTCGTCCACATCACAGGCGCCTAAAATAGCTGCTGGCTTAACAGCTCTTAAATCGTGGACGGAGTTCAGGGGTACTCAGGGTGAAAATGTAGATGATTTTTCCCATCTAAATGAGCTTCAAGTTTATTTGTCGCAGGGACTAGAGAATGAGAATCCAGACGGCTCTTTCGACCTTTTGGATTGGTGGAAGGCAAGGGAAAAGTATTTTCCCATTCTTGCAAGGATGGCTCGGGATGTTCTGTCGATTCAAGCGTCAACTGTTGCATCGGAGAGCGCCTTTAGTCAAGCAAGACTACAAATAGGTGATCACAGGGCGTCGATGCGGGACAGCTTGGAAAAATCAGTGCTTTTTCGAGATTGGATCCGCGCAGAAAGAAGGAACTTTGGGCTAGCTGAATCACAACCAGAAATAGATGAGTGCTATGAAGAAATGCTAGCGGAACTTGCTCAGGAAATATCTTCACCCGGAAGTGGTGATGAACAAGCTTCATTTCCACCACCGCCAACACAACCACCTCCAAACCTTGAAAGTTTTATGAGATTTGTTAGAAATAATACATAAACTATGATGTAACTTGTACATTGGCATGTCTTCTTTTAGTTTTTTTTTCTTTTAATGGTGGTATTAGTACCATGTTGTGCTCATTCCATTGGGGGAAGGAAGAATAAAAAAAGATATGCCATTTTGGTCAATAAATATGCTCTTTACCATATCCTTGAATATCTTTTGTCTCAATATTTCTTTGTCTTTAATTCTATATCAATCCTTGAATATTTATATAACATACAACACAATATACTAATGACAATATTCTTTTATCAATATATACTACTTATATACAATTTATACTAGTTACTAACTACAAGTCTACAACACAATATACACTATTTATATACAATATATACTACTTAAATACAATATATACTACTTATATACAAAATATACACTACTTATACACAATATATACTAATTACCAAACACAATATATATTATAGTAATAACATAGTACACCATATAAAATATATTCTATAATATACTAATGACTACTATACAAGATATTAATTTTAAAAAAAAATCAGAACCGCCGGGAACCGCCAGAACCGCGGTTCTGGAACCGCCAGAACCGGAACCGCCAGAACCGCAGAACCGGAACCACCAGAACCGCAACCGCCAGAACCGGAACTGCAGACCCAAATAGACCCAGAACCGGAACCGGATACAGCCTTGAAAACACATAGATGATACAAATTTTGACGAAGTTTTAAGGTGAGTTATACTAGTTTCGAGTCAAAATTCATTACTAATGATATACAATATTAAAAATATTACGAAAAAAAGATTTTTTCTCAATTGGTATGGTTGGAATTATTGAAACACGTATAGATGAGGTAATATACAAATCTTAGGCAAGATTGGAGGTGATTTGGATCGGTTTGGTATCAAAATTTGTAGTTAAAATCGAGTTTAATTTTTTCTTTCTTTTGAGACACATGTATCAAACTTGTATTACACATGTATCAAACGTGTATCACACATGCACCTCACATATACATATACATGGATATACATGTGATACACAAACAAAACATAGTGATGCACATATTATCTTTTTCCATGTTCATGTTCTACTGCAAATTTTCAATTCAAAACTCCACCAAATCATCTCAAAATTAAGATTCAAGCTCCTTAAGGTGTACCCAATATTTTTCCAACAACCCCCACTAAAAAGAAAGCAAAACATGACCCTTGATAGGAAGGTATGAAGGTCAAGGATTATAGTAGCAGATTAGTTAGTATTGAGTATTGGCATGCAGTCTCGCTTTCTGCCGGTAGTGGACTTTTTTATGCTTACCCGTTATTTTCTTTTATGATTGATCACTTTATTGTCTTGTTATTTTTATTCTGCTTTTATATGACTTTTTTGTATCGTCCCTTCTTGTATATATTTTTATTAATGTGGTGCTTATTCTATCCTGAACGGAGTATCTATTGGAAACACGTCTTTATCTTTACAAGGTAAAAGTAAGATTTGCGTACACACTACTCACCCAGACTAATGTTGTACTGCGGGCCGGGACCAGGCCCGCGGTCCTAACGGGCCTGGTGGACCGATCCTGGTGGGCTAGTCCTAATGATGCAATAAAGCTCGGGGCGGGCCGGGTCTCCTAAAAATACCCACGAGCCCGGGACCTGCTGGCGGGCCTGGGCCGGGCCTAACGGCTTGTTTTTATTTTTTTTAAAAAAAATTGCAACATTCAAAATTTAAAAAGTAGTCGTTTGGGCTGCAATTTTGACCGTTTTCAAGTTTCAAAAATAGCTATTTGGCCCCCATATATTATTTTAACCCCAAACTTTATATAATTATACTTTTTCTCAATTCTCAACTATAAATACCCCCTCATTGCGAAGCAGCGAGAAATGGAGATTTATCTCCAATACATTGCAAAGCAAATAAGAAATATCGGGAAAGAGATAAAAGCTGTGACAACAATTAGTGCGTAGACGCTAACATCCGAAGGTCCCCGATGAGAATCGCAAAGCAAAAACAAATCGTCCATCCATATGTTTTAAAGCCTCATCGGTCAAGGAACAAACGTGATTTTTAAAGACAATTTAAGGTAGTTGTTCACAAATATGGAGAGAAGAAAGATATATATCTTCTTTCTGTACCATCACATTAATGTTCTTTTATTTTATTTTCGCTTTTTTGCTTGTATTTCTTGAAGCCTTTTATGGTCTTGATAGGATTTATAAGGTAAGATTTTCGCCGGATATTGTTATATGGGTGACAATGCTGGTGACTCCCCCCCCTCCTTATCATATAAACGTATCTTCTCTGTAATATTATCATAATAGGTCGAATATGGTAAGGTTAGACCGGTTGTGTTATATGGGTAACAACTCCGGCGATTTGACTCCCTTACTCGTAATTCACCAATTTGTGATATCTTTATCTTCTATTAATAAAATCTAAAATTTGCTTTTAAAAAAATACCCCCTCATTCTTTCATTTTTACTCACCAATTCATTAACTCTCTCAATCTCTCTACTAGAATTGCTTATTTTATTGTTGAAATTTCGTGAAAAATTATGAAGTTGGTGAATTGAAGTCTTCAAGTCTTCAACGATTTTCAATTTTCAAGAAGTTGTTAGGCAATTCGGTAAACTCGTTTCAACTCTTAAGTTTTAAGAATATATTTTTGTGTGTTTTAGTTTGCATAATTATAATTAATATGGCATTTTCTTTGAAAAAAATATTTTGTGGTACTGGTAAGGGAAAAGATAAAATCGGTGAAAGTAGTAACCAACCTACTACCCTTCCCCTGGCTCCCCGACCTAGAAAAGATAAGCAAGTTGAAAGTAGTCGCCAATCTAGACGTCCTCCTCCTCCCGTAATTCTTGATAGTAATCAACTTTGTTTTCAATTTACCGATGGTGAATTTTGCCATAATGTTGCACTAGCTGAAAGATTAGATGATGAAATTATGAATGCTCTTTATCCTAATGAAACTATCTTAGAAAATAATGAGAAAAATGAGGATGATGATGAAACCCAACCACCGGATTTAGATTATACACCCACTATTCCTGTTAATTACCTAACTGGTGCACCGACCGACCTGTAGAAACCCCTACTGTTAATAGACAACCTGCTAAACGCCTAGAAACATCATTAATTTGGAAATTTTTTACTCAAGTAAGAGAACAAAGTAAGGCTAAATGTAAAACTTGTGGAAAATTACTGGCGCATAAATATAGTGGAGACCGTAGCGGCACGGGTAGTTTGACTAGGCACCTAAAAATACACCCTAGAGATAAACTTAGATTTTAACAAATGAAAGTGCAGCTAGAGGGGAAAAGTGCAGATTCTGCGGTTAACCCTAGTATAGGTTCAAATCTAGTTCAATCAGGAATTAGCATTGTGGCCGAATGTATTTTATATTACGATCCAAATAGAGATCGTAAAGAACTAGCAAAGATGATTACCGTTATGTGCTTACCTTATTCTTTTTCTTCTAATCCTAATTGGATTTATTATATTACAAGAGTTTTTAATCCTACTTGTAAATGTTGGCCTCGCGCAACAGTTAAGAGCGATATTTATAAATATAAACATGAATATGAGCAATATTTTACGGTATTTATTTACTCATATACCTAATCATATTTCTATTACTACTGATATTGGTAGAAGTGGTAATAATTGTGATTATCTAAATGTTACAAGTCATTGGATAGATGAGGAGTGGACAATGAAAAAACGCATTATTGCGTATAGAATAATTAATTCACGTCGCACAGGTAAGTTTATAGCTAACACTCTTGAAGATATTTGTAGATATTTTTTCTTTAGAGATAAAATAATATCAATTTCTATGGATAATGCTTCTAGTAACACTAGTGCTATAGGCATACTTACAACAACACTAAATCCTGCATTTAGTAATATTATTCATGTTAGATGTATTTGTCATATTTATTATTTAATTATCGGTGATGGTATGTGAATTTTAAATTTAAAAATTGAAAAGGTTAAAATGGCTCTTAATTGGATTTTTTATTCAAATCGTAGAAGTATACTTAGAGAGTATTTTAAAAAATATGATGAATATGGCCTTAGAGAAAGAAAGATTCCTAAACCTTGCCCGACTAGATGGAATTGTATGTACGAAAGTTTATTAGTTGCATATGAATAAAGAAACCCAATTAATGCAACGCTTAATGCTTGGGTAGGTGGTGAGGATGATGATGAAATGCTTACTACTCAAGATTGGACGAATATTAAAATTCTTTTATACTTTTTAGAATATTTTCAAATTGCTACAAATGATTTTTTTTGGAAAATATTATCCTACTATTTCAAACTGTTTAGTTTATATTGCAGCACTATCTGATTTGTTTGTTCAATTTTCGGAGGGTGGGGAAATTTATCAACTTGCTATAAATGAAATGAAACAAAAGTTTAAAAAATATTTTTTTCCCTCCTATTTATGGTGTTGTTGCAAAGTTAAATCCTACATGAAATTGGGAGCTCGTCATTTTTGTTATTCAAATATTTATAAGGCTTTAGATCTTTCAAATGAAGAACTTTCTACACTTGCATATGCAAAAGTCTCAATCAAAATTAATGCTCAAACAGTTTATAATGCTTATCAACTTGCCTTAGAGCATGCTAGGCCAAATGTTCCAACCCCTACTTCGTCTAGTTCACAATTGTCTAAAAGAGCTACGGGCTTAAAATCACTTAAATCTTGGACGGAGTTCAGGGGTTCTCAAGGTGATAATTGTGATGAAACTTCACATCTAAATGAGCTTCAAGTTCAGTTGTCTCAGGGACTTGAAAATGAGAATCTAGACCGCTCTTTGATCTTTTGGAATGGTGGAAGGCAAGGGAAAAATATTTTCTAGTTCTTGCAAGGATGACTCGGGATATTTTATCTACTCAAGCTTCAACTGTTGCATTAGAGAGCGATTTCAGTCAAGCAAGACTTCAAATAGGTGATCATAGAGTATCTATGAGGGAGATCTTGGAAAAATCAGTATTGTTCAGAGATTGGATCCGCTCGGAAAGAAGAAACTTTGGAATTGCGAAATCACAACCAGCGATAGATGAAGCTTATGAAGAAATAATTGCGAAACTTGAACAGGATTCTGCTTTTCGCGGAAGTGGTGATGAACAAGCTTCTTTTCCATCACCACCAACGCAACCTCCTCCGAACCTTGAAGGATTTATGAGATTTGTTAGAGATACAATGAAGATTATGGTGTAACTTGTACTTTGACACTTCTTCTTTTAGTGTTTTTTCCTTGTAATGGTTGTATTAGTACCTTGCTGTGCTCATTCCATTGGGGGAAGGAAGACTAAGAAAGATATGCTATTTTTGGTAATAAAAATTATAAGACATGCCCTTTAATATCTTTTTGCAATATTTTTTTGTATTTAACTTGGAATTATTTGTAAGCTATAATATATATATATATATATATATATATATATATATATATATATATATATATATATATATATATATATATATATATATATATATATATATATATATATATATATATATATATATATAACATACAATATATACTACAAGAAAATAGTTATAATATGTATACATAAGATACTATATATACTACAAGAAAATATATAAGCTATACTATATATACATAACATATAATATATACTGCAAGAAAATATATTAGGGAATATATACGCATAACATATAATATATACTGCAAGAAAATATGTAAGGGAATATATATACATAACATACAATATATACTACAAGAAAATATACAATAAAATATATATACACATAACATTCTATATATATATATATATATATATTACTTTTTCGTCAAGCACTTTAATAATTAGATTTTTACTTTTTTTATACAGCCATGATATGGTTTACAAGAAGCCCGCTAGGCCCGCTAAGCCCACGAGCCTAGCCTGTTTAGCCCAGGACCATATGGGCTTAGGCCCGTCACGGGTCTGGTCTCACCCGTTGAGCCCACAAAGCACAGGACTGCCAGAGGCCAGGCCCGCTAAGCTCGGCCCGTTTGACCCATTTAGGCCCGGGCCCGGCCCAGAATACACCATTAGTGCAGACCTCACAGTATGGGATAATACTAGATATGTTATTGTTGTCTACAAATAGCTAGTATACTAATATTATTACTAATATTTTATGAATTGATAAATTTTTATACTAATATACTTATGGGAGGGTAATTTCCCAATAAGTAATAAGTAATGTTCCAAGTAAAAAAATCCTTTATTTGTCCAATTATTCATTAAGCCCAGACCGGAACCGGCCCACTAACAAGTGAATGGGTAGCCAGTCGGGTCTATGGAAAGCATTCACTATCAGTAAACCCCGAAAGGGGGGATAAAATATAGAGTCCTCGGTGGAACATTGCAGTACCATTCATATTAAACTAAAGTCTACATATAAACGGCTCTCTCCACCCTTATCATCAGCACTCTCCCTCATTCTATCTTCTTCTTCCTCCCTCACTCCTCCTTATCCCCTTCAGCCAGCCATGGCCTGTTCTTCTTCCATTATAGGAGTTCCCTCCATATACCAAACCAACACTTCACGAAGACCCGTCCCTACCCCACTTTTATCCCTTCCTTACTCCAATGAAAAATCCCATTTTATTAATGTTCGTCTCAGACATGCTTCTATTGTGGCTTCTGCTGTGGTAACTCCAAATTCTTCAGTTCTTAGTGAAGAAGCGTTCAAGGGAATTGGGGGTTTTGGGAAAGACTCTTTGAATGTTAGTACCGAACCTGAATACGATTCTGAGGTGGAGGATGATGATGAGTCAGGAACTGAGGATGAACTTGCTATTTCTAAACTGGGTTTACCTCAGAGACTTGCTGACTCTCTTGAGAAACGTGGAATTACTCATCTTTTCCCTATTCAGGTTCCACTCCTTTTTCCTTTCTATTCCCATCTTTACTTGATTTTTTTATCCAAATTCTCTTCTTGTTCAGCTGTTTTTTCAACACATTTTGTAGTATATAGATAATTGCTATCATTATTGTTTGATATTCTAATGGTCGAATTTGTAATTGTTGACTAATATTGTCCCTTATTTATGGGACTAGGTCTATTTTTATCCCTTAAATATACCCCGACTCTGAGCATCTTTAATCCCTTAAGTTTGATAAAGTGTAGCATTTTTTTCTAACGGACAAAAAGGGGTTATAAACTAATGGTCACTTTCCATGCCACTCACTCACATGTCCGGGTATAACACCAAAAGATTTGCAACTAACCGAATAGGGGATAACTGGTGTTCAACAGCTGCAACACATTCTTCACCTGTAATGATAGTGGTCACTCCTTTCCCACTAAGTTCTGCAAGCTTCTTTGCAATTGCCTATCACTACATTAACATGCCTTTCTATTTACTCTTCAGTTACCGAAATGACATAATCAGACTTGAAGGAAAACACTAAAAACGTACACAAACACTAACACTGCTCCCTCACCAAAAGATTAGAATAATAAGTATATACTAAGTTAATGCACTTAGAGATGTGTTAAACCAGCTTAGTCATCTTCCTTTACTTTTAAAAATCCAAGTAAAATAGTTGTATTCACTTTTTCTTTCTATATAAAGCTCCGCGGGTCAGCAGACACTAAAGGCACTAGGTGATTGCTTCTCATTTGTCCAAGTTTTGGTGGATAGAGTTACCTGGTACCTGTTGCGGGGGGAGGTAGCACTTATCCCGTGGAATTAGTTGCGGTGCATGCAAGCTGACCCGGATGCTATGATTATCAACAAATAAAATATAAAGCTCAGTATGTGGTAAACAAATACGAATGAAAGATTGGAAATTGGTACCTCTATTCTAGCAGAAAACTTGT
This sequence comes from Nicotiana benthamiana, assembly GCA_034376525.1. Classification (NCBI taxonomy): domain Eukaryota; kingdom Viridiplantae; phylum Streptophyta; class Magnoliopsida; order Solanales; family Solanaceae; genus Nicotiana; species Nicotiana benthamiana. The sequence continues at coordinate 121,196,895 of CM067329.1, forward strand.
CAAATTCAAACACCCCCATTGTTCCAATCCAGATCACTGTTTAAATAGCCTCCAAGGCATCACTGAAAGTTTTGACAAAGTTGATCCAATGTCCAATCCCATCCAAACCGTCTGGGATGGCTGATGGTGGCATCGTTAGTTTTTAACCCCTTTTTGGTAGTTAGACCAAAGATGCTCCAGTTTATCAAACTTAAGGGATTAAAGATGCTCATGGTATATTTTAGGGACAAAAGAGATATACTCCCATAGATAAGGGGCAATTTTGGCTTAAAACTCGGTTTTAAATGTTAGCTTTTAATTTTGAAAGGTGGGCGAAGTAAGCCTTTTTACTGCAAATATAGATAGATTAACCTAAATCATGTGTCCTCACTATGTAGAGAGCTGTTCTAGTGCCGGCACTGGAAGGCCGGGATATAATAGCTCGTGCAAAGACAGGAACAGGGAAGACACTTGCCTTTGGTATTCCAGTATTGAAAAAGCTTAGTGGAGATGAAGAAATGAGAAATACTTTGAGGTAAAGGTTTTTAGCATGATGGTTAGAGTTTTTGTTATTCTAGTTATTGACAAGTATGATTATTTGCTCTTTTAACTTATAGGCGTGGGCGGCTTCCCAAAATTCTGGTACTTGCACCTACTAGAGAGTTAGCCAAGCAAGTAGAAAAGGAAATGAAAGAGTCGGCACCATACTTGAACACTGTCTGCATATACGGAGGTGTTTCTTATGCTACACAGCAAAATGCACTGACCCGTGGGGTTGATGTTGTTGTTGGAACTCCAGGTAGACTCATTGACCTAATAAACAATAACACCTTGAAACTGGGGGAGGTGGAATATTTGGTCCTCGACGAGGCTGATCAAATGCTCGCAGTTGGATTTGAGGAAGATGTGGAAACTATTTTGGAAAAACTTCCATCACAGAGGCAGAGCATGCTTTTCTCGGCCACCATGCCTGGCTGGGTAAAGAAACTGGCTAGGAAGTATTTGAACAATCCTCTGACAATTGACTTGGTAAGCCTTTGTTCTTTCTCAGCGTTATTTTATCATCTTGATATATGCAGTATGCGATATACCCCTGAATGATCTCTTGATTCTTTTTTAATAGCAAATTGTTGTTGTTTTCTGATTAGAATTGCAAATCTTCACTATTTCTTTACTTTTCCTAAGAAGTTATTGGTATTTGGTTTTGATATTGATTTAAAAAGAAAACATATAATTTCTTTTCTTCCCTGTGGTTGTCTTACCTGTTGTTCCCTTCCGTTCATTTCAATTACTCATTTAGGTTGGTGATCAAGAGGAAAAGCTGGCAGAGGGGATCAAGCTTTATGCTCTATTAACTACAGCAACATCAAAACGAACCATACTCAGTGATCTTGTTACGGTATGTATTAACATCTATTTTCTTAGCTTTCTTTCACTGATGCAGATTTCAGAGTGTCAGTTCTCAATCATTGTGCGAAATAAATCGTCAATAGTACTCAAGCACTCAGAGCTTCAACGTTTTGCTTTAAACAATTTCTCAGGTTTATGCAAAGGGTGGGAAGACAATTGTTTTCACACAGACAAAGCGAGATGCTGATGAGGTCTCGATGGCATTATCAAACAGCATTTCTTCTGAGGCACTGCATGGCGACATTTCTCAACATCAGAGGGAAAGAACTCTAAATGGGTTTAGGCAAGGAAAATTCACCGTGCTTGTTGCGACTGACGTTGCATCTCGTGGTCTTGATATACCGAATGTTGACTTAGTAAGTTCATATGGCTGGATATACATATATCCCCCTTAACTACTGGAATGTATTGTTTTTATCTTCTGTTATTTATGGTGCTTGTTATTTATGGTGCGGTTTATGTGATCAGAAAATTGAGATTTTCAGAAAATTGAGATTTCAGGAGTTTATAAATTGGAATTCTTGTGACATTTTATAGCTGGGAGTGTGAACTCCAAATAGCAGAATCCATAGTCTTTGTTAGAAAGCGTACATTTGTAACACCTCTTTCATGGATTAGATGAAACGATAAACTTTGTCATATCTATTGCTTAATAGGTTGTTGCATGTTTTGACTGTTTGCATAACAGTCTAAAGCTGTATATAGTATACTGGTGACAATGTGGAGGAAAAATGGCTGTGATCAATCATACCACTAATGTTATTGTATTTCATTGTTATGATAAAGTCAAACTTGCTGTTCTGCTTCTTTCTTTCTTCTTTTCCTTGTTCTCATCCCCTGCTTCCTCTTCTTGCGAAAAATTTCATGTTTTTCCTTCTGACTTCTGAAGCAGATCTTGGGGAAGGGCCTCATTTGTTTGCACTTAATGGGTGTCTAAATCTGAATAGTTCAGATCTCAGCCCATTAATTGCATTTATTTTTGTTACTTTTTAACATCTCTTGATGGGTCTGAATGATTCATATCCGTGACAGAGTCCCGACGGCATTCAGACCTTAAAAATCCACGTTTTTACCCTTTCTCTCTCAAATTCACGTTCTCTTTTCCTTCCGCTAAAGAACTTCACGGCTTTCATCACTCTCCAACCATCAACCACTGCATCAAATCTTTTCCTCTTGTAAGATTTCAACCTTTACTCGGTAATCTAAACTTGTGATTCTCGAACTTGACTCCATTCTTTTAATAGTAAGTTTCAGTTTTGAGAGTAGGGTTTATAAAGACCCATTTTGGAATATTATTTGAAAAGACCAAACTGATGTAGAGAGAAATTTCAGTTTTATGGGGTCTTATATCATTATAGAAACAGTGTAATAATGAAAAAATGCAGTGTAGTTGGCCAATGCATGATGATTCTGTCATTATGGTTGAATCAATCATGGGTTTAACTGATAAGAAAGTATTAGCTACCTCTACCGGAAACAACCTCTCTACCTTTGCCACTAGGGATAAGGTCTGCGAACACACTATCCTCCCAAGACCCCACTTGTGGGATTAAACTGTTTTTTTAGTTGTTGTTGTATACTCCATCTTTTGCTACTGACTACAATTAACTGTTTGAATCTTCTGCTTGAAAAGTGCTACTTAGTGCATTTACCTGGTCATTCTATTTTCTGTGATTCTAAGCTCTGTATATGGGCATCAGTTAACAGTAATAGCCCTTTGGATATCCACTTTTTATTTAGGTAATCCATTACGAACTGCCCAATGATCCAGAGACTTTTGTTCATCGCTCTGGTCGAACAGGACGTGCTGGAAAAGAAGGCAATGCTATTCTGATGTACACAGGTAATCAAAGGCGAACTGTCAGATCTCTCGAACGTGATGTTGGGTGCAAATTTGAGTTCGTTAGTCCTCCATCTGTTAAAGAGGTTTTGGAGTCATCAGCTGAGCATGTGGTGGCTACACTTAATGGTGTTCATCCCGAATCTGTTGAGTACTTCACTCCAACTGCGCAACAGTTGATGGAGCAACAAGGAGTAAATGCCCTTGCTGCTGCACTTGCTCTTTTGGGTGGGTTTTCCAAACCGCCATCTTCTCGATCTCTAATAACTCATGAACAGGTATGACTAGCTATTGAGATATTTATGTTGATTGATAAAGCTTAATGGTTGCCTCCGTTAATGAGGTATTTATGTGTATTGATAGATCTTAATGGTTGCCTCCCATATTAGGTATTTTTGTGTATTGATAAATCTTAATGGTTGCCTCCCATATTGAGCTAATCAGCACTTGAAAAGTTCCGATCGTACTTCCTTTTTCCCTCCTTTCTCCATGCATTATGCTGCTGACTGAATGGCTTCTTCTGCATGTAAGTTGTAATGGCTAATTGAATGGGCAAGTGAGGTGCTGAATGGATGACACTCACCTCCATCACATATATTGCTCCAATCTCTTTTCATCAGCTGTTTTGGCAGTGTTCCCTTGTCCCAACCCCCTCATGGGCTGTCATAGTAATTGCATATGATATCCTCATTGTGGTGCAAAAATGTTGTAACTGCTGCAGGCCCACTTTGCAGGCCTTGTTAGTTGGCTATGTTCTATGGCCTGCAAATGTGCAGGGGCGAATTTATAGGGAAATTATGGGGGCACGTGAACCCATGGTCTCTCCGCAAAATTAGATATTTTATGCACGTACATACTTTATACAATTGGTATAATATTAACTGTTGGCACCCATGCTTCAAGAAGGATGAATGGTGCACTAAGTTGAAGGTTGATTTATTTACTAAGAGGGACAGGGATCAATTCCCATTTAATGTATTTTTTCTCCTTTTCTTAGTAGTGCACCCATGTACTAGAAATCCTAGATTCGCCTCTGCAAATGCGCCATGTAATTAACCTATTCAACTGCCCAAAAGTATTACCTAGTTGGTTTGTGATAGCAGTGCCACCTAGATCATGTATGCTGCTTTTAATTTTTCAATCTTCAACCCCCCCCCCCCCCCCAACCCAAAACCCCCAAAATCCTCTCCTCACCCCATCCTTTTTGTTGAGGTCTCAAAAATTGCTAGTCTAAGTAAGCATGACCTGGGAGTTTGATCCGCTTTTTAAATTTTTTTTTATGCTTCCGTTTAAAAAAAACTCCCATTGCATATTTTGTGATCAGCAAGCATATTTCCACTGCAGGGGTGGACAACATTGCAGTTGACACGTGGTTCTGTAAATTCTAGAGGATTCCTGTCGGCAAGATCGGTTACTGGTTTCCTCGCTGATGTTTATCCACCAGCTGCCGATGAACTTGGCAAAATTCACGTAATTGCAGATGAAAGGGTATGTAACTCAATTTGCTAATGAGTTTTACTTGATATTCCACATTGCTGACGCCTCTAGGGAGATGTGATGTCTCTTCTTCTGATCCTCTTCTCAGTGTCTTTGCTCTAACCAGAACCATTTGACGTATTTTGATATCAGGTTCAGGGGGCTGTATTTGATCTTCCTGAGGAGATTGCAGCAGATCTACTAAATCAGGAGTTACCACCTGGAGATACTATTTCCAAGATTACTAAGGTTAACTTAAATTTGATTCTTACCTTGGTACTTGTATATGTGATTTATCCTGCACACATTTTTCTTTGCTGTTAACTGTTAAATATGAGATAGGATATGATGTAATCTTTGCTATCCTGTGTCTTGCAGTTACCTGCTTTACAAGATGATGGGCCAGCTAGTGATTTCTACGGGAAGTTTTCAAGCAATAGTCGGGGGGCACGAGGAGGTTTAAGGGAGCGTAGAGGCAGAAATTCCCGGGGGTTTTCTAGCGGTCGATTCTCTGACAATGATGATGATAATTGGGGTAATGACTTTAGGCCGCGAGGTGGCCGTACAAGAAGAGGAGGAAGTGATTGGCTCATTGGTGGTGATAGGCGCACTAGCCGGCCTTCATCTGGAGGAAGCAGAGACAGGTTTGTTTCTCATATGTGTGTGCGTACAATTTGATTTGATTTTTTATTTCTATTATATATCTTATTTCTTTTTATTTCTTTCACCAACTGCCTCTTTTGAATTGCATCGTCAGTTTAGTCCTGGGAATCTAATCCAGATAAAAAGAACAGTTTTTGTTGGAATTATGTATGAGGGGAAGGATTATCAGCATTACATTGTCAATTGCTAACAGTTTCATCATCTATGAAGCTTGATCTAACATGATAAACATTTTGCTTTCTATTACAGATTTGGTGGTGCATGTTTCAGTTGTGGACGCAGTGGTCACCGAGCATCCGAATGCCCTAACAAAAGGGACTATTAGTTCTGTAGGTTGTGTCATCATCTTGCCTGCCGGGTGACAATTCCTGCCATCCCTGAACATTTTATGCTGACCTATTTCCTGACAAAGCCAGCACTGAAGGTCAAAAAGATGGGATTATAATGCTGAAGCAGCATATCATCAGACCAACTGCAAGATCCTAGATTGTTCCCTCCAGCACCATCTCCTCAAAGCTTCACATGGCCCTCCTGACGGTTGAATTTTTTGCCGTATCGATTTATTTTCTATATTTCAAGCTTATTTATTTTTGGTACTCTTCCAGTAATATTCTCCTAGTCGTTATAGTTTATTGATATTGTAGGTGAATGAGGTGTAAGATATAAATATCCTACAGTCGAAATTTGTTGCACTGCAGTGTTACCAATTTGTATCATGTTAAGAGCTGGCACGTTGATGCGCTCTGATATTGTAAGCAAGATGCATTGTAGTAGGACTAGTACCTGTGGTAGTGAACTAAATAACCTCTATTTCTGCATGAGTGAAAATCATTTTCATCTATCATTTTGTTAAAAATCAATCTCCTTTCCCAACATTGATCAACTTGTTATGAAAGTAATTATATTGTGGATGTTTTTTTAATACTCCGCTATAGATAATCTAGATAATCTTCTTGAAGAAGATTATCCATTTAGTAGTTTATCTACAAGCTGCCTGGGAGAGGGAGGCTCTCGAAACCAAACAAGACTAGAAAGAACATGGGAATTAGCACCATTCATATGAGTGCTTTTGTCTCTTCGAGACGACAAAAGGACAGCCCTCTCTATATCTCGAATCAACTAGGACAGAAATAAAGCATTGGGTCGAACTCTTCTTTGGTATCAAGATAATAGCTATTAATAGTCATCGACTTCCGGGAAAGAGTAGAAGAATGAGACCTATTATGGGACATATAATGCATTACAGATGTATGATCATTATGCTTCAACTGGGTTATTTGATGGAAAATTACTTTCACGTTCGGTTCATAGAGCACTTTTTCGTTGAGAATTCCTCGTTCCCTTTCGTGTGAATTCCCCCCGAATCTGTACTTTCCGGTACTATGCCTGCTCCACTTTCCTCTTTCTAAGGCAAAAGGCCAAGTGTGTGCCACGAGTGCTCTGTCTTCGAAAAGGCAGAATGTGGTTGTCATTCTTCTGGAAAAGCAAGAGAGTAGGGAAGTCACCTTTTCTCTAAGGATAAATAGCTAAATATCCATGCTCTAAGTTCTTGAACCTGTTGTTGCAAGCAATTGAATGAAATGATTTGCGGCAGGTTCTTATTAAACAGGCAGGTTGCAAGCAGCTCATGCAGACAGCTGACAAGCAGCTGAAGAAAAGCCCCGTAGCTGCTTCTTGAAAAGCCTCGTAGCTGCTTCTTGAAAAGCCTCGCAACTGCTTCCTGAAAAGCCTCGCAGCTGCTTCCTTTCTTCTATAAGTAGAGGAGTTTTCAGTTCATTATGTACATCAGTTTGAAGTTGATAATATATCAACCTCTCTCTTCCTATACTTGTCTTTGGTTTCTTTACTTTAAAATCTTTATTGTATAACACGTCATCAGCACGAGACTCTTCCATTTTGAGCACTTACTTCGAATTTAATTTCTATTTCAGTGTTCATCTCTGGTGTAAGGCGGCGCTCTTACGTCCGTGGTTAGATGTTCATCCCAAGCATCATAACGCAGATTATATTCTTGAGGTGATGAGCTTTTCTTCTTTGCGGTAGAGATGTGGATATCACTTACGTCAGGAGTGGCCAAAATTTGTGTGAATGGTAGAGCTTTGAAATTAACTGAGTTTTAACCAACTGAGGTGTTGAGATACTGGTAGTAACGTCCCTCCCGATTGAAGATATGTGTTCAACCTAAAGTCACGCTCTTGGTTACGATGATTTCATGAGCATCGCCGTCTACCATGTATAAAACACAAGCACCACTTTAAAAGCATTTCATGCTTATCAGGTAAGGTTATTGCCTTTTTTGAAATCCTATAACTTGATTCTAAAGGCGAGCAAAGACAATAAGTTTGCTTGCAACTCTGGTAGAGTTTGAAAGTAATACAACTACCAGAAGTGGTTATGTTTCATATGTCTCATTGTAACTAAATTTTGGTAACCACCAGAAGTGATAATTTAGGCTTTCTATGGTTACAATCGAAGATAAATTAGAGACAATTTCTTCATATTAATTGCATGTCTCGATTTGCTCCTGAAGTAATAATATCTTAAAAGAGGTTCTAAGCTTTCACACAAATATTCAAATAATTATGTTCCGTTCCCTAAAGGATGAGAACTTTTGATATATCTCAGTCTATTCCCCGATGTGAATGTGACAATATTAATAAAGCTCGTAAATATGTACGTGTTTTTTATGTGAATATATTACAATTCACCTCCAGAAGAGGTAATATGTTTGATGAAATATATACTCAATATTTTTAATTTAAAATTTGCTACTGAAGAAGTAACACAATTGAAATTTTCTCCTGAAGCAGGAAAATATTATGAAACTGTGTCTTTCTACGCTTAAATAAAATAATAAGCTATTCAAAGTTATTTTTGAAGCATAGTTTTATTCCCTGGAGTGAAAATATAACAATACCACAACTCACCTCCTGAAGAGGTAGAATAACATAGGATATAAATCTTGTTTTCGTGGCATAAAGATCATTGCCGCACGTACCTGTTGTACGTAAAATATCTTGGAATATTTTATTAAATATCATTTCAAGGCAAAAGCATTCTTGTAGAATAGTTTCTACTACAAACATATTAATATGTTATGGTTAGTTATCGAGTTCCCTGAAGGAAATAACAACTCGTGTATTTTTTTCTGAAGGATGTAATGACTATGTGGTTACCGCTTTGATATAGAATATTCAGATGTTAATGGCATTTTTCCTGAAGGAGACATTTGTCACAAGGTTGGTGGATACCATAAGTGCCTGCGCAATATTTTGATAGTACAAAATGTATCAACAACTCCTGAAGAGTTAACTATTTGTCTAGAAGACACATGACGCCAGTAGTATCCAATAAATATTAGATTGTGGATAATAAATGAAGTCTCTCGAAGAGCTTATATACAAAAATGTCATTCATATTATATGACTATGGTCAAAACATATGTTGTAGTAAACCTGAAGTTTACTAATACAAATGATAATCATACTGAAACAACAAATGATTGAAAATTTTAAAATCTCCATGTTTCGACAATCATAGGGGCTAAATATGTATGTGAGAAGTTACCCGCCTTATTCTTCAATTTGTATTATATCATGTATCAAAGTAAACCAGAAGTTTACTAATGCAAAAGCAGCTACAGTAAATCAGAAATTTATTTATACAAAAGTAGCCACAGTAAACCAGAAGTTTACTAATGCAAAAGTTTATGCCATAGTAAACCAGAAGTTTACTAAGAGAAAGCACATGACACGATAAACTTGAAGTTTTCATTTGCCATTTTAAAATGAGCTATTTGAGAATTCAGATAAGCATATACTGAAGAAATAGAAGATTCTTCAAGAATTCTCATGTGTTGCTTGTTCTCATAATAAATTGATTCTACCAGCTAAAGTTGGGATTAAGACCCCTGATTCTGAAATATATAAAAGGTGAATATGGGTTCATTCACCTGCCATGTGAATCACTTATAGATGCATATATAAGATGGTTACATGTATGTTTATTGTCAACTTGGAGTTTGACATTTGAGATTGCTTTTCTCAAATTAATGGCATCATTTTCAGATTATGAAATTAAGACAGTTCATTTTGATAATGCTGGTTTATATCCAAGCTGGTTTAGCAATGAATACCTCCTACTAATGGCTAAACTATTGCTTATTAGAACAAAGCTTCATGTGTTGGTCTAATATATTCTAAATTGCATACATCAGCACTTGTATGCATCAGAACAACAATATATGATAGGTCCTCCCCTCACAATTGGTTTAGGATCAGAAACCAAATATTTTTACTATCTTTTGATGTGTGGTATATGATTAATTTCTCTACCACAAATACATAAAGATATGTTCCCCAAAAAAGATTGGGAATATATGTTAGTTTTCTAGCATTTGGGGGATGGAATAAACAAGTGAAAAATATACTATATGAATCGAATTATCATCAATATGATCCTCAATTAGAAAATAATTCAAGTAAAATGCCAGAAGCAATTGCTGATCCAAAATTAAATGTCATATTTCAGCCGCAAATGCTCCTATTAAAATCCCTGGAGGATAGAGTTTACTATACGCATGAAGCGTGGTAGACCAATTAGTTCCAAAGGTAAAAATCCTTGAAAATGATAAAGGATCTAATGATCAAAATGATCATATGAGGAGGAAGTGAGCTCTAGAAGAGCTCACGACATAACATTTCATGAAACTCCAGAAGAAGTTCAGATACCTGAATATAAAGAAAGTGATGAGATCTCAACAAGTTATGTCGCTTGCGAAAATGATCGTCGATGATATATTTGATACAATATAGAACACAATACTGTAAAATATTGTGAGGATCGGACCAATAGTCCAGACACCTGAAGATGGCATGCCATTTAAATGCGCGTCATAACCTATATGACTCATTTGATCAAATCTCTATAAAGATCCCTATATGATTTAAAATGCCTATATTCAAAATCTCAGGAAATGTACTCAATCAGATTACAAAGATATTTGTATGGTTTAAAGCAATCTGGGCGTATGTGGTATTATCGCCTCAGTGAATATTTGCTGAAAGAAAGTTACATAAGTGATGTTATTTGTCCATGTATTTTAATTAAGAAAACAACGACAGAATTTGTTATACATGTTGTTGGAACTCAAGAATAGCTCCAAAAGGCAATTGAATATTTTAATAAATAATTTGAGATGAAATATCTTGGGAACACAAAACTTTGTCTTGGTCTGCAAATCGAACATTTAGCAGGCGAGATCTTTATCCATCAATTTGCCTATGCAACAAGGGTCCTAAAACGCTTTTACATGGACAAAGCACACCCACTGAGTACACCAATGGTTGTTCGATCACTTGAAGTGGATACGGATTTGTTCCGACCTCCAGAAGAGGATGAGGAAACTCCTTGGTCCCGAAGTACCCGATCTCATTGCAGTTGGTGCACTAATGTATCTTGCTAATGCTACAAGGCATGCCATAGTATTTTCTGTTAATTTACTAGCAAGACATAGTTCTTATCCTACACAGCTTAATGATCCGTTCTTACCTCCATAAGAGAATGATGAACTCTTTGGTCCAGATATATTCAAGTCTCTGCACTGTACTCTTTTTTCCTTGCTCGGATTTTTTCCCACTGGGTTTTTCCTGGAAAGGTTTTTAATGAGGCATCTTGCAATGTATATTATTAGTGTACTCTTTTTACTTGACTAGGATTGTTTTCCCACAGGGTTTTTCCTAGTAAGGTTTTAACGAGGCACATAATAATGAACATCTAAGGGGGAATGCTATAAATATATATTATATTATGAATGTTCATTTAGTACTCCGTTGTACATATGCTTCCTGAAAAAGCTTATCCATATGGGGACTCCGCCGTAAATATGATTATCTATTTAGTACTCTATTGGAAATAAGCTTCCTGGAGAATCTTATCATGTCAATAGTCCATTATGGATAAATATTACCCCCGATAGAAGATTATCTATATTTGGTACAATAGCAGCTTGCAAGTAACTTACACAGCAACTTATAAGTAGCTTACACAGCAGCTTACAGTAGCAGCTTCATTTTATTCTAGAAAAATATGGGTTGGAATGTGATAAAAGATCCACAATTTTCTACAAACGCAAAGTTGCATGCATAGCCCAATTGAAGGGAGGATTTATAAAATGAGATAGAACGAATCACATTTCACCAAAATTATTTTACACACATGATCTTCGGAAAAATGGTGACATTGATGTGAAACAAATCTGTTCTACTGACAATCCGGCAGATTTGTTCACTAAATATTTGCCAACTTCAACTTGTTAGAAGATGGTATACAAGATTGGAACGTGGAGACTCAAATATTTGAAATAAGATTTTCACCAGGGGAGTGAATACGCGTTGTACTATTTTTCCCTTACTAAGTTTTTCCCATGGGATTTTTCTTGTAAAGTTTTTAATAGGCAGCTAGAAATATGTATTAGTAAATATGTGTACTCTTTTTCCTTAACTAGGATTTTCCCCTGGGTTTTTCCTAGTAAGGTTTTAACGAGGCACAATATCTTTTAATGAACATCCAAGGGGGAGTGTTATGAAAATAATTACATTGTGGATGTTCATTTAATACTCCGCTATAGATAATCTTCCTGAAGAAGATTATCTATTTAGTACTCCATTGAAGTTTATCTACAAGTAGCTGATGCAAGCAGGTTGCAAGCAATTGAATGAAATGATTTGCAACAGGTTCTTATTAAACAGGTAGGTTGCAAGCAGACAGTTGACAAGTAGTTGAAGAAAAGCCTCGCAGCTGCTTCCTTCTCTATAAATAGAGGAGTTTTCAGTTCATTATGTACATCGATTTTAAGTTGAATAATATATCAATCTCTCTCCATATACTTGTCTTTAGTTTCTTTAGTTTAAAATCTTTATTTTATAACACAAATGACATTTTCATTTTGCAATGACCCTTGAAAAGTAGACCTTCATCAAAGAGGTAAAATGTAATTTTCTTTATAATATTAACTAGGGAATTTGCTGCGCTCCGTGCAGTTATAAACAACACCTTATATGAATTTTTTTTTATACATTTAGTTGAGATATGATAGATAATTTTTAAGTATGTGCGCGAAAAGTCAATTATGCAATGATGAATACATGATTATTAAGTTTTATTTTTTACCCTTTTACTTTCTTTCCTACTACCATTTTTGGTATTACATTTTATCTTCCTTCTTTCCTTTTCTCCCTCAATCCTGCCGTTACCCTAGGAAAAAATATTTGCTTCCTTCTTCATGCGTACAAATCTCTATTTTATTCTCTCAATTCTCGGCAAAATTTCAAAAGATTTGTTTCTTTCTATTTTAATATTCTTCGAGCTCAACTTAAATAGAGAACGACAACTCAATAAATTAAGAGAATAATAAAAATATATCATTTTGAAATTTCTTCTGCCTTCTTACAGCCGACTTATGTTTCTCGCTCTTTCTTTAATACCAATGAATGAACAATTTATTGTGTTACCCCTCAAGTATCAAGATTCTAAAGTTCAATACTTTAACTAATTTCAATGACTTTGAAACATCTGAATCCAACAAAAATCTTATCTTCTTTTAGTCACATAAGAAGAAAGCAGTATCAAGAATATTTAAAGTTTAAAGCTATTTCAAAGACTCTTGAAACACCCTCTAACACAAAAGTTCAGTTGTTGTAGGTTAAAATAAATAAAAATCTAAAACTCAAAACTTTAATATTAGAACTCTAAAGTAACACCATGTTACAATCCAACCCCTTTTTGAGCATTTGTGTCGTTGCATATTATAAGACTTTCAGTAGGTTTATATGATATTTTGGGACTTGCAGGATGATTGATTTGGAACTCGAGAGATTTGGTGGTTTGGAGGTTTGTTCGAAAGGCAAGTCCGTGATTGATTGATTCATTTGATTGCGGAGTGAGGTAAGTATTATTTTTAACTTTGACTTGAGGGAATTAGGACTTTTTGGTCTATTTGCTATGTAAATTATGCGTCATCAGAACGATATATATGCAATGTGACAATTATATAAACATCATCATGGGTTAAAGCATGCAAGTGAAAGTTGATATAATGTACGATTTTGCTTCTTTACCATGCCTTCTTTGCATTAGTGAGATTGTTATTCTTTGATGGTCCACTTCGTGTTTATTGATTAATTTGAAGTTGTTAGGACATCGGAAGTTGAATTTGCGTATTATAGCATCACGATTGAAGTTGAAATTGGTTTCCAACCTTGCTAGATACTTTGGGTTGTTATTATTGTTACTTGGTGAGGAAGAGTAAAAAGCATAAAGGGTATTGTCGTACCATACTTGTATTTTGTTAACATTGAATGAGCGGATGTGAGGATTAAAACACGAAGGGTGATATCATGCCCTTGATTTCTTATTATTCATTTGTTATATCACGTGAGTAAGCAAGTCAATCATGAAGGGTGATAACGTGCCATTACATTTATCATATTATATGGTGAGGATGAGAGTAAAAGCACGAAGAGTAATGTCGTGCCATTGATGATTTCATTGTTGTACTTGGTTTCCGGATTTGTGAATTATTTGGCTGCATTTTGTTTCATTTCGAAAAGAGGATACTTGGCGATTTTGTACTTACTGTTCTTATCTTAATCCCTTTTTATATGTTCCTTCCATGTTATTATTTTAAATGCTCTACTTGTTATTTATGTTACTTTAAGTATATATCTGCACAAATTTTTAGTAGGTGTCTTTTCATAGCCTCGTCACTACCTCGTCAGAGTTAGGCTCGACACTTACAGAGTACATTGGGTTGGTTGTACTCATACCACACGTTTGCACTTCTTGTGAAGATTCTGGTATTGGTAGCAACGGTATCTAGTGTTGCTTCTGCTCGGATTATATCTACATCTGAAGACTTGACGTAGACTTGCACGACGATTGCAGTCCCTATGTAGTGACCTGATCGGTCATTTTGAGAAATCGCACTTCGCTCGATTGTTTGAGGGCATGCGCAGCTCCGTATGATGTATTATAACTTGTGTGAATGTCAGTTTTGGTTTTCAAGTTATTCAAAATTAATTTAGAAGAATGATTCTGATCTAGAAGCTTCAAATTAGGAAGGTTTGACAAAATTTAACTTTTTAGTATTGACCTCGGATTGGATTTTTAATAGTTCTATTAGCTTCGTTGGGTGATTTTGGACTTAGAAATGCGTTCGGATTGTAATTTGGAGGCCTGTAATGAAATTTGGCTTGGAATGGCGAAAGTTAAAATTTTGGAAAGTTTGACCGGGAAAGAACTTTTTGATATTAGAGTCGGTTTCGATTCCGAAGGTTGGAGCATGTCTGTAATGTCAAATATGACTTGTGCGAAAAATTTGAGGTCAATCGGGCGTGATTTGATAGGTTTTAGCATCGGCTATGGAAGTTGAAGTTTCAAAGTTCAATGCTTTGGAATTGAGGTGTGATACATTGTTTCGATATTGTTGTGTGTGTTTTGAGGTCTCGAGTAGGTTCGTGTTATGTTATGGGACTTGTTGGTATTTTTGTCGGGGTCCGGAATGGCTCGGGTGAGTTTAAGATCTTTTTCATTTCACGTTGCATTGCTGAAGATTTCTGGTTCTAGTATGACCGCACCTGTGGCTGGTTTGCGCAGGTGCGATGGCCGCAGATGCGAGCCAAGCACCGCTTACAAGTTTTCATTGAGGAGTGAAGGTACGGAGGTGCGGAGGTATTTGCGCAGAAGCGCAACCGCAGATGCAGTTATGGCCATTGTAGAAGCGGTCTGTCTAGCAAATGCAAGCCCTTTTCCGCAAAAGTGAAGGTCGCAGATGCGGCCTCTTATCCTCAAATGCGAAAGTGCTGGGCAGAGTTATAAAAATTGAGGATTTTGTTCTTTCTTCATATTTTGAGATGTGGGACTCATATTGAGGTGATTTTTGGAGAAAATTTCATCATAAGGATTGGGGTAAGTGCTTTCTAATTTGTTTTGATTATATTTCATGAAACATCTTCATTTTTTAGCAATTGTTAATGAATTGAAAGAGGAAATTAAGTGTTTTGGCCTAAAGTTTCATGATTTGAATTTTTGAGTTTTAAACACCGAGTTGGAGTCAGATTTGAGTGAAACTAGTATGGTTGGACTCATAACTGAATGGATTGTCGGATTTTGTGAGTTTTGTCGAGTTTCGAGGCGTGGGCTCGAGTGTATTTTTTGCCGGGTTTGGGATTTGATGTAGAATTTGATCTTTATCATTTATAATTGCTTTCTTGGGCTTTATCTGATGTATTTGAGCTACTTTTGGCTAGTTTTGAGCCGTTCGAAGGTCACTACACGCCGTGATGGCATCCTTAGAGCATCACTTGGCTTGCCAGACATTGGAATTAACTTGTTTAAGATAAGTAACTCTTCTAAACTTAGTAATGCGGGTATGAAACCCCAAATTACATGCTAGTGATTGATGATGAGGTGACACACATGCTAGGTGACGGGTGTGTGGGCGTGCACCCTATGAATGGTGTCTTCGTTGCCTTCATGGCACTGTATAATGGACCTACTTTGTTGATATTTGTATTTTCACCATGTGATTAATTAATTGAGCTGTCAATCATGCTAGATATCATGTTTAGGCTTTATGCTGATATTTTTAGGATCCATAATGGTCGTATCTTGGTGTGACCTCACAGATTTCATTGATATTTCATACTCAGTCATATTCATACATTCATATCATATCGCTTGGACTGAAGGAGCCCCTCCGGAGTCTGTAGACACCCCTAGTGACACAAGTACCTATTGAGATTCAAGTGCCGAGTGACTGTGAGGACTGAGTGGCTGTGAGGAGTGAGTGATTGGGAGGACTGAGTGAATTGATACTCTGAGAGTATGCATATGGTTTTGTTACTGAGCCGCATCGCGTTTGACATGCACATGACATACATGCATCGAGACGCATTTCCTTATGTTGTGCGGTATCACGTAATTCATGAATTTTTACACACACTGATATGTGGTTATAAAGAGGTATTTTAACATATGCTATCTGGAAAGAAAATGAAACATCATATTTACTGTTGAAAGGATTTTTGGAAAAAAGTTATAATTTCCAAACTTACTCATATTTTTAACGATTTCGATAACGGATTTGAACTTTCATTGTTATACTTGAAAAGCGGAATTATTTTCGGAAAAAAACTATGAAAACGCTGAGCACTTTATCTCTGAGCTATTTCTTTATTTATTCACTTTACACTGTTATGAACTACTATTGATTATTGATGTTAGACCGGACTTATGTTCCAACTCGTCAGTGCTTTCAATATAAGTTTAGGTTTGTTACTTATTGAGTACATGAGTCAGTTGTAATTATACTACACTTCCTGCACATTGCGTGCAGATTTCGGATGTCGATGTTGCTGTGTTCGACGGGAGCTGACTTAGAAGATGTACTTGCATCCTGGTTGCAACTGCCTCTTGTTCACGGCAGACTTAGATTATATAACTTTGTCTATGTACTTTTCAAACAAAAGATGTATTTATTTTCTATTAGTTTTGAAATTTTTAATCTTAGAAGCTCATGATTTGTACTACCAGTCCTTGAAAAATGTATAAGATTTAGATAATTCCTTTGTTTAATCATTTTATTAAGTTAATGAAAATGGTTAATTGTTAATTGGCTTATCTAGCGGGTTAGGTTAGGTGCCATCATGACTAGTGGATTTTGGGTCGTGATACCTTGGAGTTCCCTTCTTTAACTAAACTTACTGTTTCTTTTATTTCAAACAGTTGTATTTTCATTTAGACGCAGGCGCGGAACTACCCTTGTCCGAGGGGTTTCAGACACCCCTTCGCCCGGAAAATAACACTGTATAGATATGTATTTTAAAAAAATTGAATTTATATACAATGGGTTGACAACCCTTGACACAAGACAATCTCCTAGTGCAACGGTCAAGGGGTGTCAAAAGTGACTGATAGTTGCAAGTTCCATTTCCTATTGTAGCATAGTTTCTATTTTTTGTCTTCTTCTTTAAATTTTGGCACCCCTTTATATAGATTCTGGCTCCCCCACTGTTTAGACGTTAATTGTAGCACCTTTAGTATGCTCATATTGTAACACCAGATTTCGTGTTTTGGCCAGTCGATTTCGGAGTTATTATATATATATATATATATATATAGATCTTTGTCACGGACTGGATAACTCCCTGGCTATCTTCCGTGCGGCCTTAGTCACAATTCGCCCCTGCGATGTGCTAAGTCAGCCTTTCCCCGAACTATTACCACAACAAAGCTAAGAAGAGAAGCTTGCAAGAAAGCTTTGTATTAAGAAAGAGAGCTTTGTACACAAGTGTTGTATTGCTTCTATGTCTTCTCTGTATGTTGGCAAATGCCAAATGCTAGCCTATTTATAGTTGCTAGAGTCCCTAACCAACGGCTAAGATCTATTTGAATGAATGGCTAAGATCAAAAGCCTAGAAAATTCTACAAATCTCTACATCTAGTAGAATATACAACATAGGTCTAGAATCTTCCATTGGAAAGATCTAGACTTGGCTAGAGAAAGGATGCCATCCGTGCACCAAATCATCGCCTTCGTGTCGCCCAGTCATCGCCCGGATGGCATAACCTCTTAGAAAAAGGGCGGAGCGTGATAACCTCCACCACCTATTGCGTCGACGCCCTCGTCGACTCCTCGTGGAATGCCCAGATTTGATTTTCAAATTGCCAAAGGGCTTCCTTTGGCTCCCAACTTGCCTCGCTTTCTGGTAGCCCCTTCCACTTGATAAGGTACTCATGCAAAGGTTCCTTGAACCGTCGCCGAATCACCCGGCCAGCCATGATGCTTTCAACCTCCTTGTCAAACGATGTTGTAATGGCTGGCGGTGCCCGATGTGACTTGTTCCGTGATGGGTCTTCCATGTCTGCGTGGTATGGATTAAGACAACTCACATGGAAGACAGGATGTAACTTAAGTATGGGTGGCAGCTCCACCCGATAAGAAGCCTTGGCCACCTTGGCAAGGACGGGGAGTGGTCCCTCTTAGCGCCGAATTAGCCCCTTGTGCAACCTGCGTAGCCTCTTTTGTTGCTCGACGTTGAGCTTAGGCATGACCAAGTCTCGCACGTTGAACTCCAAGTGCATCCTCTTCCTGTCAGCCCACTTCTTCATTTTCTTGGAGGCCTTGTCGAGATATGCCCGAGCTAAGTCCGTTTGCTCGTGCCAAGTTTTTGCAGTCTTGAACGCCCCTGGACACTTCCCAGTATATTTGTTGACAAGTCCATGTGGCGTCAAGGGTTGCTGTCCGGTTGCAAGCTCGAATGGGCTCTTGCCAGTAGCCTCACTCCGCTGCAAATTATAAGAGAATTGGGCAACATCGAGCAGCTTGGCCCAATCTCGTTGGTTGGCACTCACATAGTGCCTCAAATATGTCTCCAAAAGTGCATTTGCCCGCTCCGTTTGTCCGTCGGTTTGTGGATGGAAGCTGGTGAAAAAGTGTAGATCAGACCCCATCAAGTGAAATAACTCCGTCCAAAACTTGCCCGTGAAACAAGGGTCTCGATCACTGATGATAACTTGAGGCAAGCCCCAATACTTCACCACACCTTGGAAAAATAGCTGAGCCGCCTCTGGTGCTGTGCAATCCTTCGTAGCAGCCATGAAGGAGCATATTTCGAGAACCGATCCACCACAACCATGATACTACCTTTGCCTTCGGATGTGGGCAAAGCAGAGATAAAGTCCATGCTAACACTCTCCCATGGACGTTGTGGTATGGGTAAAGGCTCCAAAAGTCCTGCAGGTGCCCGTTGCTCCACCTTGTCCTGTTGGCACACAAGACAAGTCTTGACGTATAACTCGATATCGTCCCCCATGCGAGGCCAATAGTAGTTAGCCTCTACCAATGCCTGAGTGCGCTTTTGTCCTGGATGACCCGCCCATCGGGTGTCATGGCACTCTTTAATGATGCTCTTGCGCAACCTCTCCCATTTGGGCACATAAATCCTTTGCCCCTTGGTGCGCAACAAGTCGCCTTCTAACCAAAATTGTTTGGTTTTCCCTTCTTTAGCCATCTGCATGAGTTGCTTGGCTAAAGGATCATGCACCATGCCTTCCGTGATAATGTCCAAGAGCTCCACCTGAACTCTTGACATTGCCGCCAATTCTGCCTTTCGGCTTGACGCATCTGCCACAAAGTTGGCCTGGCCCGGTTTGTGCTCCAACTCGATCTTGTGATCCACCCCACGCCTGGATGGCAGCTTACGGGAAGACTCAGGTGGCATCACGTCCTTGAACTCCTCCAGCACGTTCTGGATGCAAGCGGGGATATCACCATCAACTCCCCCTTCTTCCTTTTGCTGAAGAACAGCTAACCATGTCTCATCCCAAGTTTGAGTCCCTTGGCCAGCTGCATGGCACTAAGTTGGGGAGATTTGGATGTCTTGGGAGGGGCAACAGTTGGGACCATGCATGGTTCCCCTTCCAAGATCATTAACATGTTGAATCTAGGGAACGGGACAGTGTGCTGCCGAAGGAACTCCATCCCTAGAACAATGGAGAAATCGTCAATTGGTGCCACCGAGAAATCCACCTTGCCTGACCAGTTGCCAAGCTTCATCTCGGTCCCTTTCGCCACGCCATCCACGGGTTTGGCATCAGCGTTTACAGTCTTGAACCAACCCTTGGAGCTTGTCACCTTGAGTCCCAACCGTTCCACCTCGGTTGGATTCATGAAGTTGTGAGTGGCGCCTGTATCAATCATTAAGTGGAAAACCTTGTTGTTGACATGCCCCTGCACGTACATGAGACTCCTGTCACCTGCTTGGTGAGGAGTGGGCTTAACGTTCAATGCGCTAAGCAGTTTAAGACAGCCCATGGTAGCTTCATTGCCATGCTCCTGTTTCTCCAACATTGCGCTCATGGCTTTACGCTGTGGGCAGTCCCTAGCCCAGTGTGGCCCTTGACATAGGAAGCAACCCTCCCTTGGTTTGGCCTCCTTCTTGTTGTCTCTTGCCTGTTTCCCCTTGTCTCCATGGGTTGTTGGCTTGTGGGTTCCGTCCTTAGCTCCCCCACCTTTAACCGGCCAAGTCTTTTGTGTCTTGGACTTGGATGAATCGCCTTGGTGCTTGACATGAACCCCTTTGTCAGCACTAGTATAGTCCTGTAATGTGGCAGCTACCTTGAGAGATGTCGAGATGTCATCTGCCTTGGATCGTCTTAACTCTTGAACCGCCCAAGG